>CM039630.1:23702674-24907717 GCA_022457165.1 Juglans mandshurica | reverse complement strand
GCCCTATAAGGAAAATAGATTTTTGTGATTATTTAATTACGATAAAAATATTATTTGTAATTAAAATAGACTTATTTTAATTATAAATAACTATTTTATTAGAATTAACTGATTATAAATAAATAATTTTATTGTACTGACAGAAGTATCCTACCAGCTTATAAATACGTGCATAGCCGGGGTACTTGCACAGTTGCAACTTGCACGTACGTGCTTTTTTTGGTTTATTACGCGGAAAATGCTTGAGCCACGGGGAGAGGTGGTCGAGACATTTTTTGATTATTTGTTTTTTTAATGATTAAGAAAATATTTTTTAATAATGTTGTAAATTTTTTTAAAATATTTAAATATATAAAAAAAATTACAAACGCCTTCGATCAATTTCTGGAGCTACACCCTCTATTCTAAATCTTTATTTATTGCCTTTTCTTTCTTTTTTCGTACTAAGAGCGAGAGCTAGTACCTAAGTCTGGTTTAAAGCACATATTTAAATATATATATATATATATATATATATATATTTAAAAAGAGTGATGCTAGTGTGCCTTCTAACTTTAATTGTTGAGCGTGCTCATTAGTACAAGTTCTATATTTTATTTTATTTTATTTTATTACATTTTTTAAATATTTTTAAAAAATAAAAAATACACAAATATATTAAAAGTCACTTGCTTAACCATTAAGTAAAAAAAAATAAAAATAAATAAATACATGAGCGGTCAAAATGAGGAGCAAAGCTTTGCGGCATACTAGCATTTTCTATTTAAAAAATATATATTCAAAACAAAATAGTTTTCGAAAAAAAAAAAAAAAAAAAACTAAAATTTTAAATTCATTCTATCTTTTTATGTTTGTGTTTTATTTTTTAATTTTGTTAAAGAAAATGCTAGTTAGTATGACTCCCAAATGCATCATGTGCCCACTAAATGAGCCAATTCGTGTATTTTAATTATTTTTTTTATTTTTTTCTTAATAGTTAAGAAAATAACTATTAGTGAATTTATATTTTTTTCCTTAACGGTTAAGTATGTCACTACAAGAAATAAGACATTTTCTAGCGCTCAAAATCATCGCAATTAGTCATTTTTCTTGTAGTGTGTTTAAAAAGAGTTTAAGAGATAAAGAAAAAAAAATCAATTTGCATATACATATTTGAGGTGCATATTTAGTGCGTAGCCTAACATTGTCCATATATATATATATAGGTAGCTAATTCTCGAGCACAATCATAAAATAGATAAATTAGAATGAAATTAATTAGGACTATTAATACCATTTACTATTGATTAAAATATGGGTATGTAGGGTTCATAATTAAAGTCCCAAGCAGTTCATCGTGAATAAGGCCGCCTAGCTCTATATATAATTAATTAATATTCCCTTAGGGTCGTAAGAAAAACAAAAGATCTTCTTAGCTAGCTAGCTAGCTAGCTAGGCCAACCTATATTAGTACCCTTTGCCCTCATATATAGGCAAGTTTGTTCCTCCTTCACCAAGATAAATAGAGAATATATTGGCAAGTGAGAATATGTTACCATATTTATTATCGAATATATTCGTAATATATGAATCTCTATCATATTTAGTTTATTGTATAAATTAATTAATATCGTTGATTTATCGTATTTTTATTTATCTTTCTTTGACCTCATTCATCAATTGACATTAGTAAAAATGTAGCCCTAAGTCTCTCTTCCTCTTTCTCTCATCTCTTATCTCTTTTTCTATTATTTTTTTTATTTTTTACAGCATTTGACATATATACGGTAATATCATACCTTAAAAAAATGAGAAATGTACGTGTGGATATTGAAATCCCAACTTACAATTGAATTTTGTAATTAAACAATGATGGGATTTGAATAATTAAAAAGAAAACTGTTGAATTACTATAATTTTTTTTTTTTTTTCCTTAAAAGAAGTTTCATCTTTAGTTCGTACTTACTCCATTTTAGAGCATAACTCTATGTTTGACCAACGAACACCATTAATTCGAATGGAAATTAGCTCTCTGTGTCTGCCTAACATTTTTCCAACGCTCTTTAAATATGCAGGCATTTCATTCATATATGACGGCGCCCCAAGAAAGTCGATCGTGTAGCTACTCTACCCGCATCTTCCAACCATGCAAACCTAACATATTATATATGATTTCTTCTTTTCATCAGTCATATACCACATATTCAGTTTTTATTTTTTTTTATCTCAGCCAAGTATATATGTGGTGTAGGATTGCTGAATAGAAATTTTCATTATATATATATATATATTGACATTTACAGTTTTATGGTAGATAAGTTCCTTGCATTTTATTTGAAAAAAATAAATAAATTTAAAATTTACATAAAAATTATTTTTTTAATGATGGATCTATTTTTTTTCAAAATGATTTTGCGATACTTGCATACCTTAAAAATGTATCTAACATATTACTCATTATATATTAGCTAATTTATCATCCACACGTTGAGATGTTTTTATTATTTTATGAAGTAATTACATATTCTTCTACGCCTTGATAAAATAAATAAATAACTCTATCAAATGATTTCATTTCATGGAATGCTTCTATCACTACAATAGTTTGTGTCTTTCGGAACGAATATTTTTGTCCCAAAAAGATATTGTTTTGTCCCATAGCAGTCTTCGGGACGAAAAAAAAAGCGTCACAAAATCGTTCCAATATCACTGTCTCGAAAGATTTTTTGGGACGAAAATTGAGGAAACTGTTTGAATGACGTTCAAATGGTTTTTTTTTTTTTTTGGACGATTTTATTTCATCTCAGATTAGTGGTCGAACGATAAAATTCTACAGTTCGAATGAAGGCGCGTAGATTTTTGGTTCGAATGATTGTATGTTCGAACGTCACAATTTCAATTCGAACGTCATTCATTATTCGAATGTTAATAGTTGATAGTTCAAACGTTTGTATTTTACCGTTCGAACGTCAATTTTGCATGGGTAAAGTTTAATATTCAATGACTGTCCGAACGCTTAGCTTAATCTTCAAATGGTTGTGCAACATTTGAATGTATTGATTGTACCATTCGAATGGTTGGCTGTTAATTGGTGTTCGAACGTTTCATAACCGCTTGAACAGTATAATATTTTTTTCAACCCATTAATAGAAAACATAATTCACATAAATAACAGCTTAAAATACATTAGTACACATGTTCAGCAAGCATAATTAGTAGTCTCATAAATGCAAACAAAATAAATAAAATTGTCACAAACTGTTATCATAATACAAAAGATTATAATTCAAAATATGATCTATAAATTAAATTAGTTGCTTGCAGGCCTGAGTTGTTGCATAAGCATCTGCATTTGGAGTTGCATTTCTCTCATGAACTTCTCTTGTTGCTCTTCTTGTTGTTTCATTCGCATTTCCAAGTCAACTCGTTGGGCCACTAACTCATGCTGGTTTATTCTCAATTTTTCGATCTCTGACCTCGCTTCCTCAAATGCTCTAGAAGTGTTGGCATCTCTGGGCGATGAGTATGAGTTAGAAGGCTTGACGCAACGACCCAAAACCCTCAAATAGCCTAAACGTGAATCCAGAACCTTCGTAAAAATTTTCACTTTACTTGTGGAATTTTGATAAGTTGCAGATTCAGCATGCAGAACAACCATTGTTTTCTACACATAAGAGAAATAATTAATATTGCTACAAATATATAAATAAGTTTAATTAAAATAAATAAGTATACTTACATAATTTTCACGGGCATCGAGATGAGTCCACTACATTACGATTAATATGTGATGCAGCATATAATTTTATCAGATTGTAATTGTTATCTGAGTCCTGCTACAAGATAAATATTTTATAGATATAAAGTCATTAGAATACAAAAAAACAATAAACTTTAGTAAAAAAAAAAAAACTTACCAACTTCTTAGAGAGGCGATGGAAAGATCTTGAGCCTGTATGATGATGAATCTTTAAATTCAATCTATTTGTTTTGTTTATAGAACTTCACTCATGCATAGAAGTTGTAAATATTAGCAAGAGAAATTATAAACCATAACATGTAAAACAAGTTATTTATTTACCTTAAATGCAGGATCCTCAAACATATCACATAATTTCTCCGGTCGGACATCCTGAAAAGGATTTTGACGTGCATCGTCTTTGTTCTCAAACTTATTTTGACATAATACGATAAAAATACCCAACAACAATACAAGACACAAGAATATATCAAACAATAGATGTTAATGTTATTTATTAAGTTATAAATTAATTATTTTTAAATTTATTCAAAGTTACTTATTGAGTTCCTTTATTTATTTATATTATTTAAATGCTATATTTATTATATAAACTAAATATTCACCTAAATTAATAAGGAAATTTTTGGAAATTAAAAATGGGAAAAATTCAACCACCATTCGAATGGACAGATAGAAGCCTTCAAACGTGTTTTTTACTCCCACCATACTTTTATTCATCTAACCCAAAAATTTTTTTGTTCAAACCATTAAATGACGTTCAAATGGTAACTTCAAACATCCAAATTAACTGTTCGAACGGTTACACAAATTCACGCTATAATTTTGTAACTAATCCCCAATTTAATATTCGACGGTTCCAAATAACTATTTGAAGGTTCACTTTATTTTGGTTCGAACAGTTAAGTACATGTTTGAACGATATTTCAAATAGGGACAAATGTGTTCATCCCAATATACTTCGTTCGAATAGAAAATGATATGTTCGAACGGATAATGACATCCATCAACTTTTTGGCATGAAATTTGATTTTTGTCCCTAAAAATCATATTTTGAGACGATTTTCATTTTGTCCCAAAAAAATTTCATCCCAAAAGTCAAAATTTGTTGAAGTTTATGAAATGAATAATATCTACAACATTATTTGCATTTTGAAAGTTAGGCATGAAAATAGAAATTGCAATAGATATCATTTGTGCTAAGGAAAGAAAATAGATGCGTTGGGAAAGGAGGAAGAATTAAGATCTCTTTAATTCCCATGACATGAAAATGGCTATCCAAGAGCAGAAAGAAACTCTATATGTAGAGGTGGGTGTGTCTATATTATAAAGTACACCAATTAATCAGTGCCCTTTTTAATAGCTAGCTATGCAAACTTGATGCTAAAAGCCTAATTAATATTGTTCATAATAGCTCATAAATTACTACTTCTCAAATTTTCAATTCAACTCCGAAATGGATATCGAGGATCCTTAGCCCACATTTGTTTATAATGAATATCTGTTAATAATCTTTTACCCATTGAAGTGATGATCTTTGCAGGTTTGATACTTGATGAGTATTTTTTTTTTTTTTTGGTTTTTTGGTTCTTCTGTCCAAAATGCAGGTATATTATATGTGTCAAACTATGACCACAAGGGATTTCAATTTCAAGGAACAAGTTAAGTAAGAAGTGCATGTTTTCACCTGTGTTGTGATTCAGTAGTCGTTTTGCCAATGCAAAATGAAGTAGATAGTAGTAACTAGGTTTGCTATTTGGTTACTATTGATTGGGTGCTTGTTAGCCTTCTATGAATACATGACCTTCTATGTTTTAACAAAAGGCTTATCTAATTTTTTCGGCTTATCTATTTTATTCTTTTCGATGGCCGTTTACCAATATGAATCATGATTACCTTATGCATTATGATAAAGTTAAATGTATCTATATAGGACTCTAGTACTTGAATTCTAGAACATGTTAAATGCTTAGCGTGTGTGTAATATAATATTCTCATTATGTAAAACTTTGGTAATTTATCTAATCTACAATTTCTTTGATTATGAAATTATTACTTGCATAATTTTGAATTAAGCATGATGTTTCAGTTTCTTTGATATTGATTCTTTCGTTTCATGTGTTAAGGATATGTTATGAGTATTTTTGTCAATCAATTTTAATAATATATTACAAATAAATTATTATTTGTTTTGCGACGCCTGCATTATTCAACTTAAAATCTATTTTAAGAAAATGTTTGGAGATCATCAATTTGACCCAACTAGAAAGATTCGTGGATTTCAAGCCATATTTTTTTAATCTATACCAATGTCTCAAGTATTAGGATAATGGCATTGCAAATTTTTAAACAGATTTTTAATCGCTTGAAATATTTTGAATTAGCCCAAAAGAACACCACATTTTAAGTGATCAATAGACTAAAGTGGAATAATTAGTATGCATCATTAATTGAGAGTTGGAACCGGATACCCAAAGGTAATGGGCTCACTTGATTATGAATGCATTATTAATTATTTCTACTAGGTGAAAGGGAAACACCATAATGGTTAATATTTTGGTATGATGTAAGTACTTTTTACCCAAATGTGAAGTTGCCGCATTACCACTTAATGATGACTCATTATTTTTGACAACTCAAAGCATTTATGTTATGAACATTTATTTTTATTGTAGTTTCAATTCATGTTTCACTTCATTCGCATGCTTCATCTATTTCGATATTTAATGGAACAAATTTTTCAAATTGGTATGAACAAGTCTAATTTCACTTTGGTGTCCTAGATCTTGATTTGGCACTCCAGACTGAGAAAAGATCTCCTAGTCCAATTTCTCAAACTGTGTGCTATTACTGATTCAAGCAGTGTGGAAGAAAAGGTTTTATATCATTCTTTAGAGAGACTGAACAGATTGAGCATTATCTTTGTGTGAATGAGCATAGCAAACAATATTAAGTCAACGCTTTCTGAATGTGACACTGCTAAGGGATTCTTTACAGCTATGGAAGAACGTTTCCATTCAGTAGATAAGTCTATTGCTAGGACATTGATGGTTGAACTTACCACCATGAAGTTTGATGGTACACATAGGATGCATGAGCATATCCTTGAAATGTCAAATCTAGCTACTAAATTAAAGGCTCCTCGGATGAATGTGGATGAGTTTTTACTTGTGCAATTCATTTTGAATTTCTTACCTCCTCAGTGTAGATCATTTCAAATTCATTACAATACTGTTAAGGATAAGTGGAGTATGAATGAATTGGCAAGTATGATTGTTTAAGAAAAGACAAGGCTTAAGTAACAAGGGAATCATTTAGTTTACCTTGTAAGTCAATGAGCCAATAAGAAGTGGAAGAAGCCTAACAAGAGCAAAAAGGCAGAACCACCAAGGCAAAATAGGCATCCTCAAGAAATTAAGGTCCATGAAAGGGGAAAAACAATATCAAGTGCCATTTATGTATAATGGTTGATTATGTTCAGAAAGATTGTCACAAACGAAGGGCATGGTTCGAAAAGAAAAGTAAGTCTTTTGCTTGCATATGTTTTAAATCTAATCTTACTGAAGTTCCTTCCAAAACTTGGTGGATTTGACTCAGGTTCCATTGTTCATGTTTCAAATTATATATAGGGCTTTCTTATTAACCAAACCATAAAGCCAAATGAAAAATTAATAGTCGTCGAAAATTAAGTCAAAGTTCCGGTTGTAGCCATTGGGACTTTTCGTTTATTTTGAGACACGAGATGTTACCTAGATGTTTTTCAAACCCTTTATATTCCTTCTATTTCTCGTAATCTGGTTTATTTTCTAAACTTGATATATATTGAAGGCTATTCATTTATGTTTCATAATAAAAGTTTAGTTTATTTAAAAATACTTCTTTCATTGGTTTTGAGAATTTATGTGATGACTTGTATAAATTAAATCTCAATAATTGTTTTAATTAAAGTCTTCTAACCCTGCATTATAATGTTGGAACTAAATGTAACCTAATCAACAAAAATTCTTTTATCTTGTGGTAAGACATTTGGGTCTTATATCCAAAGAAAGAATTGAGAGATTAGTAAAGATGAGATTTTTCCAAACCTAGATTTTACTGATTTTAATGTGTGTGTGGATTGTATTAAGGGAAAACAAACCAAGCACACAAAGAAAGGTGCTACATGAAGTGCTACACAATGGTATCTTAAGTTTAATGATACTATTGCTTCATTTGGGGTTAAGGAAAACACCATTGATTGGTGTATATATCTGAAGGTTAGTGGGAGGAAGCTTATATTTTTTATTTTATATGTTGATGACAGATTGCGTACCAGTAGTAATCTTAGTTTATTGCACGAAACGAAGAAGTTTCTCTCTAATAATTTTGAAATGAAAGATGTGGGTGAGGCAACTTATGTGATTGGAATAGGAATATCTCGAGACTTGTTACGTGGTTTGTTAGGGTTGTCTCAAGAGCAATGCAAGGAAATAATTTTAAAGAGATTTATTATGGATAATCGTTAAACTAGTGTTGTCCTAGTTCAAAAATGGGATAAATTTAGTCTTATGCAATGTCCACAAAATTAATTGGAACGTAAGCAGACAAAAAAAATTCCTTATGCTTCTGTTGTAGAAAGTTTGATGTATGCACAAACTTGCACCAGGCCAGACATCAATTTTGTCATTGGTATGTTAGACAGATACCAAGATAATCTTGGAGTTGATCATTGGAAAGCTGTAAGGAAAGTGATGCGGTACTTGTACGGAACAAAGAATTTTATTCTCGCTTTTAAGAGATCTAATCATTTAGAGATGATTGGCTACTCCGATTCAAACTTTGATGGATGTGTTGATAGTAAAAAATCAACTTTTGGTTATATGTTTATGTTATTTGGAGGAGCAATCTCCTGGAAAAGTGAAAAATAGACCATCATTGCTGTATTCCCAATGGTAACAGAGTTCGTGGCATTTTTTAGGTCACAATTTATGATCGCAGAACTTTATCTTAGGACTTGGAGTTGTTGAGACTATTGCCAAGCAGCTGAGAACTTATTATGATAATTCTTTAGCTGTGTTTTGCTCCAAAAACTACAAATATTCTAATGGTGCTAAACGTATGGTGATAAAATATTATGCCGTTGATGGGGAAGTTTAGAAACAACGGGTGTTTATACAACATATTAAAACAGAGCTTATGGTCGTAGATCCATTAACTAAAAGGTTACCACAAAAAATATTTAAGGAACATGTTAAAATAATGGGTCTTGATTGTAACTCTTAACACCGATTATGTTATGAATTGCATGATGTTTATTTATGCGATTATATATTTTGATATCTCGTTAAATAAGTTTTTAATTTTCCATTTTCTATTTTGTACATACATATGTGAGATTGGATAAATGATAACAAGAAAGTTTTTGACGAAAGATAATTTTGTGAGCAATTTTGGACACTTTTCATTTATAGCTTATGATTGAATAAACTGCTAATGTTGGGGTACATGGAAGGGACTATGTCGTCTCGTTGAGATAGAACCGCCATGACTTGCTCTAGTGCTTCATTTGGCAATGGTATTTATGATGAACAACTTAAAATGGATATGAATTAGATTTCTACAGGCATAATATTAATCTTATTGAGTCCAATGTTTGTTATATGAACCAAGTACTGGGAGAATGTTGAAATTTTATATTCCACAAAACATGAAGTATGGCACTATTAGACTTCTAATGACTTAGGGTATCTAATCCTAATTCTATTATAATAATGGGGTTAACAAGAAGAGTGGTTTCCTATTAAAACTCATACTTCGATGGGAAGTATGAGCGATTCCACCAATGTGTATTAGGATCAATCATATCAGAAACTATAGCTTATCATGTACCTAGATTGGAGATAAAACATAATTATGAGAACCACTTTGTAGACTCTTATCTTTCGATATCTTGACACTCTTTCCATTCTTAGTTCTCTAGATAAGACACTTTTTCAACAAACCAGTATCAGAAATGATACTTCCCCAAACTTAGGATGGTATGTTACCTAATTTAGCACTTAGCAAATCACCATAAGGAAAGCACCTAGCTTTGGAAATCATACAACAACAAAGTTTGGTCCATGCAGTAGTCTCCAACCTTATTAGCTAACAAAGCATTATTTAAGCATTCAAAATCTTTGAATGTCCCAAAATAGATTTCCCATTCGTTCCCACTTTACTCATTGTATACCTAATTTCTAATCATGTGATGTTAAGAGCCTGACATAATGCTTTAGGACACATGAACACACTTATACTATATACTGGTATTGCTTGGACCACAACTTTGATCAAAACCTCCTTCTCCGATTGTGATAGAAAGTTTGTATTCCAATTGTTAATACGATCCCAAACTCTTTTCTTTGATAGATCTTTTTTAAGTTTAAAGAATTGTTAAAGAAAGAATAAACACTTTTACGATTTTATGGAATACTCATTTTTTTTAATTTCTAAACTCTCCTTATTATACTCATTCTTTAAGATTTTGCTTTATTAATATCTTCTTCTTTTTTTAAAATTATGGGATGCATGTATAAAAATTTTAGTATAACATCTTAATGAGATTAATTCTTTCAATTCACATTAATAATTAAAATTAGTAATTGAGGTATAAAAAGTCGGAGGCCTATACACAAATTAGAAATAATATAAAATAGAGAATTGTGAAAACTATTGAGAATTCAAAAGAAGTACATGTTGGGGGAGGGGGGGAGCTATTGAACAACTAGAAAAAATTCAAGCAAGTTTAAGAAAGGTGGAAATGGAAGAGATTCATTTGAGTGAATAATTCAACTTATAAAGCTTTGAAACAACTAAAAATTCAAGACAAGAAATGAATCATTTTGAACAACATATAGTGAGTAATAAAGTCCGACAATAAGTTTTCCAACAAACCTTACAATGAGTTCTAGGAATTCTAAATAGTTCTTTAAACAATAAGTTACATTTCCGTACCATCAATATTATTATTGAGACATTTGTCATACAAAAATAAATAACACATTCGTTCTTTTACTCTAAACATTATTGCTTTTCGAAAAATAATAATTAAGAAATGTGACACCCTTAACCCCTTTTTGGGATTTGACGGAGAGCCAGGCATCGAGATATGCAACAATGCTTACACACCCCTACGTTTATGACAATTAAAATGTATGAACATAGCATGTTACTGGAAATATACTATAATCGTAATGGAAAGGTAATGTAAAACTTGTACCAAATAAAATATGTCCCAATTTACATATTATATTGTCGGCACAAAATACCTACAATACAAACCATATTATATTGTCACCATAAAGAGCTCTTATAACAATCCATACATCTTAACTTAAGCATTGTCAACTATTTATAAAATATACACAATCACGTCTCCATATAATGCACCACTCCAACTGGCTATTCTAATCCAATTTATCAAGACCTATTTACCCATTTTCTTAAAATTGCTTATTCAGCTTTACAACATAATCTATAGTTTCGAGAACCAGACCGTAGTGGAATTACCGATGTGAGATTATATAAATTTCAGTAAGTTAGCCCTAGAACTTATGCTCATGATAAACATGCAATGACAAATATTAACAACAAGAATAATATGTAAATGAATGCACATGTCAATGTACCCCTATGAGAATTCACTTTTCTCTTTATTTGAAACCCCATCACCAATAAACCCCATGTTTTATCTTCCACGATCATTGTCCAAATGTGATACCATCTCAAGAAACTCAAGGCTTCGTGAAACATCTTTCATCTTAAAAGTTCTCTATCCTCTACTAGCTGATAGACAACTAACTAGACCAGTTGGACTCGAGACATTTATACCCTCTAATTCTCAGATGCGTTTACTTGGCTAGAGACATTTATACCTTTTGAATCCAAGCAGATTCACTAGACCAAAGATATTTATACCCTCTGCATCCCATTGCGCTCATCGGACAAGAGACATTTATATTCTTAAATTCTGATGCGTCCACTCGACCAGAGAGATTCATCCCCTCTAAGTTTTAGTGCACGATTTTTCGTAATTAACCTGGGAGTTTCCACACCACTCATACACACGAGAATTTCATAAATAATTTCATGCTCTATGTAATGATGCAATGCTTACAATAAACAATAAATTTAATGGCAAGATGATTTAATCTTATCAGGTTTACTCAAAGAGTTAATAATTAGTCATTCACAGAATGAGCTCGAAGGTAACTTACAACTTTCCTTAATGCGATTTCTTCTGAGCTCTTCATTTGTGTAATGTAATCAAGAGTTAGAGATGTCTAAAAAATAATCCTAGTTTTAAGACCTTAATCATGAGCTAGGTAAATAATCGTAACAAAAAACGTTATTCTTCATCTTCGTAATGATCACCCTTTTTATTTCAACGCTTAACTCTTTATTAATTCATAAAACTCCTAGCCTTCTAAATCTCATGTTTAAGCTAAGATTAAACCCTCATACCGAGCATTCTATTCACTTTAGAAACTTTAATTTCTAACTTAATTTTTATCCAATTTTGAAAATTTTGGGGGGCCTTCTAGTAGTTCTTCCCTTGTACTCATCTTATATCCATCAATTTTACTTAACAATTAACGACTCAAGATATACATTACAATGCGACACAAAAAGTTCATTCTGAGATAATCTCTAGACAGTACATCATTCATGATCTGGAAACCAAAACAAAGTCCCTTTTGCAAATCACCTATGCTTGACAATTGTGTGCTACTACTATCATTACTTTAAAGCAACAATCATGAATATAAAACATCATTCCTGGTTTCAATCTTCAAGAAAGCACATGCTGTAATGAACCAGACTTCAAATATGACTAAAGCTCCTCTGTTACCTAGCAATAGAAAATCAAAACTAGAAAAGAGTTGTTGAAACTTACCATACGAGGTCCTCCTAACAAAGTGTAGCAAAGAGCTTGACAGCATGATGGAAGTCTAACAAAGTGTAGCAGCCCGCTGTCCTAACGTAATTTTTTTTTTTTTTTGTTAATATGGGGAAACTAGTGTGCTACTACTTTGACTTAAAAAAATATTTTCTTTATTCTAAAGGAAGAGTCAGGTACAAAAATTTCTTATAATAAATAAAATATTTCAAAATACTAAAATTATAAAAGAAAATACGTTAAAACACTTATTAAAACTTCTCAAACTTGCACCATAAAAGTCATAAAGATGCTCATCTGGGGTATTTTAAAAGACAAAATTAAATTAAAATTAAGTAAAGACTCGGTAAGAAACCATCATAACATAAACATAATAAACGTAAGGTTTTTCATGCTTGAGATAATTAAAATCATGACTATTCATACATATACTGATGACATGCATGACTTTTCTTATCATAAATGATCTTGACTTATTTGAATTATTTGACTTATCTAACACATCCTCGTAAAGATGCTCACATGTTGCAAGGTTGTGCACCGGTCTCATATCCTTGCTCACAAGGGGAATCGTTGATATAATAGTAATATACTGTGGTGGACCACACTTGAGTTCGTGGCTTGCACAACCACCCTGACTGCAATGGTACCACGCATCTGAATGAAAATCTTATTAATCTGATCTTTATCTTACATTTGATCTTATGAAAACTTGCATGTTTTATGTAACGTGATATGCATGACATACATAATACGTACATAACTATTAAATGTGGAATTAAACACAATCATATATTAAAATGAAAGATGTGCTTGCAAATATAATGACATGCGTGGTACATAAACATTTGCTTCCAAAAAACTGGCTTTGATAATAATATATATAACTAGCTAACATGCATTAACCCTAATTTTGTGATTATGCTACTTTCCTCATAACACTAACATTATTTATAAAATAGACATATAACTTACGTTAGTTTCTTATTAAACATATACTTTGTAATTAAAACCTGAAATACTAAATTAACTTATATTTACTAAAAGTCTAAAATTCTTATAACCCTAAAATCATCTAACCTTTATGGGCCCGAGTTCTCACAAGTCGATATTCTCTATTAAATCGATAATACACATTCGTGCAAGCCCATGGCCCATTTAAAATTGCATAGTGCATAACATAATATAACATAATTGCTCTTAACCGACAAAGATAGAGAGAAAACCAACGTGAGAGTGTGGGAGGGAAAACGTGAAAGGTGGTGTTTGGGATCCCACATTGTTTGGAAAAGAGAAGTTCTTGCTCTTTATAAAGTTTCAATGAGACTCCAATTGTATCATTGACTAATCTTTTTAGAATATAGGTCATGTGGTTTGGGTCTTCCATTGGGACGTTACAAATGTAGCCTATCCCAACTAGAAATGTAGGATTTGAGTCGTGTCACCTACAACGGATAGGCCCAACGAGGACGGTGGAAATTTAAGGGGGGGTAAATTGTGATATCTCATATGATAAGGATAAGGGTAGGTGGTGTATGAGATCCCACATTACTTGAGAATGAGAAGTTCATGCTCTTTATAAGGTTCCAATGGGATTCCAATTGTATCATTGACTAATTCTTTTGGAGTATAGGTCATATGGTTTGGGTCTTCCATTGGGGTGTTACAAATGTAGCTTATCCCAACCAGAAATTTGAGACTTGAGCCGTGTCACTTACAACAGACAGGCCCTACTAGGACGTCGAAAATTTAATGGGAGTAGATTATGATATCTCATATGATAAGGATAAGGGTAGGTGATGTATGAGATCTCACATTGCTTGGGAAGGAAAAGTTCGTGGTTTCAATGGGACTCCAATTGTATCATTGACTAGTCCTTTTGGAGTATAGGTCATGTGCTTTGTGTCTTCCATTGAGGTGTTACAAATGTAGCATATCACAACTATAAATGTGGGATTTGAGCCGTGTCACCTACAATGGACAAACCCGACGAGGACGTTGAGAATTTAAGGGGGTAGATTGTGGTATCCCATATGATAAGAATAAAGATAGCTGATGTATGAGATCTCACATTATTTGGGAATGAAAAGTTTTTGTTCTTTGTAAGGTTCCAATAGGGCTCTAATTGTATTATTGACTAGTCCTTTTAGAGTATAAGCCATGTAGTTTGAGTCTTCCATTGGGACGTTACACGGCCAGTGGGGGAAGAAACTGGGCAGTGCAGCTAGTGGCTCGAGGGTTGAGGTTGCTCTGTTTTTGGTGGCTTAAACCGAGGGCGTGGAAAGGTTTACTTGCTATGTTTGTGGTATGAAAACGGGGGCAATGTTGGTTGTGTGTGGAGAAAGAGGGATGGGTTATGGACGGTGCAAAGCTTGCTCTAACGTGGGCTGCAAGGTTAAGGTGTGGAGGTAGTCACTATTGTGCATGGGACAGATCGCATTGGGTGGTTTTCTTGCTGTTTGTGGTTTCTGGACGTGGAGAAGCAGGCAACGGCTACTTTCTAGTGGTTGTGACGCTGGGATAAGGCTAAAGGCAGGGGCAAAATCAGAAAATCTAATTTGGGGGGGCCAAGTAAAGAAAAAATAATTTTGGAAGGGTTGCAAGGTTTGGGTTGGCCTCCATCATTGGTTTTGATCGCGACTTGCATGGGGAGGCGTTACGTGATCGTGTAACGAAGGCTAAGGTTTTGTTGTATGTGGGGAAGCTTGGGTCATGGGTTGAGGCTATGGTGTGGCAAACCTAATTCTAGCTGGAAGATGATATATAACGTATAAGGGGGGTATATATACACACGGTCTGGTGGGTTTTTGAAAGTAAGTTTTGGCTTTTTCATTAGTTTTGGGTCTAACAAATGGGCCACTTCAAATTATCCAAATAATCTCTTGGCCTTGCTCAAATTTTCATAGGCCTAGTAGTTAATAAATTTTAACAGGCCTAGTCTTGAGTAAAAAATAAGTCAAACTTGTCTAATAAATACTTTTCAACTTTTGAAATAATTATTGGACCTATCACCCATTAAATACAGCGTACTTGGTCCATAAATATCAACTAAACTTTAACTCAAGTATTGAGCCCAATAGAAATCCAATAATTCAATATAATAAGTCATGGAATCGTGAACAATTCAAAACTACTCGATAAATCTCAATTGAGTTTCTATAAATATTGGCCTATTAAAACCCTTCAAAATCAACCTTAACGGGCTTAAAACAAAACTTTTGGACCTATGGCCTAACTAAAATTCTTAGCCAACCTCAATAAAATTAGAGAAAAATTTATTCTTCATCTGTTTTCTCATCATCCTCTCATCATCTCATGATGTGGTGTTAGATAATAAGTTCACAAGTGAAATATAATAAATAATATTCAATCATCTAATACCACATCATAGAATGATGGAATGATAATGAGAATTGAAATGATGAGTAACATTACTAAAAACCATAACTCGTGGTCCTAATCAGTTTGCTGGTCAAGTTGTGCCCGCCTAATGTGTTGCTCACCTAGTGTGTTGCTTGTTTGTCTTATCTTTGCCCGCAAGGTGATCACTTTAACTTATAACTTATCTCATTTCTTATTGAATACAATCCTCTTGCCTGCCTGATTCCTTAATTCGTCTGGTATTCTAATTTCAAAACTGCTAGGTACAACCGGCCTGCGTAAACGTGGGGTAACCGGCTGGCCTACGTGGAAGAGAAAAAAAAAAGAATGCAAAAATAGAAAAAGCAAAGAAAGAAAAGGGGAAAGAAGGAAGTGAGAAGCAAAGTACAAAGTTGATATTTTCTTCTTCCCAGCAGCAAACTAGATCACAATCAAAATTCATGATACATTGAAGCATTTTTCTACCAAGAAAAAAAAAAACCCCCCATCTCTTAGATTTCATCATTAACATATTTCTTTCAAACTTATTTCAGATTTTTGCCAAACAGTGAAAGAGATATCAGAAATTACTACAATTGTTGAAGAGATTCCCAGAAAAGACACTGTTGGAGAGAGAATTTCTGAGGAAAGTAAAGAGACCGAGATTCTTAGTCAACCTGCAAAAAGGAGGTTGGTAAAAACTAAAAAGAGGCTTGAACTTGAAGCAACAAAGAAACAGGAGATTCAAGAGGTAGAGAAAGTAGAAGAAAATGAAATGGAAAAAGAAAAGACCACCAAGGATGAATCTGGTTGAGCAGAACATAAAATTCCTCAAGAAACACACGATCTGATGTCACATACAGATGTTCAAGAGTCAACAAAATCCAAAGCTAATCAAGAAGAACCATTTGGACTCGACCCTGAAACTTCAATTTTGGTCCACTGGTTCTAAGCTGGAGAGCATCTTAACTGAACCTCTATTCAAGTGTTCCTCTTGGACTTTTGTTACAGAAATTACAGAGCACAGCAAGCGAACTTCGTGGTCTATACAACAGGGGCAACCGCCCTCTCCACCAAAGCCAGTTCCCCCTTTTTTGCTTTATTTCCATTCTTTCTAAAAGGAGTTTCTATCCCCATCCTTCAAAATATTGATGAATAGAATCACTTAGTGAAACTTGTTTTATGGCAGTGCTACATAAGATGAATCTTCGGCTAAAAAAAAAAGGCATAGGAAGAACAGCTATGGCGGCAATAGTGTCTCCTTCAGCCAAGCCCAGTGGCTGGGCACTTGACTCCGAGCAACACGAGGCCGAGCTTCACCAACTACAACAGAACGAAAACCAACCCATCTCCAGAATTCCAACCAGACTCATCGATTTTCCGTCCCTGTCTGCCGCGATCACCTCCAAGTCGAAGAAGAAGAAGAGCTAGACCATCTCCCTCGCTGAGCTCACAGCCAAGAAGGAATTGCTCTAAGTGGCGATGATGAAGCGGTCTTCGATGGTGGCTTCGTGGAGAAGATGTTGGGCAACAGTGCGTTTTGAGACATCAAATGAAACGCCCCGTTTCATCTCCACGTGGGCAACGGTTCCCCAAGGTTTCCCAAGGGCGGTTGTATATAGTATTTTTCTTCTAATTTTCGTCTAATCCCTCACCTGATTTCTTACTAATCCTCTATTTTCATGATAATCATTTTAGCCGATGAAATTAGTAATGTTGTTCGTGAATGTGATGAGCAATACAATATTAATATTGCATTTTAAGTTTTTATGTACTTAATTTTTGAAGTGCCACATGTTTAACAAAGATGACTGCCGACATAGTACAGCTTCTGTCAGTTTACTAAGGCCTTGTTTGGATTTGAGACTCATCTCAACTCATCATTATAATTTTTTAAATTCTCCCATAAAATATAATAAACAATTCAACTTTTTCAAATCATAAAATAATAATAATATTAAAAATAATATTCTAACAATATTTTATTCAACTCATCTCTAAATTCAAACGAGGCATAAAGGATATTTGATGATAGATGTTTATTATAACCATGAGAATTGAAGTTTTCGACTAAAAAACATAGGCAATAATTAATCTGATTTTGAGACAAATCATAAAGGCTAGCTAATTATTCTGTATTTCATCATTAATATTACACCATTAATAAGTTCCAAAATTTTCATCATAACAGCTTTCTAGTTCTTAATATTATTATGATCTTCGTCTTCGTCGTCATCGTCGTTTACAAAAATATTCTAACCTTTGCCTCAAGTAAATTTCACACTGCACCAATTCTTGGGGTGGCCTCAATCTCAATCAAGATTGAAATTATGCAAGCAAAAATATAAACTTTTGATTTATAGTTAAATAATGTTAGATATAATTTTAATGAGCGTAAACACCACACACTTTTTTATATTACCTATTAATAAATAAATAAAGATAAAAAAGTAAAAGAGTAATTATTAAGGTGGGTTTGGATGTTGAATTGAGTTGCGTTGAGATAATAAAATATTATTAGAATATTATTGTTTATTATTATTATTATTTTGAGATTTGAAAAAGTTGAATTGTTTATTATATTTTATGTTGAGATTTGAAAAAGTTGTAATGATGAATTGAAATGAGTTGAGATAATCTCAACTTCCAAACGTGATATTTTATGATAGACTTAAAATTAAGATTTATATAATTTAATTTAATTTAATTACGTGAGATGCAAATTTTTCGAAAAAGAAATATTGGATAAGTTTCTCATCTGATTTTATTTAACTATTTATTAATCCAAACTCATTATTTTAATTTTTAAAAAAAATTTAAAAAAAGAAAACCCGCTTTTTTCTCAATTTCCCTCCAAGAATATGGCCCACAAGAATTTTTCCCCTGCTTCGCGCCACAAACAAGCGTCCCCTGCACCGTCTTCCTCCACCGATTCGCCTCTTTCCGATGATTCTCCGGCCATGTATCCCGTTGAATACGAGCGGGTCATCGGTGCTTTCATGTTTGGGGACCATATCAGAGCCTTGGAGCTCGTCGATGACGCCCTTTCCCGCTACCCGGATTCGGCGCTTCTCCGCAGCACCCGAAACGTCATTCACTACAGAGCCGCTTCCATGCTCAGAGACCATAAGTCCAAGGTTGAATACCTGAAGAAAGCGGCCGAGTTCGCCGGCCTTGCCTTCGCTATGGCACCGAACTCCATCTCCTGCGCTAGATTGCAAGTTGCCATGCTTTTCGAGCTGACGGAGATCGCCTCCCCTACTTCAGTCTCCGATTACGAAGAAATAATCCGACATTGCGAGAACGCTTTGATGTTAAAGAACCCAGCGGATCCTCTTGAGGATAGCTTGGGAAAGACCAAGGCCGAGCGAGTCTTGTGGGTGAGAAAGGAGTTCTTAACGGTCATCGAGAAGGCCAAGACGAGGATCAATTTTCTTGGAGGTGGGAATAGTAAGGACTGGTTGAAGAAGCTTGTAGAGAATGATTTTATGTCGTCCGTAAAAAACGGTTTTGAGAACACAGAACAGTTGAGGAAAGATATCACAGAGCCGATGCCGCTGAAGGCCAAATTTCCAGCGTCGAATCAAGCCTCGAGGGATGATCGGCTCACGGAGAAAAGAAAGAATCATAATCTCAAGAAACTGATGTCCAACGTCGGCAAGACAGGTCGAGTCAGGACTTACTGGAACAACATGGATATCGAAGAAAGGAAGGAATTATTCACTATAAGAATAGAAGATCTCATAACGTATTTGGATAAGAACAAGCTGGCGATGGTGAAGGAGACTTTGGTAGAAGCAATAGATTTCGCTAAAGTGAAAATGAAATGGAAGTTTTGGGAATGTTGTTGTTGCGAAGGAAGGTTTTCGGTCGGTGAATCGAATTTGGAATGGAATTTGGACCACATTGTGGAGATGCATATAGCTCCCCAGTCCGAGAACATACAATCCGCTGCTCCGGAATTATTAGCTCCTGACTTGTCACATAACATGCTTCAAGCTGATGTATGGAAGCCTGTGGATTCTATTTCTGCGGCCAAGATTATGGAAGACCTGCCGTCTACTGCAGATAATGGCTCTGAAGGTTTTAATGTTAGTCAGTGGCCTTATTGTGATGATAGAAAGCGCGCTGATATCATCGAGAAAATTCGCTCATGCCTGCAAATGTTTATGCAAATAAATTGTCTTGCTTCTAGCCATCTCACTATGCTGCTGACCATGACAATGGACATGCTGCAAAATCGCATCCCAAGATCGATTCTCGAGGATCATGGACTGCACCAGACACTCCGCTCGATATGCTTATTGGAAGTGCCGGAGCTTGAACACGTTCTTGATTGCTTGGAAGATCTGGCTGGTGCTTGCTCATTGCGTTTTATTTATGAGCGTTTCTCGATAGAAGAATCGGTAGGTTATCAGGGACCTTGCTTTAAAGAGAGGATTGTTTTCAGCAGCGACTTCTCTTGCCTCCATCTGGATGAGCGATCGCTGCTGCGAGGACAGATTGATGCGCCGGATGATGGGATTGCAGTGGCGTCAACTATTGCGGAGGATTGTGGTAATGATGAGGCAGAGCTGTCTGCAGATAGTGACACTATTGTTTATGAATTATGCGTTGGAGTTCCTAAAATTGGGGAGCAGTGGAAGGAATGGACAAGTATGAGAGAACCCACCAGAAATCTGGGAAAGGGTTTGGTGAAGATCCTTCAGATGGAATTTACACGTGATCAGTTAATGTTAGCCAGAAAACTCAGGATTTTGAGATACGAGGACACATTGCTGAGTGTTGAGAGAATATGTGTCGAGGAAAATAAGAAAAGGGAACTAATTCCAGATTACGACCCACAGAGTTTTGAGTCTCTATTGTCGAAGCGGAAGGAGGAGCTTGAGATGGAGGGTGATGCTGCGATAGATAGCACAAGCAATGAGATAGATATCATACTTAGTATTCTGGAAGAAGCACAAGCAGACACTGACATAAACAAAGCAATCCAGAAGCAGAGGGAGCATATATCTCGAGAGGTGGGTAATGGTAAACTACTAATTTATTCCTATCTTTTTCTCGGCGAAACCTACTTATACAATCTATTTCTCTGTGTTTAATTGATTTACGAACATGTGAATTGTTCCAAGTTATTCGGGAAAATGAGATATTTTTGTTCCCTTTTTGTCTCACAAAGTTAAGTGTTTCAGGTTTACAAACTCGATGCCATAATCCTGACAACTAAATTCGCCATAAGGCAGACGGGGAAGAGACTTTGGAGCGTATTAGTTCTTGACTATCGGTTCATTATCGTTCCCCTGTTGAAGTCATTTGTGCAGGTTTGTGTTGGCTTCATAGGGAAGTTTTCTTGAATGTTCTAAGCTTCTTGTAGATCAATGTGTTTATGGTTTTGAGATGAATTTCTGCTTTCTAGGCACGCCTACAGGATATGGTTGACAAAGATGCTGCAGAGAAGTCTAGTACTGCAGCAGAAGCTCTGTTAGCAGAGCTTGCCGTCGATGCCAAGAAAAACACTGATAAAGGAGGTGTTAGTTCGAAAAAAGGAGACGGAAAGTCAAAGCGTAAAAAGAAGGGAAAATATCACTGCAAGGCCAAAAATTCTGAGGTTTGAATTACTGGTTTTGTTCTATTTCTTTCTATCATGTCAATTAGCGTTCTTGTGTATTGAATCTTTTGTGTAAACTGATTTCTCAACACCTGTATTGTAGGGAACTGGTGGTAGTAAGGAGCGGCATCCCTTTAATCCCAAAAATGTGGAACAATAGTAAGTCTTTGTTTTGTTTTTGCCACCATAATTGCATTATGAAACTTCCTTTCTTTTTTTTTTTGCTAGAACACATGTACATTGCTGAAAATTTGTCAGCCGTGAGTGTTCACATTTTCCTGTAAAGCTCAATGTGTTTTCATTTTTTTTTTGCTTCAGTGACCTTTCCATAAACCCGGATAAATTGGAGCAACGGGAACAGGAAGATGTTGGTGAAGATGTTGGTCCAAGTAAGCAGGAACAGGAAGAGGAACTTCAGCGTGAGGTTATGGAGGTGCAAAGAAAGCTCGAGGAAGTTTTGGAGTTTCAGAGGAAATTCGAGGATGAGGCTAAACAAAAGCGCCTAGCTGAAAAGGCAAAGATCGTGGGGGGAACCAGTGCTGAAAATGTTGCGGAGGATGTGCATGTTGTCTTCTCCAAACTTAGCGAAGATGTTGGTCCAAGGGAGCAGAGGCATGAAGAGGAACTTCAGCGTGAGGCTATGGAGGTGCAAAGAAAGCTCGAGGAAGTTTTGGAGTTTCAGAGGAAATTCGAGGATGAGGCTAAACAAAAGCGCCTAGCTGAAAAAGCAAAGATCGTGGGGGGAACCAGTGCTGAAAATGTTGCGGAGGATGTGCATGTTGTCTTCTCCAAACTTAGCGAAGATGTTGGTCCAAGGGAGCAGGGGCATGAAGAGGAACTTCACCATGAGGAGGTACAAAGAAAGATTGATGAAGCTTTGGAGTGTCAGACGAAATTAGAGGACGAGGATAAAGAAAAGCGCCTAAAAGCAAAAATTATGGAAAATGTTGCAGAGGATGTACCTGTTATCTCCTCTGAACCTGGTGAAAATGTTGATCCAAGTGAGCTGGAACACGAAGAAAAATTTCAGCTCGAGGATGAGGAGGTGCAAAGAAAGGTTGATAAAGCATTGGAGATTTATTTGAAATTTGAGGAAGAGGTTAAAAGAGAGCTCCTTGCTGGAAAAGCAAAGATTGAGGAAAATGTTGTAGAGGAGGTGCCTCTACTCTCCTCTGAACCTGGTGAAGGTGTTGGTCCAAGTGAGCAGGAACAGGAAGGGGAACTTCAGTGTGGGGATGAGGAGCTGCAAAGAAAGCTTGATGAAGCTTTGGAGTTTTATTTTAAATTTGAGGATGAGGCTAGACGAAAGCGCCTTGCTGAAAAAGCAAAAATTATTGAAAATGTTGTAGAGAATGTGCCTGTAATTTCCTATGAACCTGGTGGTGAAGGTGTTGAACTTGATCCAAGTGAGCAGGAACAGGAAGGGGAACTTCAGCATGGGGATGAGGAGGTGCAAAGAAAGGTTGATGAAATAAATTTTGAGGATGAGGCTGAACGAAAGAGCCTTGCTGGAAAAGCAAAGATTATGGAAAATGTTGCAAATGGTGTGCCTGTAATCTCCTCTGAACCTGGTGAATGTGTTGGTCCAAGTGAGCAGGAACAGGAAGGGGAACTTCAGCGTGGGGATGAGGAGCTGCAAAGAAAGCTTGATGAAGCTTTGGAGTTTTATTTTAAATTTGAGGATGATGCTCAACGAAAGTGCCTTGCTGAAAAAGCAAAAATTATTGAAAATGTTGCAGAGGATGTGCCTGTAATTTCCTATGAACCTGGTGGTGAAGGTGTTGAACTTGATCCAAGTGAGCAGGAACAGGAAGGGGAACTTCAGCATGGGGATGAGGAGGTGCAAAGAAAGGTTGATGAAATAAATTTTGAGGATGAGGCTGAACGAAAGCGCCTTGCTGGAAAAGCAAAGATTATGGAAAATGTTGCAAATGATGTGCCTGTAATCTCCTCTGAACCTGGTGAAGATGTTGGTCCAAGTAAGCAGGAACGGGAAGAGGAACATCAGCGGGAGGATGAGGTGCAAAGAGAGCTTGATGAAACTTTGGAGTTGCAGAGCCAAATTGATAACGAGGCTGAACACAAACTTGATGAGCAAGATAAGAATGTAGGTGGACCCAGTGAGAAGAATGTGGGAAGGTGGTTTTGCTGCTGTCTCCAGTGAACCTAAAGAAGATGTTTGTTCTATTAAACAGCAATAGCAGGAACAAGTGGGTAGCATCCATTTTGGTAGTCTTGAGTACTGGACAAAGTTTTCACAGGCTGAGCAGTAGAGATCGGGTTAAGAAATAAGTAAATGAACTTGGAGAACTGCAGCACTTGAAGCACATGAAGCTGACTAGCATAGATAGCTAGAAATAGCCTATTGTACTTCTTATGGGTAAAAAAAAATTCTAACTAAACTTTCACTTGTAAAGAATTAAAGCATAGATGTATACTTCTCAAACATGACAGTTCTCTGGACCCATTTCACTTGCATATGGCTTCATTTTGCCACTACTGTGCATAGGAAAGGGGGCCTCATGGGTTCAATACTGTATAGGCAGAGAAAATGAGAGTAACAATAATAATAATAATAATAAAAGGGAAAAGTTTGTTCTGGTTTTTGAGAATTTCCGATTGCTGGGTTTCCTTTATTAATGCTGCATATCCAAAGTCTTTCCTGTATAGTTAGTGAAAAACAGTGTTAATTGGTTTTTGTTGGTAACTGCATTACAAATGCAATGCATTACAAATGCAATCTGTGGCATAAATAATGGATTGTCCATTATAAGGGCTGCCTCACTAAGTCGAGGGTTGCCTTAATAAGACCTGATGGAATGGCAGAAAATAGCAGCTGTAAATATTGCATTCCAGATTTTTAACTAATCACCACTGCTTTTATGCACTGAAAACAAGGTTCTGTAATGCTAATCATACAAGGTGAAAGAGTTTTCCAAGCTATGCATATATACTACATTTTCCAAGCCATATAACAGGGGAATAGGTAGATTGACCAATTCCAAGGATAATATCAGAAGAGTTTTCTGATCACAGATGAAATAGCTACAGATAATTGAGTAGTTATTACTGAAGAAGCCGCTCTTCCATTGGGTCTTGTGTCACTGTATTGACAGGGGTAGAATGCTCGGACTCGGAGGATTGGATGAGAATTTGCATAACAATGGTAACAAGGACCAAGAATGTGGCTGAAAATGCAATGCCTTCCCATGAGGATAGGAGAGAAGACCATTGAAAGAATTTGGTTATACCATATACAAGGACACATATCCAAGATATCACAACCTATTTGCAAAACAAAATGAGATTATATATGAGAAAACGGATACTATCATTAATTTTCTTCAAATTATTAGAAGGGTATCTTACAAAGAAAGATTTTTTTGGTCGACCAATGTCTTGCTGAGGTAAGTCACTGAAAGAGTCCATACAAAAGTATCTCTCCAATACAGCATCCTGGAAGGTTTGAGAAAAATGAAGAAAGAAATAAAGAAAAAGTGAATATATATTATATACATTAATTAAAAAAGAAACCTAGAATGATGGCTGGTAAGATTAGCAATAGAAAATAAAGCATGCACGAGGTATTTTCAGATTGGTCCACTAAAGAATTTTCCAGCATCCCTGCAAATCTAGCACAAACATCTCAACAATTATATTGAGACATCAATGTTCATACCTTTGTAACAAATATATCTTTACACCATTGTCCAATGCCATCAGCTGTTTCTGGCAACTCCTGCATTTGATGTCTCCTGATTTGCACCTTCATCTGTGAAAGAAAAAAGTGACATCAATTATTAATTGGAAGATAATATTCTCACCACTCTGTATCACAACACCACGTGGTAAAAGGCATATTTGATGATCTGTTGGGCTTTCTATATCATTTCTCTTCTTAGTTCCACAATAAAGCATATAAACTCATGCTAAAAGCTGAAAGGTTGTGAAGATTCCTGAAAATAGTGGTACTCTTACAATTATTGGGTCCCAATTTCCAAACCAGCCTATTTAGATCAAAGTATCCATCCTATGTGTGCTACTAGAAACAAACCCGGGACTCAGTTTGTGTATGTCAGTTACAGGAATTCCTTTGCAGTTTCTGCTGGGCTAAGATGAGCATAAAAACTTGACCCCTATCTGGTCACATGATTTCAACATTGGTAAATGAATCCACTACAGTACTGTCAAGTAATATTATCTTCATACCACAGAAGATTGTCTTCTACATATTCCCAACATTGTAGGTCGAGGCTGGTTTTTGGAAACGGCCACTGTACAATCATAAATTGCTGGAACAAACGAGCGCATATGCGTTACAGCTGAAACAAAACCCTGAGAGAAATTTAAGGCAATGTCAAAGGTAGATACTTGAGATGACAAGAAAAAAAAAATGAAAACAAAAGAATAAATGGCAAAATCCACATGCCATTAGATGTGGCAGTAATTTTCTAACTCACATAACTTATAGCTAACTTCAGATTAGATTTCATTTATATTTGGAATCAAAGTATTTTCCCTCCTTTCTACAAGGGGAAAATAAAATAACAGACCAACTTACAATAACTCCAGCCTAGAAGGCAAATTCCTGTAAAAACTTTTACACAGCAAACAACAGACACTGATATGACCAAGAATTAGTTAGTATGAAAATCTTTGGAAAATTTTAAACTAAATTCACCTTAGTTCGGGGAATCAAAACGTTCCTAGGAACAGGCAATCCTCTTGAAGCAGCATACCTCTGAGCTGCTAATAACTTTTCCTCTGTATAGCGAGTTCCCTCCACAAAAAGAGCCAACCAAAAAGGCAAGGAAAAATCCTCCAGTTTTCGAAAACCTGACTGCAGCAAAGAACCATATAGGATATAAATGTGACAAACACAATTCAATCCTGCTGTATTCGTGTTTTTTCAAATGAATCAAAGAGATACCTGCAATGTGCCTTCATCCTTGGCCCAGCTTCTTTCCAGAAAAACATAGTCAGAAAACCACATTGACCAACCTATGATCTGCATAAATTTACCATTTCCTATAGCCCTTTATAAAAAGAATTTAAAAAAAAAAAAAAAACGTAAACTCTGACCTGCATCTTCAAATAAGAAAGTCAGACAAATAATTCTACCCGATCGAAAGATTTGCCAATGAATAAACTGGACAGTAAATATAATTTCCAAGTAACTTATTGTGGAGGAGAGATCATTGGAGTTTAATGATAGGATGATTCAAAACAATTATGACAACTGGGACTACAGTGGAGGTTTTGATGATTCTATTGATCTAGAAGAATTTGGAGCAGAGGAAGTAAATATGTCATAAGCTATCAACAGTAAAGAGAAGACAGCAGATGAGTAATGCATTGAATAAGGAATAGGGAATTAGTAAAAGAAAGTTAAGGATTCTTAAAATCCTACAGGGACATGTTAAAGTGTAACAGAGTTTCACACTACATAAACAAAGGAAAATCTAATAGCGGTATGTTAAAGCTTATGAATTTTGTTCTTTCAGCCTCCAGCAACTGAATTTCAACTTAAATAAACCAAATAAATGTGGCAGAACTAATCTGTTTTCTCTTTCACTTCATCAGTTGTTACATCCAACAAATCTTTCAATTGTGTATCACCCTTGCTAAAACATAAACAGAAAGGCCTAGAAATTTTTACATGAATTATCTTCAGTGCGACTACTAAAATAAACATTCAACTGAGATCCTTTTGTTTTTGGTGTATTTTTTCATGAATATTCACTCTTCAAATTCAATACAGAGGAATATTAGAACTCACAGGAAGACATTTTACTTCTTTCTTCATGATGGCTAGTGTACTACCGAGGCAGCCCGTGCGCTGTAATAGTTAACACCAATAAGAAAAATAGGAGCAATGAACCATGCATGCTGTAAGAAGTATATATGGTTTCTATATAAAATGAAAAATAATGTTCCAATTTCAACCTAGACTCTACCCAGTATATTTATTACTCAGTTGAACTAAGGTTTGTCACAAGAATATGGCAACATGTTATTTTTACATTAACATAAAATATATTACATGAATATATATATATATATATGCATGCACTACGGAGCATACAGCATGTGAATGTGAATCCATGTGTACTTATGTACACCTTATATGTTTCTTTCTTCTTTTTTATAAATTCAGGTCCATCATGAGGAACAAATGTCTTTAGACAAAAACTTTCAAAAATATATACATGAGCCAACTTTTTCCTATGCTTGTGCTTTTCTTAGACAAAGGAAGAGCGCAAGAGTGGTGTTTTGATGAGTTGAGCAATTGAGTTTTGATGTTAAACTAGCTATTCTAGATATGGTGCATACATGGCACTCAAATTATCTCCTGATCAGAAACTCCAAATTTTCTTCATGAATTGAGACAATTTTTAGGCTTTTAGCAGGATTTTGAAGAATGGAAATATTAGGAAGCTATGGGCACAATATTGTAGAAGAGTTGCATCTAGATTCTAGTTCTCAAGTGTAAGCACCTGAGCCAAGACCCATCCAACAAGCCAATCAATGTCGCTCCTATGATTGCATATGAGAAGTGCATTTTCTTTACCTGAATATATCTCAAATAAAAGGTGGTCATCCACCATATATTAAATTGGCAACTATTTTCACAATTGAAAAAAAAAAAGTAGAGAGGAAAGTTTCATATTACCCAGTAACTGGAAGGTTTCGGAATCTGTATATAACTCAACCTGCAGTCAGAAAGTCTAACTTGTTAGACTGCAATGCGGATATAAAAACTCTAGTAGATGCAAATAGTGAGGAAATCCAAGTGTCCCTGGATCGATGTGACACACTTGGATTATAACATGATTCAAAACAAATTTTCAATCTCTCAAGCTATAGCGGTTTTAGTGTTAATGTATAGTATGTAAGCAGATATCTGTACATATATCAGAAAAAACAAATACGCGATGTCATAATTTAATTCAACATACATCTTGGAAAATTACTAACAAATTGTACAGAGCTACAGCTTGCACCCATGAAACAACCAGTGCTGTGAACTTATAACCTATAATTGAGAGTAGGAGTACAAGTTAAGTTGTCTCTGACTCTCTGCCAGCATGCACATATATATATATATATATATATATATATATCATATTTAGCATTCTTCAAATTATAAGAATAATCTTACAATATCCAGTGGCATAGTTTCTTATCTCACACATTATTAATCTAAGCTTGTCAACTCTCTAATCGCCGCCTGTCAATATATTATGAATTAAGCTTACATAACCAATCTGGGACGCATGCATTTAAATAATATATATGTAAATAAATATGAATTCAAATTAGCAAATATTGAATAAACAGTTTTAAGAAAGAAATAATCACCTTGAAACCAGCCCACCAATCAAAGAGCCATACAAGCTCTAACCACAGCAATTCTGCAACTACTTTGTTGGTCCTTCTATACATATTTTTTGATATCGGACGAACAAGGATGTAGAGAGCTGCCTGAAGAAGAAATCATGTATATGCATGAATGCTACCACAGTAATTCTACAACTTGTGCGGAAATTTTAGGAGCAGTAGTTAATTTGTTCAAGCATACCCACTATAGCTCATAGACTCATAAATATTCCTTCTTCAAGAAACTCATTTAAGATAATTTTTTTGTGGCCTCTAAATTATACTTCAACTTACAACTTTATCATTTAATTCTCAAGGGATTATCATATATATAAACCCAAAATGGAATTCAAGTCATCTGGTGTCATATCATTATGAAACCGTCAGGCATCAGTGCTGTGGTATCAGCTAGCTAGCTCCAATTCATTTCAAGCAGTACTCAAATACCATTACGACTCAGTGCATGCACGTTGGAGCCATTCAATTACCGTGGAACTTTCCAATATGCCATGCATGCATGCATGAAATATCTCAATAAGCAAGTAGTTGGGCTAATATTTCATTATTCATATTTTTCTTTTCTTTTATTCTTTTTCCAATGACCAGATTATTGATTCAAAATGCTAGCTCTGTTTATTTGTAGAAGGAAAGATACAATGTAATCGTTCGTTTTTTTTTTTTTTTTCATCTAACATTAACCAATCTTCCTTCAAGGTAGAAGAAGTAGAACCAGAATCTTATTAATAATGATCAATGATTATGGTGACAATAACAATATTGATGATCGTGATAACTCGAAATAGAAACTACCAAACGTAAGACACCAAAAATGAGAAAGTCTTTCCGAAAGAATCCCGATCGAAACTGGAAAACAAGCTAAATAATTATACGTAGCAAAAGACACGTACGAAAAAAAACGAAGAAAAATATAGGAAAATAATTTGACATGCATAAACAAAACCAAATGGTTATAATTACAGCAAATACCTGAATGAGATTGACAATGAGGCCTGAGAGAATGAGAATTATGCCCAGAGGAACAACAACAAGCACAGCTGGGATCGCCATTACTTAAGCCCTGCCTGCTATGGGATAGAGAACGAAGAAAAGACAACTGAGGAGAGAGAGAGAGAGAGAGAGAGGAATGACTCCAAAAACGAAGAGTTTGCACAATATTGGCGGGTAGAACGAACGCAGATTTTGGTGCCGATTCGTGTGCGTTTGAGGGTTGCATGGAGCGCTCGGTTTTTTGGCAGCTAACTGAGATATAAAACTCTCTCTTTTGGCTCTTGAAAATGAAAGCCAACCATGCATGCACGTTGCTCGGTCTCCACAAACCTTGTTTGTGAATGTTCCGTACGTGTAGATCTATAGTCTTATCCTTTTGACTTATGTACTGTACGTGCAGTGACTCCTGTCTACCTATTTTTAGTACTCTTTCGTCCAAAAAATTTCAAAACTTCAATATAAAAACACTACTCATTCCACATATATATATATATATATATATTAAATGAAATATTTTGATCATTTTATTTAATGATTATAATAAGGTATGTTTTATACTAACTAGAAACTTAGGGAATAAGTTGGACAATGCGGTTAGATGAGAATTTTGTGAATAACAATAAAATAATTTGGGTTAAGATATTATATTACGTTTTGAAAATTGAGATAAAAAAATTAAATAAAAATATTATAAAGTTAAAATATTATTAGTATTTAATTTTTTTAATATTATTTTTGTTTTAAAAATTGAAAATATGTTGTATTATTTTTTGTGTTTTGTTTGAAAGTTTAAAAAAGTTGTAATGATTAGATAAAAAAATTAAAAATCTAAAATTGAAAAGTGCTTGTGTTTAAGTGATATTTGAGAAGATAATTATGAAAAATTTTAAAATGAGATGATATGACTTATGTTTCCAAACAAGTGAAGCCCTTAATGTTGTACTGTTCCAAAATTAATTGAAACTTTATTCTCGAATTCCCGATACCAATAAAAAAATAATAATAATAATAACTGATATGCTCCTAATGTCTCAATTCTTTTTTTTTTTTTTTGATAAAAAGGATCTCATTCCATTCATTTAAGAGGACATACAACTTTGACTTCAGACAACAAGTCAATTACAAACGTTAATAGAATCTCAGTACACTATTGTGACTGACATGGTCTAGTCCAGACGGCTTATCTCTAAAGACCGAAGTCTAAGAGATAGCACAACTCTGTTCCCAACAGAGTACACAGTAAACAAACATAAAACTTCATACCCAACTAAGTTGAGTATGGAGAAACCAAACCCCAACACTACCGACTAAGCGGAGGGGGGACAAACACCCTTTGGACCAAAGTCCGAAGGGACAAATGTTTTTGGATTTTTTTGTTTTCTTGAAAATAAAGACAATGCATAAATAAATTACATAGAGAAAACACTGTAAAAAGGGAAAAACAGTGCACAAAAAATGCCTCGGAAGGGAAAACCAACGGTCGGTCTTGGGAGATCCAGAGTCGGCGGTTCGGGAGCTGCCGCGCGTTGCAACGGCAAAGAGCTCCTTGGTGGCGCGTGAGGGCCACGCTCCGACGAGCTTCGGAATTTTCGTCCCGCGCGTGCGGGCTACGCTCCACTTCGGTTGGGGCCGTGTTCGGTGGACGTGTAGATCGGCGGCTGGGCAACCTCCTGGTGGGGCGCGTGTTGGCTATAGGGACCCCGAAGACCACTAACGGCGATTCTCCCTCTATTTGGCCTGAAAAACGAAAAAAAAAAAAAACACAATACAAAAACAGAGGAGAAGAGGGACAGAGTGAAGGGGGAAGGAGCCGAAGCTCCCACCCCCTCTAGCCGGTCTGAATGAGCTGGGTTTAAAAATAAAGTTGCGGTCGAGAAGAGAGAAAGTTGTTGATTGTAGCACTTGTCCTGCAGCTCTCGCTCCAAACAAGACTTTAATAATTCATTCAACAAGTTAGGTACGTGATAACACTATTTAGTTGTGTGAGACTTTTACTTAATTTATTATAGGAAGGCCTGGTTTGGATGTTGAGATGGTTTAACTTATCTCATATGATCTCATCTCAACATTCAAACATTATTCAAATACAAATATTTTTCAATTTTAAAATTTTAACTTTTCAACTTTTTCATTTACAATTCTTCTATATACAGTCGGGTTATGCAAACGGTGCGCAGTCGAGATGCCACATCAGATTAAAAAATAAAAAATAAAAATAAAAAGATAGAATAGGAGAAGAAGCCTGCCAGAAACCGAAAGAAGAATTGATTGAAGAAACAGAGCTCGGTCTTCATCTTCCCGCTCGTGCTGCGTCTGGGTCTTGCATGTAATGGTTGAAAGAAGATTTGAAGAAAAAACAAAACTCGGCATCGTCTGGGTCTTCTTGTTCCTGCTCATACAAGGTTTGTTTCTTTCAGTTTTCTCAATCATCGGCTTCATGTGTAATGGTTGCCCAATCATCGTCTTCCTTCTCATCTGATCTGAGGAGTAGCTACTTACATTGCTTCTGAGTCTTCGTGTTCACCGTGGGTCTCCATTTTCGTGGGTTTCCATTGGTAAAGTTTTTCTTTTTCTTTTCTTAATCTACATTTCGTCAACTGAAACAACGAATTTGAGGGACCAAATAAGAATGATGCCCCATATGAAATGATAATCATATGGATGTTACTAGATAATTATCAGAGCCGACTAGTATGTAGTAAGCTCCATATATTTTCTTTTATTTTAATACAGTGAATTATTATGTGTTTGTTGGACCCTCTAAAATGTTTTAAAGTATTGAATTTTACCTAGTTAAAATTGAAATGAAGCATTTTCAATTGCCAAGTTAGAAATTTTATTTTATTAAAAAAGGCTAAAAATTTTATTTGCTATGGAAGGCTTTTTCAGGAATCCACTCCTGTAATCTGATGCAAGCATCTTAATGTTCAAGTTCCATTAAGTTTTATCTACCTTTGAAGGGAAGTATGCAGTCTTCTTTTGGTTGAAGTTTCAAGCAAGCACGATGACTTTAAATTATTTCTTTACGTGTCACTTATGTCAATCAAAGAAAAAGAAAAAAGGAGGCCATGTTGGTTCATTGTACAAAAACTAAAATTAAGTACTAATTTGATGCTATGGATGTATAGCTTTTCCTCAAATTTGTAAACTACAGGCAATTGTTCAAGCCTATCCAACCTCATCTTATGGGGTCATAGAGTTTTGCTTTATTGTAATATATAAGGGCTCTGCTTGAGGTTCTTTGTCCTGTACCTTCTAGGGGGTTTTCAATTCGAAGAAGGGGGGAAATATAGGGTGAAGACGAAGGTGGGGCAACCCTTAAGCTGTCAAGAAGGAAGTGCTTAGTGGTGAGGCAGAGCAATTTCGTGGAAGGTCTCGGAAGACGAAAGGAGGAGGGCTTCATGGTGAGGTAGAGTATCAAATGGAGACGCAGAACAACAAATGGAGAGGTAGAGCAGCTTTGTGGGAGGGAAGATCTCGGATGCCCTTTGCGGAGGAGGAGAAATCGAAGGGAGGGGGAGAGTCTGTGGAGACGAAGGGAGGTCTTCGTAAGAGGGAGGGGGAGGAAAGGTGGAGATGAAGGGGAATGGTTCGTGGGTCTTCATTGGTATTGGTCTTGATACGAAGCGCACCATTTTGTAGAAGATCCAAAACAATGCGCTTCATTTTCCACATAAGCAACTGCTCTCCCATGCTTACGCAGCCCGACTGCATATAGAGTTTTTCTTCATTTAATCATTACCTAATTATGAGAGAAAAAATAATAAAACCCAAAGACAAGACTCAACCCACCAGACCATCACTAGAGGACAAATGGGGAGGGGGGGTCAGATGGCAAGTAAAAGGGTGTCATGGAGGTAGGGGGTTCAGATGGCGGGTGAAGGGTGTCAGGGGGTAGAGTCATGGTGTCAAGGAGTAGGGTGGGCTGTCAGGGGAAATGGGAAAATGGAAGTCTGTCGAGCACGCAAGGCAGGCCCTGTCCCACCATTGCAAAGGGCACGCAGAAAAAGCAATTAGGTAAATAAGGATTCTGGACGACTTCTAGGAGATCTTCAGTTTTTCTTCCTCTTTGACTTCTCCTTCAACCTCAGAACAGGGAACTCCAGTGAAGGCTTTCTCTCCAGTAAATTTATATTCAGGATCACCATTGTACAAAAAGACCATGAGAGACTGTAAATAAAAATATTATAATAAATTTCTCCTCTTCAAATGCCCGTGGACATAGGCATTATGCATAACTCCGTAAACTCATGTGTCCATCTTCTATTATTTTCTACACATTTTACTACCATGGATATACGCACCGACACCATCTGCACTGGCACACTGTTGGGAACTCCTAACAACACCAATCAAGGACCAAGTCGCCCCAGTGGGTTGGGAATGACTCTTCCTCCCCTTCCGGCCTGTTGTGCAATTTTTACAGAATCAACACTAATCACAACTTTTTCAAATTTTTAAACAGAACACAAAAAATAATTTAACTTTTTAAAATTTCAAAATAAAAATTATATTAAAAAATTATATTCTAACAAGATTTTAATTTATAATTTTTTTCTTTAATATTTGCACTCTCATTTTTCAAAACCCCATAAAATATCTTAACTCAAACCATTTTACTATTATTAACATTTTATTTCATTATTATTCACATATTTCTCATCTCATCTTAACATTCAAAGGTGTTTTCTTTCGAACTTGCTCAGAAAATAATCTAATGACCAATCTAGGTCCTTAGCTAGCAATCAAATCCAGATTAATTTACCTTTGGATGGTCAACATTCAACTAATGCTGTGAGGCAACATGTTGTAGAGAAAAAGTTACGGATGGTGCAGATTGAATGAGTGTAGTCCAGAAACAGAAGTTCACCTCAGATTTTGCTCAGTTTGTCTCATACTGTTTCCAATAGGAATATAGCAATGCCTCAGAAAACAAGATACACCTTCTCCAGATAAACATGTGCTTATTAGAATTAAGAGAAGGAAATAAAGATATTGTGAGTTTCCAATCTGGAAATAACATAAATGAATAGAAGTTTAGAATAAAGTAATGAAGACCAAGGCCAAAATTGTTCTGTTTGTATTGCCGGAGTCTTGAATTATAGATACTTTGCCAACCAAGGAACATCCTTGCTGTCTTTCAATGCAAATGACACGTCATCACTGCACGGAACAGAATGAAATCATTCAAAATTAAATTGCTGTCCAAGTTTTGTGATGGATAAATGATCGATTTAATGAAAAAAGTATAGCCGTTATACTTTTGACATCAAAACATGAGTATAAAGCATTGAATAGTATTACAAAATGTAGTAGTAGGAAATATATTGATGCAGTAATTGTTATAATTTGTTAACCCGAGAAAAGGTTTGTTTCTTCCCACCTCTAATCTTACAAAATTGCCCAATAAATCCACAAGCCACATGCACTGTGGTGGCCAGGGCAATCCAATCATAAAAAATAAATCTAGGAGGTTGACGAATTTCCAGGATTGGGCAGGATCCTGCTGGGGTAGTGGTCTAGTTTGGGTACTCAAGTATTCTTAGATATTCCGAGAAGGAAAATTCTAAATGTAGTTAAGAAAAACTTACAAAAAACTTACTTTTCCACATGTCAGTTATTGATACGTTGAAAATCATGAAATTTAAAATTCAAAATTTGAATTTCAAAAGAATATTAACAAAATGAGTCTTGTAAGTAAAAGTGTAAGAAAAACTGTAAGTACATGTAGCACTACTCTTCTGAGAATACCTCACTACTATTCATTATTTTATTATTACTTTTTCACTACTATTCAATATTCTATCATTACTTTTTTATTATTTTTTTACTACTATTTACAGAATACCTCACTATCCAAACACAACCAATCTGGAAAAGAAATTACTTTCTAATATAGATGCAGTATTTAGAGGACCGATTGAGGTTATACTTCAGTAAATGAATGTGTACAATCTGAATAAAATGTATTTCCATCTGACATCCCCTACTCTAGTGGTATATCCAAAATGCCGAGAAAATGAGGCTTTAGTGTAGAGCACAGATGGAAGACCCTTCCTTTCATGTTCGTATAACTAGATACATTAATTAAAATTTGCCAGGTCACTAATTCCAATCAGTTTTAGCTGAGGGCTTGATAGACAACTGACCTTGGAAAATTGAGCTGCAGCTTTTGGAGTCTGTGCTTAGCACCAGATTCACATAAAATAATTCTGCATTCACCAAGCTTACAGCTGCCCAAAAAATAGACCAAGAATTTCAGCTTCTCAACTCAACATGGAATAAATTAACATCAATGCTGCTAAATGAACTCCATTTCATTCTATATTTTTTAAGGTCCATTGAAGCAAAAGTAGTACCATTTTGTTATCACAGCATATAAGCAAAATGACATAATAAAATGGAAATCCATTTTAGATCAAGATGCACCTAAACAAATCGATAATAAGAAACCTATAAAGGGGCCATCCCTAAAATTTCTTTTTTATTGGCACCGGGTGTCCAGAAATAGCATCCCGACTAATCCCGGGAATGCACAAGCCTTCGACAAGGAGTTTTTCGTAAGTACACATCGGGTAATTTAAGGAAAAAATCTCTCAATCCAAAGGCCCCTAAAAATTATTTGCATCCAAGGGGATTTGAACCTCAGACCTGGAGAAGCATAGCCCCAAGCCGAAGGCCTTTACCACTTGAGTCAACCCCTAAGGGTTAAAGGGCCATCCCTAAAATGGCCAGAAAATACCCAGGAATGCAAAGTGAAGCACAGGGGATTATTGTTTTTGAAAAAGCTGATATCAAATATGTATATGAGACAACATACAGCAATACAAAGGGACTCACAAATTAACGTGGCACGGACGTGCGAGTGTGTGTGCTATGGTTTCCATACTCCCTTAAGCACTTTGAATTATGAGAGCTACCAGAAATACAAATGGACTCCAATTGATGTGGTACAGTACCACGTCAATTTTAGGTTTTCTTTTTTTTTTTTTTTTTTTTCACCCTCCCCAGCGCCCTTCCCCTCCTCCCCACTCCCTTTCCCAAACCCCCGAGACCCCCATTCGTGTGCCCAGCGCCGCCGGTACTTCCCGTGACACCAACGTTGCTGCACCACCAGCCATCTTCTTCATCCCTCACCGACATCGGCACCCCTCACCAGAAGGTACGCATCTCTCTCTCTCTGGCAGGACATGATGCCTTTGCCCCTCACCGGCAGGTACACATCTATCTCATCTCTCTCACTCTGTGTGGCAGGACAAAGAAGTCGTCATCGTCGCCCTGCCCCTCACCAACGTCTTTGCCCCTCACCGGCAGGTACACATCTCTCTCTCTCTCTCTGTCTCTCTCTCTGGGCTCAGGTCTGGGGAGGTTTGGGAAAGGGAGGAGGGGGGAGGGGGGAATGGGAAAAAAAATTTGATGATGTGGCAATATACCACGTCAGTTTGTGGAATTTTTTTTATGGGATCAATTGAAATGATAAAATATTATTAGAATATTATTTTTTAATATTATTATTATTTTGAGATTTGAAAAAGTTGAATTATTTATTATATTTTATGTTAGAATTTGAAAAAATTGTAATAATAAGTTTAGATGAGTTAAGATAGATTTGGTAACCAAACGAAGCTAAGACTACAAGACAAATGTTTCCTCCCAATGTCTTTTGAAAGAGAACAATAGTATAACATGACTTACCCAACTTTCAAGAGTGTGTCATATCCAGGGAATGCTTCTCCATTGCTTGTACAGAGACATGATACAGTCATTGCCAACTGCAAGAGAGATAAAACCTCATTACAGATATACAAACACACATATACTAACCCAAAACTTCCTGCTCAGTGAAAAGTTTCCACATTCCCAGCTGGTTATCCAGTGAACTAAAGTCATGCTTATTCTGTATCTAATCGTGCTTTTCAGGGATTACCAGCCGAGCTACTCACTTAGCAGTGAAAAGTTTCCACATTCCCAGCTGGTTATCCAGTGAACTAAAATCATGCTTATTCTGTATCTAATCGTGCTTTTCAGGGATTACCAGCCGAGCTACTCACTTAAAGATCTTTAATTGTTCAGAGTTCCCTAATTTGTCAATCAAAGGACAATGCAAAATTCAGTATATATAAAACCCCCAGATATTCAACAACAGATTCCTGTACCCGCTTTGTGTAAAAAATACTAGATTAAGTCCTTGGCATCTACCACTAGTCTCGTATTCATCCGTGAGTACCAGATATTCAACAGATACAAAAAGAAATAAAAAAACATTCTCCAAGGTTTCCACTAGTCAGCAAGCTTAATTAGTCAAAATATTTTTGCTTTGAAATTATACACCGTCAAATGACAAAGATGCAAAGAAATCTATAAGATCATCAAATCAGGAATGAAGAACAGAGAGATAAAGTGAGAAGTTGACCTTTTCAAAGGTAGTTTCGCCCATTCCTGTTTTATAAAGCTCATGCACCAAAGCTGTCAAAAAAATTTTACTCAGTTTGGAACTACTCTTCATTACCTGAAAAAAAAAACATTGTGAAGGTAGTTACTAGAAGATCAAAAGGTGGTTGTCAATCTGCAAGAGGTACAATATAAATGAAAAAATATTCTCGTAACCCCTATAGAAATGGTATTTTCCAAAACTAGCAATTGAATCCTGTTTGTGCACAGATGTGGCAGAAAAGGCATGCAAACAGAAAATGGTTATTTAATTATTTGTGCCATGTACTAGTTTTGATCCTTCAGGAGTAGCTGTTTTGCTGTAACAGTTCTTAAAGAAATCTGAAAAGAAAACAGCTTCTCCCCTCAGCACGCTAAACTTGAGATGGTCTGTCCATCCACATCTAATTCGTCTCATTCCATATTAACATTAATATATACATATATATATATATATCTCACAACTTTACATGCCTCATTTGGCAATTTTGGTATCTTCCAACATGTCATTTAGCATTTAACTAAATGGAGTGTATTTGTGAACCAAAAATAAAACACTATTCATTATTCTCAGCATATAAACCAAATGTGAAACTCACCTGAATATGAGGAGCCTGGAACATCTCCTGGATAGCTGCTTCAACCTCAGCCATGCCAACAAGTGATTTTCCTTGAAAGCAGAGATGTATTAAATATAATTAGTGAGAAAACAAGCAAGACCTACTTCTCATGGTGCAATGGCTTTACTTTAAAGCCCCTAAAGCTGGCCAGGTTTGATTCTGCCCTGTGGGTCAGGAAAGGATCGGCACACCTTTCTTCACACAGGTTTACTAGTCAAGTGGACATGGAACATCACATCATCTTGATAAAGAAAACATACAATTGACAAAGAAAAATCATGAAGTATCTATTTTCCCAATGTAATGTCAACATTCAATGAACAAATGTGTTAAAGCATTTTACATGCGCATGAGCATGCATGAGCACAATGGACCCAGGAAAAGATTTTAATCAACAATCAAAACTCAACTAAGTTTGGAGGGATAATCCTCCACGTGCAAACAAAGCTGAAGTCCAAATACCTGAAGAAATGGAATTATTAGTTGAGATTAGGTTCTTGATATGATAATCTTTTATTTCTGCTGCACGCCTGCATATCTCCAGAGCACGACGCGCATCTCCTGAAATTGCTGCAACCTGAATATAAGTACAGAATGTTAAATTTGAGTAGAAAAGATATATATCCACTGAGTTTTTATCATGTGAGACCAATTTAGCAGAGGAGAAATTAAAGAAAACAATAATCAAGTTTCAGTTATAAAACAAAGAGCAAAACACTGACCTTTCTTGATGCAAATTCTATAGCTTGTTTTTCAAATGCATCAATACCCTTAAGGCGACTGGAAATAATTTCTTGAAGTTGCTGATGGTTATAGGGGCCAAAGCAAAGCCTTTGGATACCCATACGGCTTGAAATACGAGGAAGCAACTTTTCAGGAAGATCCATGGTATTTGCTATCCCTGATTTTATATCCATACAAAGAAATAACATTGCAGCCATCAGCATCATCATCATCATTGTCCTTAATATCTTATTTCTCATTTTCTGACTTAAAACTTTCTTGATGCCTCGTGCAATAGAAAATATCATTATTTTTGCTAGTTTTATAAGAATAGATCATTAAGCTGGAAGGATCCTTAATTAACATAAAACCATACCTATCACAATCAATTTGGAATGTGGTTTAGTAGGCCAATCAAGGATGTTGTATAAAACCTGCGACATAAAAGGTTATGGATATTTCACATTCTATAGTTGATCTAATTAATATCTAAAATAAAATAACTAAGTTATTATTGACAAATTTTCAAATCACAAAATAAACAAGTTACCGACTGATTTCTGGTTACAAGAAGATCAAGTTCATCAATGAGCAGAATACAAGGTCGGTCATCTTCTTTTCCAATTTTCTTTCCATCCGAAAAACGTTCATTGAGTGACTGGAGAGCCTTTTTCCAACTGACTCTGTGCCCACTCAACGCTTCATATATAACCTGAAAGAAAATAGAGTACACTATATAGCAACTTGAGAATGCAATCTCAAAAAGAAAACAGGGCCCATTGTTTATATTTACCCTGTATATAGTCTCTGGGGATGGCAGCTTTAGACCATTAATATCCACAAAGCAGTAGGGTCTCACACTTCCTGCATCAACTTCGGACCTCAAACTCCTCATTACTGCTAATACACTCATTGTCTGCAGTTTTATGATGATAATACTATCAAATAAATAAAACTTGCTTATGCATGGAGAAAATTAAAAGAATCTGAAGCAAGTCTCAGGCAACAGAGTTCTGTTTTACTCATTATAGCTAGAGCCTACCTTGCCAGTTCCAGGAACACCATGAATGTAGAGGCAACGTCCCAAACATTGATCATCACATATAGCACCTTTAATGAATGTAGTTATCTCCTCCATTTCTCTGAAAAAACATGTGTCCTTCATTGGAAAGTAAGAATAAATTCAACATCAAAGAAAGCCTATGACATCTCAATTTTCACATACTTGTTCCGGCAAGGTAGAGATTTGGGCAATGATGCCAACAAAAGTGTTGCCTTTGCTCGTTCAAGGTCAGTCTGCTTGTGGCATCTTACATGCTCTGGGATCTTCTTGGTCCCTATCTTTTGAAGCCCAAAGAATTGCCCCTTCCTCGAGTTCTGTATTAATTACAAACAACTTTAATTTTGAATAAACAAAAACTAGCTAAAAAGACACAAGTTCACAATAAAGAATACTGTCATACTGCAGCCAACACGTGAGGCGGGGATAGTTTGTTTAGTAAATTCTTTAAGTTCTCCTCTTCATATTCAATGTCTTCATCAGTACCAGAATCTGAATCTTTGCACAGTTTCCAATCTTCATCACTGTCAGCTTCTTCGCCATCCTACCAAATAACAGTAAGCCCATAAACTTTTTTTCCTGGTAAGTGCAGTAAGCCATAAATTTTAAATTCTAATCCAATTTTGTAATCATAGGAGACCCCAAATGCTGCCTCTATCATCTGAAATGCTTACCTCTTCACCATTATCAATATCAGCAAGACACTTGAAACTGTGCCAATGAATGTTGTATTCATATTCACATAGGAAAACGTCATCCCCTTCATTATTGGCCTTGGCATATTCTTTAGGATTCATGATAGAGCACTGTCTAAGAATAGATTCCATCTGCAGCAATGTGCATAAGCATTATTACGAGTGTAAGGATAATAAGCAAGAAAGAATAGAAACTTGTGCTTATAACTATCATTAAAAGCTACTTCAAGAAACTAGGAGGAATTTTCACGTTCACACTACTTCCAAACTTTTTTTTTGATAAGTAAAAAAATATTATATATCAAAGGAGAAACCAAGTACACAAAATGTATACAAGAAAACACCTTGCCCAAAATGACCCAGACTGGTCCCCAACCCTTGTTTCTCGTAAACCTAAAAACTCTACCCGAACACCTAACCCCAAACCCTTGATTCCCGTTTTCACAATGTCCTCCCTTTAGACTTCCCTCTAGTTGAGCTACCACCTTTAGCGTCGTAGATAATTGCCCAAGAAAGATGTTGTAACTCCCTACTTTTCTTGAAACTTTTGGTTTCAACTGCGTGGCTTGCCTCAATCGTAGTGATTAGTTCATTGAATTGGTCTTCACATCCTCCATGTGAAATGCCCACAAACTGTTGAATCTCGTTAACTTTAAGCAAAATCCAGTCCGCTATTGGTGGAAGAGACACCAAGGGAGCAACGTTATCCCCAGACACAGTATCCAAATGCACTCCCGACTCTAGGCATTCATCTACATGAGACACCAACTCCAAACCCTTTGGTTCTCCAGCAACTCCATTGGTTCGCTCCAATGGAGTTGCTATTTATTTGGCTCCAAACTTTAAGAGCCAAATAAACGATTTAACAAATTGTTCAGAGAAAATTTAAAAATAAGTGGTAATTTAGGTTCAGAAATTAGTATGATGCCCTACTTTTAACTGCTTATAGGGGCAAATTCAACTGTGCTAATGGGAACAGTGGAAACATTCATTGATGAATGCTTGCTCATATTGGCTAGTTCGCAGTGATTATTTTATAAGTATGCCATCTTGTTTTATTAAAAGATTATTAGGGCGCAACATAGGAGGGATGCCTAGTTTAAGGGGAGAGGAACAAGAACTCAGACTCTCCAAAAGAGAAGCTCCTTCCAAATACTTCACATTATGAAAAAAGAGTCATCCTCCATACATCCGCACTCAAGTTGCCTCTCGGTTTACCTCCCCAAGCCATCATTAACTCCACCAACCGTTCGGGTAGCACCTAATTCAAACCCAAAAGGGTGGAAGATTGAGATCCACCATGTCTTTGCCACTTCACAGTGAAGCAATAGATGGTCAATGGTTTTTAAACTCTTCTTGCACATACTTTTTTTTTCATAAGTAAACTCTTCTCGCACATACAAAATCAATTTGTCACCATTATGTGTCCCCTCCTCAAATTATCATCAAGATCTTCCTTAGACCCGTCATCCGAACAAACAAGGCTACCATGAAGGACTACAGTGTCGAAGATGTGAATTTGATAGAATTATTTGATCTAAAACTGCCTTCTGCTGGAAGGGATCCACCCCATTTTATCCTCTTGGTTTCTTTCATCCTAAATGGTAGAGAATATTAAGAAGCAGAGAAACCAAACCATTTCCTATCCTACACTGACGTGGATTGCCACTGATGTCTCCTTGCAAGAAGAGATTCTAAACAATTGGCGGTACCGACCTTCAAGGCCTGATCCCCCCAGTAGTACTCACTCAACACAATCAGTTTCTTAAACCCCAAAGAGTTGTAGGAAATCGGAGCACATATTGTTGGCCAACTAACTAGATGGCACTTAGGCTCATCCTCCACACAATTCCAAAAAGTCACTTTGAAGCTTCTCAATACACTTTGCCACACCTGGTCAGAAATGCTTTGTTAAACTAGATAATTTGAACTTGCTTTGGGAGGTACGAATACTTCAGTTGTCCAACATTTCTCTTTTGTTTGCTGAACTTCAATAATGGCCAGATGTCAGTGACTCTGTGTCACTATATTTAAATGCATACAATTCACATCCACATCCATTCGCACCCACAATGATAGTTAAATCCATCACTTTCTCTTTTTCTTATTCTTTTATTTTCTCTTAAATTTATATGTTTCTAGGCATTATCTCACTCATTTGTTTCCAAATACGGAATTGAGATTCCCACCTCAAACAAATGACTGAGGAAAGCATTTACCATATTATAGAATAGGTGTAGAATTGTATGAGTATCAAATACACAAATAAATTACTTTGGTGCATGAATAATGTGTACCACATCACAGAGCGTTTTCCCAAACAGAATGCTAGGCAATTTAAAGAATCCCAACCATGGTAGTATTTTTACTAAATAATCAAGATAAAATATCGTCTACCACCTCAATGTCAGCAAAATCATTCGTCCGATAAAGCTCCCTCTTCAAATTATGAGGTTGTCTTCCAGCTGCAGTCTCTTCCGGGATCATATACCAACGCACCTGGCAACAAAAGCTACCATCCACTTCTTTCCATATGCTGTGAACCTCCAACCAATAAGTCATCAAATCCACACATGTTACCAGTTTACAACTAGAGCAAAATTATAAATTCACATCTTTCAACTTAGAAAAAGGGTTACTACCTCTCTATACGGGCAGCCCACAAATCACTCGAAAGCAGCTTCTCTCTCATTGTTCTCACCCGCTTCTTCCCCTCTGGCGGTACTGGCAGCTCAACGTCTTTGCCCGATTTGCGAGCCCTGCAAAACCCGCATATCCAATCCCCTTCGGGCACCTCCTTCAATGGTGGCTTCAAGCACTTCAAATGAAACCCACCTAAACAATCATCGCACTCAATCATCACAGCTCTGCCGGTCTTAAAGCACACCCTACACTCTTCCATTTCCGGCTCCTCATCATCCGAGTTTGCTCCCTCCCTCCTCTTTACGTACACATCATCCCCCACCTCAAATTCGCCCCCATCATACACCACTTTCTTATAATACACCCGCCTCTTGGCCAGCCTCCGTGGCGGTACCGAGTCGCTCTTCATCTCGGACTTCAAAGAAGCCATTGCTCTCGTGACCACCTCCCTCTCGCCCCCCCTCTTCCTCTTCCTCCTCGTCGACTCCGACTGGTCTGGTGACACCGGCGAGAACGATAACTCAACTTCGACGAAATCTCCACCATCTTTGCGTCTCGATTTTCCACTCCTTTTCGCGGACGTCGGTGCTTTAACCAAGTTCGAATTTCTGGGGGAATATGCACCCAGTTCTTCGGCTTTATTGATCGGAACAGATCTGTCCGCGATGTTGTTAACATTTCTTGGGGTTCTTGCGGAGTCTTCATTGAAAATTTCAGTACGTTTGATGAGTTTGTGGGGAGTGTTCGGACTGAAATGTAGAGAGGTTCGCCGGGTGGATCTGCGAGGGGATAGGTTTCGCGGGGTCACAGGGGTGAGAGAAGGTGAGGGTTTGGAGTTGAATTGGGATTGGAGTTTAGAGTTTCTCGGGGAACGGAGGGGTTTCTTTGGGGTCTCCGCCATGGATGTGCAGAAGAGTGCAGTGGAGGTGGGTGTCGAGGTGATGGTGCTAGGGTTTGAGAGAGGGAAAGTTTTCTAGAGAGAGAAGGTTGGCGGGAAATGTTCCCTCCCATTTTCGGGACCTTTTGAACGTGGAAATTGGAATGAACCGTTGTGTGCATGCGGAATCAAATCCAGCTCCCTTTACATATTTTTATTTTTCCTTTTCTTTGTGTTTTTATTTTTTCCCTTTTTAGGATTCCAATTTGCTTATTTTTAGAATTTCTCTAGAAGTAATTATTGTATTTGTTAGACCAATGGTATATCTATTTTTGGAAACTAAATTTATCTCAACTCATCATTACAACTTTTTTAAATTCTAAAATATAATAAACAATTCAATTTTTTCAAATTCTAAAATAATAATAATATTAAAAAATAATATTTTAACAATATTTTATCATCTGAACTCAACTCAATTTAACATACAAACGTAGCCTAAAATAAGTCGTAGGATGAGTAAAATTGGCACTCTTTTTAAAAAGAATTTAGTTTATCGATAAAAATTATTTTTTTTTTATGTAGATATCATATTTATCTACTTTTTAAAAAATATATATATATATGTGACTTGCATGAGTACAAATATTATTTCTCCATAAATTTTGCAACGTACTATCAATTTATCTATTCTTTCTCTATATTATATAAATTTTATTTTTAATTTATATTGAAAACTAAAATGTATATTATTTTCTTCTAACTACTAATAAATTTGTAATAACTCCGTATTTTTCAATATTTGCAATGTCCCCTCATATGTTAATATGATTGTGACGTGTCTATCCACAATGAAAATAAAAAAATTTACTTGAAGGGTCTAAAAACCAAAGTCCTTCTCTTCTCTGAAAAGTAAGGTTTGGGTCTCTTTGCTTTGGCAAGTACGTGAAGTCTCTCAGACCTCGTCTATAGAGTGATAGTATGGCTGATGGAGAATTATCTACTCTTTCGAAAGATTTAAGCCTCATAGAGGAGGAGGAGCACGTTATTAATCTCTCAGAAAGTGTTATTCAAGCTTCAGAAAATAGAGGGAAGCAATGCCTATTGGCAATGATCATATCAGGCACAGGGATGAACAAAGAAGGTTTTCGGTCCACAATGTCTCAAGTGTGGAAACTTGAAGGCTGGATTATTTTTAAAGAGATTGGGGAGAATCGGTTTCTTATGGAGTTTCAAAAGGTGGAGGACAAAAAAGAGATCATGGTTGGTAGGCTCTGGTCCTTTGATCAGTCTCCAGTTGCTCTACAAGATTTCGAAGGCAACACTGCACCATATGATATTGCTTTCTCCCAAAAACATTTTTTGGTGCAGTTTCATAACTTGTCTTTAACAGGCATGTCTAAGGAAGTTGGAGAACAGATTGGATCAGCAGTAGGACAGGTTCTTAAAGTAGATATTGACAAGGTACGGGTTGGGGTAAATTTCTAAGAGTTAGAATTGTTATTGATATTACCAAATATCTAGCACGAGGAAGATGGTTAGATATTGGTGGGAAGTTGCACTGGATTGCTTTCAAATATGAAAGGTTGCAGAACTTTTGTTTCCAATGTGGTGTGTTGAGACACATTGGCGGGAATTGTTAATTTGTTACAAGGTTATCAAAGACAAGCAGATGGATGCCTCTTCTTAGCAACAGTATGGCCCTTGGCTTAGAGCGCAGCCTATTAAATTTAGCTCTTCTGGTTCAAAAAAGTATGGTGGCAATATGGAAGGTGCGCCACCGCAGACATGGCAGTAGCAACATTCTGACAGAGAAGAAAGCAACGGCACCAAATTAGGCAAGGGAGAAGATATGCAGCAAAATGAGGTGCAATCTAAGGCAATTAATGCAGAATTGGTAAATGTTGATTGTGATGATACTGCCAACTCTAGTATGGAAGGTCAAAACAAAAATTCCAGAAGGAAGGAGATTTCATAGGATGCTATTTACCAAAATGGGAAGCAGTCTGTTAAAGGAAACTTTCTTAGGAAGGATAGCTCTAACACCAAAGAATATCAGCAGGTTGACACCTCACCAGGTAACAATCTCTCTACTAGCAAGGATATTGAATCACCTTTATTTGTCCCTTCTAATGTTCCTGTCTCCAAAGAGGGTACAAATGCCAATAGCACAGTCAGCATTGTAAAGTACACTCTTGCTAATGCTTGTGCTGATGAGATCACCAAGAAAAATAATTGGAAAAGAAAGGCTTGAGCTTTATCTATAAATACAAATGATGGTTCACTAACTAAAGTAGTGGTGAGTAAAAAAAGAGAACATGAAGTGGTAGAGGAGGAGCTTCTGGTTGCTCCAAGTGTCAAGAAGCAGAAGAACAAGCTCATACCTGCAAGGAGCAAAATTCAAGACTCAATGGTGGAGACTGTTAAGCAACCCCACCAACAATAATGACTTGCCTAAATTGGAACTGTTGAGGGTTTGGGAACCCTCAAAAAATTCAAGAACTTCACCATTTGGTGAATACTAAGCGCCCAAATTTTGTTTTCCTTGTTGAGACTAAATGTAAGAGATGGAAAACAGAAAAAGTAAGGAATCAGTTGGGTTTTAATAGAAGTTCCACTGTGGACAGTTTAGGGAGAAGTGGTGGATTAGCTTTCTTTTGGAAAGACTAGGATGATGTAAATCTAGAATCTTATACTCAAAGTCACATCTGAGAGTAACCCAGCTAGACACGAGCAATACATGGATTATGACAGCTTTTATGGGAGCCTTCTGACTGCCAAAAGAACAGATAGCTGGAAATTACAGAAAGCTCTAAAACCAACTGCTAATTTGTCCTGGCTTTGTACATGTGATTTTAATGAGATTCTCAGTCAACATGAAAAGTTTGGAGCTGCACTAAGGCCTTATAAACAGATGGAAGAATCCAAAGAGGTGATTGTGGAATTTGATCTTAGTGACCTAGGTTATCATGGCTCAAAGTTCACTTGGAATGACAATCGGGAAGGAATGGATTTCATTAAGGAAAGATTGGATCGAACTTTTGGAAATTCAGAGTGGTATAACCTTTTCAATAATACTAGAGTTCACACTCTTGCTACTAATACCTCAGATCATAGCAATATTCTCATTGAGATGGGGAACCTGATGCAACAAGACAGAAGTTGAAGAGGCCTTTTCGATATGAAGCAAAATGGATTAATAGAGAAGACTGTAATTAAGTAGTGAGGAAAGCATGGACTTATAATTCCCCTTCCTTGAATAATCTCACAGACTTCTAAAGGGCTGCTCAGATGTAAAACATTCTTGGAAAGATGGAGCAAGGAATCCTTTAGAAACCAAAAAGAGACAATCAACACAAAGCTATCTCTACTCAAAAATCTTCAGGAGGACAATCAAGGAAGCCATAGAGAACAGAACAACTTATTTAAAAAGAAAATGGACGAGTTACTTGAAGAGGTAGATCTGAAATGGAAGCAGAGGGCCAAGCAGAAATGGTTAAAGGAGGGGGCAGGAACATTAGATTTTTTTCATATGTGTGCTAATCAAAGGAGGAAGACCAATCTGATTAAGAGCATTACTGATGGGGAAGGAAATTTTGCCAAAACTCATGAGGAGATCAGCGACATGTTCCAAGCCTTCTTCCAAGATTTATTTACCACTTCTCAACCAACTAGAATTGATGTCTGTTTGCATTCCTTAGAGGCTTCTGTTACAACTAATATGAATTCAAGACTACTCCAAGATATTAGTGATAAAGAGATTGAAGAGGCTTTCTTTCAGATGAATGGACTGAGCTCACCTGGACCTGATGGGTTTCCAGCAGCTTTCTACCAAAATCATTGGAAAACAATAGGGAAAGGGGTGTGTGCAGCTGCGTCTGCAGCTTTTAGAACTAATTCCTGGGCAGCTGAATTAAATGGCACATATATTGTTTTGATCCCCAAGGTTTCCAAACCTACCAAAGTTTCGGAATTCAGGCCTATACGTCTCTGTAATGTGTAGTACAAGATAATTGCTAAAGTACTAGCAAACAGACTGAAAGGCATACTACCATCAATAATCTCTCCTACTCAAAGTGTCTTTGTTCCAGACAGACTGATTTCTGACAATGTAATTATTGCATATGAGTCCATTCATACTATGAGGTGAAAACTTAGTGGAATGAATGGTTTTATGGCCCTCAAGCTAGACATGAGCAAAACTTATGACAGAATAGAATGGTCATTCCTTGAAGCTGTAATGAAGAAAATGGACTTTGCAAATAGATGGATTGAACTTATCATGAGATGTGTTTCAATAGTTTCATATTCTTTGCTCATCAATGGAAGTCCTCACAGGAAGTTTAAACCATCTAGAGGTATTAAACAGGGTGATCCTCTCTCATCCTATCTTTTCATTTTTTGCTCCAAAACCCTTAGTAACTTGCTAAACCAAGCTGAAGATGCAGGTCATGTAACTGGAATTCCACTAACTCGAGGGCAGATCCACATCAATCACAATTTTTTTGCAGATGATAGTTTGGTTTCCTGCAAAGCCAACTCACTGGAGTGGAGTAGATTGCTAAGATTACTGGGATTACTAGATACCTATGAGATGGCTTCTAGCCAAAGACTTAAGAAGGAGAAAACATCCATCATCTTTAGCAAAAATACCAAGGCAGCTACAAAGGATGTTATCACTAGCATTGCTGGAGTTAAAGCTATACAATCCTATGAAAAATATATTGGCCTTCCCGCAAGGGTGGACAGATCTCAAGCTGGATCTTTCAGCAATATTGGTCTCAGATTAGCAATTGGAAGATGACGTTACTCTCACAATCTGGCAAGGAAATTTTGCTCAAGTATGTGATCCAAGCAATCCTCACTTATTGTATGTGGGTCTTTAAGATTCCCAAGTCTATATTGTTGGAGATCAATAGGCTCATGCAGGATTATTGGTGGGGACATAAAGAAAAAGGAAAGCAGTGGGGGGCCTTGGATTTAGAGATCTGGAGCACTTTAATCTAACTATGCTTACCAAACAAAATTGGAGAGAGTGATGCAGAATCCTACTTTTCTTGCTGCTCAAGTACTGGCTCTAAAGTATTTCCCAGGGGGGGATTTTATGCATGCGAAGTTAGGCAAGAATCGATCTTACTTATGGAGAATCTTCATGGAATCTAAATCTCTTGTTGAAGAAGGATTAATGTGGAAAGTTGGAAATGGAGAGTCCATCAAGATCTGGTCTAATAAATGAGTTCCAATACCCACATCTTTCAAAGTTCAAAGCAAGGTTTCTATACTGCCAGAAGATGCCAAGGTAGCTGGTCTTATAAATCATGACACTAAACAATGGAATGTGCAGCTGATTAAAGAAGTATTCTCGAGTGAAGAGGCTGATATCATGTGAAAAATGCCAACAAGTCCTTGTGGCAGTGATGACAAACAAATTTGGAGATGTACAAAAAATAGAATGTTCACTGTCAAATATGTCTATCACCTACAAGTAGAGCTAGCAGAAGATGCCAAGGTAGCTGGTCTTATAAATCATGACACTAAACAATGGAATGTACAGCTGATTAAAGAAGTATTCTCAAGTGAAGAGGCTGATATCATTTGAAAAATGCCAATAAGTCCTTGTGGCAGTGATGACAAACAAATTTGGAGATGCACAAAAAATAGAATGTTCACTGTCAAATATGCCTATCACCTACAAGTAGAGCTAGCAGAAAAGGACAAGGGCCAGTCATCTGTTGGTTCTTCCCAAGAGGAAAAATGGGCTGTGTTGTAGGGTTTAGAAGTACCTAGTGCATAAAAGCTATTAATCTGGAAAACTTGTCACGATGGTCTGCCTACAAAGTTCAAGCTATTCAAGGGGAAGGTGATTGATAACCCAATGTGCCCAATTTGTGAACAATCAGAGGAGACAATCGAGCATGCTCGATGGACTTGTTTGTCTGCCAGGGATGTAAGGTCCCAATGTTCAAAGAAATTACAGAAGTGCAGAGTGGTCAACCAGAGCTTTAAGGATACTATGCTATTTGAAACTCTAGATAGAGATGAACTGATGGAGTTTGCAGTGGTTATAAGGAGGTTATGGAAGAGGAGAAACGAATTTGTTTTCCAAAAAGAATTCATAGATCCTCACATTCTGTTCAAATAGGTCTCTCAAAGGTTGCAGGATTTCAGATCTCTCCACCAAAAGACATGAATTTCAACTGCAATCTCTCCTATAGGTAGCTATCAATGGGAGACACCCGCAAAGGATGTGATAAAGATAAATTGGGATGCGGTTGTTGACGAGCATAAATGCATAATTGGCATAGGAGCAGTTGCAAGGGTTTGTGAAGGAAAAGTGCTTGCCACAATGAGGATGAACAGGTCTCTTTATCCAGATCCATTATTAGCAAAATTATATGCTGCTTTTCATGCATATGTTATGGGTCTTAAATTGGGTTTTAAGAAGATCATCCGGGAAGGGGATGCTGTAATTGTTTTCAAGGCTATTAAGGGTATAGACCATGGGTCGGACAACAAAGGCATGATCATCTCTGATGTGCATAAAATTCTATCTCAGTTTGAAAGCTAGTCTGTTAGACATATTAAAAGAGAGACCAATAGTGTTGCTCATGCTCTAGGGAAGAATGCTTTGACTATTTCAGATGTCATTATTGACATTGAAGAAATTCTTGATTGTATTCAAGCTCTTTTATAGAGAGTTATTAATAAAATTATACTTCCCTTAAAAAAAAGTAAAATTTACCTAAATAAAAAATCAAAATAAAAAAAAATGAAAAAAAAATTAGTATTTTACGAGAATATTCCCATAATACAATTTTTTTTTCTCGCATACTTGGTTAAGAAACAAAGAATGAAAAAAAGGAAAGATGAACATTGAATAGAAAAATTAGATAGATGAACAGTTCACTCTACATTTAGCAAAGTATTGTGGCTAAAATGCATTTTGGATCTTTCATAATCCTCTTATCATAACATTTCATTAACTATTTGCATTTGGCATATGCATTTAGGGCTGAACCAGTCTGTTCGATAGTCTGCTCGGTACTCTTCGATTAAATTCAAATCAAACTCAACTCGTAAAAAAAAAATTCAACTGTGAAAGCAGATACCTGCTCGATTAGTAAATGATACATACCCAACTAAAGTCAACTCGACTTGACTAAGGCTCGTTAAGGTCCGCTCGTTTATGCCCAAGTCGACTCATTATCTCGACTTGATTAAAGCTTATTCATATATTAATAAATATATACATGCACCTATGTATATATACATATATATGTGTGTGTGTGTGTGTGTGTGTATTAGCTAATAATATAGAGAAATGATTTGTACAATCCCCAAATAGACAAGTCTCATACAAGCCCTTGTGAAAAAGTGGATCACACTTTAAAAAAGTGTAAAAAAAACTACTATTTATTAGTGGACCTATTGTTTTACAAAAAGCTTGTATGGGGCTTGTCTATTTGGAGCTTGTATCTAGCATTACTCAATAATATAAGCATATAACTTTTATAATTAAATATATAATATGTAACCTAATTACTTATGCCTAGATATTGAATATGCTTCATAGTTATATTTTATAATTTGTATAATAATTAGTCGATAAGATTTAATAATTTCATATACTAGTACGTGGAAACCATATATGAAATAGATATATGCTATCATATTATGTGTATGTATTAATAATTTATGTAGGCATATAATATATTATTATTATGGATAAATCTCAACTAGCTACATATTAATTATTTATAAAATTTTAAAATCTTATCATTTAATAGAGGTTCTACTTGTTAGTTGTACAAATTCAATATTATATTTTTTATTTATCTAATTTATTACTTATTAAATCTTATTCAAAAAATAAATAAATAACTCGAGCCAAGCTTGAGCTCGAGTTGGGAGATTAGCTTACCGAGTTGAGCTCAAATAAAGGTTAAATAAAAATCTCGAGCTTGGACTGGAGCTCGAATTAGTCGAGCTCGGCTAGCCAAAAACTGGCTCGGCTCAATTACAGCCCGAGATGCATTAGGCAGGTTTTACAATATGCAATATTTTTGTTTAGAATTATTTAATTAAGTGCACTCCACATGAGTATTTACAATTGTGTTTATCTTTCTCCAAAATTGATGAAAAAAAAATATGATTGATTTGCACAAGTCCTTTGAAAATTCTCTCCTTTTATTATGCGAATTCAAAATAAATACAAGAGGATTGGAAATAAAATGACTAGATTTGATGGATCATAATCTCTCACATTTAGAACACAAAAAGAATAAAAAAACTTTATTTGTAAAAACTCTTTTTATTCTAAACACCTTAATAAATAGAGCAATGATACGTACAGTCTCCATTTGGGGACTACAATGCAAGCCTAGGCTATTTTAACTTTAAAATTTTTTAAAATTACAAAATTATCTCTCCTAAAATGATGTTTTTTCTCATTTAATAAAATGTCTGCACATACAGTCCCCAAATGGGGACTGTACGTAGCATTGCTCCTAATAAATATAGTCCACATCTCACTGCTTTTATTGTAAGCTCTTTACAAACTGCTTTACAAACTGTTTTGGAGCCGTACAATCCATTCAACTTACTATATTCAAGACACATAACAACAACCCTCACAAAAAGCTTCTGCCTAATCACAGAGGGTGATAAACAGATCCACAAAGCTAAGATTTCATAGCATTCTTTCAGCTCAATTCAGAAATGCAACGGATGTGCACACTTTGGTCGATTAAATCGATTATACCACTACTCAAACAAACATGTTTATGCTTCTCTTCTTCTTCTTCTTCTTCTTCTTCTTCCCCTGCATCTTAGGATGATGAATAATAAGATCCTCGTGATCTAGGTGATATAAGATCCTCGTCTAGATCGCTTCAAGCCCAGTATGACGAGGAGCAACCCAAGATAATCATATTCATAGGCCCTCTCAAGGAGCTGCAACTTGTTAGTGTTCCATGGAGGATATCTAAACCAAAAATCAGAGAGGAAGCTTCTTCTCATGACAGCCTTCTCATGGCTGAATGTGTCAAATGAGAACTTCCCATGGTACCTTCCCATCCCACTTCCCCCAACTCCTCCAAATGGCAAGGTATCAGCAGCATACTGCACATAGTCAACACAAGGCTTTAAGCTGACAAGATTATAAAAAAAGTATGAGCAATACTCAATAGAGATGTCTCCTCATCTTGAGGCTGTTGAATTCCCTGTTTTTAAGCTAAAAAAAGTAGCAAAAGCAGTTGAGTTATTGATAGCATACTTGAACAATTGCATCATTGAAAACCATGCTTCCAGATGATGTTTCAGATATCATCTTTCTCTCTAGTGATTTGTTTTTGGTGAAGCAGTATATGGCAAGCGCTTTAGGCCTTGAATTTAGGAATTGTACACTGTCTTCAATCTTCTCCAACTATAAAACCGATTAAAGAATATTTTAGTGTGACAACTTCATCTTTCACTACTATAACTACTTGGCTCTTCTTGACCTGCTCATTGATATAAGATTGTATGACAGAAGATGAAAAAAAAATTAAAAGATAATGAGAGAGAAGACGAGTTTAAAGTGGTTCAACTTTGAGAGCCTACATCCATTGGGCAAAAGTCCCCAAGGCTACATCTTTATTATCTATATAAATTCTGATGTAATGCATAGGTTCTTATTTATAAAGAAATTATAAAGTTTTAAGATAATTAATTTCCTGATGTTTTGTTGATTATTTATAAAGAATTCAAGACTTGATTACTAGTATATCCTGGTCCGATAAGACTTGATTAAGGGCTGTGTTGTGAGTGTTCTGGTGACGAAAATAAAAAAACACAGGTCAGATAGTTCCTTACAGGTGTTTGACTAAATTAACAAAGAAACTGTAGTTTTTTTGGAAGGATTCAGGCTCTAGTCTAAGGGTCTCTGAATTCGAATTGGAGAGACATGAAACCACAGCTGAAGAAAGGATGTATAGAAGGTGTTTGATCCTTAAGATTCTGTAATAGATTAGGTATTTAAGATACAATGAGAGAGAAGACGAGAGTTCAATGTAATTAGGCTGTGATGCAACAAAAACCAACAAAGAGAGACGTGTGTGTATCTTACAGTAATTATTGGAAGGATTGGGCCAAAGATTTCTTCTGTCATGATAGCTGCTTCGAGTGGGGGATTCACCAATATTGTTGGCTCTATGAACCTGCATCAAAGTTTATTAAATTGCAGAATAGAGTTATATATAATCATTAACTTGAAAATCAGTACATTGTCAAAGGAAATTAATCCATCAATTATCCGGGAGGATGCTATATATATATATAAACAGAAGAAAGCTTAAATTACATCCAGCATGAACAAAAGAGAATAGATTATGTTGTTTACAAGCTATCTTCGTCCAATGAGCCCCCATAAACAATAGAAGCTTCAACCCTTGGGTCCTCCAGAAGATTCTTCAATCTCAAGAAGTGTTGTTTGTTTATTATCCTTGCAATACTGTGTGATTCTTTTGGGTTTTTGCCAAACATTTCATTGATCTTGACTTTCATCGACTCTACCTGAAGAGGAATATCATCATTTCAACATATTGCTGCATTGGAAACTAAGAAACCTCAAATTCCAAGATGGGCATTAGATGTATTTTCTATTACTTTCATACCAGAGCTAGTGCCAATTCCTTTTCTGCAAGAACATAATCTATTGCTATGCATGCTTGACCAGCACAGGCACCAAATTTCCCAGCAATAATTCGCTTTACAGTAGCCTTGTGATTAACAGCACAAAAGAGCAGCAAATTGTAGTTATGTATAATTTGCATATACAATAACTATTGGACACGACAGGGATATGAAAATTAGTCCTACTACTTGCAAGTCGATTGGTGGATAACACCTTCCATATTACTGATATTGTAAGATTTGATTTGCATGAGAAATTTCAAATTAAATTTATTCGCAAATCAAATCTTGTCATATTAGTGTTGCGGAGGTCGTGTCCTTGTACTAACTTGTATATATGTTTTTTGCATGAAAATAGGAAGTCAATAGAGTTTCAACTAAGAAACCAACAATGTGAATTTTTTTTTTTTTTAGAAAAAAAAAAAGGAAAAATTGTGGTTTAACTTATATAAACCAAGCTTGAACTTACCTTTCTGTCCCAAGAACTAGAAAGAGAATCAACAACAGCAGGGCATTTTCCACCCAACTCCAAAGTAACAGGAGTCAGATGCTTAGCAGCCTCAGACATGACAAGCCGTCCAATGCGTGCACTTCCTGGCATTACTTTTGTCATTTAGTTCTGTTTTATTCTTCTTGTTTTAAAAACCAAAATGAATCAAAGAAATATGAGAGATCAGTTCATACTATGTTTTACCTGTAAAGAAGATTTTGTCCCATTTCTGCAGTAGCAGTTGTTCACCAATGGCTTGTCCACCTTGGAAAACCTTGATAGCCCTATTGTCCACGTAAGCAGGGATGGTATTTGCTAGAAAAGAAGCGCATGCAGGAGCCAACTCCGAGGGCTTCAGAACCACTGTGTTTCCAGCAGCTATTGCCCCAATCAGTGGTTCCAGCGAGAGTCCTACATTTGGTATCATAATGTGGCTGAATAAGAGCGCGCACTCATGATAGGAGGGTTTAATTATTTTTGTTGTTCTAGGAAGTAATTCACTCACCAAAGGGAAAATTCCAAGATGAAAAAACAAGGACTAGGCCAAGCGGCTCGGGAACAATATTTGCAGTTGTGAGCAAAGCAATTTGTGGCAGTTTAGCCTGTCAACGATATTGTAATAGCAAACGAATATCACTATTACTTCTTGAATATCACTGTTACATCTGTAAATGTAGTAGAGCTACTTCATATATTATCTCTCTCCCGCTCGAGACTTTCAAGTAGAGACAATAACTCCAAGCAATATCGAATCGTTAATGGGACAATGTAAATTATTCTTCTGGGTTCCATATAAAACAAAAGTATGATCTATAAACATTTTCTTCTTGAATCCCAGTAAATTATTGATCTTTTGGGTTTCATTGTGATGATCACGTAATACACATACAAGTTGGTTCTTCTACTGTTCTCCTTCATCTTTCCCATAGCCATGGAAACATACTCCTTCAATGTCATGTAAATTAGACTGATAGATGAGCTTACCTTTCTGCCGGACATCCATTTTTTCAATGACCCCAATGCAAAATGCAGTGACTTTGTCAGGGTTCCTATCTGCAAATGAAGGCAGTGTACACAAGAAAATCAAGATCAGATCAAATGTCTATGATCTCGTATCTCTAAAATGAACTCACTAGTCTTTACCACTATTTGCATCCTTCGTAAAGGTATCATTTCAATTCCTTTTGGTTGTGATTATTCTCTTAACCTTGTTTTGAACTTTCTTTTTTCCCCAAAACAATTCTAAATCCTAAACATGTAAGAAATAAAACCTTAAAAAGTTGGAAACTTGTGTATTTCAAGAAGACGACATTTCATCTCATATATACCTCATCTCTGAAAGCCTCAACATGATGTTTTCCCAAATCATGCATAAGAGCCTTGAAGATATCTCCCTCTTTCTCCTCAAGGAGAGTGAGCAACCCTTTGAGCTGTGATTTCCTCCATGATGCTTCCCTAGTATTTCCATGCCTGTAATACTCCCTCATATCATCTAGATCTCTTTCCAAATCTCTCACGCCCTCCATGGTTTTAGGTGACATGAAAAGTATACCACCTTAATTTCTTTAGCTCTGTATCCCACACTACTACTTAGTACTTACCCTTTAAGATCAACTAACCTTTCCCTTTGCAGTCCAGTTATATACTCCGGCATCATAAAAGCTGCTTTTCATGCATATTGATACCGTACGAACATGCAGTAATGATGCGGGCTCTGTGCTGATGCAGTGTCAGTATCAACCTTGCAAATCAAACCTGCATTATTTTAGATGGCTTTTTATTTTTAGAACCTCTTAAGATCACATTTTTGTTTTGTACATACTTTCACAATAACTATATATTTTAGATAATACTGGTGTTTTCATATATAATGTACTTTAATCTATAAAATTGAGGTACGGGCTTCCTGCTCCAAAAAACAAAGAAAAACAAAACATGATCAGTTACCAAAGTGATGTGCATGTATTGGTTATTGGTCTTTGATGAGGGCAACAAACCTCTGTAAGTGGGGCAATGTACTGTAAATTTGTAAGGAAAGGAAAGGAAAGGCCTTGGCTTTGGCCTGGAGTTTAGGAATTAGCTTGTTATAGAACCATAACCTAGGTTAGATAGGGTGTGAAGAGGTAGTTGAGAAGCAGCGGGTAGGATTTAATTAACTATATATATATATATATATATATATATATATATATATATATATATATATAAAGAAAAAAGAAAAAAGACTGCTATATACGGACCACATGGCCATAAATATGTTACCATTTTCCAATGGAAATCAAAAGAGAATCCAAGGGCGCTGTCCCCATCTCCCATCAGAATCTGAATTACCTTTGCAGGAAGCAATTTAATTTTTCAGAGTACAATATTATAAAAACAATTATTGGTATTTTGTTATTTAATAGTTCAAATCTGGACTCTGAAATTGATAAACTGCTGCCACCCTTTTAATTAGTACTCTCACTTATAGTAGTAGATGAGCAATTATTTGTTTTTTGTTTAATTTCCAATCAAGAGATTGAAGCCTAATGTCTCTTACCCTTATGGAAGAAAATTTGGTGATTTGAATTTGATGAAAATAAAATAAAATAGAGTAATGCTAGAGAGAAGCCACTATAGCAGTGCACATTTTGCACTCACTGCGTGGCTGCTTCTAGTTGATTGTTCCCAATACTCACTTGGGGAGATGTGTGGTCTAGATAATGCCACATCATGTGTGCAAAATGAATGCTCCTAATAGTGGCTTCTATCTATATTTATTCAATAAAATAAAAAAGGAGACGGAGAAGAATGAAGGAGCTAGGGAGAGAAATTTTGAAAGCTACATCTTTTCTATTCTCAAGTTTACTAAATACAAGACATAGATCCATATTTATTATATTATTAGAATATTATTTTTAATATTATTATTGTTTTGAGATTTGAAAAAGTTGAATTGTTTATTATATTTTGTGTGAAAATTTGAGAAAATTATAATAATGAAATGAGACGAGTTGATGTGAGTTTCGAATCCAAACAAGACCTTAATATAATCAAAGTATTATTCATTAGTATTCCCTACTGCTAGGATTTGGTAATCACATGCGTGCTGTCTATTTTCCATGTTCCTTTTTTTTTTTTTTTTTTAAAGTGATTCTGCATCCATGGAATCCACTGACAAGGCCAAATGACCTTTTTCTCTCTTTTTTAATTTTTTTTTTATCATCATATCGTGATGTAGTATCAAATGATTGAAAACTATTTATTATGTTTTACTTATGTACATATCATTTAATGTCACATTAAAAAATATTGAAAGGACGATGATAAATAGATTTTTTCTAAAAAATAATAAGTAATTGTAAACCCAAAGGTTGCGTACCCGTTTATAATTGTTGAGGAGATCCTCTCAAGATTGCTCAAGGCAAAAATTGAAGAAAAGAAAATTACTAGCAAATGGGGCCCGGCCCGTCTGCTCCAGTTAAAGCATGTTCTAATGAGTCTTCCCACATACTTACTCTCTACTGTATATGTACCTGCGTCAGTGCTGAAAAGTATAAATATAAGTTTGAGCAATTTTTTCTGGGGTGTACAGGAAGGAAAGCCAAAAAAGCATTGGAAGGCATGGGAAAGACTATGCTTACCAACTGAAGAAGGTGTAATGGGGTTTAGAAATTTCAAAGATGTTCAAAAGTCACTCTTCATGAAATTTGCGTGGAAGCTCATGGTGGAAGACTCTTTGCAGACAAAAATTTTCGAAGCTAAGTATGTAAGAAACAATCATATTTCTCTTGTGGATTAAGGGAAAGGCACTAGATTTTGGAGGAGGCTATCCACGTGTATTCTGGAAGTTTTAAACCTATCCAAATGGAAGATAATGGATGGAAACGTATCTTTCTGGTTTGATAAATGGTTGGATGATGCCCCCCTTTGTAATACGGTTACCATGGGTGCCTCCACAAGTCTAAAAATTAAAGATTGCAAAATAGAAAATGGATGGGATATGGAAATCGCAAGTCTGGGACAACTTAAGGCTCGTTTGGATGATAAGAATATGTATAAATAGTAATATAGTAGTTTGTCAATAGTAGTGAAATAGTATGAGAATAGTAGTAAAATATTAGTGAATAATAGTGAAGTAATTTGAAAATATCTCAGAACAGTTGTGTTTTCAAACGTAACCTAGATAACTCAAGGTTTGGACTCTGATCAGATCCCTATTTTTTATTAATTTTTTAAAGTAATTTGTTTTTTAATTTTATCACTTTTAGAAATTTAGAAATTCTAATTTCTAACGGAAGCTGGATAAAAAATTCCAATTTTAATGATAAAATTGGAAATCAAAGGAGCTAAAAGATAATAGGGTAAAATCCAGGGACTAATCAAGTACTCAACCCTTCATATTATCATAAACTAGTTTGATGCATCATATTAAATTCAATTAATTTATAATTTAATTTTTTTTTATTATCGATTTCTATTTCCAATCTCATATAAACCCAACTTAGACCATCAACATGTTATACCTTAAATTTCAATGAAGTTTTCAAAATAGGGAAAAGGAAATAACAGAAGCTCGTCCTAATCCCAATTACCAATGAGTTTCATGGGAACATCCCAGGATTCAACATTTTCCAATAATTGCACAATATTGTTACTATGAGACATGGAGACTGCATTTCCCATACACGATAAAAACTCAATAAATAAATGAGAACACGCCCATACACCAACCTTCATTAAATTTGAAGAAGGGCAGGCTGCCAACTATTGAAGCAAGAGAGTTAAAGTCATAAATCAAACCCACATGGGGATATCGTGCTTCTGGTTTCATGTCTGCTGATACATCCATTAAATATACCAATAATCTCTGGCCTATATATATAATACATGCAACTTTTAGACTGAATGCCACCAAACTTCATTCAAACAATGGGAGCAGACATGAGGAGAATATTAATATCCAAATCCAAGCCTTGTGGACACTAATATTTTAGATGTTCTTTCTCTAAACAAAGAAAACCTGTTAAGGATGACTGAAACTAGAGGTTAGAATTCTCTATAATGGATTGGACACTTCCTTAAAAATAGAAGTTGAGTGACAGTGATAGGAGAAGAACCCATAACAGCCCTCAATTATAAAGGGGGCCTGAAGCTGGAAAACCACATAAAACTAAAATGAAGGGTGGGCTCAAATGAATAAGGCGAGGCGAGAGGCCTCATTAAGTGCACCGACAACAAGGAAGATGGTGCAAGAAAGAAAACTTAACTCAGATTCCAAACGATGGGGACGGGTCTACTTTGATCCAATCCCCAAAGTAAAACGCAAGAGCATAAGAGCTGTTCAAGCTCAACTCTCATAAAGTATTTGGGTTAAAAGATTATAGTAAAATACTGATCCCATGGTTTCATAGTAGTATTCCCAACTCAATGGGGTCCTCAAGATGGGTTTCCTCTGAAGAACAGGAATGGGCTCTCCTGTCAATTCATACCAGCAAACACATAGTTATGAGAGTTCGTCATCAACCAATCCAAGATTGCATCTGAAACGAGGTAAAGCAAAGAAACTAGACAACACATTCTCCAAAAAATTTAGTATGATAGCTAGTTGAAGGTGGGCTTCACTATGATTAAAAAACCCAGCCAACCTCCAGCTACTAAAAATTACACCAGACCGCTAAACAGCTTGGAAGTAACAACTGACAACATTCACATACAAGTGTATCCAAAATTAATGAATAATCGGCTATTTCATATCAAATGTACCTGGCATAATGTAAGCCACTCCTTTCTTATAGATTTAAATATCTGATTTACATACAAGCTCACATGACCGGCATCACTAATCAGGAGAAGAGCACGCACTGTCACTCCTTTTATTTTGCTGGTTTCGCAGCGGATTTATAATTAACTCCCATTCCCAATCAGCAAGAGACGCAAGGGAATTTACAAGCAGCTTTCCGGATTCTCCTCGACCATTCAATAATCAGTCAGCCATTGGAATTTTTCCTTGGAAACAACCCTTTTTTACTCAACAGCAGGGAGAGGGAGAGGAAAAGCTCGGTTGCGTGGGATGGGAAGAATCTTGTTTAGTCATGAAGCTAATGCCAAATTTCCGTCACGCGCAACAAAATTTGCTTGTGTCCTTGTTGCAGCTCTGCCTGTAAACAAAACCATAGTCGTTTAAACTTCATTATACATTTTAGTGGGATTTTAATAATTGTAAGTAAAGTTATCAAAAAAATAATAATAATTGTAAGTAAAATTCTTTCTTCTGGAAATAATAAAAATTGTTAGAAAATGGAACTGATTCCATTTTACAAGACATTTCAAAGGCACAAACTACAGTATCAAGAAGAATAATGATATTCCTACAACTATTTTATAACTATGCAATGTAGTAGTGCAACTTTACAAAAAATACTGAAGTTTTTTTTAATGAGAATTTCAATTTTACATAATTGCCGTCTATTTAAAAAAGAGTTGCAAAAGGGGTTGTCGAAAAGATTGTATGTGTATCATCACTGATATCAAGAGCGGGATCATCACCTAACATGACGTGTTACAAATGCAAGCAGGCATGCATGCAAAACCATACGTGCATAAATAACAGGCCAGCATTCTTGTGCCAACTGAAAGAAACACATACCATAAAAAGGACATGCAACATCATGCTTTTGTGAGTCTGTGCATTGCCAGATTTGTGTAAAAGAGGTGCTGCCACATGTATCATACACTGGTTTTCTTTGTTTATGGAATCATCAAAAGCTCCCAACTTCAAATACGGGGTTGAGTACAAAAACCAACCTCTGGGTTTTGCACAACCATCTTTATGCTTATTAGGTTTTCAATTTTCTCCTTTTTCTCCGCTAGTTTTGCAATTTTATCAATAGATCCCTCCGTCATCTGCCCCGCACCCAGCAATTTTGTTAGATTAGTTAGCGAAAATCTGACGGAGGGGCCTAATTGACAAAATTGTAAAACCTAGGGAGGAAAACGATAGAATCGAAAACACAAGGAGTCAAAAGATAATCATGCAAAACCTATAAATAGTTTTTTTTTTTTTTTTTTATAAGTAACAAAACTTATAGGCAAAGGTTTTGCCTATAGGTTTTGTATGAAAACAATTGTTTTAAGTATGAAAACAATTTATAGGCAAAACCTATAAATTGTTTTCGTACTTAAAACCTTTAAATGAAGTGGATATGCAACGTTACACCCAAAGGGGTTGGCATGGCAGCAAAAATATGATCCAACTGAGATGGGGAAGGGGGAACCATGAAAGATACAAGCATGTAATTACAAAAAGACTGCTACTGATACAAAAAGACTGCTACTGACCTTCATCTTTTTCCATTTTTCTTCTGCTGCGCCAAAGAAGCCGAATTGGAGTACCAGAAAACCCTGCGTCTGAACGCAATTTCTTCTCCATATAGCGCCGGTAAGTCTCGGGGAAAAGTTTTGCATCATTAACAAAGAAAACAAATGTGGGTGGCCTTATGGCAGCCTGAAAAAGTATATCTAGTAAAATACAAAGGATAACCAAGTTCATTGATATGATTACTTCTTAAATTACATTCTCGGCAATATAGAAGAAAAAGGTTTATAAAACAACTCAACCATCCCCACCCCGGCATAGCACTCTGCTTTCCAGTTCTTTGGAAACTGAGCCTTAACCCCAGTCACCTCTTAAATACTCTTTTTTCTGATTAGACAACAGAGTGCTCAAGATAAAACGAGATCAAATGCTGAAAGATTTTAGAATTTTGGCCTAGTTTCAATGTGAGGTCTAATTGGCAACCTTGATAGGCTGTTTTAGTTACAAAGTCTTATTCTTATGTTTATTTGCATAAAAAAGTTTCTGGCTTAGTTTTAATCAAGTTTTCTAGGATTTTTAAGTATGGGTAATCTAGTAATTATTTTCGAATTTGCTGGAAAGGGCTGTACCAGAGGTCCATGAGGGATGAGCCTTATAGCAGGAGTTGAAGGAAATTAGTTTTTGCCAAAATTTAGTTCAGTATCTCAGTTCTAGCATACTAAAATTATGCATTAAAACCCCCACAATACACATAGAGAACTAATATAAACATGATATCACATAAAGAAAAGGTACCTGAGTACAGTAATAAACGCGTCCTCTCTTGCCACCTCGGGTCCTTGGAGGTGATTTAAAAGCTAGAGCTTCCCGTACAACTTGATTTAGTATGGAAGTACCAAGTCTTCTTGACCTCTCCTTTTCAACTGTACTAGCAGAGACAATGATCCTGCATTCAGCAAGAGGATAAGGCGATCAATGTAGGCCAAAGGACCTTTTATGCAAAGACACTCATATTTCATGTACGGTAATGCCTTTTCTATAACATACGGAGGTCTAAATTAGGGTTTAGAATTATTATTATTATTAGTAGTATTTCTAGTAGTGTTTTTAATTTCGTACCGTACCGGCCGGTACGGCCGAAATTTGCCGTACTGGCCCAATGGCAGGTATCATGTGTTTCGTACTGGCCGGTACTGGCCTATATTTCGGCCTGTACCGGCCAGTATTTCGGCATGTACAGCCGATATTTCGGCCTTTAATTTTTTTATTTTATTTTTTCATTTTTTCAAACTACAAGCTTATTTTTTTACCTTCAATTCAGACTAGGCAATTTATAATTTTTATATATATATATGTATTTATATATAATTTATTCATATATAGACTATTATTTTAAAATATAATTTATATATATTTATATATATAATTTATTCATATATACCGGTACGAAACGATACCGATACTGAAATATTTCGTTCCAGTGCCTTGACCGGTACGGCATCCGATACGATATTCAAAACATTGATTTCTAGTATTTTTTAAAAAAATCTGCTTTTATGTTGAGGTGGTAATTTTGATTTGAGTGGGATTCTTCCACTCTCTACAAGCCCATACATCCCTCTGTTGATTTCCTAGTTTGAATAATTTCCTAATTGGTAACCAACGGATTTGAGTGCCAAAAACCCTCACTTCTAAATCCTCTCTTTCCTCCACAAAATTTCCTCCTTCACGCCGGCAAGCCCTCAGTGAAATCAAAATTTCTTCCCACAGCAAGCCACAAGCCACAACCAAGCTACCATTCTTTCATCGCAGCAACCCGAGACATCCATTTTTCCAGCCAACCCACTCTCACAGCAAACCGCAGCCACCTCTCTGGAAACCACCACAGAACACACCGACGAGAAAGTCAGAACACCACTCGGCAGCCACAGAAACCGCCAGTCAGCCACTTTCCATCAGACTCTCGCTGTCCTGAACTTTGCCGTTGCACACACAGGAAGCCACCGTGAATTTTGCAATTCAGTCCAGGCACCCAAACCCGCCGTCGCACCTCCCTTTTCTCTCGGTAAGGAGCTACGAAGTAGGATTCAGGAAGCAGCACTAAGAGGTAAGTAGCAAGATCATAACTTTTATGTGTGCTGTAATTATTATAGTCTGAATGAAAAAGAGTTGTTCACCTATGTATGCTATGTATGGCCAATTCAAGGTTAGCCCCTCTTTACAAACCCTCAATGAATTATGATCATATGCGTGTGATGCACTTACGTATGCTATACTGAATGGTATGTTTGTTACGCTATGTATGGAATGCTTATGTTATGCTATGCCATGTAATGCTCATGTCATGTTATGTAGTTTATGATATGATTATGTAAAATTCATGTTAATATGCCATGATCAATGCTATGTCATGCATATGAGTAACATATGCCATGAAAGTCATGAAATCAAAATGTTCATATGCATCATGATACGATAAGTAAGAATTCATGTGAAAGATAAGTAAGTTAAGATTGGCCTTACATTATGGGTGGATGTGCAAGCCAAAGACCTAAGCGTGGTCCACCATAAGTATGTTATAATGTAATTGGTGACACGGACCTAAGCATGCTTCACCATATGCCATGTTATGATTTTATGCGGTAACATGGACCTAAGCGTGCTTTACCATATGAATTATGCGGTGCCACGGACCTAAGCGTGTTTCACCATATGTATGCTATGATATATGAAGTGCCACGGACCTAAGCGTGGTTCACCATATGAATTATGCAGTGCCACGGACCTAAGCATGGTTCACCATATGTTATGCTACGATTTATGCGGTCAACGACAATTGGACTGATGCACGTACGTTATTATAATGGCCACTAAGTAAGTGAAAGACAAGATAAATAAGTTATGCACGAATGATAGGAAATGCATGGGGTCAGTTATTCATGCATTCATGTTACATGTATTGCTATGATTATGTTTGATTCTGCTTATGCTACTAATGAATGATCTATATGCTATGTGCATGTATGTAGATGTATGGAAGTTTTCAAAATTAAGTCTAATGTTAAGCTAAGCTAAGTTTACAGTATGATGTGTTATTACTGAATCTTTGACTCTTATGTTTCTATGTCTTCATGTTTTAAATGTTCCAGATGATGATTGCGTGGATACAGAACAATAGTGCCAGGAGTAGATTATTCTTCCAGAGACTTGGACCTTGAATGAGTGTTAGTACCACATGGGTCTAGTTACGATCAGACAGTTGAATAAGTGATTTTGGTACATAGAACTAGTTTACATTATTTGTGTGTTTTAGCTTTATATATGAAACTTTGTTATGCTAAGTTAGTTTTCATGATTAAACAAATGAGGTATTTTTTCAAGATGTTGAATCTCTTTACCGGGCATTTAGCAACGAATGTACGTCACATTCCGTACCTTGGGGTGTTACATTTTCTGAGTGAGTGACCAGCGGAGAATAGGGGTCACTTGAGGGTGGAATTTGGTAAACAATGCAACTGGATTGTAAGATATAAAACCAAAGATAATAGTTCAGTTGAACATACTTTTCAACACTATGACCAGCTATTGCAGTTGAATAAACAATAGGCGCCCAATCAAGAACACGGAGCTTCTCTCTAACATCTTGCTCGTAGTATGTTGCAGTCTGCTGATTTTTATTTGGTATTGTATCCCATTTGTTAACTACTATCAGGCACCCCTTCCCTTCTCTTTCTATCCTTTCGGCGATCTTGCAATCCTAAGCCATTCAGGAAATACAATACAATATAATTAAAAATCAATTGCTGGTGAAAAGAAAGCATCAAGCATGTCACCTGATAAGAAGGCAAAAGAGCAAAAACTAGACTTCAAAAAATCAGAAGTGCAGTCTATGCACTCAAAAATAACTTTCTTTTTATATACAAATCTAAAACAACTAAAAAGGAGCAAATACAAGTGATACAACTCTCTGCAACATCAATGAGTTCTTGAGGAGGCAAAAACAAATAAATAGAGTGGACAGCAAGGTAAGAAAGTCACTGGTTAGGGAAAGAGGCCATCTACAACATTTTCAACTGCCATATCTGCTTTCTTTCTCTATTTGATGTTTAAAACCATACATGACAGGGTACAAATCCACCAACAGTGGCTCTTATACCTAATAATCAATATTACACATCAAAGGTTGGTTGTGTAGTGAACTATGATACGGTCTAGGTATTTTGAAAGAAGACTCTATACTTTCAAAACACTTGTATCTTCTGACCATCCTGAACCCAACTAAAAAAAAAAAACAATAATCATGACAATCAGGTTACTGTTAAGAAATGCCTGGAGATGGCCAGGCAATTGAATCTTTCAGAACAAGTGAAATTTATTGAGTATACACACTTAACATATAAAGCATTACATACAAGCTCTTTAGAACAGATTTTGAATTATTTCATGCCATCCTTACTTGATTAGATTAACATTTCTGTAAATAATTGATGAAATTTTTAACTTTTTAATTTTCTTTGTTTCGTATATGACAAGTCACAGGCCGATGGTGCTGACAATGCAACATTTTTAGCATACTCTTCCAGTTTGGGTCAAGGAACAGGTTTGGAAACAATGGCCATAAGTGCTAAAAGAAGCGTAGATGGAATCCCCATTCTTTCTACATTCTGTTAAAATAATAATGTCTTCACAAGGGCAATCTGAAATTCAAATTTAGTATGATAAATATGGAGAAGCCAGCAACTCCATGGCTGACTCTCCTCAATTGGAAGTTTGTTTCGAGAGGGATATCATATGAAGTTGGCAGTTGACAAAGCTCATGTTTCAATTCCAAAACATGGTACCAGAGCCTTCTTATCTCTTCAATCTTGTGTTCAAATCATAGGAAACACCTTTTTCTGATAATTTCATCTATTCTGCATGAGTAAGCCTTAGACTTGGATCAAGATTGCTGAACAGGAAGTAAAGGACTTGTCCTGTTTTGCAGATAACTTTATTTATGAATGTGTTCCAGGAATTATTTATGGCGGGAAAGTTCAAGAAAAGTCTAAATGCTACATTTATTGTTTTGATTTCGAAGAAGACTAGTGCATCGGAAGTAAACGACTTTAGGCCCATTAGCCTCATAAATGGGGTATACAAAATTATCTCCAAGGTGCTTGCAAACAGGCTAGGGATGGCCATTGGTAAAATAATCTCAAAGCCACATAATGCTTTTGTAAGGGGTCGCCAAATTCTAGATTTTGTCTTAATTGCCAATGAATGTCTGGATAGTAGATTAAAGTCTGGTATTGCGAGATTATCTGTAAACTAGATATGGAGAAGGCATATGATCATGTAAACTGAGAATTTTTCTTGTATTTATTGAAGAGATGTGGCTTTGGGGAGAAATGGTGTAGGTGGATCAAATGGTGCATTTCAACGGCAAAATTTTCAGTTTTAATCAATAGCAACCCAGAGGGCTTTTTCAACAGCTCACGAGGTCTAAGACAGGGAGATCCCCTGTCCCCTCTTTTATTTGTTATCATCATGGAGGCTCTGAGTAGGATGTTATCAGCGGTGGTCAACCATGGGTTTTTGTCCGAATTCTCAGTGGGTGATCCGAATAGGGGCTTGATCTCGGTTTCACACCTATTATTTGCAGATGACACACTAATCTTCTGTGAAGCAGAACAAGACCAACTTCATGTTTTGAAGGTGCTTCTCTTTTGTTTTGAAGCAGCGTCAGGGCTGAGAGTGAATTTTGATAAATCAGAGTTAGTGGCAGTTGGGAACGTCAGTAATTCTCAACAGTTGGCTAATACACTTGGGTGCAAGGTCACTACTTTGCCAATGACATATTTGGGGCTACCGTTGGGGGCTAAATCACGGGCTTCAGCCATTTGGGATACAACTTATTGAGAAAATAGAACGAAGATTGACAGGGTGGAAGAGACTGTATCTATCGAAAGGAGGCTAGGTGACCCTTATCAAGAGCACTCTTTCTACCGTACCAACATATTTTCTGTCTTTATTTCCAATCCCAGCTTATGTGGCGGTGAGGATTGAAAAACTATATTGCGACTTTCTATGGAGTGGACTGGGAGATGAATTCAAGTTCCACCTAGTCAGTTAGGATAAGGTGTGCAAACCAATTTCCTCAGGTGGGTTGGAGTTAAAGAATTTGAGGATATTTAACCGGGCACTTCTTGGAAAATGGCTTTGGAGGTACAATATGGAACCGGAAGCTCTCTGGAAACTTGTAGTTAATTGCAAATATGGCAGGGTATGGGGGGGATGGTGTTCTAGTGAAGGGAATGGGTCCTATGGTGTGGGGGTCTGGAAATACATAAGACAAGGGTGGGAGGTATTTTCTCGTCATACTAAATTTATGGTGGGGGAGGGTACTCTTATAAAATTTTGGAAGGACATCTGGTGTGGGGAAGAGGCACTCATGGACTTGTTCCCTTTGGTTTTCCGAGTGGCACGTGACCAAGAAGCTTCGGTGGCGAATCTCATGGTGCATTCAGGGGACCAAATCCAATGGAATATACTCTTTAATAGAGCAGCCCAAGACTGGGAACTAGACAGTTTCAAGGCTTTTTTCAGTTTAGTGTATTCTACGGAGATGAATGGAAGGGGTGGTAATAAGCTGTGGTGGACACCAGCAGGTAAGGGTACTTTCTCGGTGCATTCCTTCTATAAGTCCCTTACCTTACTTCCAAATACTCATTTCCGTCCCTTACCTTACTTCCAAATACTCATTTCCCTTGGAGAAAACTATGGAGGAATAAGGCACCTCCTAAGGCACTCTTCTTCACTTGGACAGCGGCCCTGTGTAAGATTTTGACTACCGACAATCTACGAAAGCGTAGGGTAATTATTCCTGATTGGTGTTGTATGTGCAAGAAAGATGGGGAGACAGTGGATCATCTTCTGCAACATTGTGAGACAGCTAGAGACGTGTGGAGCGAAGTGTTCAGTCGGATAGGGTTAAACTGGGTGATGCCTGCTATAGTGGTGGAATTATTGGCTAGTTGGGTGATACCGGGGGGAGTTCCACAAATCAAAGCTCTGTGGAAGATGGTTCCTAGCTATATTATGTGGTGTATATGGCGAGAGCGTAACGAATGGACATTCGAAGATAAGGAGCGGACCTTAGAGGAGCTTTGAGCGTTATTTTTCCGCACTTTACTTTTTTGGGATATGGCTGTATATTTTAATGGCCTAAATGTACATGATTTTCTTGTTTCTTTATAGCAACCTAGATAGGCTTACCTCTAGTATAACTTCTTGTGTACTTGGGCTTTGCCTATTCTTATTAATACTATCGTTTATCTATAAAAAAAAAAAAAAAAAAAAAAGATTGCTGAACAGGATAAAACACGATGGGGGATGTTAGTGTGTGTTAAGCTTATAGACAATAGTAAGCCCACAAGCTTATATAACAAGATAGATTAACATTAAAAATGATGGATTTTAGGGAAATACTGGCAAGGGATGCACATGCCAAAACCTTAATTATGGATGCATTGTTTCCAGGAGTGTTCTTACTCTAGTGCTCATCACCTTTTGAACCATAGCAACATAAAATTCATTGCATACCTCAATTTTTTTTTTTTCATGCACATGGAAGCAAGATTCTCCTGTCGTCCAAAAATATGATATAAACACCTCACATGTTCGAATAATTAAGATCTACCTTCACCTAATACACTTCAAATGGCATCATAATTTCGAAATTAAATGAACAAACATCACATTTCGGGTCAGTAGCGGCAAAATCTATTGCACGCAATATCTAACATAATGAAAATAGATCCCGGATATCCTGTGGTTTCCAGCACAATTTTTTATTCGATATATTCGTGACAGGCACAATTATTTTAGCACATGCGGCAACAAGGTGAAATGCAGTTCCAAGCACAAAATAAGGCAGACAGCCCATGGGCTTGTCCTACAGCCTGTTAAATCCACCATAGGCATAAAATATGGCAGAAAAGCCTAAGTATGTTCTTACAGCATTATGGAGCTTACAACCCAGAAAGATACATGGCCAAAGTACCTGTTCTGTTATACAAGCCACGGCTTCAATGACAAGAGCGACAACATCAGAACGACGGATTGCACGAAATGCTCGATTCACTGATAAAGTCTCCGTCATACTGCCTGACGAAGCCACAGCTGCCCTTCTTCTGATTCCAGCAGTATCAATAAGCCGGAACTTCTGAAAACAAGTAAACATTTTAAAGTAAGTGAGATCTAAGTTTAGTAAAAACATTTTTCACTTCGATTGATCATTCATAGATTTACATGTCTTAGTCTCCCATTCAAGCAATATTGAAGCAAATAAAGAGGACTGGTCTGATAGCACAATACATTTTCAATTCATGCAAACCAACAAACTTGAGATTATATTACTCAATAAGCAAGACCCATTCTTATATTTCCATATTAAACCAGAAAAAACAAACAAGAAAACCTTGAGATAACCAGCTAAGGGCCTCAGCTACACATCAACGTGCAGCCCAAAATAAATTATTATAAGCATATTCGAGAAATGTCCTATTTACTTGACAGTATTTTGGTATAGCAATTCCCAACATTGGGACACATAAATAGGATAGAATCTGAAATCTCCATTCATGGAGGTATGAAAAAATGATATGGATTATTTGGCTCATACCAATAATAAAATACACCTAGCTATACAGAAGTTAAAAAGTAATAGCAGAAACACAACTGTAGTAGCGGTCAATGACAAATCGAAATTGTAAACTAATCAAACCTGGCCATCTGGTGCAGTAAATTCAGTATCAATAGCATCACGAGTAGTACCACTGATTGGGCTAACAATTGTTCTATCCTCTCCAACCAATGCATTCAAAATGCTACTCTTACCAACATTCGGTCGGCCAACAATGGCAATTGCAGGAACATAATCTTCTACCTCAAGATTCTCTGGACCCTATATACAAGAATAAGCAGATGATATAATAAATAAAAAATAATTTAAATGCCCAAGAGATGTACAGGCTTATGAATTGCTCATACCTTCTTTTCTTCCTCCTTTTTTTTTGGGAAGGGGAAGGGGGGGAAGCAAGGGTGTACATTACAGTTTATAATGGCCAGAAAGTAAAATATTTTTTAAAATTGCAAGCTACAGAAAACTTGTACCCATGAAATTATCAACAAGCCTACCATGAAAAGATCCCAAACATTGATCCTTTAACCATAATCAATAGATGTTAAACAGTTGAAGATAGCCAATTTGATCAAAACTCAGTACTAATAAAACATTCATGGTTCAAATTGTCAATGGACAAACCTCAATTTTTTGAAGTCCTGAACAAACAAGATCAAGAAGTTCTCCGGTTCCCGTCCCAGACAGAGCAGATATTGGAAGTGGGGAAAACCTAGTTGATCAACCAAAAAACGAGGTAATTAGAATCAGATTCATGAAGAAACAGAGAATTTAAGTCCACCACATATATGCTACAATGCTAATGATACAAACAGATTGTATTAATAATGAAAGACATACTACAAATCGAATGTATTGATAGATAGCCAACACTGTCGACACACAAACACACACACACACACACATAGAGAGAGGGAGAGGGAGAGAGTAGATATTAAACAGATCCCAGAGATAAAATGCAAGTATCAGCACTTGGAGATATTACTTTGACATTGGAATGGAGAAACTTGAATTTCGTTACCAAAATAATGAAATTATGTCCATCTAAATTTCTAGTCACTCAACTTGTCTTGGAAAAACCTGTAAGTCTGCCAAAAAAATCCATGTAACGTTAAAAGACGAGAAGACCATATTTATGACTACTGTTAGCAAGGAGTTGTACAACCATTTAAAATGAAGATTCATCATTAGAAAGACAAAATATCCAACAATAAAAAAGGATTACACTTAAAGTGATTATTAGAATACCCGGAGTGATTGAACTTAGGGGTATAATCGGTTCGGTCCAGGGTGGGGTGGGGTCATGGACGAAAAATTTCAGTCCACCCTTTTTCTGGACCGGACCGATTACCATAAGGACTACCGATCCAGTTGGTCCAATTCGGTCCATATGAGATAAGAACATTTTTTTCATCTTTTCTTTTTTGGTAGATTAATTAATACAAAAAATTAATAAAATTAGTAAAGTCAAAATTAAGTGAGCTCTTAATGTGGATTATGTAACTAACTAATTAAAAAATAATTAATTATAATTATATAATATATTTCTGATGTTAATAGTTACTAACTTAGCACTTTAGTAGAGTATGTATCTATATATAATAACATATATTATCATATGATTTATCGTATGATATATTAGTTAAATGATAGCATATATTATTTTACATTTTATATGGTCAATGGTGATAAATTAGAGAAAATTACATAATTAACTTATACTACTATATAAAATAATATAATATATATAAAAAAATATATTTAAATGTAAGTGATTCGGTTGGTTTCGGTCTGGTCCGGTCCAAAAAACCACACCCCGGGACCGGACCTAAAACCGAATTTTAGAGACACCATGGACCGAGACCGACTAGGGGTGAATTTGGTCCGGACCAAAAAAATTTCACCCCTAATTGAACTTATGTAATCAGTATCAATCACTGCCACTTTTCAGTGGAGGAAAGACATCTAGACCTAATACCGTTTCCTGTGCTCGTCTAAGGAACAAATTTTCAGAAACTGAAAAACAATCACAGGAAGAAGAAAAAATGGAAAAAACAATATTCTCTCTGCCCACCTTTTTTTGACAATTGTCATCATTGAGACCCCTCCACCAAAACCAACAAAATACAGCAGACAAACTAAATGAAAATTTGACAAAAAAACCCGATCAAGAGTGAAAGCTTTATAACAGATAACTGTGGTTTCTTATGCATTTTAAGATGGAAGCCTTTTACTGTCAAGAAATTAGTTCCCATTTAAATGCATAAGTGACTTACCCAGGGGGAAAAAAATTGCAAAAGAACAGCATTACTCCATTGATCAAATATCACAAAGCTCAACCAAGTGGCAGATTTTGATGTTAACCCAGAGAGTGCTATCAAATAGCACTACAAGATGGTATCGAAACAAAAATCATTGTGTTTATTAAGAAAGCAATGCAGTTCAAGTGTCAGGAGTTACAGTACAGGCTTGATGTTATCACATTTTTTGCAGCACAAGAACTGATGCTACTTGGTGCTTAAGGTGTAATTCCACAATCATGCACATATGTAATAAAATAGTGCAATAACACATATAACCACAAGCTTGTTGCATTATATATGTGTACGAAATGAATCATCGTTTTATAAATAGACAACTCACATTATTAACTAATACGCACCTGCCATTTGATAGAATTCCAATACTCTTTCTGAAAAAGAAAAACTCACCCAAAGGACCAAAATTCTGATGCTTGCATCATTCCCTTACGTGGAGATTCACACTTGTTAACTGCAAGAATGACAAACTTATTTGAGTAGTTCTTCCGCAGCCAGTCAGCAATTTCCTCATCCGCAGCTGTCAGACCTGCCTGTTCAGCATTATCATCAAATCTTTGTAGTACAAAAATTAGATTAGCTTGCCCATTCAAAAGACAATAACTAGGGAATAAACAAAACTTTCCAGATAAGTAGAACGATTGTTTACTTGAAAAAAGAAAAGAGAGAAACAAACCATCACTTATACGATAAAGAACAAATATACCTTCAAATTAACAATTTAACAGTCCCCCTATAAGTGATGGTTTAGTTTCAAGGCATGATAGAGCATGGAGCGTGCATTGGAAACTTGGTCTATCAGGGGAATGTAGCTCTCTTTATACCCAAAATGCCCCTTGCAAATTTGTGCATCTGGCTAACATTTAAGCCCTTCCAGATTGTAACAAATTATTCACAGAAAATCTATCCTGATTATACAGTCAACCGACCTTCATCTACGACATGCTTGTACTATTGGTTACCACCCTCAAGAATTTGAAAGTCAAACTAACTCATCACACCTTTGTTTTTTTTTTTTTTTTTTTTGGTCAGTAATAAGATATAATATTGATAAAAGATTAGGCATAGCCAGGTACACTGGAAGTATACATGCGCATACACCTATTTAAGAACTAGAAACAATTACAAGGAAATCATGGAAGCTGAGACCATTCAAATCTAAAGCAATGGCCCACAAAAACGAAGTCTTCCAGATAAAACTATGAAACTCTTCCAAGGAACGTTCATGATCCTCAAAATGTCTCTTGTTTCTTTCACTCCAAATACACCAAAAAATACATAATGGAGCCACCTTCCACACGGCTGCAATCTGTGGTTTCCCAGTGATCCCTCTCCAGCTTGCTAAAAGTTCAACCACCCTACCTGGCATTACCCATGCTATTCTCATTTTGCTGAAAAAATAATTCCATATATCACGAGCAAACTCACAATGTAAAAGTAGATGGTCCGTCGTTTCACCACTATTTGCACAAACAGCACCAGTTCGTTATTATAAGGCCATGTCTTATAAGATTATCAATGGTCATAATCTTCCCTGAGGCTGCTGTCCATACAAAGAATGAGGCCTTGGTGGGTGCTTTACTCCTCCAAATATTCTTTCAAGGGAAATTGTGCCTTTGTTGCATGTTGATAGCATCATAGAAAGAACGTACCGAGAATTTCCCTTTTCTAGAGGGTCTCCAGACCATCACATCTTCATTAGTGGCATCAATAGAAGTTTTATACAGCAAGTTAAGAAATTCCACCAAAGCATTCACTTCCCAATCATGTGCATCCCGAGTAAGGCTAATATTCCACTCCTGTGAACCTTGATTGATTACCCTCAAATCAGCCACCGTGGCTTCTTTTTCCTGTGCAATACTGAAAATGGTAGGATAAGCATCCTTCAAAGCCGTGTCTCCCAACCAAGTATCTTTCCAAAAGCTGATCCTACTACCATCCCCCAAGCACAACCGAGTATAACAAACAAAAGGGCACCAACCTTTCCGAATATACATCCATAGTCCTACTCCATATGTCCCCCTACCCTCTTTAGAACACCAACCCCCCCCCCCCCCCCAAAAAAAAAAAATTCACTAACATACTTCATGTCAATCACCCATTTCCAAAAGGCTCCCCTCTCACAATTATAATGCCACAACCATTTACCTAATAATGCCTTATTAACAGCCCTCACATCCCAAACCCCCAAGCCACCATCTCTCAAAGGAGAACAAACCTTGTCCCACCCCACCAAATGAAACTTAAACTCATCACACCTTTGTAGATTGAATTTTTTTCTTATAAGGCCTTTTGAGGGGGAAAAGAGCTCCCTGTGATATGTCAAGATGTTATTCACCTTGGGAAGCATTCTTCAACAAAGAGATCACTTCCTTACCGATAAAAAAAAACAAAGAGATCACTTCCATGGCAACAAACCTTAATTTTTGCCTAACAGATCAAGTTCCTATACCAAAAAAAAACTGAGTATATGATAGACTCATTCACCAGTAGAGTTCAAAGTTCCAAGCATGTCAAAAATGAATATACCCTTTCCAGTACTAATAAGCATAGACATTTCAGAGAAGAAGTTCATGAGTTCGAAGAAAATGATAAACAGACAACAGCTGTCCACTTCATATAAATTGCATAGTAACACAAAATACCTGTCCATCTACAAGAAATATTATGACAGATGCTTCTTCCACGGCTAAAGCAGCTTGTTTCTCAATCATTGTTGGCATCCTGGAAACAGCTGCTTCCCTGGAGGCCAGTGGAATCCCATCCATACCAATGGTTGTTGTAATAGCCAAATCTTCCATAACATCAGTCTGTGACCTTGAAATATTGATAACACCTCCGGTATCAACTACCATAAATTCACGCTCCCCCCAGAAAGACCTACCATACAATCGATCTCTAGTAACTCCAGGTTCATCCACCACGATTGCCCTGTTCCCCTATATTAATAAAAAAGAAGAAGAAGAAAGTCAACTATCACAATGTGAAAACATGTGTGTAATTTTCAATGTGAGTTCAGGGAGTATGGGCGACCAACTATACTAATCAGAGATTCGGCAATACTTTTTTGATTATAGAAGTTGATGCTGTAAGAAGGTTTTCCTCAAGAAATCTCAATATATTTCTGTTTTCATAAAAAGGAAAAAACTAACAATACTAATCGGAAAGTCAGGAGCCAGAAATAATGATTGAATACCCCGACAAGACGATTATATAATGCTGATTTACCAACGTTTGGCCTTCCAACAATTGTAACCCTCGGAAGAAGATGGTCGGGGATCTGCACATCAAGTTTTCAAATTTTAGCAAGCAACTACCATTTTCCTTTTCAACTCGAAAGAGAAAGCTCCCATTGAGCATCATCAAGAAATATCAGTTTAATTCCATCCCTCCACTGATCAAAAAAGAAATTCAATCACTCGAACTTGAAAGGTCTTGTGGTTCTCTTTTAATTCAGCGGTAAACTTCAGAATTATAACGGAAAATATAAGCGATATATGCAAATAGTGGAACTTTGTGTTCTCAAGATTTTCACGTAGATAAACATTACGATAACAGCTTGTCAAAAAGATGCTACTAACACTTGTAGTCGTAGTTTTACGCCTTCCCCGTTTTTGATTCCTGCCGGTTTGATCATCCGCCTCGTCCTCTGAAATCAGCTCACATACACAAACACAAGCATAAATGAATACACACACACAATACATGCTCAAATCACACAGAACGTAAATTCCTGACTGACCGATTCTCAATTCACGCGACAACGAGCTAGAGTATTGATGAAACGCATATCTCGCTTCTTCTTCGAGAGCATCGACGTCGACATCCGAAAAATCCTCGCCTTTGGCTTCATCGCCTTCTTCCTCGTCCTCGCCGAATTCTTCGAGTTCCTCTTCTTCTAGCTCCTCTTTTCCTTGTTCTTCTTGCTGTTGGTTGGCGTGAGGGGAGCGGGAAAAGCAATGGGGAAGAAAAGAACGTTTTGGGAGAGAGAGGGCGAGAGGAGAGAGGGAGAGAGAGCGGAGAGTTGGAGGGAAGAGAGAGGGAGGAAGGGGAGGTTTGGGAAATGCCAATGGGGAGAGGAGGGAAAGGGTTTTAGAGAGAATGGAGGAGTGGAAGAGCTCCAGAGACTCCATTTTTTGTACGGGTGACAAAGCTTTCAGCGAGTGAATGTGTGTTTTGAGTCACTTTTGACAAATGGGAAGGTTTGGCGGTTTAGCGGAGTCGAGAGGTTTATCCAGGTACACCACTACTTGCACCTATCTCGGAACCTTACTAAAAGTCCTGAACTGAATCTGGCCCTTTTATATGGACCTGATTATAGGCCCTGGCCCGGCACAAACCTAAAACAAAATCTTATAGTATATATAGAATGAGAAATGCTGAAACAGCCGGAAGCCGCAGCACACTGTGAAGAAAAAAATAATAATAATTTTTCAACCCAGCACGTTAGGTGTGCTAGGGCTTCTTCATACAGTAGAGTGTGAAGAAGATTTATTCATATAGAATATCATTATGCCTACTCAGTTCTAGGGGTAATATCCTTACGCCTCTCTTGGTCTCCTTCGGGAGTGTAAATTTGAACTAGGAAATCGGATTGGATTGAACCAGATTGGTTAGATCGAGATTGATTCTTGTAATCGTAAAACTGGTTGGACTCGGTTCAGTCTCGATTCCATAGTTTCCAAGACCGGACCGGCCCGATTGAGAAAAAAAATAAAAATTAATATTATATATATGTTTTATACAAAATTAATATTATACAAAATATTATTTATATATAAATTTTATATATAATATATAATTATATATAAAATAATTTCATATTATAATTATAAATTATAACATAAAATGTTAATATTAAATATGAACATTTGTAATTTGTTTGATCATATGTTATTAATATAATTATATATAAGATAATGTTATTATAATTTATAAAATAAAAGTTTAATCTTAAAGATGGAAATTTAATTTATCATATGCTTTAAACATAAGATACATATTTAAATTATTAATAACATTTTATTTATAGCTATACTAATATATAACTAATACTGATATATTATATATAGCTAAATAATCACTATACTAAATAATCACATATAAAATAATGATATAGTAATACTAATTATTAATACTAAATTACTAATACTATCACTATAATAAATTACTATACTAATACTATCATTATAATACTATCAATAATATAGTTATAATAAATTAAACTCACTATAACAATTAACAAATACTAATATAACAATTAACAAACTCGCTATAGCTATAGTTATACTTATAGTCTAATATAGACTATAGTTATACTTATATTATATAGATATACTAGTAGTCTAATATTAATACTATTATATAGTCCAATATATTATATAGCTATATTAATATATAACTAATACTAATAGTCTAATATATAAGTATAAAATATAGCTAGTATTATAATATATACTATAGTATACTATATATTAATATCACTATATATATAATTAATATATATATATAATATATACTATAATATATATTATATATTATGCATATAGACTAAATTTTAGTCCCAAAGGCCAAACGATGTCGTTTAATGGGGATATAATATTACGGTTACATTCCCCCCCTCCCCGCTCGACCATCTCTGCTCTGCCTCTCGAGTCCCTAAGTCCCTGCAGCCGTCTCTCACGTTCAACCCCTCTCTCACGCCGTCAACAGCCCCTCGTCGTCGACACTGTTGGTCCGTTCTGTTCTCCTCCGCTTCCAGTTGTTCTCGAGGCTACAGAATCACAGATATTGTTTTCCCCTCTCTCGGTGAGCTAATCGGTATGTGAACATATATATACTTTTTAATTTTCAAAATCTTACATTTACTTCATGAATCATTACAATGTTTCAATTCATTGCTAATTGATTCATTTCATTTAGGATTTTTATCGAATTTACAGATTTGAGATTTAGGGTTTTTTACAGATTTTGAAATTTTATTAGGGTTTATATTTTATAGTTTTTTTGTATAGCTCCCCATCAACCTGAATCTGTATTTTATAATTGTGGAAGGTATAATTTTATATTTTATATTTTAGGATTTAGGGTTTATATATGTTCCATTGAGGATGAACATGTATAGTTTCTCATCCAGCTGAAAATAGCTTGATTTATTTTCTTTTTGTTTTTGTGGGTAATTTTGTGTGTTTGTTCATATATATCTATTAGTAGATTTGAACCTGATAAATTTTTTTGGGTTGCATGGATGTCAATCAGTGATTCTATTGGTTTGGTTTTCTTGTGTGTTCTTGAATCATTACAATGCTTTATTGCATTGTGTGTATTCTCTATTTGAATTTATTTATGTGTGTATTTTGAGTGTATTCTTTTTGTGTGTATTCTCTATTTGAATTTCCTGTTATTGCATTGATGATTTTTCTTTCTCTATTAATCTTTATTCTATGCATATTGATATAAGGAACCTATAAGCTTTTTCTGTTGAGCTATGTAACAAGAGGCAGGGTACTTTGCCCTTTTGGCTTGTCATTGCAATTCATGTACTTGAGATTCCTTTATATCAATTTATTTGGTGTCCATTGAACACTTATAAAAAAAGTCAGTTTTGGTTGATTTTTCTTCTTTTGTGTGTATTTTTTGTGAACTGGTATCAATATGTGCATAACTGCATATTGTAAAAACTTTAATGAGCTTCTGATTTAGGATTTATTTTGTTGTTACAGTTTTTCTTTTATTTTCTTTTTTTTTTTTTAATATCAAATTTTATATTTTTATAGCAGATTTTTCTATAGCAGTTTTTTTGTTATAGCAGATTTTTTTATAGCACATTTTTTATGGCAGCACATTTTTTACATGGGAGCAGTTTTTTATGGCAGAATTTTTTTTTATGGTAGATGATTAAAACGGGACAGAACCGGACCGGAACCGGTAAAACTGGAAGTACCGGTTTAGGGGGGTAACGGTGCGTAATCGGTTTTTGAAAATGTAAAACCGGTATATACCGGTTCGGTCCTAAATTTTGTCTAAAACCAGACCGGACTGGTTACACCCCTACCCACCTCTCTCGGTCTCCTTCTCTCTCAGATCACATCCTCTCCCTCACGCTGTGCTGCCTTGCTCTTCGCTTGCCGTTTCATGCATATTCTTACTGATTCCAGAGGTTAATTGGTCTTCCCTTCTCTATCTGATCTGTAAAAGAAAAGCTCAGCTACGTTCTTTGAGTCTTCCCTTTCCACTTTATTTATTTATCTCTTTATTTATTGTAGTCCATTATATGCGACACAAGCCTTCATCTTGCTTGAAATTCGAGTCAACTGTATTGCTTGATTTGCTTATGTAATTTTCAATTGTCTCTTTCTTATTTGTTTTCGAAAAATCACCAAGTTCCTCTCTTTTTCAATTTTTTTTTTCATTGTTCCTTAGATTTCTTTGTTTGGATTAGGTTAAGCTCCTGAGTATTAATTTTTCATCGGCTTCTCATTTCCCTCCTTACTTGTGGATCTCTTGAGTTTCATTGTTTTTTTCCCCTTTTTCTTTTAGTCTGTTTGGTTCTTGAGAAAGTTGAAAATTAGAAAAACAATGTACACTTTTCAAATTTCTAAATTATTTTGGGGAAGAAAAATCTCTCCAAATTATTTTGTTTGTATCATATTCAATCTCTAGTAGTAAGAATGATGTATTATTCTTGTCTATGGCGGAATAATTAATCAGATTTTATCGGATAATCTTCTAAGGCGTGGTTTGGATTCAGAGATCATCTCATCTCACTTTGTACGGAGAGATACTCTCCATTCCAAACACTTTGTTTTGCTTCATCAGATTGAAAATCATCTTACTTCACTAACGACAAAGTGAAGTTCTGGTGGTGATGGAGTTCACTAGGCAAGAAGCTTGCTAGCTGTGGTGAGATGAGAAAATGGCCGTGGTGGCTAGTAAGCATGTTGTGAACGAGGGAGGGTGGCAAGATGGTGTGGCGAGAGCCTTCCATGGTTGAGAAGTGCCTTAGCCACTTCGTGGGCGAAAAGCTTGTGGCTGAGGGAGGGTGGCAAGATCCTCCATCCTTGGGCGAGAAACTCATGGCAAGATCTGGAGTCCACTGCTACGCAACTGGTGGGGAAGGTCCCACCGGCACTTTCTGTTGCCGGGGACCATCACGTTGGCGATAGAAAATGTTGATATGTCCAGTTGTAACTACTGGCAACCTCAACAGAAAACGACCGGTGGGGAAGCTAGTGGTGACTGCATCGCCTAGGCGGTCGATGGACACCTTGTCGATGACAGAAAACACCAATCATCCTTATGTTTGCCGGTTCGTGGCTTGCTCGCCCATGGACGCCACGGGGAGGGCCTCTTTGGGTGCATGACAATGTGCACCCGCTACTCGCCCTTCCCCTCACGGACGCACTCTATGTTCATGGTCACCGTGGCTTAAGGCCACGATGACCACGACCTTCATGAGTCAGTGACCATTCTCGCTGCGGTAGAAGGCACCGACAATCACCAGGCTCATGGTTGGAGGCTCACGATGTTACGTGCACTTTTGATTCCACTGTGCATGCAGTGGGTGGTGCATGTGATACGTGCACAATGCAAAAGTTAATTTATAAAACAAAATTATAATTGGTGGGACCCACATGTATCAAATCTTTAAAAAGTTTAAACCATCTCATTTCACTTCCTATTCCAAACACAAAATTTTCAAAAACCATCTCATCGCATCTCAACTCAATAATCTCATTACTATTCACAAACTATCTTAACTCATTTCTGAATCCAAACGAGCCCTCTCTACTAATTATTATTAATCTTTTCAAAAAACAGCTATGGTGTCTGGTTTGGGAACTTATTCATGTTGTCTATTTTATGAATTAATTTATTTGGTACCATTCCAAATACTCAAAATTTAAAATCATTAATTTGATTGGTGTGGCCCACGGTTTATTAAAGCATCACAAATTATGGGAAAAATTTTGGGGATGTGTTCAGCATAATTCTCATTCTGTTGTGCATAAATTTTGAATTTCAGATCGTTAATTGATTTTCCTAAGTTGGGGTTGAAACCTAAAATAATCTCAAGGTTTGTAGAAATTTGGAGTTTCCACTCATTTGTTAATTTTAGGCCTCATTTGGTTATATAGATGAGATGTGATGAGAAATATGTGAATAATAGTAAGATAATTTGTAAATAGTAATGAAATAATTTGAATTAAGATGTTTTATGAGATTTTGAGAAATGAAAGATAAAAAGTTGAATAAAAATATTATAAAATTAAAATATTTTAACATATAATTTTTTGTTTAGGATTTAAAAAAATTGAATTATTTTTATATTTTATTTAAAATTTTGGAAAAATTGCAATAATTAGATAAAAAAATTAAAAATTTGAAACTTAAAAATTAAAAGGTATTTATATTTAAATAATATTTAGATATTAAAAGATAATGGATTGAAACTGTGTGTGAAACCAAACGGTGCCTTGTTTTTAAGTTACGGTTAAATACGTTTGTTTAGTAGCGACTAGCGGGGTGAAGCATCTCTCTCTTTTACAAGGGTTTCTCGTTAAGCCTTGCTTGTCCCCGCCTTCACACCCACCAGGTACCTCTGAACTTTACCCCTAATACTCGCACCACCTCTATTTTCGATTTCGTAGTAATAGTTTTCTTGGATATTCCTTCTTCGGTATATGATCTTTTGTTAGTTTTTCCTCCGGTCTTCATCTTAAACTGGAGCTTTATTGATGCGATTTGATGCTGTCTTAGTTTGGCATTCGTGTTCGATATTCCCAACTTTGATGAGCTAGAGTTATGCATATCTTGGTTTTCAAATGTAATTTATGTTTTTATTTCCGGCGTTATTTTAATTTGGGATTTGTTTAGTGTGGAAGTTTATGTAGCTGGATCCAATTACTGTGTTCCCGATGTAATCCTTATTATTTTTAAAATTATTGTTGAGAATCTTTTTTCTCTTCCAGGTGGACATTAGGGATAGGTTAGGGTTCTGGGTTCCTTTTGGGATGGAAGAAAAAAAATTTGGTTTTACGTTTCCGTTATCTGGATGCTTGTAAAATTTAAGCGATACCAACTTTTGGGTTCTAGCAAGCCACCTTCAGAATCTTAAAATACATATAACTTGTAGGTTGGAACGGTGGGGAAGGATGCCCTGGTGGTATAAATTTTTTGCAGGGTTTCCCTTAACACTGTAAATTGAAAGCATGCTTGTTCCTTTTTTTTTTTTTTTGCATGTTCAGGCATGACTTATGAGATTGCATAACAACTTGAACATTTCATAATCTTCATGTGTCACTTGAGACAAGCTTTCAGAAAGAGCCTGCTGATGCAAGGCTCATACATCGTACATGCAGACCAATAATATAGCTTTATTGCAGTGATAAGCTAGTGATACCCCTTTTTATATGGTTTTGTTTTAGTAAAGAATACAGTGGCTTATTTTATTGACATAGAAGAGATAACAGCTTGTTTTTCTGTATTAAAATAGAGGGTGTGGCGAAGCAGTTTTGTATTGATTTAAGTGACCTTTAGGCACCGTTTGGATTGAGAGATGAGATGAGATGGTTTGTGAATAGTAATGAAATTTTTGAGTTGAGATGGTTTTTGAAAATTTTGTGCGTTTGGATTGGAAGTGGAATGAGATGGTTTTAAGTTGTTTGAGAGGAGATAGATGTGGGTCACACAAATGATTGCATAGTATTTATAATAATTTTGTTTTATTTATAAATAAGTGATAATAATTTTTTAAATTACATACCCAATTTTTATAATATAATTCATAATAATATTATAAGATGACAATATTTTTATAAAATCAAATTATATAAAAAAATATTATTAACTCAATGTTTTAACATAAAAATAAAAATATAAAAAATATTATTAACTCAAAATTTGTATATCAAATTTTTATAAAATCTTGAGTTAATAATAAAAAATATTAATATTAATATTTTTATTTAACTTTAATTTTATTTTATATCAAACTTTTATTTAACAAAATTGGCACTGTGATAATGCAGGGAGCCTTTCTCTTTTGTCTGGAGATGGGTTTTCTCTTTCATCTGCAAAAACAAAATCAGATTGAAAAGTGAAAAGCATAACACCCCTTTTGTCGTTAGTGAACCCATGTGAAAACATCTCTGAAAATGAAGTAATTGTTGTTTGGATTGAAGATGACTTTACCGTACAAGACTCAACTCATCTCTCATTCCAAATTGAAGTTTTAGAGGTGCTAATTTAATTCTATTAACATAGTTTGTGTTAATTATGTTAGGTGTTCATAGATTTTCGCATGGCACTGTTGTGAGGCAATTCAGAGATATTTAAAACTTCAAGTAAGCGATGCTCCTATGCTAGACTTTGCCTAAAAACTGACTGAGATTGATTTTGTGAAGAACTTGCATATTTCTGTCTTGAAAACAACCTCGGTCATTTTCTGCAATATTCTTTGTATTTGAACAAGAAAATGAAATATTTTTGTCATGACTTATGTATACATGAGCATTTTTGGTGCTCTGTTCTCAACTGCATAAAAAGTGAATTTGGGGTCTAAAATTTTTATACGATTATATGATATTTATCTGCTCAGTACTCTGTTATGATATGATATTGCATCCAAAAACCTTCTGGCATGGCATTCTATTTCTGCTTCTGTTTTGACCTTACCACGGGTGTAAAACTATGACATCTGTTATTTATGTTGGTACCGACATCTCTGTTTCTAAGTGCACCCACTTTAGAGACAAAGTGGTTTTCTGTGTGAGTCTTTCATGTGTGCACCCTTGGTGCCCCGAGTTTAAAAGGGGGAGATTTCATTTTTGTTTATGCCCGGTTTGCCGCTAGAAATAGCACAACCCTGCCAATGGGGGTAAGCATGGTATCTATTCTTTTATGATGTTGTTTCAGTTATGTTTATGCTGAGTCTTTTGTCTATATTATTATTGTAAATAAATATTTCTGAAATACTGCTTTGCTATTTTGAGACTTTGTTTTGCATTCTATAACTAGTTCATGTTTACCCACTACTATATAGGTTCATTGCTTATTGAGTTGGTGGACTCACCTGTTTATCTCTACTATTTTCTTTCAGATGACTTTGATAATTGTGACAGTTGGAATAGATGACACGTGTCAAGATTAGAAGAGAAAGGTGAGACAAGTGCCAGGTGGCATAAGTAGATTTGTGAGATTTTAGAGAATATGTAGTAGTGTCGAGTTTACTTTCTTTGAAAGGATGTTTGAAGTATTTGATTTTGGAGGATTATTGTATCTAAGTTTTATATTTTGTGGATTTCAGGCTAAAAGGATTCACCCCAGGATACGGGGTGTCACAAAAACGTGTAAAAACATTGAGATTTCCAACTTGTATTGGGCAGGCTTGTTATCTGGCCTTCACATCATTTTCTTGGTGGGCAATGTCCATAAATTCTCATGCCTTATTTAGCCGAGACAACTTGTACTGGGCAGGCTTCTTTTACCCACTCACAGATATACCATGCTGGTAAAATCTCCCATGCCCACCTTGACCCCAAAACAACTGAACCAGATCCATGCTCAACTCCTCAAAAACCCTCAACCCTTCCTCTTAAACCCTTTGTTAGGGCTTCTCACCAACTCAGCCACCCCACAAAATGCTCTTGTTCTCTACAACCAAATGCTCCACCGCCCATCCTCCCACAACCATTACACCTTCACCTATGCCCTCAAGGCATGTTCCTTGTTGCATGCCCGCCAAAAGGGCCTTGAAATCCATGCACACGTTCTCAAGTCTGGTCACTATTCTGATATATTTATATCTAACTCCTTGCTTCATTTCTACCTTGTCGGGAATGACATCGTGTCCACTTGCCAGGTTTTCGATTCAATATCTTCTCCTGATGTTGTTTCCTGGACTTCAATCATTTCGGGGCTTTCTAAGTGCGGTTTTGAAGAGGAAGCCATCTTTAAGTTTTCTTCCATGGATGTGAGGCCCAATTCTACTACTCTTGTTAGTGTTATGTCTGCCTGTGCTAGCCTGAGAGCAGTTGAGCTTGGTAAAGCTGTTCATGGATATATTTTGAGGAATATGGATGAAAGCAATGTTATTTTGAGTAATGTGATACTGGATTTCTATGTAAGATGTGGGTCTTTGGCGAGCGCAAAGTACTTGTTTGTGAACATGTCTAATAGAGATGTGTTTTCGTGGACCACAATGGTGAGTGGCTATGCACAGAGAGGATCTAGTGAAGAGGCAGTGAGGGTTTTTCAGGAAATGGTGGAAGTTGGGGAAGCTCTGCCTAATGAGGCCACGATTGTCAGTGTATTGTCAGCATGTTCTACGATTGGTGCATTGAGTTTGGGTCAATGGGTGCACTCCTACATTGATTCGCGAAGTGACATATCGGTGGAGGGTAATGTGGGAAATGCTTTGATTAACATGTATGTTAAATGTGGGCATGTGAGTCTGGCAATTCAGGTTTTTAACAAGCTTATTTGCAAGGATATCATATCATGGAGTACCATTATTAGTGGCATGGCTATGAATGGCCAGGGCATGCATGCCTTGCAGCTCTTCTCGCTCATGCTAGTTCTTGGAGTTCCTCCAGATGATGTAACCTTCATTGGCTTGTTATCTGCCTGCAGCCATGCAGGGCTTGTAGATAAAGGGCTGACGTTCTTTGAAGTCATGAAAAATGTTTACGGGATCACGCCCCAAATGCAGCATTATGCTTGCATGGTAGACATTTATGGGCGTGCAGGGCTATTGGAGGAAGCAGAGGAGTTCATTAGGCAGATGCCTGTGGAAGCTGAGGGACCAATTTGGGGAGCTTTGCTTAATGGCTGCAGAGTTCATCGGAATGAGAAGATGTTTGAACGGATCAGGCAATGCCTTCTTGATACAAGAGGTGTCAGTATTGGGACTTTTGCCTTATTGTCAAACACATATGCTGGTTCCGATAGATGGGAAGATTCTAATAAGGTACGTGATGCAATGAGATGCATGGGGTTGAAGAAGATGGCAGGATCTAGCTGGATAGAGGTCGAGCCCTCCACCACTGACCAGGATAACCCGGATGCATGCTATTCATTTGCAGGAAAATAATCTGCCATTATTAGCTACATTGCCATGTATTGTCAATTTGTCATGGCATGCACACATTGAGCTCGTCATTTGTGCCACATTGCTAGACTCCTCCGGATGATATAATAATATAACCTTCGTTGGCCTGATATCTGCATGCAGATATTCAAGGTTGTATAATCAAGACTTGATGTTCAGAAGCAACCAATAATGTTTATTTACGAATGCCATCCTAATGAAGCATTACGTGGCAAGGTTGATATGTACAAGAGCTGAGACCTTGGACATGGCAGAGGTCTCCATTGGAGAGGTGCCAAGGAAGCAAAAGGAGTCCACTTTGGGAGCTTTGCTTTTTACTTTCAAAATCTATGGGAATGGGCAGGCGTTTTGACTTGCCAGGTTCCTTGTTGGTTGTAAATGGAGAAAAAACAAGCACAATACGTCTACATTTTTGGGAATAGGAATTGACTTCAATTCCCGGCTTCCATGGACTTAAGTTGAAGCAAACACTACCCATTTCGGGATATGCTAAAATGTAGCATACGATTTTACAGAACCATTTTTTTTTATATAAGTAAAAAAAACATATGAACCATAACATAATCGCTCTGACATATCTTGCATATGTATGGTAGGCCATTTTCATTATCGCTTTATGTTGTTTCACTCTATGGTAGGGGTATGCAACCGGATCTGGATCCGGATATACGGCCATAACGGGATCTGGATCCGGATTCTAAAAATCGGACGGTTATTCGCTCAGATTAATCTGAAAATAATCCGGACAGATAACCGGTTTTAATCCTGATATCTAGATTTTTTTCCTGTTTTGGCTATAAATCCGGATATTCGGATTGTAATTGGATTTAATCCAAATTTATTAATATTTTAAAAAATATGTATAAACTTTAAAAAATATTTTTATAGCACTTTTTTTTAAAAAAAATTATGATATCATGTTTAAATTGCCCATATTTAAAAAAATAATAATTTAAACACTTTTTAAAAGCTTTTTTTTAAAAATAAAATAAATAATATTGTTGTCACATCACAATGCAAAATATTAATTTACAAAGAACAAAATAATAATAATACATCATAACTAATTATACTAATACAATGCTACTACTCTTCATATGTTAAATCTAAAATTAGGAGAAAAATTGATTTCTTTCATCTACAATACAAGTTGAAGTAACATCAAATCAAGTGTACAATGCCAGTACTAAAACTTTACAATCACAGACAGAGAGAGGACCTGCTGGCATTAAAAGGGGAAAATAAAACCGCAAAGGAATCAGTTATTGGAAAAAATAAGAATTTAGACAACTAATCGGCCAATTTTACATTGCAATTAGGAAATGAAACAAATACTTGAGGATTTGATCTTGTTTTAGAGGAAGAACTTTCAAGAAAACAGGAAGGATTTGGCAAGAGTAACTATAGGATAGACAGAGCCAAAAAGAAGAATCAACTAACCAAACATAGCTATAACTCTATTAATATAGTAGAATCAATTTGTTGGCAAATTCTAATGACAAAACTCCTTGTACCGGCAAGCTGTTTTGAAAGTTTTTCTCGCAGAGCATTTGTGCCCTTTAATGAAAATCAATCATCTTTGTGTTCTCATTGACTTGAAAATACTCAGATATATATAACAAAAGTGATCTTTGTGTCAAATCACTCATGACAGTAGCTTACAAGTATATTTCTCTCACCCAGTAATAATATTAAAAAAAAAGCATTTTATCAAACTCCCAAATGAAACCTTTGAGGGGTTCTTCAATATCTTCAAGTGAAATATGCTTAAGTTGCTGAAGTTGAAGGAGAAGGGTTACCATAAGAAGAAAAAAAATGTGGAGATTAAGTTAAATTGATAAGTTAGTAATAAAAAATCAAAATTAACAAATAATTTACCTTCGATGTCAAAGCCTTCTACATGCTCCTCCACCTCCCAAGAATTAATTGGTTTACAACCCAACCAATTGTGTGCGCAGATTAATGCTTGGACAGTCTCCGGCGCTAATGAGTTTCGATATGGGTCCACTACACGTCCACTGGTGCTGAATGTGGACTCGGATGTGATGGTGGAAATAAGGATTACCAATACATCACGTGCGATCTCCGCAAGGATGGGATATCTAAATGAGTTCCTCTTCCACCAAGTCAAAATCTCAAACTCAGGTGTTTTTGGTTCAATCACATCCGACAAATACATATCCATGTCCGAGCTAAATATCGAATTGTTTTGCTCCTCAAGATATTGCTCTAGAATTGTATCAAAATCTTCACAGTCCAGGTAATCACCAATAATACTTGAGGAACTTCTATGGGCCATATTTGATCTTCCACTGCCTAGCCCATGGAACTTGTGGTATGGCTCAATCAAACGATTTATAAGCAATCTCACTTTGGCCTCAATTTTATCTCTGCATTCATCCTCTTTGTACCTTTTTAACCAATATGACAAGGCTGTAATATTATATCGAGAGTTAAGGATAAAAGCTACATAAACAATCATGTTCATCCTATCCGTATTCCCCTAATATTTATCAAACTTAAGTTTCATATTAGACGTCATGCTCATCAACATACCATCTTCACTCTGACACATTTTGTTTTAAAGTGTACTCAATTGTATAAATTTGTTGAAATAACATATTTGAGATTACATACAATGAGCTAGAGATTTTCAAGATGGCATCATAAAAAACTTTTAGAAACTTAATAAAAATTCGAGCCCTTTGCCAATTCTCATACAGAGGCGCCAAAAACTGTGAATCCCTCACTCCCATTAGCACAAAAGTTTTTTCGGATTTTTCAGCAATACTAAGCATTAGGTATGTTGAGTTTCATCTAGTAGGAACATCTAGACACACCATTTTTCCACACTCAATGTTCATATCCTTTACACAAGTTTTAAACATATCAAGCCTTGCTGGTGAAAACCTCACAAATCTTATTGCCTCTCTAATATTATTTACTGCATCATGTATAATTTTTAAACCATCATATATAATAAGGTTTAAAATATATGCAGCACATTGCACATGTATAAACTCGGCCCCCAAAATTGTGAACTCCTTATCTCTTATGCTTCTCCTCACATGATCAATAGCGACATCATTAGAGGAGGCATTATCTATAGTGATCGTACAAAGGCGATTAATCTCCCAATCCATCATGCAAGACTCTAACATCCAAGCAATAGTCTCACCCCTATGATTAGGAATGTGGAAAAACATTATTATTTTCTTGTTTAATACCCTAACTTTGATCAATATAATGACATGTAACACACATATAATTCTTGTTTTGCATTGATATCCATATATTGGTGGTCAAACAAACTCTTTGACTACTCAACAAAGCCTTTAACTTTTGCTTCCCTTCATTATATAAACCAATACACTCTTTTTGAAAGATGGTTTGGGATGACAATGTGTGTCTAGGCTTTAAAGTATCTTAGAGTTCAACAAATGTCAGATGCTCTATAATTTTAAATGACAATTCACATTGGATAAAAAATTGATAATCATTGCCTTTAATTTTCCAGGATCATATTTTACTAACACTTAAGGACTAGATCCTTTATCATCCATCCTAACTCCAGAGTGTAATTGTGATTTATCTTTTCCAAGATTTTTTTTTCTCTCTAATGGGAGAGTCCGGACAAGCAAATCTTAGGTGGTGTGACATTGATGAAGTGTCATTTTTATAATGGCATTCATAAAGTTTCAAACAATAATTGCATCGAGTTTTAGGTTCAATGAGATCAACAGGTTCAACCCTTGTAAAGTGATCTCATACAATAGATTAGTTGATAGCCTTCTTTGCTTTTTTGGGCTTTGGAGGGAAAGATGGTACGGGCCTAGGGTTTGGGGTATTCATGGAGGAAGGTACAAAAGGATTAGTGCCTTCCTCCATATCTAATGAAATATGAGCTGAACTAAAATTGCCAATACTATCACTAAAACTACATTCCATCTGTTTTAAACATAAGAAAACAAAAAAAAATATAATAAAAATCAAATCAATAGCTAACATTATGGGTGTAAATTTTAACTGAAAACTCTATTCAGACTGACTTGAACCGGTTCACTTGAACCGGAACCGGTTCATTCCGGAATTGGTTTCTAAAATGCCAAAACCGGCAGGAACCAGTTCGATTCCAGTTCCATGATTTTTAGGACCGGACCGGTTCACTATAATATATATTTAAATTAATTTTTTAAATATTATATATAATTTTTATATATAATAATTTAAATTATAATTATATATAATAATATTATATAGTATTCTTTTTATTGCAGATTTTTTATTTTCAGCTTTTGTAGTAGTTATATTTATAGGCTTATAGCAATTTTTTTTTTAACAGCAGATTTCTTGTTTAAGTTTTTAGCAGCTTTTTTATAGCAGAATTTTTTTTTACATGGCAGATTTTTTTTATAAAGCAGATTTTTGAAAATAATAACAGATTTTTAATAAAATAGATTTTTTTAAAGCAGTTTTTTTAACAGATTTTTTATGATTAATTTACATTTTATTAAAACTGGAAAACCGGACCGAAAACTGATAAAATCGGAGGTACCGGTTTAGGAGGGTAACCAGTGCGCAATCAATTTTAGAAAATGCAAAATCAGTGCATATCGGTTCAGTTCTAAATTTTATCTAAAATCGGATCAGACCGGACCGGTTACACCCCTAGCTAACATAGTCGACTAGTGACAGCCAAAAAAATATAAAATCCATGCACCATTTCTAGCACGAGTGCCGGAAACAGTTTTTCTGATAATTAATTACCATGATCACGGAAAGCAATACCTAAACAAAAAGCATTATTACCCGAGAATGCATTTTAATTTAGATAATATCACGAGTCATTAAGATTATATATAGTTTTTTAGCTAATGTTTTTGGCCAAGCTTTAACTACGTATAAAGCAGATCCATTATACAGAAAAGACCTGGAAGATATTATATAGAATAAGTGGTGCTATAAAGAAATGGCCTAGATATGCTTGCAACAGCAATATAATGAGTGAAAATTAAAATAATACCACTCATGTACACATGGTTGGTATTTGGTAAAGGCACTCTCTGCTTTTATCTATTGCAACTTTGTTCAGCCATGAAAGTCAAGTCAGCATATCTTCCATCCTAATTCTGGTACTGGATTATAGAACATTCATGACATTTAAACCATTTTGAAAAGTTGAACAGTATAGAACAGGCATTTGGTCCCGTGTCTTCTTAACTTGAATTAGTTGGTTTTTCTCCTCAACCTTTTGTCAAACACGTTGTGAGTAACTCTATTTATTCCAACAATATACCGTAGTCATTGAATCTGCTTCTTGAATACAACCAAATCCATCGAAATTAAGAAACTGGCATCAACTATTAATAGAATAACCTTACCACCATTCATTCTTCAAAAGCACGATTAATGACTCAGTTATATATATATATATATATTTATATGAGTACTGCTAGAGCCACTGCTGGTGGCTCCCGCTGGGAGCTATCGCAGGCTCTAGTATATGTTTTTTCATGCGTTTCTTTTCAATTATTTTTTATAAAAATTTTTTTTAGTACTTTTTAATATTTTAAAAAATAAAATAAATTTAAAATATTATTAAAAAACACTTCCTTAATCATAAAGTAAAAAATAATATATTACTTCGTGATTAATGAAGTATTTTTTAATAATATTGTAAATTTTTTTATTTTTTTTAAAATATTTAAAATTATTAAAAAAATCTATATAAAAAAAAAACTAAAAAAAAACACATACTAGAGCCAGCGGTGGCTCTAGTATTATTCTATATATATATATATAGAGTAATTCTACATACAACCTTAAAATGCGTAAACGCCGCGTAATCGCTTTGAAAAAAAGTGAGATCCACTATTAAAAAATTAATTTTTTTCATGTTGGTCCCATGTTTTATTCATTTTTTTTAAAGCGATTACGCAGCAGTTGCACAATTCACAGTTGCGAATATCTTTTCTCATATATATATATATATGAGTCGTGCTACGTACAGACCCACTGGGGGCCTACGTGTGCACGAAAAGGGTGTTTAGGTCATTTTCCTACAATTTTATTCAAATGTCAAAAATACCCCTCACTTCATCTTCCTCCCTACGGTCAGACCAGAACACAGACCCAACATAAATTTTCCAGACCTGATGTAAAACAAACAATCCTGATTCCTAACATTGTTAAGAAGAATCACCTATGACCATTTTGCAATGTATATAAGAAGTCAGATTTCAAAACTACCCCTTCAATCAAATCCTTTTTTCCAGTCCCATAGCTTTAGGAAGCAAACACAGAAAGAAAATTGCAAAAACTGAAAACAGATTGAGGGAAAAAAAAACCCACTAATTTGGGTAAAGACAACAAATCAAACAAATAATAACCAGGCAAACTGAAAAAAGCAACGAATCAAGGAATTGGGTTTCCTAAAAATCGAGAAGATAAGAACTTTTGGCAAAAAAAAAAAAAAAAAAAACGCAAGGAAGAAAATAAACAAACTAAAACACATTGATTAAATAAACACCCATAAAAAAAGAGAGAGATATATACAAAACTTACTCAAATCCAAAGAAAACAAAGAAAAAAAATGAAACTTGTCCAACCCAATTACATGGCTTAATGCAACACTAAATTGAGGATTGCATAGAGCATCAGAGCCGTGGTTGATGAAGCCTCATATGTTGGGTCTTCAATGGATTTCGAGTGATGGGGTTAAGGTTTCGAATAAAACGCATCGTTTGAAGAAGCCAAACTCCTCATTTCATAAGTTTCTAAACGTACCGCTTTATTTTCTCCAAAACGGTCCGTCTCTCTCCACGTCAAATGTCGTCAGCGAAGGGGCCCGAATTTTTGCCAACGTTTAGACTTTTTTGGTAAAACAACCCAAAACTCGTCCTAATTTCTTCATGGTGAAAACATTTTGGAAACAAATTTATAACTTCGAAGTTAAAGGATCGTGTAAGGATCTGCATAATGATATTCGGATCGACTAATATGAGCGTAGCAAAAGATGGGCATGCATTTTACACAACGTAAAGACTTCACCATCCAAGAGAGGAACATATCGTAAGTTTCGGAGTTGAGAGAAAGAGATGGGACAAATAGAAGCTGAGACTAGGGTTTCGAATTCATCATTCGAGTGAGTTGAGAGAAGCTGAGACACTCCAGAAAAAAGAAGAGGATTTGTCTGAGAGATTGAGAAAACCCTAGTATGAGAAAAGAGAAAAAATTCATCTAGGAGATCATTTGAGAGTAGTATGAGAGATAGAGAAAATTTCTACTACCAGAATGACGCAAGATTTAAAAGAAGAAGAAGACCCGGTTGCAGATAACTGGATCATAAAATCGAATCTGTAACCAGATCTAGATTTCTCTTAACGCCCGGGTGTAATCTGGACGGATAACTGCCCAAATACACCCAGATTTTGAATTTTGGCCTAGACCGGGAAAAAATCCAGCCCCCAGTTCTAACCTATGGTTTCTACCCTTGTAATAATCTTTGTACAATCTGGATGCATTGTAGGTTTCAGACACATCAAATATCCCTATTAAATGGGATCACTGATTTGTTTCTCAGAAGTCCCAAAAAGCTAATAAATGAAAACGTAATGCGAATTGGATCTAAGAGTAGTAAAAAAAAATCAATTAAGCCAACTCTCTCATTGAAGATTGAACTCGCATGATATAACAATAATTGAATCAACCCAATTCAAGTCGCAGACAACATTATAACTTAAAACCTCTCTCAAACTCAAAATTCCCTTAACAATCATTCCACAAAAACAAAGATTTTAAGAAGACTGGCCATAGACAGTTATGACTTCAAACATCAATCAAGCTCAAAATTGCCTTGGCATACGTTCTAACAATGAAAAGAACACTGCTCCCATGGTGCAATCTACAGCCAAGCAGCAGATTGATAGAACAAAAGTTCTCTTTCAACAGCACGCCAAGATTCAGAACGATCCCTCCACAAAGCATAAACTCTGTTCCCTGCGAGGAAATGCATATTGTTCACTGAAGAATTACCTTGTGAAGAAAAACAGAACCTAAAAGCAATAAAGACCAGAAACAGCAAAAGATCCAAAAAGTATTTTCCCAAACATGGAATAATTAAGCATGAAGTCAACTTTTAGATAACTAACTTACCCGGAAATCTCTCTCTCTCTCTCTCTCTCACACACACACACACAAAACGGACCTAAGACATGATTGGAGTCTAAAAGCAATTTCATCCATTCCATACAGATACAGGCATGCATGAACGCCAAAGAAAATAGAGCATATTTTAATTATAAAATAAAGAAAATAGATTGGATCAATAAAAGATGCAACAGTAAAATCTAGATAGGTGCAATAAAATAAAAACATTTAAAAAAATATAAATTAAAAACAAAAGAGCAATGCATGTGATATACCTCAAGTAAATCAGCGTCTTTGGGTTTTTCCAATAGAGCGCTTTCCTGAGAACAAATGTTTTGGTTTCAAAGTAGGGATTACTCTGTCTGCCTCACCACGACGAGCATCCTTGTTCCTCTTCTTGGCAGATTTCTTGGCAAGTTTTACTGCCTTAACCTTTTGAGAAGAGTCTTTGAAGCCCTCTCCAGGAACAATTTCACCAGGTGGCCGTGACTTTGACCTAGATCGGGATAGAGACCTAAGTCGCTGCTTTTTGTTAGGTGTGTCAACATCCATATCCATAATATCACCACCATCATTAGCTCCTCTTTCAGGTGACCTCTCCCTCTTCCGACCCCTTGACCTACTACGGGCTCGGTTAATAGCCAAAGCTGGATCCAGCCCCAAGGCAGATAGCTGCCTTCCCATTCTCCTTGTAGTGAATTGTCTGTCCTTGTCAAATTTTCTCGGTACAATTGGTCGGCTCTCTGCAGTGCTCTTCTTGACCCTATGCTGTTGAATGAGTAGGCTTTTCTTTTTCCGGATCTCAGCCAATGCCTGTTGCTCTTCTGGAGTTAATTCCTTGCCATCCATCTCAAAATCATCATCAGCCTCCTCAGCCTGCCGAAGCCCTTCTTCTTGTTCCAACTCTTCTAGCCTTTGTAAAATATCTGGATCAATGAAGTCATATACATTGTGCCCATCAATAATTTCAGGCATTACATCTTCTTTCCATTCATCATTGGCTAACATATAATTCTTCTTCAAACTAGCAGAGTATACACCTGCACCACCATTCTCATCCTCCAAATCCCTTTCAGTTTTCCTCTTTTCCTTCTCAGCTGCTTGCTTAGCTTTAGCTTCCAATACTGCTTGCGGAATATGAGGTGGCCTTTCCTTCTGGTCCCGCGGCTTTGGTATTGCAACATGAAAACGATTTAAGCAGTCATTTATCTTTTTGGATTTCATCTTCAATTCCACCCTCTGATCTAATAACCTCTCACAAGCTGCATTTTTTACAGCAATTACTCCATCTTCGTTCAAAGTGCTCATCGTCAAAAGCACCCCCTGGTCACTAGTAGCCTCACCTCCTTGACCAATTAGAGTCTTCATAGCTTCAGCTTTCATCTCCATGACCAACTTCATGTCTTCCTCAGATATCCCTTCCAGTGGTTGCAAGTCCGTCTTGTTGCAGACAATAATCAACGGTTTGTTCAAAAATAGAGACTTAATGCTGTGGAAAAGAGCAGACTGTTGAGCAATGCTATACCCACAAGACCCTGAGATATCTAAGAAGAACAACACAGCAGCACGCAGATGCGCCAGAGCTGTGATGCTGCACATCTCAATAATGTTGCGATCTTCGAAAGGACGGTCCAAAATTCCTGGTGTATCAATGACTTGGTACCGTAGGTATTTGTAGTCTGTATGACCAACAAAGAGCGACTTAGTTGTGAATGCATAGGGCTGGACATCTACATCAGCCCTGGTGATCTTGTTAATGAATGAACTCTTGCCAACATTGGGGTACCCACAAATCAAGACCGTTCGAGTATTTGGGTCAATTGAAGGTAGCCTCGCCATGTGTTGTCTAATCTGTTCCAAATACGCCAAACTAGGAGCAATCCTCTTTATCACAGTACACATGCGGCCAAGAGCAGCAACCTTCAGACACTTGCATCGGTACAGTGAGTCACCATACTTCAACAATTTTACGTAGTCTTTAGCAATCTTACTAATAAGGTTCCTTGCAGTATTGATTTGACCGAGGGCCAGCTTGTAGTGATCTTTGTTGTAGAGAACATGAAGAAGGTCCCCATAAAAGGGGTGGATATCGTCCAGTCGAGGAAACTCATCAATGATTGTAGAGAGCTTCTCATGAAAGTTCTGTTGGGTATACTTTACTTTGCGCATGTAAAACTGACGAAGACGGGAAATAGCATACCCCTTGTGGACAACAGTAGGTGTTTGTCTTTGAGTGCGAGACAAAATAATGTCAATAAAGTCCTTTCCATTTGGTACCACAGTAATCTTCTTAAAGTTATACTGCACCATCTTGGAAGTTCAATTTCACCCTGTAACAAGTTGTAAAGTTAATCAAAGGTAACTTAAATCAATACAAAACTGCTTCGCCACACCCTCTATTTTAAGACAGAAAAACAAGCTGTTATATCTTCTATGTCAATAAAATAAGCCACTGTATTCTTTACTAAAACAAAACCATATAAAAAGGGGTATCACTAGCTTATCACTGCAATAAAGCTATATTATTGGACTGCATGTACGATGTATGAGCCTTGCATCAGTAGGCTCTTTCTGAAAGCTTGTCTCAAGTGACACATGAAGATTATGAAATGTTCAAGTTGTTATGCAATCTCATAAGTCATGCCTGAACATGCAAAAAAAAGAAAAGGAACGAGCATGCTTTCAATTTACAGTGTTAAGGGAAACCCTGCAAAAATTTTATACCACCAGGGAATCATCCTTCCCCACCATTCCAACCTACAAGTTATATGTATTTTAATGATTCTGAAGGTAGCTTGCTAGAACCCAATCGCTTAAATTTTACAAGCATCCAGATAACGGAAACGTAAAACCTAATTTTTTTTCTTCCATCCCAAAAGGAACCCAGAACCCTAACCTATCCCTAATGTCTACCTGGAAGAGAGAGAGATTCTCAACAATAATTTTAAAAATAATAAGGATTACATCGGGAAGACAGTAATGGTTCCAGCTACATCAACTACCACACTATACAAATCCCAAATTAAAATAATGCCGGAAATTAGGGGTGTAACCGGTCAGGTTTTGGACAACATCTAGGACCAAACCGGTATGTACCGATTTTGCATTTTCCAAGACCAATTATGGACCGGTTACCCTCCTAAACCGGTACTTCCAATTTTACCGGTTTCCGGTCTAGTTTGAGGAAAGTTACACAGGTCTTGCCTATGCCTACATGATCATTCCCCAAATGACGATTCAAATACCAACCTCAACATATATAGACACCCAGTTCACATAAGCTAAGAGATGTTTTTTGTGTTTCATAAAGATTTCAAAACCAAACCTTTAATATTTTTGTTCTTGCAGAAACAGAAAACGTGAGGCAAACCAGATGCAATTATCCATTTTCTTAAAGTTATATACCTCATAACCCTAATAACACAAACACAATCACAAAACCCTAATAACACAAACCCAATCACAAAACCCTAATAACACAAACCCAATCACAAAACCCTAATAACACAAACCCAATCACAAAAGTCCTAAATTTCGAATTCAAAGACCCTAATAAAATCATCTGCCAGATTTGAGATTTCAAAGTAATTTAAAAAACACAAAAAAAAATTACCTTGAGGTGAGGCCGAGGGTCTGTGCGTGGTAGCACTGGTAGGCTGCGGCTACGTTATGTGCGACGGAGAGTGAGGCTGAGGGACGAGAGAGTGAGACGAGAGGTGAGGCAGATTAGACAGAGACGAGAGCGTGAGGCAGAGGCACTGAGGCGGCACCGGACCGGTTGAGTAGGGCAGATTGCAGAGAGACAGAGACAGACAGAGACGAGAGAGGCAGAGACGTTCGCATTTTGCTGTTGGGAGACTTGATTTTAGGGTTTATTCGAGAGGAAACACTGGAGAGGAAACGGCACCGTTCCTCAATGTGGTTCTGTTTTTCATTTTTAAATGACAATTAATTTTTTTTTTTATGGTTTGGAAAATTGATATTTTTAATACATTTAATAGACTATAATGATTTAGTTATAGTGATTAGTATTAGTATAATTATATTAGTATTAGTTATAAACTTATATATTAGTATAACTATATAATATATTAGACTATATAATAGTATTAATATTATACTATTAGTATAATTATATATTAGTGTTAGTTATAAGTCTATAGTGATTTAGTATAGCTATATAATATATTAGACTGTATAATAATATTAATATTATACTATTAGTATAGTTATAAACTTATATATTAGTATTATTTATAAACTTATAGTGATTTAGTATAATATATCAATATAAATATAACTACTAAACAAATTTCAAATGTTCATATTTAAGATTAACATTTTATATTATAATTTATAATTTATAAATTATAATATAAAATTATTTAATATATGATATATAATTATATATACAACTTTCACATATAATTATATAATATATATAAAACTTATATATAAAAAATATTTTGTATAATATTAATTTTGTATAAAATTTATATACAAAATATTAATTTATATTTATATTTTTCTCCAAACGGTCTTGTCCGGGAAAGCGTAAAACCGGAACCGGACCTGTTCCGGCCGGTTTTCTTAATATAAGAATTGGTCCCGGACCGGACCGGTTCAAAACTGGTCCAATCGGTCCGGTCTGATTTTTCGGTTTAAAACATAAATTACATTTGAAAACCAAGATATGCATAATTCTAGCTCATCAAAGTTGGGAATAGCGAACACGAATGCCAAACTAAGACAACATCAAATCGCATCAATAAAGCTCCAGTTTAAGATGAAGACCGGAGAAAAAACTAACAAAAGATCATATATCGAAGAAGGAAACGAAATCGAAAAATAGAGGTGGTGCGAGTATTAGTTTAGAGGTACCTGGTGGGTGTGATGGCGGGGACAATGTTATAGGTAAACTAGTGAGTTTACCCAGAATATAAGAACAACTGTGGAAGAAATACCAAAACAATGAATGAACAAGAACACAGATTGAGAAAAACCCAAGAATCACTTTCTTGATTCTTGGAAGAGGCTTTCAAGGAACCTCCAACCTCCAGACGAATTCTTATTAATCTTTCTGCATACAAAACGACTTACAATGCACTCAGTATTTATAATACTCGAGTGACAAAACGCCCCGTATTACAATGTAACAAACTCACTGTATTAACCCCCATTTTCAGTTAAAATAGTTATTCATCTTCACATAACAAAATGCACAGTTTCATTAATTCATTAAACTCCCCGTTTTAACCTCTCATCTCTCTCGACTTATTTCACATTATTAACTAACTTTTCTAACTAACTTCCGGTCGTTACATTCCCTCCCCTTAACAAAATCCTTGACCATAAGGACTTAATCCTCCCCACTAAAGGACCTTGTCCATAAGATGGGGATAACGATCACGCAATGTCCACAAAAGCTCCCAGGTACTATTTTCAACAGAAGCTCCTAGCCATTTCACCAACACTTCAGTGACAACATGGTTTCTGATCTTTTTTATTCTCCTTTGCAAGATCAACTCAGGTTCAAGCTGAACTTGTCCTTGAGAATCCAAAGGAGGCAGTGTAGGAAGTGGAATAACATTCTGGCCCAATTTCTTCTTCAAACATGACACATGTAGAAGGAGGCAAGTTGAGTTTGTAGGCAATTGTCTTAATTCTTTCCAAAACTTGAAAAGGTCCAAAAAACCTTGGAGATAGTTTCAGATTGTGGCGTAAGGAGACAGTCTTATGTCTGTATGGTTGCAATCTAAGAAGCACCTAATCTCCCACTTGAAACCCTATCTCAGTTCTCTTTCTATCTGCAAATTCATTCATTCTGTTTTGAGACTTCAGCAAATTCTCCCTCAACATTAACCAAAGTGGTTCTCTAGATTTAAGTAGCTGGTCTACTGCAGGATTGATAGAAGTGCCAGCTACATAAGAAGCCAATTTGGGAGGGAAGTAACTATAAATTGCTTCAAAAGTACAGACTCTAATAGAAGAGTGACAAGTGGTGTTGTAACACCATTCAGCCAAGGAATCCACAAGCTCCACTTCTTAGGTTTGTCACTGGTATAACATCTCAAATACCCCTCAATAGTCTTATTCAAGGCCTCAGTCTTCCCATCCGATTGAGGATGATAAGCAAAACTGAATTGAGTGAAGTTCCTTGCAATTTGAAAAGCTCCTTCTAAAAATTACTAGTGAAAATGGCATCACGATTTGATACAATTGATTTAGGCAACCCATGCAGTTTAAAGACACCAAAGAAGAAAACCTGGGCTACTTTACTTGCTGAATAGGGGTGTGCCAAAGGAAAAAAAATGCCCAAACTTGGTGAATCTGTCCACCATAGTAAAAATCACATTGTAGCCTCAGAGAGAGGCAAACCCTCAATGAAATCCATGGAAATATCTGCCCATGGTGAGGAAGGAACAAGTAAAGGTTGCAAGAGCCCAGCTGGATGCACATTTTTATGTTTGCATGTCTGACATACTTCACATTCTCTAACCAATGCCTTAATATCTTTGCGCATTCCCTTCCAGTAGAAATCCAACTTGGCTCTATGTAATGTCTTATGATAGCCCACATGACCAGCTTGTGGACTATGGTGAATGTGATGCACTTCTTTAGCCTTGAATGGTGAATCTAAAACCACCACAAATTTCCCTTTCCTTAATAACAAGCCTTGCTGTAATGTAAAGTATTTAGGACCATTTGATCCTTGTTGAAACTTCTCATAGATGCCTTGGATTATGGGACAAAGTTGATAGCTTTATTTTAATTCTTCCACCCAAAGAGAGGTAGGAAAAGTGATAAGTGCTAAGGTTGCTGACTGCTCTTCCAACTTTCTGGAAAGAGCATCAACTACCTTGTTTTCCTTTCCTATTTTGTAATCAATAGTAAAATCATAGCCTATCAACTTTAGGAGCCATTTATGTTGAGTTTCTGTGCCAACCCTTTGCTCCAATAAGTACTTAAGAGCTTGCTGATCAGTCTTTATTTTAAATACAACACCCAAAAGATAAGGTCTCCATTTAGCTACAGCAGAAACAAGAGTTAATAACTTTCTCATAGGTGGATAAAAGTAATGTTTTACCTTTCAATGCCTTGCTATAACCTCTAAAATCAGTAAGAATATGCATGAAACAAATAGCGAAGAGCAAGGTAGCAAAACGTGAGGGAGAGGATGCGATCTGAGAGAGAAGGAGACCAAGATAGGTGAGAGTGGGGCCGGCGGGAGGCAGAGGAAGCGAGAGAGGCGGTTGTGACTTGTGAGAGAAAGTGAGAGTCTGAGAGATAATTAGGAAACTAGGGTTAGCGTATTCTTTTAAGGTTAAAAAGGTTGTAATTGTAATCTTGAGTAAAAAAGTTAACGGATCATCAACGAATTAAGCGGATTAATGTGTTAGTGACCTGTTAATGAATCGTATCTTAACGAATCAATTCGTTTTGATCCAAATCCACTAACATCAAACCCAAAACCATTAATTTAATGTCGTATTTGTGTTGATTAATGGATCATGTCACATATTATCATATCTAGATTTGAGTTGGCGTAATGATATATACTATAAGATTTTGTTTTAGGTTTGGGTCGGGCCAAAATAGGCCCATATAAAAAAATAAAAAAAAATAAATGGACTAGATTTTTCTTGATTAGATTTGGGCCTAATGAGCTAGTCATGACAGTTTCATTTCCCCCCTCCCCACCAAGTAAATGGAAAGACATCATGACCTAGTGGCCAGTGGCATTACACGTGAGAGGATTTTTCTCTTAATGGTCAAAACTAGAAAGTGTTTGGATTAGAAAATTGTTGAAAAATCTTAATATTCTTTATAGGATAGTTATATACTATTTAGCTTATACATTAGTTGAATCTCTGTTCAATTAAAATTTCTTAATCAATCAATAAGTCTAGTTTACACTCACTCCATCGCTGCCCTTTGCAAAAAAGCTCCAATCGGGTGGAGGAAAGAGCATGGTCTCTTCCCTTCTCCCATTCACATTGAAAATACAAGTTTTCGATCATCTTTCCCATTTTCTTTGCTCTTTTTATGCATCTTTAAGTTAATTTTTAGTTTTGTAGGAAGTTGTTTATAGCCCTGATTTGTTGCCCTACCACTCCGACAACTAGGCATTATCCCTTCACCCTCCTCTTGCCATCCTTGTTCTGGTGCCACCAGCCTCATCTTGATCAGATGTGCATGTGACCCACATGTGCCACACATGGATCTCACGCGCTATAATGCCCTCTCCCTTGAATATTTCAAAAAGCAACCCATCAGCCCCTAAACACCTGCAACACGCTTGCCTAACCTCTTCCTTTCCCCATACCTCTCCAACCAACCCTTGATGGTTGCCTATCCCGGTGACAGAACAAACAGCCACCATATGTTGACACCCATGCTCCTCCATTTCAAGTACTCACAGTCACCTACTTCTCCACACTAGTCGAGTCACACATAGGTACCATATTTAAATTTGTTTTGTGTATAATACCCAAACACTCGATCTACTAAGACCTTTGAGGTATTTAGCTTCCTCTCCATTTTTTGAAAAAGTTTGAGTGCCCTTTATTTTGTCGAGAAGTAACTTTTGTCCACTACCATATACCGAGAAGGTGTAGGATGTAAGAATAGGAGTTTCTCAACTTTTGCCTTACAATTAGGACTGTAAGACTATCGGTTCAGACCGAGAAAACTGATCAGACTGACCAATAGTCTGACTGGACCGACCAATAAGACTATTGGTCGATCTCAGGGTGTGATTTTTTTGGACTGGACCGAGACTGAGATGAACCGAATATGTATATATATATATATATATTTAGATATTATATATAATATTATTTTATATAGTAGTTGTATAAGTTAATTATGTGATTTTCATCCAAGAGATCATCATTGACTATATATACCTAATAGTCCAATCCGACAAAAATGATGGACCAAAATTTTCGATATGACTTTTCTAAAATCGGACTGATTACATCGCTACTTTCAGTTACTTTCAATAGTCAAACTTATTGCTCAATTTCTTACTACAGAGACCTCTTGATGAGGATTACTCAAACAGCTACTACGTACGATGATTAGATGGCTTCAACGACTATCACTATGGCGACCAACAATGGGACTGCGTTATCTATTGATGCCATTTAATTTCCAATTTATTTTTTGTTTCTTGCATTGTATTTGCTGTTTTAGCCTTTTTAGGGTGATTGTTGGGGAACCCACCCCCTCCTTGTATGCTTTTTTAGTTAGTTAATGCAATCATTTGTCCATCATAAAAAAAATGAGCCTAGTTTACCATGATTTGATCTTCAGAGATTTCTATCTTAGTGAAACTTACACAACATTCTCCATTCATATAGTTTAGCATGATGACCCCTTTGGACTTGAAAGTTCATGGATTAAAAAGTTTAAATTTAGATTATGGAGATCATCCAACTGCCCCAAAGATCAGAAATTACATTGACTATTTTTAATATTTAACCCTTAATTTTCTGTACACTGAAATGGTCTGGTTTTGTTAATAGATTAATTAGGCCTAGCTAGGCCTCTAGGTTTTGTTAATAAATTACATATTTTATTGCTAGGGAATGTTTCTTCTTAGGGACCCATTACACTGATCAGTACTAAAGACTTCCAGAAAGAAAATCAGGAGCTGAATTTAGGCAATAAATAAGCCCCTTTCTTTTCAAGTTGCTCATGTTGTACGTTGAAGTTGCAGAAAGATATGATCAATCCCTTCTTAATTAAGCTCTCCTGTTCTTTTTATATTGAAAGGTACTGATCATCCTCTCAATCACTGCAAAAAAAAAAAAAAAAGAAGTATGAAGGGGACAAATACAGATTTCATTTTCATGATTTTCTTCTCGATCGATCTCTTATACCCTACTAAAAAAAATTCCTGTCTGTTCATTTGATCAGTGCTCTTTTTTTAATCAAATGACAAGTATCCTAATGGAATCTTTCTCGTATGGCCCCTCCTGCATGCATTATGAGATACCCTAGCTATTTTGATGACTTTGATAAGATTGCTTTGTTCCTTTACTAGGTTTTGAAGTACGCAAGGGGATCATGGCCAATCTTCTTTCTTGGTTGGTCCATTACTCCTTTCATATTCTAAAGGTATATATACATGATTTAGGTCATCACCAGGCTAATAAAAAAACATGGGCAGGCATGCAGAGCCAAAAGCTAGCTTTGTCTTGGCAAAGAGTAAAGAGATAAGAGCATGGAAAAAAGCTGTCATGTTAGCTGCCTTTTCAGTACCTCTAATGTACTTCTTACGTAGTACTCTTTCCTTAATAGTTTACAGATTTTATGTGTATTTTTATGGTCTGATCTGAGATTTTTTTTTTGGATTTTTGAATAAAAGTGAAGCATCTTGAAGAAACTTTAAGCAATTAGTATGTTGGATCGGGGCTAGCTACCACATTAATTAATGATGATTGACGATATTAATTCTATATTTTATTAATTTGTTAATGTTGTTGTTGATGATCATTTGCATTTAGTCATGTGATTAATCATGACATCGTTTGAAAGACAAAGTAATGACGTGTTACTGACAATATATATAATTTGGAATATTAATTAATTAATTAATAATGCTGATATGACTGCACAATAAGTATAAAATGTGTCAAGATTTCTTCTCCGACTTCATCAGTTTCCATAATTACTGAATCTGATCTTTTAGTACTACGTGTTTGATCCAATCCCGGGGACTCGTGATCTTACATTAATACCACATGATATATATATTGCCACTGATCATTTACTAATTTGTAATTTGTACTTCCTGCCTGCAACCTTTTCGACTTCCTTTCGACTTTTTGGCATCAAGATATATATCGTAACTCATTAAGAAAATGTCATGAGAGGACAATGATCATATATATAATAATTATATTTAGGATGAAAATGAGCTGCATATATGGATATATACAAAATATATATCATAGCACTGACATGATGTGGACAAGATATTAGCATGAAATTAATTAAAAACAATCCAAAAAGATATATAGAAGAGGTATTCCAACATATATATAACACCCAAAAAATGGCTAATTCGAAGCAAAGAAACAAACAAACATTAATTGAGAAATCATGATCAGTACTACTACTACAAACAAATTGTCATGAATTAAGCTCCCAATTAAGTGTCAACATGCATTGAGGAGGTGATTTTTGATCAGGCATGCATCATGTCTACGATTGATCATTTGCTGTAATTAAATGCGCTAGCTCGATCTTATATATATAGAAGTTTGGATTAAAGTTTACTTTGTTGTTGAACTGAACTGACGTTTGCATTGATCATATATATACTACTCATGTGCATCATGTGGTTATAAGAAGGTACACCAAATGTTCAAGATTTAGCCTCCAATGGCTTGAGATCATGAGATAAATGAAGAAATTCATGAGTCTAACTTATCTCATAAAATCGGTTCTACAAGAGAGGATAATTGTTTATTCCTTATAAACATGTCCAAGACCTTGTCTATAGGCAATGTGAGATTATTCTTCAACATCCTCATTCACATGCAGGTCAGTATTTTTCTTGGTTCTTGTCACGGGGTAAGTAGTGTGGGCCTCCATTCGTCCTCATGTAGCAGACTCTGATAAAATGAAGAAATTCATGAGTTTAATTCATCTCATAAAACTGATTCTACAAGAAATGATTGTTCATTCCTTATAAACATATCTAAGTCTCTTGTTTATAGGTAATGTGAGATTATTTTTCAATAATAAACAACTCAAATTTGATGGAAAATGAGCTAGAGGGTTTGATGATCAAGAGAAAAGAAAAGGAAGGAGGAAAAAGGAAGAAGGAGGATAATTAGTTGAAGGCGGTGGTGTGGATGTACGTTTGTCTAGTTTTGACGATTCCCATGAATTAATTATGGTCCAATTGATGGAGTGATTTCTTATATTCTTCTTGGATCCGCCAGTAGAAACTTTAATTTCATGATGTCTCATCAAAAGCTCTAACCACCACAAACAGGGGTCTGTTTGGTTCTATCCCTCAGAGTCATTAATTAGTTGATTACTAGCTGCATTCTAGAAGGATTTAATTATATACGTGTCCTGCCTTTTGGTAATTTACAGCTAGCTAGCTTTCATGATTCCCATAATGAAGAGATTGGGATTAGTATATATAAAGTTCTTAATTAGTACGTACTCTTTAAGTTTATTTCGGTTTTCATTTCACAAAAGAAATTGCATGCTTATATCAAAATTACTCGTAATATTCCACTTGCAATATTATTGTGTATATGCAAAATATTAGGGATGATGTATAAGTACTACTACAAGCTTTGCTATTCATAAGCCCGGCCCACGCACCACACACTATATTTTTTTTTTTGGATTTTATTCTTCTTAAAATAATTGAATTTTTCTACTCATCATTCATATACCACATATTTAGTAAGAGAAAAAAATTAAAAAAATAATAAAAAGGTGGTGTGTGGTGTGTGGTGCATGAGGGCCCTCACGACGAAGATGTATAGATCGATCTAGAGTACTCCAACAATATAAAAAATTACATACTACTCTAATGTTACAGATAATCTAGAATAACGCTACTCTTTAATCTTAAATTTTGTCATCCCGACCAATTATATATATTTAGTGATATATGTATGTGACAAATTTTAAGTGATTTCACGTATTACTGCTAAAATGACGATCACTTAAATGCACAATGCAACAGATCATGTAATTGTAAATGATAATATATATACAAGATGATCTAAGAATTGGATATAATGAGGTATATATATATATATATTGCGATTAATTTTGAGTATCATGTGTTAATATTGTAAAATTGTAGATCATGGGTGCATGTCTGAGAAAGGTCCAAACCTTTTCTTTTGTCTCCTCTCATGGGAAAAACTTTTTAACGTCTTTTACACGTTCTGTTTAATTACTGGAGTGATTCTACTTTTCCTTCTTTGGTTTTTCCCATGGACATCAGAGCTTTGGCATCTTTGGCCATTCGGTATGATTTGGGCCCGTTGTGCATGCGCCACGTACATTTATCATCATTTTATTTTTCATACTATTTTATTTTCTTTATTAAGATACACGTGTTGTGTGTGTGTGTGTGTGAGAGAGAGAGAGAGAGATTATGTGAAGTAGAAGCAAAAACCATGGCTTGGTTATAAAACAAACTTTCGCATATTCTCTTGATGACTATCCTGTGAGTGATGATTACGTAATGGAAAAAGACAAGGGGCTATGGAGTCATGGAGTCAAAGACAAGACGACCACCTCCCTCTCTCTCTCTCTCTCTCTCTCACAGGTCCCCCTCCAAACCGTTTCTACTCAGACCCATCAACCAACCTATCTCTCTCTTCCCTATATTCTAAGCAAACCCCACAACCATCAGTGTCATCATGATCATTTTTCCCACTTCATGAAGCCTCCTCTCCCTCGGCTCTCTCTGATCTTTTTCTCTAGCTAGCTCTCATTTTATCTATAAAGTCTTCACTGACAACATCTAACCTGTTGGGAGAAAAATTACCTATACCCAAAGGGAATATTAATTGTATTCTAGCTGCAGGCCAGGCCATTAGATCATCAGCCTCTCAAAATGAGGAAGCCAGAGCCCTTCTCATCAGCTGGGAAAGACAGCCATTCCAACAACAAGCTTAGAAAGGGCTTATGGTCACCAGAAGAGGATGACAAGCTCATGAACTACATGCTGAAGAATGGCCAAGGTTGTTGGAGTGATGTGGCTAAAAATGCAGGCTTGCAGAGGTGTGGAAAGAGCTGTCGCCTTCGCTGGATTAATTACTTGAGGCCTGACCTTAAGAGAGGCGCATTCTCACCCCAAGAAGAAGCTCTCATCATCCATTTGCACACCCTTCTTGGCAACAGGTTCTTCTTTTTTCTTCTTTTCTTTCACAGATCATTTTTCTTTTCTGCGCGTTAACTTCTATATAATAATAATATATATTATGTTGACAAGATCAGCTGGCCGTTTTTCTATTCATTTTCAGTTTTCTAACCTTTTCTATGAACCAGCTAGGTGTAGAAGATTAATTATAGAAGCTTATAATAGAGCTGTTATGGCACTATGCATGTTTCTCTTCATGTATGCCATATAAATATATATTATATCTAGTAAATTAAAAGAAAAGTATAAGGTCATATAATCATGGTAATCATGTGTATTAGTGTATGACACTAACAAATATTGCATGATGCATGCCACCTATATCTCAATCATACTTATTTTGAAAACTTTTTAAATCTTTAAAGATTCTGCACGAAAAGTTGATCTTAGCCTTGGAAATTAGGAAACGCAAACTGACAAAAACAGCTAGCACATAATCAACCTACTTTTCAAATATCATCATCCAAATATCATGACCGTGGTGTTGATCTTTACCCTGATCTACAATATGAAAAATACATATATATGTAATTTGAACGTTCTCGATCCGTTTCAAGTTTAATATATATATATATATATATATTCATGCAGCTAGCACGTGTGAGCATATATACTGATCTCTAGCTCAGTACGTACTTACATACAGATCAAACTTATAAACATGAGCCTCATGTGTAGGTAAGTTACATGCATATGTGTAGGTAGGATTGTAAGGATGCATGCATTAAATTAAGGGCCGGTGATAGTTTGGATAATTGAGTACTCCTTTTGGAGGATTAAAGTTGAGAAGGACAGGGGTATCTTCTGATGTCTACAACTGCTCTTTGAGTTGAAGACACTCTATATATTGACCTATTTTTGTTTAATGATTAATTTAAGCTTTCGTGAAAAACAAGTCTAAAGTATATATCCTTTTTGGTTTTCAATATTATATGCTCCTTGTAAGTTGTATGAGACAAAAAAGTTGGCAAAAATAGAAAATGTGTATACCTTGGTGTCTGCATCTGCCCTTTGAGTTTAAGACACTCTTGACTTTTTTTGGCATGCAAATCATGCATTCAAATAATACGTTAGTTTTGTGAAACTGACCCTTCCTTGTAAATTCCATATATGACGTTTCTGTTATGAATCAGGTGGTCTCAAATTGCAGCACGCTTGCCAGGGAGAACTGACAACGAAATAAAGAACTTTTGGAACTCATCAGTGAAGAAGAGGCTAAAGACTTTGTCAGCCACAACCTCATCAACAAGCACAAGCGATTCATCATCGCCTAAAGATGGTATGGGATCTGGGCTCATGATTTCCATGCAAGAACAAGGCATCATGCCAATCATGTACATGGATTCATCATCGGCATCATCTTCCATGCAAAATATGGCCGGTCTAAACCACATGGTTGATCCATTGCATATGCTTCAGCATGGCCTGAACATGTCCAGTGCATGTACTGGATACCTTAACACACCACAATACATGACTCAAATTGGTGTAGGTACTGGAGATAGTTTTGATGGGGAAAATGGGGCCTTTGGGGGTCTTGATATTGGGTTAGGGGAGTTGTTTGTTCCTCCTTTAGAGAGTGTAAACGTAGAAGATCAGAAAGCTAAAGCTGAAAATACAAATAAGTGGTCAACGAATAACAACACCGGCCTGTATAACACGAACAACATCAGCAATTACAATAACAACATTAATGCTAGAGCAGAAAACTTAGCTCGGGTTAATGGAAACTGTTGGGAAGTAGATCAAGAGCTTAGAATGGGGGAATGGGATTTGGAGGAGTTGATGAAAGATGTTCCCTCGTTTTCTTTAGTTGATTTCCAAATTCAGTAATCGTTTGACACTTCCAACATTCCTTTTTTCTCTTTTTAATCTTTTAGGATGTTTCTTTATGTGAAACTCTTTTCCCTTTTCATAGAACTAGCTCTATACCGAATGATCATCATTGTCATAGCTAGGTTTCATAAGAAGTAAAAAAGATCCTTTTTCACAACAAACTACCCTATATACATATGTGGCTTTTGGGTTGCCTTATAGCTAGCTGAGTTTCTTTTCCACTGTACTGTATGGGATCTAGGGTCTGAATAAATAAAGGTCAAGCGATTACAGGAGTATATATATATATATATAGTGGTGACCATATATAGATGATTCTTGTAAGTATGTATACATTGCATGTGCTATTAGGAGAGTAAATTTGGTCATTTTCTGACCATCCGATCGACTATGATGTGTAATAATCTTCTTCCATTGGAATATACACAAAAGTAGAGAGGAATCAAGATTAGCTGGTCATGTGTGTGTATATGTATCATGAGATGTACAGAACAATATTGGGGTGAAGTTGTTATTAGTGGCAGAATATATAGACATTGATGATGAATATATGCAGGCTCTCTCTCTCTCTCTCTCTCTCTCTCACACACACACACACACACAGATATTACACCTACCATGCAATATTATTCCAAGATAGCTAGCTAGAGGATCGTTTTTCTTCAAATGGGTTATAATCATGACTTAATTAGTTGAGATGTCCACTTAGAACTGTACTAGTTAAGTCTCCATTAACGAGTATTTAGTCAGCTTGCTTTCATTGTAATTCGAAGAAAAAAAATGATTTTATTAGTTAGTTAGCTTAAATATATGGCTGGTTTCATGGGGCAACCGACTTTTTTCTCCTAATTTCAGTGCTGTGATCAGTAAATATAGCCTAAAGATAGCAAAACATGATCATGATTTTCCATTATTATATATATTTGAAGAACAATCAATGCAAAGAGAAATTAAGTACTTAACCACGTTAACCATACAATATTTCAAGATCAAGTGAATATCAAGCAATCCCTTGGAAAATATAGTTATATGGAAGAAGATAAGGTGCCCATTAATTTTCACTTGATTGACAGATGAAGAAAGTGGTGTTCTAAAATCATTTCCCTTTAGATCTTTAACAGAAACCATAACTGACATATGGGGAGAATTAGTTATTAAGTAAATTAATTTGACAAAGTTGGAAGGTCGTTGTTTTAGTTATTAATTAAATTAATTTGAGAAAGTTGGAAGGTCGTTGTTTTCTTTTCATGATCTACATGCATGCATGGATTTGTCTTCGACATTGACAGAGTACTTGTATAACTATTGTATTAGTATTATATATAGACACTATAAGAAAATTGGATTTTTGTGATCAATTTATTGTAACTAAAAGATTATTCGCGACCAATTTTAATTGTAAATAATCATTTCGCTGGAATTAACTGATCGCAAATAAATAGTTTTCTTATAGTGAGAATCGAGAAATACTTTAACGATCAAAATTTCATAAAAATTAACTCACAAATTGATATAATTTTACATGATACGAATACTACGTATAACAAAATCATTTCGATTTGTCAACTTATTTTTATACATTGTAGCATTTTTCTTTGAAAGCTACTCGTGTCTCCATCTGTTTTAAAAGTGACGCACTACATCTCTTATGAGCGTCTTAGAGACCTTACAAAAAGGGTGTTAACCAAATAGAGAGAGAGAGAGAGAGAATGGGTAGAATGATTGAGAGAAGGGAAATTGGAGGCTGAAGCTGCAGTGCTGACTGCTATCATGTAAGTGAGTGAGTGAGTGAGGATCCATTGTCAGACTTGTCTTTTCTTACTTGTCGTTCAGGGTAAAACGACAAAATTGAGTGGTGACAGCCTTCGCCTCATTGCCTCTCTATCCTAAAAAATCAAAGATTGGCCACCAGCCTAATTCTGTGGTGCCAGACACACTTGCCTCAGCCTCGCCGACTCTTCCCAATGGCACCATCGTCATTCCACCCCATCTCTAAACTAAGTCTGGCCGCAGACTGAGATGTCCCAACTCCCCCCACGAAAAGAGATGCATGTGTCAAATTGTTATTTAATATTTATTATTATTTAGATCATTTTATTTTTAATTTATCAATTGTTATTTACAATTCATATCATGATAATATTAAAGACATAAATTTCTTTTATTTTTGCATTTATATCACCTACCAGGCTACCACTCTACCCTTATTTTTATTTTATTTATCTATTATGTTATGAGTGCTTACAAAATTTATTTTATTAATGTTTTTTTAAAATTTAAATTTTAAAATAAATTTTTTATAAATATATTTAACATTTTCCTTATGTAATTATTAAATGATTTGAATGATGTGATACTCTTGCCTTATTACAAAGGTCATGCAATTAAAAGTTATAATAATTTTGAGAACTTTACATTTTCTTAAAAATAAAATTTGAGTAGCAAAGAGTCTGATAGTATATGATCCGAATTTTTAAATTCAAAACTTGGATTCGAAACCTCCAATCCATTTATCAAAAAAATAAAATAAAATTTAAGTTAGTTTTATAACTTTTTAATTATTTTTAGATATAATGTGTAAAACCATTTAACAATCTTTTTTTCATTTTAAACTTCAACTTATGGTAAGCTAAAATCTAAATCCATATTCCATGGCTTATAAAAAAAAAAAAAAAAATTAAAATCATATTCTGCTAAAAAAAAAAGAAAAACAAATAGATTCAGTACCAGTGATACCAGTGATATTCAGCCACGTGTAATAAAAAACAAAAGAGAACACCGGCCGGTGAACCAGAGAGTATCTGGCGGACGTTTCAATTCAACCTCAAAAGCACGACGTCATTCACGAGGCAACCATAAAACAAAACAAAAAGTCAAAACCCCCGTATATTCCACACCCTCCGATTACCATCCGACGGTCCACAATTTGTTCTTCCTTAAAAACCCTCCACTCACCTTCCTCCTCCTCCTCCACCACACGGTCATAAGCACACGCACAACCTCATTTCAACCTCACTCACCCCGAGATCCTCCGACACATCATACATGGCGTCCATCGCTCTCACTTGCTCCTTCTCCCCGCCCTCCCTCCCTTCCCTCCGCTCCCGAAAACCCATTCCCTTCGCCTCCCAGTTCCGCTCCATCTCCCTCCCACGCCGCACAAATGTCTTTCACTTTTCACGGAATATTCCCACTTCCCTTTCTCTCCCTAAATCCCCTCCAACTTCTACCTTTTTCAAATCAAGCCCTAAATTTAGCGTCCGAGCTGCCGCAAGTGCTGGCGCGGTCACGCCTGCACCGTCGTCTCCTCCATCACCGCCATGGCAAGGCGCCGCGATAACACCGTTGCTCGTCTCCATTGCCACCGGGGTTGTCCTCTGGTTCGTCCCCGTTCCTTCCGGGGTCTCGCGCAACGCTTGGCAATTGCTCGCCATCTTCCTAGCCACTATTGTCGGGATCATCACCCAGCCGTTGCCCCTTGGTGCCGTGGCGCTGATGGGACTCGGAGCCTCCGTGCTCACCAAAACCCTTACCTTCGCCGCCGCGTTCTCCGCCTTCGGCGATCCGATCCCTTGGCTCATCGCGCTCGCCTTCTTCTTCGCCCGCGGGTTCATAAAGACCGGATTGGGAAACAGAATTGCGTACCAGTTCGTGTCCTTGTTCGGAAGCTCCTCGTTGGGGTTGGGGTACAGTTTGGTGTTCAGCGAAGCACTGTTGGCCCCGGCGATTCCATCGGTGTCGGCTAGAGCCGGTGGGATCTTCCTTCCTCTTGTGAAGTCGCTCTGCGTTGCATGTGGTAGCAATGTCGGCGATGGGACCGAGAACCGGTTGGGGTCGTGGCTGATGCTCACGTGCTTCCAGACCTCTGTGATCTCGTCGGCGATGTTCTTGACGGCGATGGCGGCGAATCCGCTTAGCGCCACCCTGACGTATAACACGATCAAGCAGACGATCGGGTGGACCGATTGGGCCAAGGCGGCAATTGTGCCCGGTTTGGTGTCATTGATTGTGGTGCCATTGCTTCTTTACGTGATTTACCCACCTACGGTGAAGAGTAGTCCCGATGCGCCGAAATTGGCGAAGGAGAAGTTGGAGAAGATGGGCCCGATGACTAAGAACGAAATCATCATGGCTGGGACTCTGCTTCTTACGGTATTTAACCTTTCATTTTTCCTATACTCAGAATTTACTTTTCGTTACTGATACTCTGTTCAATTTATTTCTTTGATTAGAAATTTATCTGTCTTTTGGGTTGGGGATGGTGATTTCGTACTAAATTTGGAATTTTTTTGGTGCTTAGTTTAGCAGAGATAATGATTTGATGTAGACCTATGCAATGAGCTACTCCTGCGGTTGGGATCTTTGTTTCCTGGCAAGCATAGGTATAGTTCAATTAGTTTTAGTGTTGATTAGATGTCTCCACACATTAGGGTCCACTTTCAACATGTTTACGATTACGCAGAGTATGAGAGGATTTTATGAGAACCCAAAGTGCCTTATTTCCTTAAAATTAAGCTTCAACTACTTGCGAATAGGTCTGATCGTGTAGATGTGCACGTAAAAGTTATCCAGGAATTAAATTTGCTCGAGGTTATTACAATTACTCGGTAGGGGCAGCACTGAAAAAAGGGTACAATCACATTGCTCAGGATTAGTTCCTCTTAACTCACCAACCTAGGAAGTTACAGTAAAAGGAGTTGGAGGAGTAAATGTTTTCCATGGAACACAATTGGCTTGGGGTTAGATTTATAGTAAGTTTTGGAAAAATTTAAATGAAGTGACATTGGAATTTTAGGGTGGAGATTGAAGGACATTGAAGTGGGGTGATGCTTTCATTGTATAGGCTTTCTTACTTGGAAGTAATCCAATGGGGTTTTCCATCAGCAAGGGAATTTTGAACCTAAATCTGGTTTTTAATTGATGATGGAATGTGGTCATGGATTGCTCATCACTGCAGTAATTATGGTAAAACCTTCTCAGTCATGGTTTTGCCTATTGGTTGTTGCCAAATTAGTTATCAACTATGAGTTCAATTACTCAGTTCCATTATCATTACAGTTTGAAAAACTTTTGAGAGTTCATACCCCTCATTGCTTTTAGACAGGTGTGTCTTCAAGTTCATGCTGGTGTCCTTACATATGTAGTGCTATATTTGTCTACATGACTTATCTCTGTGTTCTCTGAATTAATACTTCTCTCCTCTGTTCTCTATTATATCAGGTGGGGCTCTGGGTTTTTGGAGGGGTGCTGAATGTGGATGCTGTCACCGCAGCCATACTTGGATTATCTGTGCTCTTGATTACAGGGGTTGTTACATGGAAGGAGTGCTTAGCTGAATCAGTTGCTTGGGACACCCTCACGTGGTTTGCTGCGCTCATTGCAATGGCTGGGTATCTCAACAAATATGGTCTCATCTCCTGGTTCAGCCAAACTGTAGTCAAGGTATGTTTTTCTTTTTCCTTGCTTGTATTTCATTGTTTGTCCCTTTTCTCAATAATGTCAAGATATTTTGCTGAAATTAAAATGCTAGCAATTTTCTGGGTGGGTTTTTTCTTCTTTTTTTTTTTTTTTTTTTTTTTCTAGTTAGGTCAAAAGGAATGGCTTAAGAGTGGGTAAATATAAAGGTAGTCATGGTGCTAAGTCCCACATTGACTATTTACCAGCTAAAATTCGGCTTTACAAGTGATTGCAGGGAAGCTTCAAACTGATTGACTGGTCTGTTTTAGGTTATAGCACCAGATGTGGTAAACGTTTTCCCCTGGTCTTACATAACATTACCAAACAAGACTGATCTCTTGTTCTAGTTTCTATTCCAAAGAAGCATGCTAAAAATAAAGTTCTGTAGATAGTTTATTACACCATCCACTTCCATAAGAGTCAGCATGAAGCCTTTTTATTTATTTTTCCATTATAGAGTCTAAAATAATTTACTCTATCATATGGGCGAATATACATTATTCTAGTTTCTGCTTAGAAATGCTGCCTAGAGATCTAAATGGTAACTTAAGCTGAACTTGCCTTCTAAAAGATATGTCGCCTTTGCATTACCGATAATAGTTTTGACTATGGGATTTTGATGCACATGCTCCATCTTGTCGGTATTATTCATTAACACTATATTATATCTTTTACAGTTTGTTGGCGCATTGGGTCTTTCATGGCAGCTATCTTTTGGCATTCTGGTTCTTCTCTATTTCTACACTCACTACTTCTTTGCCAGTGGAGCTGCTCACATTGGTGCAATGTTTACTGCCTTTTTGTCTGTTGCTAGTGCTTTAGGCACTCCCCCATACTTTGCAGCCATGGTGCTCGCCTTCCTCTCGAATCTCATGGGTGGCCTTACCCACTATGGCATTGGGTCAGCTCCTGTTTTCTATGGTGCCAACTATGTCCCTCTTGCCAAATGGTGGGGCTATGGATTCCTCATATCTGTCGTCAATATTGTAATCTGGCTTGGAGTTGGAGGGATTTGGTGGAAGGCTATCGGCTTGTGGTAGAAGGAGCTTTTCATTAGAAGTTGGCGACCCAAATTTTAGTAATTTCTGATTTTTGTTCACCCACAGGTGCGATACTCCCTTTCACGTATGCTTTCCAGGGAGGATGTTAGTTTTCTTTTTTTGATTCTTAAATCTAGAAAGAATTGATTGGTGCTTTGGCAGTCAGACCCGAGGTGGGGAAAAAAAGTATACAGACAAGGTGTCTTCAGAAATTAGAATATGTACCTGAAATTTTGACATGGCATGCATCTCTGCCTGCAATTCATAACATAACCATTATTGGATCCTGGAATAGTTCTTTTGCATCCAGAATTACTTTTTTCTTGTGGATTTTGTGTTTGTTGTGGTCTGGAGAAAGAGAAGGCGAATGATTTATTGAGCCATACATCGTGTAGCTGTATTAGAAGGCTGATTTCTTTGGAGGACCACCTGATTGAAAGGCATCTGTTTCCTTCTCTCTCTCTCTCTCTCTCTCTCTTTTATTATTATTATTATCATTATTATTATGTTATAAAATCTTAAGGTACAAAGGGCGAGGGCTGTGTTAAAGTATTTAAGATCAGATCTCGATACTCGGAGAGAAAGTTGGGACTACAAATAAAATTGCTCCATGGTGCCCACTATATATAAAATTCTCACCGTCAAGAGTCGATACTTTGGAAAATTTTGCCATAGAAGTGGCCTGATATTTTATCTCATTATTACAATTTTTTTAAATTTTTACATAAAATATAATAAATAATTTAATTAAAATAATAATAATATTAAAAATAATATTTTATTCAATTTTCTCGTTTCTCGTCGCACTGGTTGAATTTCAATTCCTTAGCTAGCCTGTTGCTAGCACTAGCAGGACATTAAATACAGAAAGGAAAAAACAATTTGGGCTTAAAATCAGCTTGCTGATCTCATGCTAGGGGCGAATTTAAAGCTTTTAGGTGCAATGTGCAAAGGGCTATGGCCTATGGACGATTTGCGGTAGCAGAGATGATAATTGACCATGGAAAACAAAATAGAAGTTTGAAATCAAAATGTGGAAAATGTGACCTGAAATTTAAAGCAGCAGCCCTGCATGCGCGTTGTACGTTGTTGAAGTTTAAGAATTTATTAGATGTTAGTTGGTAAACTAGCTTGGAAAATGGTGAATATTGATTGCGTAGGTGTGACTATTACGCCTCGTTTATTCATACAAATAATAAATCAAGAGGTAACTGCATGGGTTATGGGTATGCCACCTACAATGTGATCAGGAGGAGCGACCAGTTTTTGCCAAAGTTATGCATCATGCACACACACATTGGCTCTAGCTACTGCATGCGAATTTTGTCAAGCTCACAAAAAGAGAAAAACACCAAGGTCTTAAATACCTAATCATGTCATTGATTACATGATGAGGAGAAATAATCCAGTTTGTAAAAAGATCAGCAAGTACCACATCATGTAGATTTTGCCATAGAAGTGGCCCACTTCAAACACAGCCAGAGATGGGATATATGCAGCATAATTAGCTAGCTAGCTAGCAGCTTCAACGTCCATTGAGAAAAATGTTTTTTGAACCTGTTTGGGGTAGAATGGTTTGTATGTTTTTTAAACTTCCATGCTTGGAGATGCTCAGTTGAAACTCTACTGACCGTGTGTGTGTGTGTGAGAGAGAGAGAGAGAGAGAGAGCTTGATCTGGGCATTTGGTCTTAGGTTTTCAAACAGAGCCTTACAATTATTCCTTATGAGCCAAAGAATTAGGTTATTAATGGAGTTTGCAGCAAATTAATAGGAGAAAGTGATGAGTTTCTTCAGCTGATCATTTAATCTTAAAGCTACTGGTTGGATTCAGTACTTATAAAAGGGACTATGAGTATTTGGTTTGGATAAGGTCGACGCATATATACCCTATCGCTAAGCAACAAAGCAAAATGTTTTTGGCAATGGGTTTGAATGTATGTAGAGATAGATATTGGAGGGCACCCTGCATGATTGTTCTCATGTAGTACGAATATTGCATTCCAATCCCACTTAGAAACATGATAAGCTAGCCTTGATTAAGCAGATCATGATCACGAGATTGATCATTGATATTTTGGAAAGAAAAATGTGTATATAATTAATATATATAAAGAAAAAATCATCCTTATTGCATTGATCTTAAAGTACTTATAATTAGTTTTTTATTATTGTATTTTTCTCTATATGTTTTTTTTTTCAACAACTCAATCGTACATATAGTTAATTTTTTATCTTGTTAGAGCATTAGCATTGAATCATAGCTAATATCTAGGAAATGCTCCTAGAAATTTTTAATGTACTTTGAATTTGCAAGAAGCTCATGAGAATATTAATTGTAGGTTCTAACTCCAATATATATAAAGAGAAATACTCTAGCCACAAAGTGATTATACAAAAGTAATCTCACAAACTGACATGGTTTGATGTGATTCGTTAGATTGTAAATTTACTTTTATTATAAAATAGATCTAACGGATAAGATAAAGTTACATCAGTTTATATGATTATTTTATATAATTTTTTTGTGGATATAACAGTTCTCTTATATGGACGTGTATTCTAGCTAGCTGATCTCTTTAATTATATAAATAATAAAAGAGGTGAAAGTCGTACGTATAAATTAGTAGAAGGATATAAAATATTAAAAATAAGAGGAATGACTTTGAGATTGTATAAGTCTCGTTTACAAATTTTTTTTTTTAAAAAAGAAAACTAAGATATGAACGTACAATATACGTAGTACTGTGCTAATTAATTGGACATTAATGGAATACTGCGTGGAGCATGATAAGCATATATGCTAGCTAGCTAGCTAGCTACTTGCATGCATCGATCGATCATTAATTTCAACTCGAATAAATCGACAGTTTTTGGACGGTTTTGGGGTAGTGGTACTTCATTGTCACTTTCTCTACATGATAATATTCCTTTTAGGAGGTGGAATATTAATGTATATATGGATTAGTTAGCTAGCTAGAGGTACGTATGTGCGTGGAATTGCTGATCGATCATGCAGTAATCCTTGAATTATTTGCTTTGCTATTTGGAACATGCACTAGACTCCACATGATGACATTGTATATATGAGCAACGTGCATGAGGATCGATCGATCATCGATAATCTGGCCTCTCTTCTTTTCTTTGGAATAATTAACATAGCTTTTTTTATGCTTTACAGATTACCTTTTTATCAGCAACAATATATCTATATTCTACTCTCTCTCTCTCTCTCTAGACCTTTTCTTATATATATATATATATATAAAACTTGGGTATCAATGCCCCAATATTAATATTATTCAATTAAGATATATATTATGCTAACGAATGATGAGTAGCAATATCAGCCATGCAAATTATATATGCTCCAATTGGTCAGGTACTTCTCAGTGGAGAAACTTATCTTTTCATGATCAAATGCATGGCAGCCTAAAGGCATGCATGCATCCATATTAAATCATGCTAGCTAGCTTAATGACATGACCATGCATGCGAGAGAGAGAGAGAGAGAGAGAGAGACTTAATCACATATATGCACAGGATGATACCTCTCAATTAATAAAGGAATTGCGTAGTTAATCCGTCAATTAATTAAAATTTCCAATTGTACGTACTAATTATTAATTACTCATCTGCCAATTGCATGTTCTACTTTTGGCGTACGTTTTTACTTTTTTATGAGCATCAGTCACCATTTTAATAATTAATTTGTTGATATATGCATGCTAGGGATAATTATGTTATAAGTTGACAAGGTTGGCCAGGCCAGGCCAGCATTTAAACTAACTAATTCCTATATACGTACGTACTTATTGAAACTAAGAACCAAAATTTAATTATGCTAAGTATGATCAATTAATGAATAATAATTATTAACTTTTTTTTTTTTTTTTTTAGTCTCAAGTGTTTTAAGATAAGGATTTCTTCATTTCGAATCAGTAAATTAGTATGGATCGAGTATTTTATTCGTTAACATTATATGAATTAAGTAAGAGAAAAATTATTCTCATCAGTCACTATTAATCACTTCACACCACATGCCTTACGAAAAACACTCTTACACTCTATGAAAAAGCCCAACATCCTATGAAAAACTATAAGTATAAGGTGTAAGAATGAATAATAATTTATGCATAGCATTCCTCGATTTATATATATCTTATCTCCGTTGGGGGTTAGAATTATAGACCTCACGACTTACTAATATTAAGTACAAATTTTAAGTAGTACATATTTTTGTAAAATATGGATCCCACTCTAAAAGAATTTTATATATATATATATATATATATTTTTTTTACAATGTGATCTACTCTTTTACAAAATCCTATACAAGACTTGTCTATTGAAATCATCTTTTAAATTTATATATAAAACAAGTATATATCTAGCTAGCGATTGAATAACAAGTTAACCGGTGGATTAGAACAAAGAAAAATAATAAACACACAACACTTTATACAACACTTTATACAATAATGTTTTAAAATTAGGGATATTTTCGTAAAATACCTTATAAAACTAACATCATTTTACAAAAATACCCTTATTTTATAACATGTGTTGTGAAAAATGTTGTGTGTTTATCACTAGATTCACTACTCTATTTCACCCCTCTTTTCTTCTCATATCATTTTGTCCACCCCGGGTTAGGGGTGATACCCGCACCATGCGGGGGTTAGGGGTTTTTCCCCTGCCCCCCACCCCTGGGAGGCGGGGGCAGGGTCCCCAGCCCCTGTGCAGAGGGGCGGGAGAAAAAATCTCATCTACCCCGCCCCCGCCTAAGCCACCACATTGTCTATATACAATATATTTATTTATATATATATAAATAATTTTTTTTTTATATGTGCAGCAGGGGCGGGGCCCCGCTGGGGTCATCCTGCCCCTACCCCCGCCCCCGCTAGGTCCTCTGTATGCGGGGCGGGGCAGAAGCGGGGCACCCCTACCTCGGGTGGTTTTCATTATGAGAAATGCTTTGGGTTCTGAATTCGTGATTCAAAAAATTGTCTCGTATGAGATTTTTTTTTTATTTTTTTTTATCGAGTGATTAAAAAAATATTTTTTAATGATATTGTGAATTTTTTATTATTTTTCTAAATATTTATGATGATTAAAAAAATACATTAAAAAAAAATTACCTATTCGGACACTTTCGTCATTGAATGTCTTGGTAGAGGCGTGTTGGCGTATAATATTTGCATGATTGTCATGAAGAACAACACTCGGCAGAGAATCATAAGCATGCAGTGTAACCTTTTGATGTTTTTGATGCAAATTGGCGTTTCTATTCAACCTCATACTGCCACTTGTCCATTTCGTCTGAGAGGTTACTAATTATGCTTTTTAGCAGTCAGTAATGGAAGAGGGCCCACCACCATAACCCCACCTGGTCCTCTTTCTGGCCAGGAATATAGTCGAAGCCTCTTCTATTCTTCAACACAACTCTCACGCACTCATCGTGGCTGGTCTCATTGTGGAGATTATTTTCTTTTGAAGGTGAGAGGAGCTTCTTTCTTCTTCAGTGCTTTGAAGTAGGTGGGCCTTGTATTGATGGGCACTGTGATTTGATAGCTGAAATGTGTCTGTGAGGTACGTTACGTTTTTCAAAGAAAGATTCCTTTTTGTTCATATTGTTTCAATGTTCAACTCTTTTCTGGGTTGGGAACTTTCAAAGGAAAGTTCTTTGTGATCTCTCTTTTTCTCCGGTCTTTAAATTTTATGTCCGGTGACCAGACTAGACAAATGAATTTTCCAAAGATGACATAATTTCCAGGGTAGAAGGTGAGACTTCTTTTTCTAAAATGTAATTAACACGTTAAGTAGACTAGATTTTGTGGTTCTTGGTATTCATTGATCTCATCACTGGTTCCATTTCTCTCCATGGATAACTGTCTGGGAACCGTCCTTATGATGGGGCGATTTAAACAATAGATTTATTGGTTTTTCAGAGGAAAGTTTTGAATCTGAAAGCATTATATCAATTTTTTCTTTCTTTACGATAGAATCTACAGAGTATGAAGCTCAATTGATGATTTTTTTTTTGTTTATTATCATCATTCTCTTCAGGCAACATAGGCTTGATAAGTCTGCTTGCTCCAAAGGACTTGCATGTATGCCGCCGTTATTCTCTTGATATAAAGGCAACTTAGCGAACTGATCTTCTCAATAATGACTGAAGAAGGTGATTCGTATCCAACCAGTGATAAGAGGAGAATCCCATTTTACATTTTCTTTAAAAACGCCAGGTATTATTTCCTTAATATGCATTTAGCCATGCACTTTTCTGTTGGGAGGTTGTTGATTCTTTAGTTACCTTCCAGTTTGAAAATTAGCACTTTAGAGTTTAGACTCTTCTACATGTGATTTTTAAGAATCGTGACTTTTTGACCGATGCTTCTGCTCAAAATTGTTCTTTACGTATTTTTATTGTAATTTGGGTTTCCTAGGGCACAATAGGTTGACTTATTTGAGAAAATACTGGTTCGGATTTTCTGTCTTTATGATATCTAAGAGCTAATGCTTAGTTCCTCTATCTTTATGGCCAGACTCATTTTTAAACTGGATGAACTTGGTTCAGAAATAGCACAGATTGCGTTGCCAGCTGCACTGGCTTTGACAGCTGACCCAGTTGCTTCTTTAGTTGACACAGCATTCATTGGCCAAATAGGTATTTTCCATTTCCCTTTGCTGTTGCGCTTGGCTTATGAGACTTGGAACTTGAATGAGAAAACTTCCTTCACCATTCCATTCTCTCTGTTCCAACTACAGCATGAGAGCTACACCTGTGTTTTTTTGATTGGTTTTGGTAGGTCTTGTGGTTCTGCAGTTGCCTCATTTTTATGAAACTTACTAGTTTTGAGGACAGCCCGTGGTGTTATACGGCTGGCCCATGAGCAGATGCCATAATAGTTGACAGAGCTACTTGTAAAATATAGGGAAAATACACCTTCAACCCTCTAACACGCAAGTTTTATAATGAACTCCATAAACTACCAAAACTGGCCCGTTAACCCTCAAACTGCCACCAACTGCCAAGTAGCACCTCATTCAATTATGTCTATTAAGATGGATGAAAAATACTTAGAATATACCTGGAATCAGAGAATTTGACGGTCATATCTTAACAAGAGGTGCATATTGTAACTTTTTGGTAGTTGAAAATGCGAAAATACCGTTTCTGTAGTTTAAGGTGAACTTTACAAAATGCATGTTTTTAACTTTTAGAAATTGACATTTAATGTCTCAATTTGACTTATGGGGTAATTCACAACAAAAAGTTTGATTTAGGAGTGAATTGTAACTAGTCATAGTATGAGGGTGTGTTTGAGATTGAGGTGGTTGTTTTCATGTGTTGGGGAGGGGGAGAGGGGGGGGGGGGGGGGGGGGTGTGGTTCTAATTTACCTGATTTGTTTACCTGCTGGTGTGCATTCTTTTTGTTACACCATAGCTTTCTCATGTTTCTAAGTGACATATGCTAACAAACAAGATAATAATAGACTGGCAAGTGTTACTAAATGATTAGGTTTCCTTGTCATAATCATGAATATATTTTAGGCCACAACAGATGGAACGAAAAAAGTCGGATATAATATACTTGTGTTTTGGAGACAATTTTCATTAAAGCAACTGAGTGATGGTGTTGCCTAAACATACAGGTCCAGTGGAACTCGCTGCTGTAGGAGTTTCTATTGCTCTATTCAATCAAGTGTCAAGGATTGCAATATTTCCCCTTGTCAGTGTCACGACCTCTTTTGTTGCAGAGGAAGATACCATTAGAAGTACGAGCCCTGAAGCACAGGATTGTGACTACTTGGAAACAGGTTCAACAGTAGAGAGTGAGGATAAAGAATTGATACCAAAAAATGGTATGGTTTCCTATTTTCTGTTCTCTCTTTAATGTTTTATAATCATACATATTTTCCTCCTTATCTTGGATCCTTTTACGGGTTCATGCAATATTTATATTAAACATATATTAATCCCTTTAAGTTTCTCTATCAGGTACATGTGAGAATGCATACACTTCAAAACTAACTCGTGGTAGCTTCGATATAGTTAAGATTGAAAATGGAAGGAGGCATATTCCATCTGCCTCATCTGCCTTGGTTATTGGCAGCATACTTGGCCTCATACAAGCCATATTCCTCATATCTGGTGCAAAACCTCTACTAAACTTCATGGGAGTCGGTTCTGTAAGTGCTTTCAGTTAAAGTAACAAGTAGCTCTGGCACTTGTTCTGCTCAATTTTATTACAAGTCTCATTTGGTTTCCTTTAATATCAAGCCCCCATATTTATTACAATGTAGTTGTTTTTTAACAGCATGCTGCTTTCATTTCTATATAGGACTCTGCTATGCTAACCCCTGCACAACAGTACTTGACATTGAGGTCACTTGGTGCTCCTGCAGTTCTTCTCTCGCTGGCAATGCAAGGGGTATTTCGTGGATTTAAGGATACAAAAACACCTTTATATGCCACTGGTATACCTTCACCGGCTGCAATAATTCAACTTATAATTTGATCTTTTCAAACATGGATAAAGATCAATAATTATTCTGCCTTGGACTCATTAAAATTTGGTTTTAATCTTATTGTAGTGGCGGGAGATGTAACAAACATAATACTAGATCCATTATTGATCTTTGTTTTCCATTTGGGTGTCAGTGGGGCTGCCATTGCCCATGTAATATCACAGTAAGCATTATATGATATTTGTCCATATATAGTATTTAAGAAGTATTGTGACTGGGGATCGCTTCTAATGGTTTGCATTTTCATGGTCATCATAGGTACCTAATTTCAGTTATACTTTTGTGGAGATTGATGGCACAAGTTGATATCGTACCTCCAAGTATCAAATATCTGCAATTTGGTCGATTTCTTAAAAATGGTAAGGTTGAATTTTGATTCAATAAATGATTTAGATTTCTACACTATAATTTCTGAACTTTCTCCTCTGAGGTTCCTCACTCCCATAGCCATACTTCTTGCTGGAAAGCTTTGGATTCAAATCTCCCCTGGGTACTGTAGCATATGCAATTATCGTGCAATATCCCTGCAAGTCTGCAAACCCACAGACTTCAAGTGTTCCATCTTGTTAGATGGAACAATAGCTATAGGAATTTTAAGGGAAAATCAAGTATTATACATTAATTGAAAATAGAAAAATAAATCTCCAAATATGCTATCAGAGTGTTTCCCGGTTCTTCCCATCCTTCTATTGATGTTATCGTTAGTTGATGCCCTTAAGACTGGTGCGATTTTACCTTGTATCTTATCCGTTACACTGTTGTTCCACCATCTCCATTTTTTAGTCCCTATTTTTCAATTAGCATCTGGCGTATAAAAAGTAAAAACTTTTGAAAATGATACCACTAACAGCCTCTTATTGGGAAGCTCGATAAAAGGTAGTGAGATTTATAATTGTTCGGAAACAAAAGTAAATGTCTCAAATTATTTTGGCCTCTGCAGAAACGATCTGCATCCATTTCAGATGCTAGAATTTTTATATTGACATTAAATATGGTGTTTTGTAATAAATATTTCACCATTTGTTGATGTAATATTGATTAATATTCTATAGTTGATACCCCATCAGTGTTCTGCTCTTTTGTGGTTGAACTCCAGGTTTTCTTCTATTAATGAGGGTCATTGCCGTGACATTCTGTGTGACTCTGGCTGCATCATTGGCTGCACGCCAGGGATCAACATCCATGGCTGCGTTTCAAGTTTGCTTGCAGGTTTGGCTGGCAACATCACTTCTTGCTGATGGCTTGGCTGTTGCTGGACAGGTTATAAATAATTTTTTCACTGACCGAGTCTACTAGGACATTAATTTTGTAGTTATTTTCTCAACGAATTAGAACGGTATGCCAATTTGTCAAAACCCATGAGAGGCCTAAACAGAAGAAGATAAATGAAGCATATTTATGTCATCATCTCTGAAATCATTTTTCTTGTGTGCCATGCTAAAGTTCTTCCATAGAGCCAATCAAGCTGTTCATTCCATATTTAGCAGACTTCTGTGATAACTTAAAAATCTCTAGAATAACCTAAAAAAATCTCTTGCCATTGGCTCAAGACTTTTCTGCAGTTGTCTTTAGTTTTACCAGATCTCCTCAACCTGAGTTTATGTGTAACAAAGTCACTTTCTCTCTGCCCCTCACAAAGGAGAGTGGTCATGACTTATGACAAACCTTTTGGTTTTTGTCAATACAGATATTGACTGCAATTTTTTTTTTCAAAATCAAGCGAAGACAATTCTTTGAATACTACACCTATGATACTATTAGTTTATTCTACATTAGCTCGACAATTAATCATTGCATTTTTTTCATTTTAACTGTGCCCCTACCAAAACGCAGTTGCTTTTCAATCTTTCAGGCAATACTTGCAAGTGCATTTGCAAAGAAGGACTATGATAAGGCTGAAGCAGCAGCATCTCGAGTATTACAGGTGCTGAGTCCTATGTCATCTTATTTATTTAATTTTTTACCCTCAAAGATATGGTATCGTGTCATCCCAGAAGGATTATATGTGTTCTAGTAAAATGATTGTTCTCCTAAGAGTCTGTGATGCATTTATACCGCAGCTAGGACTGGTTCTTGGTTTGATACTTGCTGTCTTCCTTGGAGTGGGACTGCATTTTGGAGCACGATTATTTACAAAAGATGTTAACGTCCTCCACCTCATAAGTATAGGCATTCCGGTACCTCTTCTGTCAAAAAACAGTAATACCACTTTCGGAAAGTGTGATCCAATATAATACGGAACTCACTGTTTTGTTCCTCCATATCAGTTTGTTGCAGCTACTCAACCCATAAATGCGTTGGCCTTTGTTTTTGACGGCGTCAACTTTGGAGCATCTGATTTTGGATATTCAGCTTACTCAATGGCAAGTCTAGTCTATTTCCTATATACGAAGACATAATACATTTAGTGTTCTGCTCTTACAAGTCGGTGTGTAGACGCATCACTTTTGAGGGACTCACTATAGTTACAAAAAATGTCAAAATGCCAAAGCTTTTTAATACTAGCTGATGTGGAATGCTTCTACATCCACATTAATGGCAGATAAATGATATTTGCAGTCATGGAGTGTGCAAACGTCGCACAAACCCTTTGAAAAAAGTAAGTAAATACGGGACTCACTTGAAAAAAAAAACTAATTTTTTAATAATGGACTCCACTATTTTTAAAACGATTGCACGTCGTTTGCGCACTCTACAACTGTATGTAGCATTACTCTTAATGGCATGCTAGGTGTGTTAATAAGTAGGTTTGAAAAAGAATTTTTCATTCAATTATTACGAAAATGAAGAAGCTATGGTGAATTGTTGATGCACATGTTGTCCGTTACCTCTAGAATGATAAAAACATATTCTTCCCATTCACATAGAAGAAAGAAACACACACACACACACACAAAAACACAATATATAAATATATAAACAACTTGACATTCTTCTTTCGACAGATTATGGTGGCTATTGTCAGCATTTTATGTCTATTTATTCTTTCCCCAAGTCATGGATTCATTGGTCTCTGGGTTGCTCTGACTATCTATATGAGTCTTCGAACAATTGCTGGCTTTTGGAGGTAAGTTTCCTCATTTCCTCGTTAGGATCTACGTACATCTTACATGCAAAACCGTTACAAGGTTACGTACAACTAAGGAAGTTTTGCAATCGCATTTCAATTCAAGCTTACCCTTTTCTAGAATGCTGTCAGTCAGATTATTGAACAAAAATCCTTATTAATCTTGTACCTCTGCATTTGCAGAATAGGGACAGGAACAGGTCCTTGGAACTTTCTCCGGAGCTAAATGCATCTTAGCTATATATGGCGTAGTATATTCACCACAGATCTGTCTCTGAAGTTTGTTTTATTCCCGGGGAGCCTCTATTGGTGGTCTAAGCATTTTTTCCTAGCTGCTTTCGTGTGGCATGCATGCTTCGCGCTTGGTTCCTGGGAGAGACCTAGCTTGCAGTCCTTATATTTATTTGTTTGTACAGAAAAACTGGAAAATCCTCGTTAAAAAGGAGTATAAACAGATGAAATATAGAAGAATAAGAAGAGCAAGTTCCCTATTTACCCATAATGATTATTAGGGAATGTTGTAATAATATTCTTCCGACGTTATATGTCTCTATAATAAGTTGGCAGATCTTATTCCTTCAGTCTTCAGAGTTCAAAGGGTTACCTATACATGATGATCATATGCCTTAGAGCACTGGCATGGCTAAAATTTGATGAATTTCACTATAAACACACGGTATTGGATTCATCTTTTACTTAAATGTGAAACTTTCAGCTATATTAGAGTTCCATCTATCTTCATATTTGAAGAACTATTCAACATCTATCCGATTATTTTATTACGAAAAGGACTCTTTTGCACACAATTTCGTCATTTCTTCCCTCCCTCTCTCTGCTTTCTTCTCTACCCCAAAATCTCCAAATCCCTTTTTCGATTCTTCCTGATTTTCAGATTTCCCTTCTCTCTCTCCCTTTTTGTCTTTATATTATAAACCCTCTCCGAGTCTTCGTCGTCGTCTCTTCCTCATACGCATTCTGCATTCAGTCATGGCGGTTGCAAACGGAGAGCTGGTGGAGATATTCAAGGCGAGGACTGACAAGAGGGAGTACAGAAGGACCGTCCTCAAGAACTCCCTTGAGGTCCTACTCATCAGCGATCCCGATACCGATAAGGCAATCCGGTCTTTCTTTTTTACTATCTTGTTATATCCTGTTTTAGATTTAATTCTCTTTCTGATTTTATAGTCTCGGTTGTAATCTTTAAGGCTCATCTCTTGTGTTCGTCAGCTGGTTTTCATTTTCATCTTTCTTTTTTCAGTGTGATGCTACCATGGATGTCAGGGTGGGCTACTTCAGCAATCCCAAAGGCCTTCCGGGCCTTGCCCATTTTCTCGGTAAGTTTTTCTTTTTTTGAGATACTAATATATAGAATTATAGTTTTATGCATTCTATATTCAATTGCATATATTTGTCTGTTTTACCGTTAGTTTCGGTGCTACTCGCTTTACTGCAAATTTGCAATGTGGCTCTGTAAGTTTTTTCCATGGCCTTGTTCTTTAATTAAATACCCACATATATTTTTTGTATAATTGAAAGCTGTTCAACAAATGCTCATAGCTTCTGATGTGAAGTTGAAGATAATGAACTCGGACAACATGTGTACATTGCTCTGTTTTGAGTATATGTCACTTACTATAGAAGGATTTTGTTTATATATGGATTAACTTAGCAAACATAGAAATTTTGAAGTGGGGTTAGATGCAAATGAGCTTTTTTCTGTCTCATTTTTTTTATTTATTTGCAGAGCATATGCTGTTTTATGCTAGTGAGAAATACCCATTGGAAGACAGTTACTCCAAGTACATTGCAGTTGTACTTACCACTCATAATTTGGAGGGATACCTATGCCTTCTTCAACCTCATTACTGCCATGACTCCCGTTTTTCTTTCTTCTGTTTTCCATTTTTGATTCGATGTCATTGTAGATTGCCAACTCATGTGGGTTTTCACATTCTCTATCTGGTTGATTTTCTTGATGCATGGCATGGTGGCAACACAAATGCTTTTTCATCTTCAGAGCAAACCAATTATCATTTTGACATTAACACTGATTGTTTTGAAGAAGCTTTGGACAGGTAGATGCTTTCCTTCCTTTTTTTGCTGGCTGTTATAATCATCAGTTTCGTCAGAATTGTGATCACCCCAGAATGTGTGTGTTTGCTGCTCAGGTTATAATCCTAACTTAAGTGTGGCCTTCTATCTAATATGATGAGCTATGTAAATTCATGCTTAATATATTGGCATAATATGTTTGTTGGATGAAAGAATTGTAAATGTGTTTGTTAGTTTAATAAATTCTATATATGATTGTTTGGTAGAAGAATGACTGTCAAAATGTATTTGTTGGATAATTAGGTTGAGGAAAAAAATTAATTGAGAAACAATACTTTAAGTATCAAATTAAATTATTAATTAACATATGATTAGTGTAATTGTAAAATATGAAAGAAAAAAGAAAAAAATATTATTATTAAAAAAATAATATTATATTATTATTTTGATGAATCCAATAGCTAATCTAACGTGGAGTTATGGATAAAGAAGTTTTAGATATATGGAAAACATGTACTTTTCTTGAAAATTTAAAAATAAATTTGTTGAATCAAATGCTAGCGCTTTTACAAGAGTCCCCAAGGAGATAGGAAAAATGTCTCGCACTTTTGCATGGATCGTGTGCTAGAATTCTTCTCGGTTGCCAAAAAGAAGTTTGATCGACAATCCAAAGTTTCAAGACGTGTGTTATTTTTTCTTTCCTAAAAAATTTTCATAAGTCAGTTTTCATGGTAAAAAAAAAAAACAATGAAAACAATTTCCTTTTCAAACAATTCAGTTTTCACTACTATTATAAATTTCAACAAATTAAGTCTTAGAATATAGATATATCTCGATCTAAGAAAGACTATATTTTATAGAGAAAATATATTTACAATCGTGAATTGTGCAATCGCTGCATAATCGTTTTAAAAAAAATGAATAAAACGTGAGATTCATACGAAAAAAAAATTATTTTTTTAATAATGAACCCACTCTTTTTCAAAGCGATTACGCGGCGGTTGCACACTTCACGATTGTACGTAGAATTACTCTATTATGTAAGGTTGAAAATAAGGGGTCGTTTGTTTTCAGAGATGAGATGAGATGAGTTGAGATTAAAGTTAAAAAGTTGAATAAAATATTGTTAGAATATATTTTTTAATATTATTGTTGTTTTGGGATTTGAAAAAGTTGAATTGTTTATTTTATTTTGTGTGGGGATTTGAGAAAGTTGTAATGATGATGTGAGATGAGATGAGATGTCTTTGGAAGTGTGTCACAGACAGAACATGATGCGAGTGGGCGCTGGTGGACTAATTAAATTGTGTTGGCAAAGTCACCGGTAAAACAGTTCAAAGACGATGAACAATTTCGACACGTTCCTATTCCCCCGACATGATTTTCCCACGTGGCAAGATTCCGACCAATTTGAGAAGAATGATGCTTGGGGGACTAGATTCTACACACTTTTGCATGCAAATTTTTTTTTTACCCTAAAAAAACAAAGTTTGATTTTGAATCCTCAGCCTTTATGGGTGGAGAATTTTGGACCTTAGATTTTTGTCTGGTCAAGGATGTTCAAACTTCACCCACCTTCCAAATCCACCGTTTTCCCCCACACTTTCCTTGCACAAAATCTTTCCTGCTCCTAAACACGTACCTTCTTAAGATTCAGTTTCTTCCTTCTGTGAATCTTTGACTAAAAATTAGAATCGCCAACTTGCGCTTTCTTGCTTTTCTCAGCTGTACCTCTTATTTTTCTTGAATTAAACCTTCCCAGACTGAGTTCAGGGAGAACCGTGACCCGGGTTTGAAAGGTCAAGTTTTTACGCTTAACTTCGTGTGTTTCTGTGTGTCCGAGACTGAGAGAGGAAGATAGAGGATGGTGGGAGCTTTATCAGTTATGGGTTCATCGGTGGTGGACTCTCATACCAGCCCATGTTTGTGTTTGGATGCACTGCCTTCGACAAATATGAACTTCAAGAGTGGTGGGGATTTGGTTTTGCATAGGAATTCAATGACTAGGAAGCATTTTGGGAAGCCGGGGTCCGTGGAGCTAAGAAGCTCATTCATCGATGCCGGACGTGAGTTGCGGCTCTCTAGAAAAGCTCTTTCGGGTATCGTTAATCGGAGTTCGAGGAAGCAGCGGAAGGATCGGAGATTGGTGATCGTCAACGAAGTTGCCGGGCAGTACGAAGACAGTTTTGAGGATGTTAAGACGGTGAGAGAATAACATGTTCTTATTTAGAATTTTCGATGTAGTTTGTGCAGTTGATTAAGGTAGTAATCATTGTTCATATGCTTGAGAAATGTTTGAGAACTAAATATTATCGTAATGGCGCCTAGAATTCATTGGTGAAATATTGCATTCCCTCTTCCATGTATTTCCAAAGAGGATAGAACGCTATCCGTTTTGTCTTGGTCCTTTCTATTGTTTCCCTCTTTATGTATAGAGTAGGACTGTGTGAAAGTCCAGAGCTCTCTTGCTGCGGGAATACAAGAGCAATAGCCCGGCATTTGTGTGTGCATTAACGCTAGATTCCTCCTGTTGTTCATCAAAAAATTGAGAAAAGAAGAAGAAGAAAATCCTCTAGACATCTTACTGAGGAAAATTTTCACTTTCTATAATTTCAATGTCTAAGAAAAAATTGATTAGAATGTTATTCATAATTTTTAAAGACTCTTGGAAGTTACAACTTGTTGGTAGGTCCATGAGTTAGAACTTGAGCAATGGAGTACACATGCTTGTACGATGAAGCATGTGCTATTGGATCAACAAAATGTGAAGGTGAATGGTAAATAAATAAAAACTTGTAAATGGATTATCAATCAGGTTGAATGTCTAATGGAAGTTTCCCTTTTCTCCCTATTATTTATCCCTTGTGATGAGATTGAGTGGCTCGTTAGATTTTTTAGCATTAACATATAACCAGAACTTCATCGTGTTAAAATTAATCTATCATCTATGAAAAAGGGAAGAAAAGGCCTCAATTAATGAATGGGGGATGAGATCTCTGAATTTGATACATGAAATAAGTCTACCCCCATGTAAATGCAACTGAAGTGGTCACTGACTTTTTGAGAGGCAAGCTACCACTGTTCACACGTATCCACAGAGATGTGCTCATTTTTAGTTCTAAGAATAGCATCTTTATCTGTTTTGTAAAAGAGAAGCTTCTGCTTTATTTTTAAGCAATCCAAATGCAATGAGCAGAAATATTGTACACATAACAGTACATGTGCTTCTTTAATGTGACGTTCTATATGAATCGTGCCTTTAACCTTAGATTCTGATTTTTTTAGATCAAACAATCTCGTTATCCTTTGTCTAAACTATTTGTGTGTTCATAGTTACAACATGAAACTATCAACAAAATGCCTAATTTAGCAATGGATGCCATTCCCAATGAGTAACTCACAATGTCTTTATATAACCTGATTAAGGATATAGAATGCCATGCAATTTAAAAATACAGATGCATCCCTGTCTGCTCTGGAGAGTACAGGTGTTTATTGATTCGTGCTAAGTATTATATCTTGTAAATATTTATGTCTTCTGAAAGCCTTCATATTACTGTTATCCACTCCTTATAAAACTGTAACCTGTATAACAAAACGTCTATCTGCAGCAAATTCTCAACTATTTCACCTACAAGGCTGTGAGGACTGTTCTTAACCAGCTGTATGAGATGAATCCGACGCAATATAGGTGGTTTTACGAGTAAGTGGGATCCCTTGCTTTCATAATGAACTTGGTGCATTGACTAGAATTGAGAGAGATTTGGAATTAAGTGAAAGTCCCATAAAGTCGGAGCCATATTCATCTGTGAATTAGATTAAAATTGCCATGGTTATATATTGTAACTTCATAAGCAGGGAACTAAAACGCTCTTAGTTTTGTGGAGCTTGAAATGGGTTTATGTTGTTAGTTGGCCTCTAGAAACAATTGCTTGAGCTTTTGGTTTTGATTCTCCAACATGGTATCAAAACCTTGTGCATTAAAGTGGACCATGATTTGAGATGTTTGTTGGACACAAACTGGACCATTATTCTAGTAAGTCAACTCTGTTCTTCCAGATTAGCTTACCTAGGTAATTGGTATCAAGAAACTCTTATTGATCTTTCTAAGTAAGGGCAGCAGCAATGAGTGACAAGGATCTAAACCCTCCAATTCCCCAACCTAGTATTTAGGTTATGGTAATAATTCTTCTATTTAAATGTTGCTTCTTTGTTCATTTGGACAGTTTTGTTGCATCAAACAAGCCTGGTGAAGGAAAACGTTTCATTCGAACCCTTGGAAAGGTAGTTTTCCTGCTCCTATCGTTCAGTTACCAGTATGTAGAAAAGTGAACATTTCATTTCAGAGATTATACTTAATAGAGTAAATCATCAGTTTTTGTGTACCTAATTAAAACCACTTCATGTTGTTAAAAGTCATTTCTTGGAAATTTGAAAAAAAAAATGCAATAAGTGAATTATTTTATGTTTTTGTTCTTTCCGTTGTTTGTCTCGGTGAACTAATGGGGTGTTGATTTGTTATATACATTGTGCAAAATATCAAGTTGTAATGTTATAACCAATGCTATATATTTTACCAAACTTGAGAACATGAATAACAACATGTACTCTAATGACAGGAGAAGCAAGAGCTTGCAGAGAGAGTGATGGTAACCAGGCTTCACCTGTATGGTAAATGGGTTAAGGTGTGGAATTTGAATCGTCTTTTTTTTTTTTTTTTTTTTTCCAGATCTCTTTCTTTTAAACCTGCAAAATACATAGAACTTACAAACAAGCTAAATCGTGTGAAAACCCTTATTTTTTATGTCATTGTGATGTAGAAATGTAATCATGCTGAAATATATCAAGAGATCTCCGATGAGAACTTGGAGTTGATGCGCGAACGTCTGATGGAGACTGTGATATGGCCGTCGGATGACACGAACACGGAGAAGATTGGCTGACAACTTTGAACTTCATATAGCTTAGATTTCTTATCTCCCTACCCCTTGTTGTTCCTAGTCTAGGTATATTTTTTATCAATTATCAAGGTTTCATGAATGTCATTTATATCGGTTTACACAAAATTAATAAAATGCCGCATTCTGTTGGTTGTATATATGAAATACCAGCCCCACAATTTAGAAAGTTCTCTCAATCGGATATCTGGATTGTAATCGGATTTAATCCAGATTTATTAATACTTAAAAAAAACTGTTTAAATTTTAAAAAATAGTTTTATAGCATTTAAAAAAAATATGATATCTTGTTTAAATTATTCAGATTTTTAAAAAAATAACTTTTAACACTTTAAAAGTTTTTTTTTTTAAATAAAATAAATAATAATGCAAAATAAATAATATTATTGTTACATCACAATGTAAAATATTAATTTACAAAATAAATTATTGTTGATCATCAATTTTACCCACTTATTTCTTCTGGAAGCCGTTAATGCCATGGCCGTAGAGATAATGTTCATCGTTGGTACTCTTATGCTAAGAAAAGCTAAATTTGGTGGTTTTCTTGAATTCTTTTTGTTTTCACTTTTTTTTTTTTTTTTATGCGAATGAAAGATCTGTTCCTTCAAGGTTTGTTACCTTTTCTCTTCTGGGTATTACTCTACACATTTGATTTTCATTGTCTGGATTGGATTGATTGGATTGGAAGCAGAAGCTTTGTTCCTCTCGTTTTGGATGAACAAAAAAAAAAAAAAGGGATCCGGATTTATCTTACCCGCCTGGATGTATCCGGATTCTGGGTTTCGGACCAGACTGAAAAAAACATCGGCCCGGTTCTACAACCCTAGTTAATTCAGTGTATCGTGATTGAATTTAATATCATAAGGCTGATGTAGATATTCATTCATGTAAGCAGATAGACCCAATAGCTCTGCACCCAACCCACCTTCATTCATGTTAACCATAATCTTGCACCAGAAACAAAATACAAGAAAAAAGAAGAAGAAAACATTGGCTTTAGAAAGCCTCATCAACCAACAAGAGAATAACAAAGCCCCAATAGGTGCCACCAATGACCTTGGGTAAGGCAGTTGGATCTTGTCTAAATAATATATCAACCAACTATTTATTCAAAGTACATTTTCTGATCAATGAAAAATCTTCCTGATTCTTCTCCCCCAGTGTTTAGCAAAACTAGTCTAGTCGTCATGTCTGCGGTGCGGCGCAAGTAACCCCGCCCCAATTGCAGAACACCATCACCCCATCCATATTTCGCACCCCCATAATACTGCTTCCACAGAACCATTAAAAAATATATATATATATATATATATTTTTTTACATTCTAATACATCCGTGCATGTGATAAATGATAACGGTAGTAATGAGACTGATCGATGGTCCAACATGACTGGCAATATGTAGGAGTCAGATTGTACGTACACTCTTCACAAGACCATAAAATAAAATGAATAATTTGATCCAAAAATCACAGAAATGAGATTTTCTTTTAAATTATTTGCTCAGGAGTACCTACAAAATGAGTAAGCTCTCTCACACTGCTTTAACTGGAAAAAAAACTGAAAGCAATGTGTCACACCTGCAAAAAACATAAAAATGGAAGCACCAATGTTACTCATTAGACTCCAATTCACTCTTTTGAAGCTACTTCAAAGCAAATTAACTTCTAATGGTGGCAACTAATGCCAGCCGTCATTCTAAATGATAACACTCTAACAGAATTACAGTGATCCGATCTGGTAAATATCACATGCTAGAAAATGAGAAGAAAGATGAATCTAACAAACAAACTTGTAACCACAGGCAGGAAGGAACACAGATAATTTTTTTCCATAATTAATGAGCTACAAAATACTCATTTTGAATGCTACAATAGTAGATTATTTCAAATCTAAAAATTAAGTTACTTTGACCTTTTGAAACATACCCTTTTTTTCGAGGCCACCGACAGAAGGCTAGATATATCTTACAGAGAAGGTGAAAAACCAAACTGCATCAATATTCCTTCTCTTTGCTTGGGGTTCAAGGAATGGGGGAAAAATGAAAAAAGACAGATCATGCTGAGCCGTCACTAAAAGCCATAAATTGCCCAAGTGCAGTTCTTACACGGAGCTGTGCCAAATGAGGAATGAGATATTATTTCGCAGATTAAAAAAAAAAAAAAACCAACAAAAATCATCCGATTTGAATTATAAAGTGACCAACCTTTACATCTACAGAGGGATCATTGACCATTGTCTTTATTTGAGAAACTATGCCAGCATTGCGTAATTTTATAACCCGACTTGATGCACCTGGACTTGATGGAAAAGTGAGATTTATTATGGCCCATATGGCTGCTGTACGTAACTGGCTGTCATTACTTTGCAAAAACTTGACTATAAAAGAACAGTCCCCATCATTCACTTGGGGAATGAGTTGGTGCATCACCGCATCCTTATGAAACTCATTCCCACTTGCAATATTGCCCAGCACATACATTCCCTGCATGAAAAGAATTTGGGGGGAGCTATGATAATGATTATAATTACTAAAACCCTCCAAGATTAGTCGGAAATATAAATCTTGTTATCATAGTGGTAAATGTAACTTCTATGCATGGCATGTTACCCGTGCCCATTAAATCCCTTGAGTATCAATGTTTAAACTATATTACACAGGCTAGCTATGAAAAGGCATGGATGCTAAATTGTGTTGAGAACCTATTATAATTGCTTCATGGGATTCTAAAGCCCTTCTTTCCATTTCATTACACGTTAAAATTTTTAAATGGAAAAATTAGAAAGCATACTTATCATATATAATGGATCTGTAAAGTTTTTTTGATACTAAACTACGAATTAACTTGTTAAGTCATTTCTTTATTTACAAAGATCTAGGATTTACATATTTAAATATTTTTGTAAAACGGCAAATAATCTCCGAGTACATTCATTATGTTAAAGAGTAGCAATGTTTCTAAAGAATAATCACAATAAAACGGGATTCTCTTTCCGTTTCTCCCAAATTTGTGTTATATTTACAGCAAGGCTTTTCACTAAAGGAAATTGTTAAAAAAAAAAAAAGGAATAAATTTCGGATGCACTAAATTCAGTATACCATCATTTTATGGAAGGACATATGGCATGACAACACTTCACATCATGACCAGGTATACATTGGTATTTCATTCAGTATATTCTAAATCAGAACAGATCAGGATCAACCAAAGATCTCCAGCCACTTCCAAGGCAAAAGCAACTAATTTTTCTTCAACTTCCTAGACCATGAATGCCATAAGACATCTGTTAAACCACTAGCTCACAAGATTTCAACAGCAATGAGCCAAAGATGGTAGTTATAACATCCCCCCAGTTGCACTAACACGAAATTTTGAAATACTAAAGCCCCCAACTAAAGCAAGTTACCACAAATTTCCACATAAGTAATGCTATAAACATCAGCAATTAGATATCACATTCACAATTTAAATTAATAGCATGACAAGTCATAAAGTCACGATCAAATCAACATGATCCTCTTAATAGTTCAAATTTACTAGTTCAACACGTTACTTCTCAGGCCTTCCTACAATAAGAGTTCTAACCTACTTATCAAAAAAAAAAATAGAGTTCTAACCTGTATCCCAATTTCGGCTTTTGAAGCACTCTGCAACTGCCTTCCAATAGCATCTAATATAATATCATTTTCAGCAAATGCATACTCAACTGAATTTATGCATCCATCCACAAGATTGCGAACTAGGGCCAGAGCTTGGACTTGGACAGAAGCCTCGGGGTCTGCATTGTAAATGAAATGAAGCTGCTATTACCACCAGAGTTTTTTTATTGGTATTATCACCATAGTAAGAACAAAAAAAAAAAAAAAACTGTTATAAAGGGTGTCCAATCATTACCACAGATAAGGCTTGATAATAAGGGTGTGGTGAGCTCCAAAAGAATTCCTTCTTTACGTGTGTTGTCTGCAAGGAACGTCAAGTTCTTCAAAGCCCACAAAGCCTTTAACCTCATGGTCGGATCCATTGACTTTGATAATTGCACAAGCAGTTTTAGACCTCCACATTTTACGAATGTAGACTTATGTGTCGTAAAATCAACCACAATGTTGCCAATAGCACCAAGAGCTGCAACCTAAAAAGTAGAGCATCGAAGAGAGATTTGCTTAGCAACAATTGCAAATTCATAATTTATAAGGTCACATCTGTTCAAGAGAATAAGATTTTCTTTTTTATAAGTGGAGACCAACTTTATATTAGATAAGACAAAAATTGAAAAGGATTTTTGCTTCGCAGATGATAATCCCTCTCTATAGGTTTTCTTATTTGAATACCAGCAAATAGCATAAGAAACCTGTGATTTTGCATCTAGAAACTAGAGGAATTTTACCCTGCCTTCCAAACACCCAGATTCATAACAAAATAAGCTTAAAATTATATCATCAAAATACTCCCAACATCGTAATGGTAAGCAGATGCTACCAACCAAGTATTGACCAAAAAGAGGCTTTACAAGTCACAGTTGCACATGATAACTTTGTTGCTTTGTTACAAAATGGTTTTCATAACTATTTATTACACCATTAAGATGAAGCAACAAATACTAACAAATACTACGGGCAGATCGATACACTCAACCATCCATCATCCAAGTCTATGAACTGAACCAGTTGACACTCATGCATGCAACATTTGCAACTCACTTTTTCTTCACTTTTTTGGATACATAACTCACTCTTTTCCTTCATATTGTTAGACATGGTATATACAACTCACAAACTGAAGATTACAGCCAAACATAGGATTGCATTATATGAATGCTACTTTTACTCCATTTTGCTAGCATGCGGAGCTTATGACCACTTTCGGTTCTTTGGTGTAGCAACCAATTGAGAACAAGGGAAAGCTGGTTATGGAATAAAATAATGCCAATTTATGCAACAATTAAATAATTTGAATTGTAAGGAAACAGAAAAAAGGTCATGTAAATTTGAGTAAATCCAAAATTATACACAACTAGCAGATAAAGCTATAAGTCAAGTTCTAAATGTATAATGGGTTCAATAGCCATGCGAAAACAGTACATCATAAACTTAAAATAAATTATATTTAAACAGAATAAGAACCATCCCTTATACCTAGAGGGAGTTGGTTGGCTTCGTTAGGTTTTATAACTAAGATAATTTACCAACAACTATTTTTTTTTATAAGTAATAATTTACCAACAACCACAAATTATACACATCAAAAGCTCCAAGTTTGAGAAAGAAAAAAGAGCCAGAAAATCCTGTAAACTTAGACTAGAAAGACAGCGGCTAACACTCAATGGTGCAGTGCATTAAAAAAGAAAATCTTGAGTTACTCGAGGGTCCTTTTAAGTGTCACCCACTCATTTTCTTCCATACACACCATGTCAAACAAATGATTATTGTCCACAAGGTCTCACTCAATGTTTACCAGCCCGCCCCTCCCAGCAAGCTAAATATTCTACCACCCAATATAAAGTATCACCCAACTAAGCCAATTTAAACTGAACACAGCTTGCAATAGTGCAAAAGTTTCCTCATAGTAGAGTAGAAGATCTATAGATTCCTAAGTTCAGTGGATCATTTATTATTGCATTGTGAAAGAAGAATGGGGAATCAATGGATCATTTATTACTGGATTGTGAGGTGGCAAGCGTGTTGTGGGGTGAGATCTTTAGAAGAATTGGTGTGGCTTGGATTATGCCTTTGAGGGTGGTGGATTTAATATCTTGCTGTAAGCATATCCAAGGCTGTTCCCAAGCTGCAGTTTGGAGGATGATTCCTTTGTGCATTATGTGGTGTATTTGGATGGAAAGGAATGATCGATGCTTCGAAGATAGGGAGCTTTGGAACTTTTTTGTGCACACCTTATTACTCTGGTTTTCAGCCATTGTTGGAACTAGTGTTCATGATTTTCTGTTTTTAATTTCTGGTTCCTAGACTGTATTTAGGTGTTCTTTTGTATACTTCCTGTGTATATGGGCTTTGCCTACTTCATTCGTATCAATAAAATTTTCATTTTACTTATCAAAAAAAATTCAGCTTACATCCAGTGAAAAAATCACTGGATGTAGATCTATTCATTTATTCATCTCAATCAGTCTCATTCGTTCATTTGCATAACAAGATACATCCAATAATTTTTTTCACAAAATGTAAGCCAAACTCACAGATTCCGCATCCTTCTTGCATATACAACACCACTCAATTACCATCACACCTCTCTTTCACAAGTTGTTTAAAGGATCTTCCCAAGTGCAGCCAAGCAGGGCAAGTTGTAATGTGTAAGTTCCCTATCATGTAGCATGCAAATGTAAACAATGACGAATAAAGATGGATGAAAAGGGATACTTCAAGAGAACATACAAAATACATTAATGAGGACATAAAATGCAACCGAACATTCCAATCTATTAGTCATATGCTAGGTTATTATATCATGAGGAGACTCTTTCAAAGCATTAAATTTATTTACATAACCAAGTACTCCACACTCCCAACCATACTAAAGTACATAAGCAGATTATAATAAGGTGTCAACGTTATAAACTTCAGTTAAAGCTGAAAATAAAACCTACTAACTGAAGAAGAATGATCCTCAGTGCAATAAGCTTGCATACCTGAACTGAAGTACAAGGATCATGTAAAAGCCGAACTAATGGAATAACAATCACTTCATTCGTAAAATGACCTGCACTCAGATTCTGAATGATATTTTATTAGCATACGTCCATGCAGTGACCATCAGAAATTAGGTATCATAAACTTGTCACTGGTAGCACAAACCTTGATTGACCGAGAGACACTTCTTAAGCAAATGCAAGCTGCAGCACGTACATCAGCATTATCATTAGTTAGTGCATCGGTCACCAACTTCAATGCCTGTATACATGAGAACATATTAGTGCAGTTACATTATCTCTAATATGGTTAAATTTCCCATTTAATCAATCTTTAACCCTTTTACGATGGGAAACAAAACTGAAAAGGACATAATCATTAGCTCCAAGTAGAGGCTCACACACGCACACGAATAAATAAATGAAAGTCCTAGTTTCCTGCAAAAGCTTTGTCAACCGTTTTAGTTACTCACTTCTCAAATAAAGAAGTGTTATTGTTACTGATCAAAATCGGTGCTCTTCCCATTCCTAACAAATGTTTTTGTCCACACCCAAAATAAAGAGGGGAGTTCATCAGACGATTTGATACTATGAAATCATTCTTCGCACTTCAGTGCATAGGTAAACAAATGTAGCTCAGATGTTGCTTTAGTGGAAAATCTGGCAGCTGAAAAGTAACAAGAAAGGCCATCCACAGATAAACTTCAACATCACTTATTTAGCTGAGTGTTAGAAGTCTTTATCAATTCGTGCACTCATGTACTCATTGGCAACTTTGAGCAAATAAAAGATTAATACAAGCATAATAAAAGAAACAAATTACAAGTTAACAAGACCCAAATCATCCAATATTAACATTAAACTATTATAGGATGTTAATGTGGCTATCACCCAATTCTGGCAGTCAAGCATCGCTCATGCAGTAGCAAGAACTTCTAAAGAATGTATGAACCATTGGCTTGAGTTTTCATGCCAACTGGAATCAAGTAAATTTTCCTGAAGCCAATAAAAAGGACAGCTTAATCTATCAAATCTACTGAAGCCAAGAAAAATGAAAGCTAAATCCAGAAGCACCAACATTCAGGTAAAAGAATAAGTAGTATAAATTAAAAAAAAAAAAAGAAAAAAAAAAGGGAGTAGAAACATCATTGGCAATAATTAAATGCGCCAGTTTGTGTATCCTTTATGAACAACAGACCTTCAGGGATAGGAATTTAGACCGGCAGCTCTCCAAGTTTGAGCATAGATTGGCCAATACCAACAATATTCCTTGGAAACGCCTGGGATGCAATGAATAATTTAGCAACTGATTGTGAAGTTTATCAAGAGCATTGGCCTCGAAGGCTAGTTTCTGTAGATCCTCCTTTTGTGTAATTAAACTAGAAAAAACAAAGGAAGCTTCCTCTCCAACTTGACCAGGATCATCAAGAAGCTCAAGTAAAAGGTAAACCAAATTGATTTTAATGCCTATATCTTGCAGATGGCAAGGAGACGTGTTCCTTATTACAATTAAGCACATGCTTGCCAGTAACCTTGTCCGTGGATACCTATCTTTAGTTAAGTCAATTACAGAGCTCAGAGCTCTTCCACTTTCAGAGACAAATTTTGAGGCTGCTTCTGGATTGTCCTTCATTATTGTGGCTAGAGATTCCAAACTAGCATCTCTCTGGCTTAAGGAACCTTCAAGCAGGTTAATAAGCTTCTTCAAAACCCCAGCATGACATAATGTGTTTTGTTCTATGTCTGTCTGACAAGAATGTATGATGATACTTGCACCAAGTCCTGTAACAGTTTCATTCTCACTACTCAATAGAGAAAGCAAAAATTCCATGTTTTCCACATGAAGGAAATCATACTTTGGAGCCAGTTTTGATTGATAAATCATTCTAAGGGAACGCGCACCAGCATCCACCACCTGAATACAAAGCAAAGTTTTCAAGTTGTTCAGTAAGCAAGCAGAAAGGAAAGAGATTCAGTCAAGCAGGTAGTTATTTGAAAGCTTGAAAGAAAGGGTTCAAGCGGTGAAAAGTAAGATTAAGGACACAAGAAGGAAAGGAAAGGACATCACACAAATATTTAGAGAAACTATCTGAATAACATTCAAATGAAGCAGGCAGGAAAACAATCACTACAAAAAACACGGTACATAAAAATTAGGCCAGACTTTGTAAATAATCAAGGCAAGAATAGCAAGAGTAAAACCAGAGTTCTATGTATGTAATATTAAACTAATAGAACAGAGAGTAGAGACAGAGATTAAAAATCATCCTAAACAAATATGAAGATTTTGTGAAGAACAAAGACAACAATTGCCCTTGCTTTCTAACCAACCAAGCAGGGAAAAAGTTTTAGTGTAGCAAATTTAAAATTTTAAACTTTCATCTTTAACACCATTGAATATACGTACAAGCCTTAAGAGATAAGACAAATTGCCAATGCAGGTGTGTAAGGTATGTTCTCAAAACAGTTGCAGGCCAAATTAGGCATTGATAAACATGAAACTTCGTAAAAGCAAAATCACCCAACTTTGAGCAAATAACAACCACGCACAATATTATGTGGGCAATCGAAGCATCCAAGTCAATTATGATATCCTGGGAGGGATGCTTCTTCCACAACACACCAGTAGATATGTTGTGGAAATCTGTACTATTTACAAATTTCACAGCAAATGTCCTTGCCATCAGAAGTTGGGGCACTCAAATCTAACGCCCACGCACACATGCTAAAATCCAGCTCATAAAATTTCGTCAATATAACATTCCATACACAAGAATGATTTTTTTTTTTTATATACTGATAAGTAAATAATGAAATACAGTCATTAAAGACTAGTATCATCCATTTAACATTCCCCACACAAGGTGATGCAACACAAGACCACAAAAAGTATGCAGAAGACCGGTATAAAAAACAAAGCAAAACAAGAGAAAACAAAATCCAAAAGTAAGAACATGATGAATGTCAAGATTTAGAAAATGATCCATGATATGATCTAGAATAATGTTGGTTGTGAGGTGTTGAATGAAGTAATCCCTAATACAATAGTGTTTTTGGAACCTTCGGGTAATGATATTCATCTGATGGAATCGTGTCCTAGTCTGTTGAAGCAGTTCCTGTCAGTCGAGGGGATTAGTCAATGGGAGTTGGTTGTAGAGGCTGACGGAGAACCTGGGATTTTTCCTAAAGAGTTGGCTGGTGTATTATAGTTGGGTAGTTCGTCTGAAAATGAATTGTTGAATACTAATCTACAGATGGCTGTAATTGAAGAAGATTGTGCTGAGGAAGAGATGGGCAGCCCGACTCCTTTATGTACTCTTCCCCCTCAGCCTGTTTCCAGCTTAACTTCAGATTGGGTTCTAAAAAAAGTGGGGGAGTTACAGGCCTGCGTGGGGATATCTTGTGAAGGGTATGAAGAGCAATTTAAGGCTCTACTCGTTGCTATAGAAGCTGGACAGTCTTCGGCCATGAAGTCAGCTGTGAAGAAGGAGAGGGAGTTAAAACGTCTGCAATGTTCTATTAATTATGATAATAAGGAGGGAAGTGTGGGGAGGGACAGATTGAAAGGGAGGGCATTTTATTCATCAAATGAAGCCTAAGATTCTCTCATGGAATGTAAGGGGGATCAATGATGTTAATAAGCGTCTTCGTATTAGATCTCTCCTTCGCAGCTGGAAAATTGATATTGTTTGCCTTCAAGAAACTAGCTGAGTTTTATTGATAGAAGTATCATTCGTAGTTTGTGGGCATGTTCTTTTGTAGGCTGGATCTATTTAGCTTCTTCAAGGGCTTCAGGAGGTGTTTTGTTGATGTGGGATAAGAGGGTAGTTGAGTTAGTGGAGGAATGTGTTGGCTATTTTTCTGTGGCATGGTCTTTTAAAAATATTGAGAATGGGTGGAAGTGATTTCTTTCAGAGTTCAAGAGACTTGAGACAAGGGGATCCATTATCTCCTTTTTTATTTGTTATCGTTATGGAGGCTTTGAGCCGTATGGTGGAGGTTGCGGTAGGAGGGGGTTTTCTTTCCGGTTTTTCCGTGGGAAATGCAAATAATGGTTTTATTTCAATTTCCCATTTACTCTTTGCTAATGATACTCTTATCTTTTGTGATGTTGATGTGATCATATTCAAGCTTTGAGGACTGTATTGTTATGTCTTGAAGCTGTCTCGGGTCTTAAGGTGAATTTGGGTAAGTTGGAGATGGTTCCGGTGGGGGATGTGCATAATATTAACAGCTTGTCGGAACTTTTGGGGTGTAGAGTTGCTTCTCTTCCTATGAAATATCTGGGTCTCCCGTTGGGGGTGTCGTTCAAGGCCAAGAATATTTGGGATGGTGTGGTAGAGAAATTGATAAAAGAATGGTGCGTTGGAAGCGGCTATACTTATCAAAAGGGGCTAGAATTACCCTTATCAAAAGTACCATTTCTAATCTTCCCACTTACTTTCTTTCATTATTCCCATTATCGGAAGGTGTGGAAAATCATATTGAGAAGTTATTTAGAGCATTTTTGTGGGCTGGTAAGGGAGAGGAAAATAAGTTTCATCTAGTGAGTTGGAATAGAGTCTACTGTCCAATTGTTAATGGAGGTTTGGGGGTTCGTAATTTGAGTAGTTTTAATAAGGCATCATTGGGAAAATGGTTGTGGAGGTATCAAAGGGAAGAGGAATTGATGTGGAGGAAGGTTATTGATCGGAAATATGGGAGTGAGTGGGGGGGCTGGTGTTCTAAGGAGAGTAGGGGGACTTATGGTGCGAGCCTTTAGAAATTTATTAGAAAGGGGTGGGATATTTTTGTGAAACAAGTTAAATTCGAGGTTGGAGAAGGTTCAAGAATTGGTTTCTGGTTCAATGATTAGTGTGGTGAGTGTGCTCTTTTTAGAGTTTTTCTGGCAATTTTTAGATTGGCTGTTAATCAGCAGGCTTCCGTTTCAGATTTGTTGATCCGATCTAATGGAGTTATGCATTGGGATGTTAGTTTTATTAGAGCTGTCCAGGATTGGGAACTTGAAGAGGTTGCAGATTTTTTCAGCTTGTTGTATTCTCTGGATATTGGAGGAAATGAGAAGGATCGAATGTCATGGAAGCTTACAGCGTGTAAAAGTTTTCTGTTAGATCATACTATAAGTCGTTGACTGTTCAGCATCACTTCTCTTTTCCGTGGAAGAGTATTTGGAGGGCTCATGTGCCATCAAAGGTAGCACTTTTTATTTGGACAGCATCTCTTGGGAAGCTTCAGACAATTGATAATTTGAGAACGCGTGGCATGATTGTTATGGAGTGGTGCTTCATGTGTAAGAAATATGGTGAATCGGTGCACCATTTACTCTTACATTGTGAGGTGGCTAAGGTGTTATGGGATGGTGTGTTCAGTAGAGCAGGGCTGGTTTGGATAACGCCTAAAACAGTGGTGGATCTACTTGCATGTTGGAATAGACTTCATAGTTGTTCTCAAGTGGCAGCTGCGTGGAAGATGATTCCTTTGTGCATTATGTGGTGTATTTGGATGGAAATGAATGACGGTGTTTACCACTTGTGCATTTCTTGCTAACAATAAATAAACCTTTTTCTATTTTACCACTTGTGCATTTCTTGCTAAAAATCCACTAAATACATAAAGCTCCCATCATTTATTAGCTCCCTACTACAAGAACCGGGTTCCCTTGCAAATTACCTCCCCCCCCCCCCCCCCCCCCACACACCAACCCCAATGCAATCAGCTACCACTGCATTCACATCAACAGGCAATCGAAACCAAATCAAGGAATGCAGTTTTCAACGTCTCTCGACAAACCAACCACCATGGCAGAAGCGCACCCATCTACCATTACCCATATCTACCCCAATTCATGAGATATAAAACCACATTCACAATGATGTCAGAATGAAAGAGAATCCTCCAATTTCTTGTGAGACACGGATTAGAAAATAGAGGCCGCAGGTCTACTAAAAGCATAATACAACTTCTTCCGTGACGAGCATTGTAATGAATAGAAAGTATAAAATCTGCTAGTATAATCTCACACTTCATCAGCGACCAAAGGGCCTCATAAACAATAAAGTTCAAGATATTTTCCTCTGAATCAAACCTCAATCGAGCTAAGCAACGTACAATCGTTGTTTATCGCGTGAAATAAGCCAAAGTTTTCTAGCATTTTCCGTTTCATCTGTTTCCGTCAAAACACGAAGAGTAAATTCTATTAAATAAATTGGAATCACCTTCGCATCGGGATAGGAGAGGAGGGAAATTAGATTGGGGAAGGCGCCGGCATCAAGAACGGCTCGAACGCCAGCGTCGAATCCGCATGCGAAGCTTCCGAGGGCGGCGGCTGACTGGATAAGGAGTTCGGATTGCGCGGCGTCTAGGGCGGCAGCAACGGCGGGGACTGCACCGAGCTTGAGAAAGGAGAGCTTCTTGGTGCGATTACCGATGATCTGGTTCTTGACCTCCCTGAGCGCTCTCAGCTTGACTTCGGGGTCCGTGGAGCCCAGCCGAACCAACAGGTCCGGCGAGGCCCGGTGGTGGCTCGACGAGGCCGAAACCGATGCAGAGGCGGGCATGGTGCGAGCCCCAGGAGGGGAGCTACAGAGAGAGAGAGAGATATTTGGGGTTTGATTTGAAGCGAGAAGGCGGAGCAATGGAGTTTCGAGTTTGATTTTTAATTTTATTTTTGAACTTTTGGACCCCTTTTAGCCCAAGGAATAAAAATCTGATTCTCACTTCTCGGGGCTTCAAATTTTTGGATAATTCATGTACTATTAATTGTTTTAAAATTAAAAGTGTACATGTATTAAAATGTGAGAGTTTAAAAAATAAGGAAAATATTTTAGTCACAAATAAATTATATAAAAGTAATTTTATAAATTGATGTGTCTTAATATCATTCGTTAGATTGTAAAGTTAATTTTATTATAAAATAAATCTAACAAATCAGATAAAATCACGTTAGTTTATAGAATTATTTTTTATAATTTCTTTATGGTGTTTCCTATATTCACTGTCACGTGGTTTCATACCTGATCCTCCTCAAACTTCCAAGAGAAAGGGTTGACTGTTGAGCTTGGAGCTATTGATTGACATTGAGGTGAAAGGTTGGGATCATGGGACAAGATAGGATTTGCTTTTATCATAGACATATTGAATATTTCATTAATCTTCTTTTCAATCCACAACATCAAGGGCTCAAGAGTCAAGACAAAGCTCAATAGAACCAAAAAGGCTAAAGCTACATACAACTACACAACTTTACAGGTTAGTGGTCAATTTTAGTCCATATATGCTAATGAGGCTCTTAAATTCACTCTTTTTTCCCTCTAAACAAACACAGTATGAAGGTTGGGATGGGAGTCATAAAGGCTATAGTTAGAGGCATTTCATATTAAGAGATTACTTAAATAAATATATTTGATGAAGAACAAGAAATTTCTTATCATATAGCACTGAAAGATGATAAAGGTAACTTGGAAACACAAACAAACAACTCGATCATTTCATTGAAATTATTCTTACAGCTATTTCTTTCACACTCACCAATTGATCGTCTTAGAATCCATGGATTTGAGACTTTAAAGTAGAGTTTGAGAAAGGTTTGGAACCCCTTGCTTTTCCTCGAGATTGTATAGTCCTTGCGCTCTATAACCTGTATTTCACCAACTTTTTGTTATAGAAAATGTTGGCCTTGGAAAAAATAGAACAGTATGCAAAACACGTTTGACCATTCTGATTCATCTGAAAGCTTGTCGACCTGGTATGAGTCATACATATATATATGTATACTCATACCAGGTTGACAATTATATACCATATGACAATTATATACATATATATATAGATCACTAATGACATTCATGTAAGCCAGAATACTAATGTCATTAACGCATGTTGCTTATTTTTTAGCACCTTTGTTGGTCTCTTTTTGCAACTCTGAGATGAAGCGCTCTAATCACACTTGTTACTGAGTTCTCCGTTGAATGACAGCATGAAAAAATTGATGCCATCAATGCTCCATCATATATGCAGTGTTGTTCCAATACATTTTAGACAGGCGGATAGCCAACCTCTTGGATTGCTTCTCACTCCTTTCCCCTGGTTCCAGGTTGATGCTAATAAGAATATCAGTCTAGCAAGATTTTCTTCTGTTTTAACAACATTGCAGGAAGTACCAGAAATCCTGTAGAAGATTCTTGTCCATTCTTTATCCTGTTCTAGTGATATTCCTTGCATGAGGTACCCTGAAAATGAAAAAGGGTTTGTCCCTAACATTGCTTCATTCCAGAATTCCCAACTGCATCAAAAGCCACATGTGCTAAATAAGGGGTAATCAGCAAAAATCCTTGAGATTCTTGAGATCATAATAGGGGTAGATGTAAGATCCCCCAAGTTGATCAGCTGAAATGCAGAAACAAGCTTCTGGCTCTCATCCATATTCGCCTTCACCATGTGAAGTTAAACAAAGATCCGGAACATATCCATTTTCTTTGATCAAGGAAAATAAAGAATTTAAATTTTCATAAATTTTCTCTGATTGAGGGTGTGAGACGTCACTGGCAGTAAAATAGTGGGGCTGACTTCTAACAACAATCCAACTAAATCCCGGAGGCTTATTTAAACCCTTCTCTCTGAGCCATGTTCTTATGTGTCTAACCTCCGACCAACGACCTACTGCAGCATAGATATTAGATAGCAAAATATAATTCCCTGGATTCATGGGTTCTAACTCAATAAGTTTTTCAAAAATGTTTTCAGCTAGCTTAATATCAGAATTAACTCGACAAGCACTGAGCAAAGCTCTCCACACCGATGCATCTGGTTTGATGGGCATTGATTCAATAAACTCTCTAGCTTCATCTAAGCGGCCTCCACGACCAAGCAGATCAACCACGCAACCATAGTGAACAAGCTCAGGTTCTATCTTAAAATCCTGCACCATGGAATGAAAAAGCTCCAATCCCTTCTCTATAAAACCTGAATGGCTGCAGGCAGATATAACAGACAAAAATGTTGCTCCATTTGGTGTATAACCATCTTCTAGCATTTGCAAGAAGGAATGAATAGCATCATATCCACGACCATGCATACGATAACCATTTATCATGGCATTCCATGCAATAATATTTCTCCTTGGTAAAGTTTCAAAGATATTTTTAGCACTTTGCATGCTACCACATCTTGCATACATCATTATAAAAGCATTTGCAAGAGACAGATTGAAACCAAAATAGGAGTCCCTTCTAGTTACATAAGCATGTAAGCATTTGCCTTGAGGCAGATTGGCAAGGTCTGTACATGATGAGAGAACACTCATAATCGTCACAGAGTTTGGTTCCACCTCCGAAATCATATGATTAAAGAGGTATAGAGCTTTGATAGCTTGGTTGTCATTAATATAACCAGTGATCATTGCATTCCATGAGATCAAATCTCGTTTGGGACAGCCGTCAAATAAAGTCCTAGCCGATGCTTCATCACCAGATTTCATGTACATATCTGTAAGAGCAGTGTTCAAAGATAAGTTTATTTCAATAGCATGTTTAACCACAAAGCCATGAATTGATCGCCCAATATTCAGACAAGTTTCATCATCACAAGTAGCAAGGATAGATATAATCGTGTAAGGATTAGGTTTGAATTCTGATTCTCGCATCAACCCAAAGAGTTTCCATGCTTCACTCCTCATTTTGTTATGCGCCAATGCCAAGATCAATGTGTTCCATGAGATTATATCTGAATCTCTTAACTTGGCAAAAACCTTCTGAACAGCTTCCACGCAATTTAGCTCAGTATACATACTTAGCAATGCATTTCCTAGAGAAACATCCATCTTCATCCCGCTCTTGGTTGCATGAGCATGCAAACTTTTACCCTTTCGCAAGCCATCGGCTAACTTTGAACAACAAGAAAGCATAGTAACAATTGTTCTTTCATCTTCTTTAATGCCTTTAGTTCTCATACTGCTAAACAAACTTAGGGCTTCCTCAAAATCCCCAAAGTTGATATATGCAGAGATCATAGAATTCCACAAAGCAACATCACGAGCAGGGGTACCACCAAACAACTTGTAGGCTGAATCTAAACTTCCATTTTCACTGTACATGGTAAGCAGTGCATTGATAACATACAAATCATTCGTATATTTCAACTTAATAGCCATTTGGTGAGTCTGCATACCCAATCCGAGATATCCAAGTTCCGCACAAGCTTGGATACAACCCAACGTTGTAACAGAATCAAAATGAACTCCATCCATAAGCATCGACAAGAAAAGCTTTAAAGCTTCCAAATAATCCCCAACATCAACATACCCATTAATCATTGCATTCCAACTCACGATGCTCCTCACAACCATTAAATCAAAGACAAGACGCGAAATTCTAGCATCAAATCTAAGATAAAACCCAATCAAAGCAGTGCCCACATGGGGATTCAAATCAAGCAGTCCATTCCTCAAACAATAACCATGCATCTCTTGTCCTAGTCTCAATTCCAAAACCTCCTCACACGCCAAAAGCAATGCTACCACAGTACGTGAGTTGGGTCTGAAGCCCTCCCTTTCCATCTCTCTAAACAACAAAATCGCCTCCTCATAATAACGACACCCCACATACCCAGAAATCAACGCGTTCCACGAAACCACATCTTTCTCACCCATTTCGTCGAATACTTTACGGGCTTCTTCGATCAACCCGCATTTGCAATAGAAATCAACCAGAGCAGTCCCGACTCGGACATCTCGGATCAAAATGGTGCCCCGAATACTGGAGTGTATGCTCTTGCCACTCTCGACGGCATTTAACCTTGAACACGCCTTAAGAACGAGAGGTAAAGTGTCACTGTCGGCGGCTATGCCCAGAGATGCCATTTGGGTATAAGTAGTGAGAATGGAAAGATCATCTTTCAGCTTCGTGCGGTGCTTAATGATTGAATTCCATTCCTTTGGGTGGTTTCGTTTGGGTGTGAGAGGGACTTCTCGGAGGCTCAGAGTTACAGGCAGTTCCATTTGTGTGACAACTGGGAAGTCCAACACGTAAATGTTTGGATCTCACGTCGACCCTTCAATAAAAGTGAAAAATATAATTAAGAAACGACATCGTTTATCTCGTCGCCTTCCCTACACGCTCAACAAGATATCCATCTCAATCTATGCACAAGGAATTCCCCATTTTCTTCATGCTCTCAAGACGCACAGATTGTGGAGTGCGAATAAGGGAAAAAAATCCAAGTGGGTTCTCTCTGCGGAGCATATTATCGAACACATGTTACACACAGATTAAAGACACTATCTTGTTCAAATTCCTCGTCATTTATTATTTTCTTCCATTTTCTTGCATTTAGATTCAGCTTCAAATTCAGATTCCTCCCCCTCTACTCTCTCACTCGTACACACAGGGCCTGATTTATTTGTTTGGATCATTACTATTACTATTATTTTCTTGAACGAAATTGCTATGTGAGTATCTGTTGCATACTTTTTTTTTTTTCCTTCTCTGGGTATCTGTTTCAAACTGGGAATTTTGAAGAACTGAGCCATTGGTGAACTTTTGAATGCTTTTGTAACAAACTCAGTCGCTAAATTCATTTGGGATAGATATTTCGTGGGTGTTGTGAGAAGTTGAGGTGCAAAACATGTAGATGCAGCAGAATTGATGGGTTTTTTTTTTTTTTTTTTTCTTCTTGAGATGGAAATTAGGAAAACAATAAAAGTTTTTTTTTTTTTTTTATGAAGATGAGTGTTGAATAAATTTTTATTATCCTGTTTCCAAGATTGGAAATGGAGAGGAATGGTTGAGCGACACAATTCTTGTGGGGAAGATAATGTTCTGAGATCAATTTAATAAAGATTTCGACACTAAAAAGAAGGTAGAGCCAGAAGCACCAGACAACATGTTCGGGGTCCTTTCCTCCAATTAAAACATGAAGATGATGTTCTTCTCTGCATACTTAGGATTACAAAATCCAGCCAAATTCAGGGGGAAGCCGATAATTTTTTGAGCCAAAAGAATGTGAGGCTGCTGGCTACATATTTAATGGACCTAATGGTATTAGATACCGATAGTACTAATATTCGAGAGAGCCTGCTAGATGGCAAAGTGTTAAGACCTTGGACTATATTAATCTATTATCCTACCCAAATGGTAACTTACAGTGGAGCCAAGATGTGAAAACGTATTTTTCCTATTGACATTGGTGCACTATGTCTGTTCATGTCTAAGGTTGTAATCCTACAAGAGGAATTCTGGGGAACAGCCGGAAGCCCGCACCACACTGAATAAATTTTTTTTTTTTTTTTCAACCCAGCACGTTAAGTGTGCTGGGGCTTCTTCACACAGTAGAGTGTGAAGAAGAATTTTTCATCCTACAAAGGATTAAAGTGTCACAAATGGAACCTTTTTCTTCTTTATTTTTTCAGAGATCAGAGAAAGGGAGCACCATGGTTCAGGAGTATTGAATTGTTATCTGTATATTCTTGGCATCTAGAAAAAAAACTACTTGGGAATATGCGGTGGAGCATTGCAATGTCGTGTACTGTGATGGGTTATTTCATTGGTATGGATTTGATTTAGTATAATTTTTCAAATATTTTGTTTTTTCACCCTGAAAGTCATGATTTCTGGGCAGGTTTTGGTTATTGTAACTCCCATCTTTCTTTGATTTATAACAATAGTATGGTCCAGTAACCTGAGAAACTCTTTATCATGATCATGTTCTTCCTATAACCTCTTCTGTTTCCTCGATATTGTTGGCCAACAGAACTACGTACGACAGACCTAACTTCCAGTTCATGTATATAAATACCAACTCTTTCCCCTACTAAATATTAGTGCAGCACTGTAACTTATGTTTCTGGTGCACAATAATCATAGATGCATGGACTGCATTTTCAGGGAGTTAAAGCAGGCTTTGTTCTTGTTTATACTCCTCCACTCTCAACCTAGTTAGCTTGTTGAAAACAATAAGATGTTGAAAATGCATTTCATGATTGAGGGAGATGACAATATCAGGAGGATGTGAAAACATAACTTAAAGGGCGAGTACATTAATACAGTAGAAATAAGCAAGCTAGGCTCTGAACCTCACTACTAGATCAACTTAGGCCGTGAAGGGTTTAGAATGATACATAGAATTGTTCACATGCATCTTCGCCGGGGGAACAGTACCAAATAATTTGTAGAGGGAGGAGGTGACTTTCTTTAATTTGCTGTTGTGCAGTAATTTTATGATCTTAAATTTTGTCTATGAATTTTGCTTAAACTAGTTTCAACTTTTGTTGGAAGTCTGGAGATACCTTCACATTGCTTCTATATCTATGAAAGTGACCTTTATGGATAGCTGGATTTACATGAATATTCCTCATTTAAAATGTATTTTGTTGGACTCAGCTGTCTGGCAGATCCTCAATTCAAAACTCATTTTGTTGAAATCAGCTAGCTGTACTTAGCAGCAGCTCCTCATTATTTTTAAAAGGTCAACTTTGTGCTAGACTTTCAGTGCCAATTTCAGCCTGCTCAGACAAGGTTTTTTTTTTTTTTTTTTTTTTACTTTTTTTTTCAGACAAGTTAGTAATTAGTTTGTCATTCAAACATATATACATGGGCAGCTGATTTCTGTCCTTAACACATCATTTAGGGGATACATCTCATCTCATTACATTCCATCTCATTTCTTATCCAAACATCATTCAAATACAAACATTTTCATATTAATCATTACAATTTCCTAAACTTTCAAATAAAAAATAATTCAACTTTTTAAAATCTTAAAACAAAAATAATATTATAACTATGAGGATGGTAAAAATATTTGGGCCCAGGCCCAACAACAAACAAGAAGAGACAAGAAGGGAGAGGAGGCATGCGATTAGGGAGTAGGGTGGGTTGTTAAGGGAAAGAGACGGCAAGTGGGCATGTGGCTGTCAGGGAGACACAGTCAGACACGCAAGACAGGTTTGACCTTACCACTACTGGGGCACATGCGGGAAAATGAATCAGACAAATAATGGGGTTTTTTCTTCCTCTTCAAGGTCTCTTGGAACCTCGGACTAGGGAGCCTCAGCGAAGACTTTTTCTCCAGTAAATATATATTCAGGATCACCATTGTACAGAGAGAAATGAGAGACCATGAGAGACTATAAACAAGAATATTATAGTGGATTTCTTCTCCTCAAACGCCCGTGGACGTAGGCGTTATATATACCGAATCATGTAGAATCGTGCGTCCTCTTCTTTTATTTTCTCTACACATGCTTTCCATTCACTGCTATGGACGTACGTACCGACACCGTATAGCAGCACCGGATCACTGTTGGGGGCACCGGATCACTGTTGGGGGCACCAGACCATAGCGAACAAGGCCTAAGTCACCCCAGTGGGTCGAGAATGACTATTTCTCCCCTTTCGGCATGTTGTGCGATTTTTAAAATATTAACAATAATAATATTTTAACTTTATAGTACAACTTTGTCCCTTTCATTTCCTAAAACCCAGAAAATACTTAACTCGATCAAACTATTTCACTACTACAATTCACGAAACATCTTACTATTATTCAGAAAATTATATTGTCATCTCATTTCCTAAGCATCTCCTAAAAGTAATAGCCTTGTAGATATGGACATATAAATAAATAGTTTTGCTACTCATCATCCCCACATACTATACACTATACTTATTTTTATTTTTATTTTTTGTTTTATTCTTCCTAAACTATTTGAGTTCTTATACTTATCATCGACCCATACACCACATATTTGATAAGAAAAATAAAATTATGTGTGGTGTGTAATATAAGAACGATGAGTAGAATTTTTGATAAATAAATGTGTGGTATATAAAGTAACTAATGAGACAAGCAAAACATGAAGGTCCCAAAAGGACTAGCTAGTGAGGCCATTTTGGAGGAAACATATATAAATATATATATATATATATATATATTTATATTATGTGTAAGGTGGTACTGAAATTGATAATTGAAATTCAATCTAATTTTTTTACCAACCTGATTGATTTAATTAGAGAGAGAGATACAATATTAAATATTGCTTGATATTTCTATAGAAACAACATTAAATATTGTAGTATCATTCACATGTTGTCTCTATCCCTCTGATCTAGAATTGAGCAATCTAATTAGATAATAAAAACGATATCTCTACTTTATAAGTCCAATTAAAAAAAATTATTAATTATAAAGTAACGATAATCTAAATTTAGGTGTATATGTTGAGCGGATACTGTTATCTAATCATTTGAAATAAAAATCAAATCAAAAGAACCAAATTATAAAGAAAATAAAAACTTGGAGATGAAGCTACATTGACCCATGTCTTTTTATCCAAGCGAAGCTGATCAGACAAAACACTTCAACATACATGGTGTGACATTTTGTCAACTTGTGGTCGATGAAAGAGCCACGTGCAAAAATAGTGAACCCTTCGGGGAATCCCATGAAGAGTGTCTGCAATTTTGGAACAAAAGGTTCAAATTAGAATGGAAAAACAAATAAATCACGCCAAACCATGCATAAATGAAATAAAAATGTCTGACCAGGTGAAGCTAAGAAATAGGGCTAACTTTTTTATTTTTTTTGGCCAGAAATTAACTGTCTATTTAGATTTAAAAAAAAAAAAGTTTGATTTTATTTCATCTTATCTCAATTTATTATTATAATTTTTTTAAATTTACATATAAAATATATATAATAAACAATTCAACTTTTTCAAATCTCAAAACAATAATAATATTAAAAAATAATATTTTAACAATATTTTTTTTAACTTTTATCTTTTATTTAAAATCATTTCATCTTATCTCTGAATTTAAATTCAGCACTAACTGACACAAACAATTAACAATATTAATAATAATTAACTATAAATGAAATCCTCGATAAATAAATGAGAATCTTAACTATATATATATATATATATATATATATATATATTAGGTAATAACCACTTCCTCGGGCAGCAGCTGTCCTGCCCTAATTACTAGTATTCCTAACCTATGCAATCCTATAATGCACAAGCATTAATTAATCATGTTTAATTCATTTTCTGATCTTCTTGATCTAAAACTTTGCTTTATTTTGTTTGTAAGTGATCGATGGTAGATCCCTTTGTGTTAGAAATTTTTTTACTTACAGGCTTACTTATTATCCTATTCAAACATTGTATTAATGTAAAAACTTATGACATCAGCGAACGGAAAATATATAATTTTTTTTTATAACCGATGCGGTTTTATAATAAATGTACAATATCTTATTTCTTTAATGACGACCTTCATTTTTTTTCAAATAGAATATGTCGAGATTACACACTCCAAAAGTACTGTAAATTAACTTATAAGTAGCATAACTTATTAAATTGTAGTAGTTCCACTTCCTTAACATAACATATGGCCTGACGGCATAACATCCAAGCTTCCAAAATTGACCCAGTTTTTCAAATAAAAAATCATTATTATTTGATTAAAATTATTTACTAAGTTACACTTATAACCATTTCACTCTGAGTGAAGTATTGATACAAATATAGTTCATATGCTTGACGTGAAAAAAATATAAAAAGAAAAGAAAGTAGAAAATAGCTCTCTCTCTGTTGAGGGCAGCGGGCAGACTGACCGGATTTTCAATCCCTAAGCGATACATAAGTTCTAGCACAAAAGTGTACGTGAATTTATGCTAAAAAAGTTGGGAAAAGAACTTGATTACTGCTAATTCTTGCACGGGCAACGGGCAAGGCGCCCCTGGCCACAATAATATTATTATTCCTAATCACTTATAATAATATTATTATTCCTAATCCCTAGGGTCCATAGAAATTTGAACTAGCTTCTCTCCCTCTCTCAGTGCTATGGGCATTGCTTCGGGCAGCGGGCAGACCTGCCCAGATTATCCCTCATAAATATAAGACATAACTAGTTCTCAAGTTTTTATAGGGTTTAATTAGGGTTTCCCAGGCCTTATACTGATCCAAGAGGTTCATTGCTTCTTAGGTTAATCTTTAGGCTAGAGGTAAGTTGCTGATCTTTTCCCTTTAATTTGTTAGGTTTCTGGAAAGATTGCTGCTAGTCATGATGATCGTGATTTTATCAAGCTTAATTTATGTAGAGTTCTTCTGATGCTCTTAGGTTATGCTATTGCTCATAAAAGTTTTTCTGGGTTCATCTTCTCCTGGCCGCCTAGACTAGAAAACCTGATCCTTTTGCGCTTTGGCAATTCAAATGTGCAGTAACTCTATCTATTTAGTGGGTTCTTTTCCTGAAGTAGTTTGAGGCCGAGAAAAAAAGTGTTCGTTTCTAAAGGATTGTAATTGGTTACTAAGCTTTTTCTATATATCACTTTCCAGTCAAATTTAGTAGCTTTGAAGAACTCTGACCAATAGGGTTTTTATGGTGTTAGTTTGTGTTTTGGAGACATTCCTTCTGATCTAACCTTTGGTAAAAGGTTCCAGCAGCTTAATCACTCCTGCCAGATTCAGTACATGCTGTGACTGTGATTTGTTCTACTTCACTGCTCTTCAAGTACTACCAAATCCGGCAGAGAGAGAATTAAGCTTTTATCATCCTTAATCTGTTTCAAATGGCTCCATCTCCAACTGGAAGAACAAGAACAAGGCCAACCAGAAAGACAAGAAGAAAGCATTTTAAGAAGCGGCAGCTTGTACAGTACTCCAAGATCAATCAAGAAGAAGCATCGAGAAGTTTGCCTTCAAACTCTTCCACCCCAAGCTGCAATGATTTTTCAAAGATCGGCGACATAGATCATTTTGATCATGGCGTTCATCATGAAGTCCCCTCAAGCGGCTGCTCCACTCCAAAAGCTCAGAGATTCAGAATACCAGAGATGTCAACATGCCCACCAGCACCCAAGAAGCAAAGAGTAGTTTCGAATTGCTCCTTGCAAAGATCCCCCATTCCATTCTTTGCTCCTCCAGACTTAGAGCTCTTCTTTTTCTTTGCACTCCAAGATATTTCGGTTTGATCGATGTGTGTTTATAGAATATATATATATATATATATATATAAGATCATTTCACATTTTCACTAATTTAAAGAAATGGTCTTTAATTATATAAACTTATCATAGTAGTTTTTAATTCGGTCGTGGCTTTTTCCATCTGATCGTTGAAGTATAGTGTGAGAACTGGGATTTTGAGTTGGCTGATGATCTTAGGAAGCATTTGTTAGCTTTCCCCCCACTTTGATACTGTTTTAGTTGGGTTTCAAATTGTAGGGTACACTAATCACTAAATTTAGCTGGTTTTGTCCAACTAAATTTGGCCCTTTTATACCTACTTTCCCTTTTGTTTATTTATTCCTCTTTATATATGTTTTCTGACATGGTCGAGAGTTTGGTGAGTACTGCAATGTAATGGGTGGATTTGAGGTTTGTGAGTGACATGTTTAGCTTGCAATTATATCTGCTTTTGTTTGTTGATCATGAGTCAACCTTGAATATATAGTTTAATTAAGGCATAGACCTTCTTTTTATGTGTAAACCCTTCTTTTACGTACTATCATTATTCTTTCTTCTTTGCACTAATTGGTAGCTAGGCTAAATGATTATGTCCTGCTCTATAATCCTTCCTCAACAAATAATTGTAAATTTACATGTTCATAAGGATCCAAGACTCCCAATCTCTATATCTGAACACTCTCCAAAAGAAAAATATAGAGTTCATGTTCGAAATAATAACATCTGCTTTGATATCATATTAAATCACTACTTATCTAAAAAAATCGACCGAACAACCTATAAATAAAAAGAAAAATCTAATTGTAAGCGATTATGTGTACTAATACACGCACTCATTCAATATGATTGGTCAGAAAGTAAATTTTATTGAAAACAGTGTTAATTTGAATTTAGAATATGAAGAAAACAATATTAATATGCAGATTGGTACGCAAACTTGCTCGTACATACGTAGCAAAACTCTAAATAAAATCCCACTAATCAGTAATCATACAGCAGGACCATTAATGTTTATTTAAGAGAATTAATTACACTCGATTAGTGGCTTAAAATTTCAAACCGAGGGCCCCCTAAACAGCTAATCATGTCCCTCCCCATGCATTACGATGTGAAACATTAATGTTCTCTTGCCCATAAAAAGATCACTTCCAGAAAAGGTCTGCATATGCGCGGTGCCCCATATATATTCTGTTTCCCCATGGCTATGGACCGGAATGCTAAATTCAGATAAAACTTTCTTGGGATTTTGGCCACCAGACAAAGTTTCGAGTGCAAATATCAAAGACACATCTGCATGCTGGACGGATTTAGATAGAATATGATCAACTTTTGCTTTTGGAGTGAGTAGTACACATGCAAAAGGGAGGGAGGGGAATTAATCGTAGCAGGGTGTGTGTTTATTTTTCTTTTCTTTTTGAAAATTGCAGATTGTATTATGCTGTCAGATCTGTGGTGTCTGGATGTCTGAGCTGAGCCCAGCATCTATAAGAGAATCCAATGAACAAACTCTCGTGCGGGTTATGATCCTTGTTTTCACCTTAGAGAATCTCGAGAAATTTCTCATCATTTTTTTTTTAGTTTTTACTGACTTTGGTACCATGTACTTCCTTCTTATAATCTTGTGAACTCAATTTCAATTTGATTTGGGCACTCGTGCATTATTATTGGGGTGGACGCTTAGATTCTTTTTTCTATTGAAGAAAGATTTGATCTAAAAAAATTATATAAAATAAAATTATTTAAAAGAAATGATATTTGCAATCGTGTATTGCCCGTAATCCATTTGAAAAAGTGAGTAAATATGGATCCACAATTTTTTCATGAATATCTTACTTTTTTCCAAAATGATTGTATGTCGTCTGCACATGATGCACTACACGATTGTATATATCATTACCCAATATTTAATATACCATTTCAAATCTATTTCAATTCACATCAATTTATAAATCTATTTTTGTACATTCTCGAAAGTGATAATTTCAGATATCATGTGATCAATTATAGTTAGAATTAAGGCTAATTTGTTCCTTCTCAATTAATTAATATAGTTTTCATCTCATTTTTTATCCTTCCACTATTAGCTAGTGCACTAATTCATGTGAGACATTATTAGTGGGAATATATATATATATGATCATCACTGTAGTGTACTTAATTAACATATTCTGAATTGACTTAAAAGTGGTGCATGTTAGTGGCTAAAAGCAAATGGCTTGCTTTCATCGTCTTTGAATATCAATCTCATCAGGTGGATGCAGGAACTTTTTTGGGAATATTTAATATATATGCAGAAATTAAGAATTTTGTGAACACGATTTGCATTCATTACATGATATTGATCGATCATCTGATCATGATCTTCTGATTATATTAGATCATGATGGGTTCACTTTCCCTTATAATTAATCACATAACTCTTTTCCACAATATTATTAATTGTACTGGTCCCCTAAATTCTTATTTGTTGGGCATGATAATATATATTAATATATATGTCTGCATCATTGCTTCTTTAAACTAGTTAGGATTTCATGTATTGGCATTTCACGAGCATATCTTTCATATAGATTTGTAAGTTCTGCATACTCTTCTTAAAAAAAATAGATAAATTTAAGACGATCATATGAAAAAAATTTCATATATGAAGAACATATATATACATCGTATAACATATATCATGTTCGTGTGTTTGCATGTATGTATGTATGTATGGACATATGATAGAGAGGGAGAGAGCGAGACAATAATGGGAGGGGATCCCCTCCCATTGGAATGCGGGAGATAAAATGAATGATGTCTGTCGAATTAATAATTAAGTAATACTACTATAGGAAATTGCATATGGATTGATGTCTCTCCTAAAGTAATTAAAGAGCTTCTTTTTCAATTCCAATGATGTAACATCTAATCCATCAAACACCCACTTTTCTTAAAGTGAATTTATTAATATCAGCATTCCTAACTTTTCTAGAATCCGAGGTTGCCTCCATTTCCTTCACAAAGCCTAGCTACTACTACCATATCATCTTCTTTTGCTTTTGGGTCAAACTACTTACAGCAACATCAGTAATTTGTCTTTTTTCATGGTTATTTCATTTCATTAATTTTCTGTACAAACATATTATATGTGGTTAATATTTTTTTTATTTATTCCCTTACATTTCATATTATTTTAGATAGAAACTCATTGTAAAAAGGAGAAAAAAAAAATACGATAGAATGTTGTTTTTAATATATTTTTTATTTTTTCGAATTTAAATTATTTTTTATTCAAATGATGAACGAATGAAATCATTTGAAATGTATTATTATTAATATTATAAAGTGTGGTTGAGATATATATGATAATATGTAGATGAAATTACAGTCATATCACTCAAAAACAAACCATGCTACCCTTTTATCAGTGGTTAATGATCTTGTGTGGAACTAAAATACCTCAAGAGAAATTAATTTATTACGGCGATAAATAATCTTTGGAAAAATTCGAACATCTGCTTTTTCATTTCTTATTATTGTCTCGTTTGGTTACGCAGTTCAGATGAGATGAGATGTTTTATTGAAAGTTAAATAAAATTTTGTTATAATATAATTTTGTTTTAGGATTTGAAAAAGTTAAATTATTTATTATATTTTGTGTAAGAATTTTAAAAAATTATAATAATTATATGAAATGAGATGAGATAGTTTGATTTTGTGTGTTGACTAACCAACCTTAAAAGGCTTTGCCTAAAGATCAGGCCGAATCACAGGCTAATTGGCTTTGCTAATTAATAATTTGAAGGGTACTAGTCCTACGTTAAAAGGTTCATGTATAATAATAAAAAAAGAAGAAGATATTTTTCCTTTTATCATCTTTCTTTGTTTCTTTCTCTCTTATTTATTTATTTTTTTAATCTTCTCCAAACCTGCAAGATAATCTTAATCTTATAATATTACACTAACTTGATCAGTTCTATTAATTTTTATTATTATTATTAATAACTAAAAAGACATACATCACGAAGGGGGTGATGAGGTTAGTGCATGCATGTAATTGCATGTATCAAATAATTAGTCCGGTCCCATGCATAATCGGATCAGAACCTAGCTTTTTTGTTTTCTGGTTAGAGAAAATATAAATATCATCCTACTGTACATAACATATCCATCACACCCAATGTATTGGGTCAAAAAAAAAAACTTTAGCCTGGTGTGGTGCGACTTCAAGCTGCTCTCCAGCACAGCTCTTCTAGTTATATAGGTGTTGAAACTGATCATTTCAAAGTCACATGATGGCAAAAACTGGTATAGAATTGCAATTATATATAACTTATAATTGCAATTAGAATATATTCTAATATATTGATCTGGTTTAGAATATATTATCATTAGAATATATTGTTAACAAAAATATATTGGCAATTATGGGCTATGCTGGGCCCTAAGAGTGGCAAGTTCCAAGTGTTGAGTTATCTCAATGATATCGGTTGTGATCAAAGGGACTAGTCAGTTTATAAGTGTGAGAGAAAACCTTCTTTTTTGAGCTAATTTCTAGATTTGAGAGAGTCTATTACCACTCAATACTGGTATCAAAGATCAAGTTTACCAATAATTTTGGCTCAACAGTCCGCAGAAGAAATGAGTTATCTTTGCTCCGACCTAGAGCCCGATGTGTGAGAAGGAGATTAATGTTGGATTATTACGTGAAAATGGCTGGTGGTCAGTTTATGAATGAGAGTCCTGACAAATAAACACCAAATAGAAGATTATTACGCAAGTGAATTTTATAACTGTTAACCTATACTAATATACAAGGTGCTAGTATAAAAAAAAAAAAAAAAATCTCTTGCATGATTTATTTTCTACTCTTTTTGGTCGGAATACTTAATTAATAAAATTTCACGAGGCTTCTGATATGAACGGTTTCACGGGCTTACTCGAAAATATATGGCTTGGAAAACTTTTGCATATTTCAACCCACTTAAATGGACTGAGGCCATCAGTTATTGACAGTTGAATCCTTATAGGCCTCACCCATTTGCTGTTTCTGCATCTCTGTTCTTTTAACTCAATAGACTTGCTGACAAATTCATTTAACGAGTCAAGAAGCTGCGCGCATGCATCGATTTCCAAGTTGAGTACATCACATGTTCTAAAAGCCTGAACAAAGGAGTATGTTTTGGTTTTTTTTTGGAAAATTGGAAGTGGCAGATTGAATCAAACAACTTTGCGAGGAAAAGACACAGCCCATCTCTTCCCTTTAAGCTTTTCTCTCTGGGACCACAACCCCCAAACCCACTATAACGTGTCCATCGGCCTCCTTGCTCCCTTTCCCACCCAAGTTGCTGTAATCATTCTCAATAGAGATTTTTCTAAGTTCGTTTCTCATCAACTATGATAAAAAAAAAAGATTGATCAATGGCCTTTCCGCCGCCTCCTAGCAACACACACCCACCACAAAACTCTTAGGCCGTTGATATTATACAACCACAAGAAGCAACGCGTCAATACAATGGGTGTTCACATGGCGTCCATCAACAAGCCACACATGCCACTTGTTCAGTATCATCGGCCTCAAATCTTCAAAATTTGGCCACTCTCATCCATCAACGACTAGTATGATGGCCCCACATGCCGGTATAGCTCTATCATGTGGTTCTCGAACACATTGCGTGATGGATCTTAGACCTTCGGTTGGTTCTTTACTTGTATGAGCTATCAATTGATCCCCTAATCAGGAATCATCAGGGAAAGAAAGTGAGTATTTTTACGAAGTAATCTAAAACAGAAAAATGTTACTCCAACCAATCCGCCAAGGCTTCTGACAATATATAGGAGCGGAGCACAGTTCGCAAGTTGAACAGTATCAAAACCACCATGTAAGGTGCATGGCTCCCCGGCCCCTTCGTATACCAAAGATTAGTGGGCATGTGTGTGCTAGCGCCTAGCTAGCTGCAATAAGCTGTATTTATAAGGGTACCCCACTCCCTTGCCATGGATCATGTTTCCTATTATATATCATTACTAATATAAAGCTAATTCCCTGAGAAAAGATAGGAAGGTTCACTTATTTAAGCCGGCTAGTGATAGTCTATTTTCTTCTTGCCATTAGAAAATATCTCAACGCAACATAGAGATTGTCAAGATCTTCTAAAATTCTTACTTAAATTGAAGACTTCAGATGAGAGAAAAATAAATATCTGAAGTATGACATTTATGGACAATACTACTTAAAAATCCCCACATAAAAAATAATAAATTTTTTAAGACACATTTTATGTGTGTGTATATATATATATATATTTCATTGTAGGCCCTTAAAGTTTGGATAAGAACTTGAAATTAAGGATCATCTCGTTTATATTCTCCATCCGACAAATCACACGTCTATAGAAATTAAGAATCAAGCGAATCAAGTTAGACTTCACACCTAAAAAAAAGTACTCAAGGAAAGGCACCAACATGCAAGGCATACAACAAATTGCACTCCAAACCCAAAACATTCTTCCTGATTAATACTGTGTTTGGATGTTGAGTTGAATTTTTTATAAATAGTAGTGAATTGAGATGGTGGAGTGAATTTTGTGAAGTTCATATAAAATGAATTTAGATGTATTTGAATGTTAAAATGAGTTTAGATATATTTATGAGAAGTTGTAAAACATATGGATCCCACCACCTTACATGAGATAGCCGGTGCAACCCTATTAAAAAAAAAAAAATGAAAGCCAGCACTGGAGTTTCGTTTCTTGGAATTTGCTATTGAATTGATTCCGTTCTCTTTTTTTATTCATGGGAGTTTATTGTTGTACAGGTCCATATAAAAGAAAAGTTAAAAGCTGTCAGTTGTGGGTCCCATAGAGATCAAAATTAAATTGCACTTAGTGAAGGAAAATTGTGTGTTTGGATGTTGAGCGCAGTCTAAAAATGAACTGCACTCAGATGCCTCCAACATCCAAACCAGCCCTAAATTTGTTATATGGTCACCATGTGTACATTTTCTCATCCAAATTCATAGAGTATCTAGCCAAATTCAATTATTTACATCCATTCCTCAGCTTTAACTCGTTCTTATCAAATTGTTAAAGGTAAAAAATAATTAATATTTATTTTTTAAAAATATATAAAGTGACGTGGATTAATTATAGTTATCAGACTAAATTTTTTCTTATTGAATATTGTAATTAATTTAGGAACAGAATCCATTACTCAACTAAAGGCTGGACCCAACTTACAGAACCGAATCTTAGGCCGAACCATGTTATTTTCCGGCCCAAAACCCAACCAACCAGACCGAATCTTAGACATGTTTGATATTGAGATGTGAGAAAAAGTTTGAGACAAAACTTCATAGGTTTTTGCAAAAAAGTATAGGCTCTACAACCTCACCACATTTGCCAAGTCTTATTCAATGAAATAGCTTACCATATCGTTGTAAATAATTTAGCATCGATTACTTTTCCTTACAAGAATGGTATCAATGTAAATCTTCAAGGCTCCACTTATTTGAAAAAATGCAGAATTCATTATCTTAATAGACGTGTTACAATCACAAATAAATTTTATAAAATTAAATTTATAAATTGACATGATTTCATATAATATATTAGATATTGTAAAGTAAATATAACGTATTATATCAAATCATGCCAAATTTGTAGTTTACTTTTATAAATGATTTTTTTTTTTTTTTTGAATAATGAGTCAGAAAAGACATTACAACACTAAACTATATTCATGAGTCAATAATCACTAAAAATATATGTATGGTGGTTAGCCGAAAGAACATATGCAAATGGTACATAAAGTCAACAAATACATGCTTATGGTAGGGGACGAACAGATATATATAAATATACATATATGGTGCTAGCGGGCCGCCAGCGTTTACCGCTAGGCATACTGCTAGTTATAAATTTATTTTTTTTTTTGTTTTGATTTTGTTTTAATTATTTTTTTAACATTCTTAATCATTAAGAAAAAAATAAAAATATATATAATTTCACTAATAATCACTTCCTTAATCACTAAGTAAAAAACTAAAAAATTAAAATACATGAATAGTAAGATTAAGCAGTAAGTTTAAATGGCTTCACTAGCATTTTCCTATATATATATATATATATATATATATATATTTATATAAATTTTACATTTGTTATTTTTGTCCTTCTATCTTAGACTGTTTTTGATAATCCGTAACTATTCATTACTATTTACAAACAGTTCATTATTATTCATAAATTATTCATTACTATTCATATATAATTTGAGATTAAATTGAGGTAACCTTAATATTTAAATATGTGTATTTAAATATAAGAATAAAAATAATAAATCACGTATTAATTAAATTGAGATATATGGTGTAAGATTTTCTTCTAGCGATGCTCATGTATACAACTTTGGATATAACTTTAGTGGATTGGGATAAAGTGTTAATTAAGGTAAGAGAATTTTCAAAGGTGGTTTAAAAGGTCGATAAGGTAGAAGAAGGTTCCGAGTGCTTGTGCTTATCCTCTTTGTAATCTTAGATAAAATAAAATATATTCAATATTTATTTGAATCTCGTACGTTACTGTCCACGTGTCAGGTGCATGTTAATTGAAATGCAACAAAAACAATTTAATTGCAAGTGTTAACCTCATAGAATAAGTACTCCCTCTTCTATTAAAAGAATATATAATAAATGAGAAAATATACTTACAACCGTGAATTGCGTAACTGTCGTGTAATCGCTTTGAAAAAAATGAATAAAACATAGGACCCACATGAAAAAATTAATTTTTTAATAGTAGATTCCACTCTTTTCAAAGCGATTACACGGCGGTTACGCATTTCACGATTGTATGTAGAATTACTCATAATAAAAAGAGTGGATGAGGTTCATCATTTAACATAATTATAATAAATAATCAGAAAGTTTAGGTTGGCAACCATTATTATAATTTTATTTTCGACCCGTAGTAAAATTTAAAATTCTAAAAAATAATGATTTTTTTTTAATAAAATTACAACAACACATTGATTGATTATAAAACAGATTTTAAAATAATTGTATAAATATTATTATTCTTTTATATATATATATATATATATATATATGGGATTCTTAAATTACTAATTATAATAATTAAATATAGAGGAAGGAAAATAGAGTATAGTGAAGGAAAGAAATAAAAATACTTTCCCACATCTAAACCTCGTATTTTTTTATGCCATAGATTAATACTTATAGATACTTAAAAAGATGATTATTTTTCTTCTAAATATATAAGGATAAAATCTATTTGTAAGTCGATATGAATGACATGCCCTCTATACGGCTAATTAGACATAATTTGATTTATAAAATAAATTAAAAACTAAATTTCTTATAAATCCATATTTATTATGTAGGAGATGAGAAAATATGTCATCTATATCGGATTGCAAATAAAAAAAAATTATTATTTTATCAAATTATGAATTAGAAGTGATTTAGGACCCGTCCATTTTTACAGATAAGATGAGTTGAAATTAAAATTAAATAAAATATTATCAAAATATATTTTTTTAATATTATTTTTATTTTAAAATTTGAAAATGTTGAACTGTTTATTTTATTTTGTGTGAGAATTTAAAAAAATTATAATAATTAGATAAAATGAAATGAGATGAGTTAAGAAGAGTTGTGAAAATAAAATTTATTTGTTAACAAATAAATGATACCTAGAAAAAAATTATTAGGAAGTTCTTATCCCATCCAACAAAATCTTACTCTAATTTATGTTATTAAATTGAATTTTATAATTTATAAAATAGACATGAAAAGAGCTGTAATTGATAATTTTCTTTAATAGAAGAATATAAGACAATAATTTAATAAACCGGATAGAAGAAATTTGAGGGATATGTTTTGGACGGACGCGGCTGTCACTTCGCTACTGGAATGGTCCCCACCCTAGGGCCACGCGTTTACCGGACTTTGCCAGTCAAGTGCGTGTCACGTGGGGTTCAAATTTATTTTCTTATTTTTATTTTTCCATCAGAGCCTCTGCTAATCTCACCCATGCGGCCCTCTATTCCTTCCGCGCCCTCGCTTTTCAACCGGTAACCTGCTTTCGCCGTTTCAACCCATTTGCAAGCCAATTGCCAACCGTAGAAACCAACAAAAAACCGGATCAGCAAGTACCGGGTCAGTAGCCTTCCACGTGTCGGATCAGTAAACAGTTTTAACCAATGTGGGCCCTGGATTAGTGACGCAGACTTGGTGACGCAATCAGCGCCTTTTTTTGGGCCTCGAAGAAGTTTTATAGGGAAGGTCTTCCATCACTGTTAGAATTTCTCACAGAGTGAAGAGAACTGCAGAGAAATTAGATTGACCCTTTGGATTCTCTCGATTACCAAAAATCTAGGGTTTTGTTTCTGCCCCAGCGCAAGTAAGTTATTAGATTCTCCCTTAACTACTTTTGAGGTTTTTCAATTTCCTCGATTTTTTTAGACGCAATTGAATTGTGTATTTTGGGTTTGGTTTCTCGAGTTATCGGGAATTTTGGATTTTAGTCGAAATTGTTTCATTTTTTACTGGGTTTTATTTGGTTTTTGGGATATGTGATGGGCTTTTTGAGGAATCTGGAATGAAAGCATGAAATTGAAATCAAGAGATTGTTTGCATGTGGGAAATTGGGTTTTGCTCTGTTTATGGGAATGGGGGGAAATTGAGATTTTCAAGCGTGATTGTATTCTGAAAATCAATTTGAGTTTACATGACTGGGAATTGACGAATTTAAACTTGACGGTGTGATCGTAAATTGCCTGGTGCTATTTGTGTGAAAAGATTTGGTCTTATGCTATATTTGGTTGCTGAATTATAAGTACCAGAAGATCCAGAATCTTAAGAGACCATAGAACGAGAGTTTTCGCGGTTATTTGGCGAAGGAGTTCTTTTTCTTTTTAGTTGGACGGCCATGGTGCTTAGATTAATTTTAGATCCCGTTTCCTGTGTCTCTGTTTTGTGTGCTGACTTGGGGCTATTTTGTATCCACATTTTTACAGGGAATAAAGGGACCTATACTTCTATAAGGAATTCGGAAGGTATGCAGTCAAAGTCAGAAAATGCAAATCGGCTAGACCCTGGTTCACATGCCATTCCGCCGTCAAGCGTCTATCCTGAACCTTGGTGGCGGAACATTGGGTACAATCCCATCTCCCCGGCTGTGACAGAGGGGAATGTATCCAATTCTTCGTCTTTGGAATGCCCAAATGCTCGTTCAGATTCCAATGATGGTCATTCACTGTCAAATAATGAACTGAATGAGGAAGATGACGATGCCACCAAAGAATCACAAAATACTACGTATTCACGATCAGGTGCTTCTAATGGTTATACTAAGAAAAATAATATCGTTAGACAGAACTATATAAAATTATGTTATAAACAAACCGATTATTACAATTTTCTAATTATGAGCATGACACGTTATTGAGATGTGCAATATTGTGTCATCATCTTTGCAGGATACGGCCAGTTCTTCAGATATTAAAAAATAATTTATAATATCTATCAAAATATTAATAATTTAAGTTCTTGTTTCAGCAGGAAATTATGGACAAGAACACCAAAATGTGCAGCATGTTACGTCAACTGCACCTTCTATGCGTGATGAATGCCTTACACAACCTGCACAGCTTGAACTTGTTGGTCACTCAATTGTAAGTGTATTCATTCCAAACCCCCCTCCCCCTGCGTGCGCGGGGGGCAAAAGAAGATCTTTTTGGGCTTAAGATTCTGTTTAATGTATAAAATTAGACAACCCAAACTTTCGTGCTGTTGGTGCTGAAGGATTTCCTAGAATTGTTGCAATGTATTTGCAGGCATGTGCATCAAATCCATATCAGGATCCATATTACGGGGGAATGATGGCAGCTTTTGGGCATCAACCTTATGTAAGTTTACTCGTGATTCTTTGTCATCAGGTGATGATTTCTTTTTGGTTTTTAAGGGCAAACTACCCTTATCTTTGCTTTTATGAGATGATGCTCTTAAGAGGTTTATTATGTTGCATGGATTAAGTATTCCTATAAACTTGATTGCTATAATGTTATGTTCCATTCGATGGTTGGTTTTTGAAAATTTTATACTTTACTCTTCTTCAAATATGGGATCAGTTATCTTTTTCGGAATTTTTTTGGCAATCCAATTAAACTGGAAAACTTAACAGGTATCCCCTGGTTCCATTTTTTTTTTATCTCTCTCCCTTAACTTCAGTTTTTAAGTTTCAGGTGTCATACTAAGATAATGGTTGGAGGTAAGGTAGTGTTCTGGCTGTTCATCGGTTTTGAACTGAGGTCAGGGAATATCCTCTTATACAATATTTGACCTAACAGGTTCATAGATTTTGTGGCTCTTCAGATAAGAATATCGAGCTTGTCTCGTGAGTTTCCCAAGTAATTTTTACTCTGTAGTTTGGAAATGAACTGGACATTTAATGAGAGTATATATATCACCAAACTGGAAAAGAGCTAACAGACCCATACAGTTCATCTTCAAGGAAGCTGAGGGTGACTGGCATAATATGTCCTTCAACGGTTTATTGAGTTTTCTCATTGCTCCTTTAGATTTTGGGACGACCATCGGAAAAGCATTATCTCAATTTCTTAACTATGCAAAAAACTAGATTTTTTCCTTTAAACCATTAAATTTTGATTTGTAATTATTGGATCCATAATTCATTTGGAACTTTTACTGTACTGAAAGTTATGGTCTGTAAATCATTTGTCTGAAATCTTTGGCCTGTACATTCATTTGTCTGATTCCTATTATTCTTTCCATTATTTTTTTCTTTCTTCTGTTTCATTTCTTATATAAATTTTCAGGCAGATTTGGGCTGGGATTAAATTGATTAGGGTGGAAAATGCTCATTTTTTTCATAGGTCACGAGAATTGAAGTCCTTTTTCCCTATACACAGGATTTAAAGTGTCTTATTGTCTTGGTTCTGCATATTCTGATACTTGGACTCATCTGCTCTTAGTTAGAGTCAGTCTATGACCACTGGTTAGAGAAAATGCAATGTAGACGGTGATCATGATCTTATTTGGGCGTAAGGGGAGCGAATCATCTTGGTGTCATCCTTTCTAGAGGCGACTTTTTTATTAGTTTATCTTGATACTCTAACCTGGTTAAATCCCTAGATGATAACCTGCTGTCCTTTAAGATTGTCACTAATTTACGTATCAAAAAAAAGATTGTCACTAATTTAGATCCTGCCATCATTTAAGAATATGTAACTAATTTTGGTAATCAACCTGCAAAGCTCTGGAACTCTCTTCATGGGTGGTTTTCTGTTTCACATTGCTTGTCTGCAGATCTATGGTTGACTTAGCAGCATCAGGATAATTTATATGCTTAATATTTATCTTTTGTGGTCTTCCATACTGTTTTCCTTTTCAAGGACTTTTTTTCCATGCTTATGCTACTACTACCAAATGGAGACAACAATGATAAGGAGAATAGAAATAATTTTCTGTGATATAAGGTGTTTTGCTTTTAGTGCGCCCTTTTCGGTGGATTTATAAACTTCATGGAAATAATTCGTTGGCCATGATATAAATCTCTCTCTTGACTAATTTGCTACTATGTGGAATGGTCTTGGTCAGGGTTATCCTCCTTTTCTTGGAATGCCTCATGCTAGAATGCCTTTGCCCCTCGAGATGGCACAAGAGCCTGTTTATGTGAATGCCAAACAGTACCAAGGTATTCTGAGGCGGAGACAGGCACGTGCTAAAGCCGAGCTTGAAAAGAAGTTGATAAAGGCTAGAAAGGTACAAAAATTTGTGCCTTATTCTGTTTGGTATTATTTTCTTTTTCAGTTTTGGTGCAATTTTCTTACTCAGGATGGTTGCAGCTTCAGCTTGAATTATTTTCTGATGTTATACTGCTTCCTTAGTTGATAGTACTTTATCTCATGATATGTATCTGAATTAAGAAGGAAAAAATGTGCAATTGAGGAGGAACATTTCTTATTCTTTTGCAATATCAGTGTATTGATATGCTCTCTATTATTGGTGCTCTGAACTTTCCATGTTAGTGTAAGTTTCACAAAGATGGATAAAAAGGTAATTATAAATTTTATACCTCTGGCCTTTTGATATATGATGCATACTTTGGTTGTTTCTGGTGTTGTACGTTTCTGTACGATAAACGTTATATAGAGATAAATAAATTCAACTTAAAACTGCAAAGATTCTCTTGACTTGAATGTATCGGTTTATGTGCAATTTGAGTTTCCATGGTCATGAAATAATGTTTTGGCATATGTGGAATTTGAGCTCCATCTCTATGAGATCTTGTTGATTGCCCATATTCTTCAGCCATATCTCCATGAATCTCGGCACCAGCATGCTATGAGAAGGGCCAGGGGGAGTGGAGGACGGTTTGCAAAGAAAGGTGATGTTGATGGTTCGAACCATGAAGCCAAAGAAAAGGGCATAGGTTCTGGGCCAGCTCTCTCATCACAGTCTGCAAGTTCATCTGGTTCGGAACCGTTGCTCACTGATTCTGCTGAAACATGGAATTCCTCCCATGGGCAACAGGGAGGGAGGCATGATGCATCTGAAGCTCAAAATTATGTAAATGGTGGTGACCACTACCAAAATCACAACGGCTTGAAGGCCTCATCATATCTGCATGCTAGCGAAAGAGGTGAGGAAGGAGACTGTTCAGGCCAGCAATGGGGAAGCATCTCTTCTAAGCAGTCCTCACAAAGGCGTCTTGCCATACAATGAATCCCTGCAGAAGTTGGGTGTCAATATGGAGGATTAGACCCCACCCTGATGGAACAGGATGTATTTCCTGTGTTATCTGTTGATAGCATTCTTGGCAATTTGTATGCCAGGCGGCAAATCATTCTTGGCTTTTATATTATGCATGTGACATGGATGAAAGGGTGGGGAAGAGATGATGAGTGGGCCATGTTGTGGCTTCTCAAAAGGTTTCCAGTGTTTCATCCCATCCTCTTCTTTCATATGGCTGTTTGTACAGAGTTAGAGATTAGACGACTCAAAGTTTGCCTTTTAAACTATGGGTTAAAGTAGAAACCATCTTGTTTGATAGGAGGCTTGATCATCTTTGTGTACTTTTAAGTTAATGTTGCTCAATAGGATTTGAATTGTGGCATATCTTGCAAAACTTGGAAGGCTTCGAAATATTTGATTTTCATCCACTTCTGTGTAGCCTAATGGGTGCAATTGTTGACCTTTCCGGAATGCTTGGTATGTACCCTCTCTGCATGCATACACAAGTCTCCGGGACACTTTTGCTCAGACACCAAGTTATAATTTGTATTCAGTGGCGGCTTGTCTTGTTAGTGTCAAAATTTCTTTTGTAGTTCACCTCGTTGGTTCTTGGGCGTGCAATTTAGCGAGTCCTGAAGGCATGTTGCCGAGATAAATGAACCAATCCTCGAGCCGAAGTGTCAATCTGGAGGCATGTATTGCGTATTCCACATCCTTTCAAACTTTTTTCAAGGTCTCTTTAAGCGTATCAATGTATTCGTCTGTTTATATACAGTTCTGAAAACGAGGCCAAACTTTGTGGCAAATGAGAGGGAGGGCATGCTCACGGCTGAATACAGTAATAATACGACATTTGTTGCTTAAGCATTGGGCTTAAATTCTCGGCTTTCAATTTTTTGTTTAAAAGATAATCTCATTGTTTTGAGAAGCATTGAATTTTGCATTTTTAACTATTTCGAACATGTCATTTATAATTCTAAAGATGCATCATTCATCATCACGTCAACGCCAATAGAATTGCAGCAAAGGCGATAACTCATGTCCACATATCAACACATAGAATTGCAACACGTCTTTAGTCGTTAACTCATGTCCACGTAGTACCATAGGTAGAAAATAAATGTTGGAAAAAAAAATCTAATCATTTATATATATATATATATAGGACCATTGTCCTGAAACACACCCACGCCGCGGAGGGTGAATTTCGCTCTTTCATGCAGCGGAGGGTGCCATGGGTCACAGAGGTCACCTTTGCCCCCCCCCCCCCCCCCCTTTTAGAGAATTTTTTTATTAGGAATACTGAATTTTGAAGGGTTTGATCATATGTGAGAAACTTAATGCAATTTTGAAATAAAAATAAAGGAAAATGATTGATGAAACAATCAGCTAGTCACCTAACAATTAATATTGCAAAGAAGTTAGTACCTGAGGCCAATCATTGAATTACTTGTGTTTGTCTTTCTGTTCTACCAATAAGTTCAGGTTCTGGGGAATTTACATTGCAACTCCCTGTTCAATAACAGAAGATAGGACTCTTCTTAAGACACAATCCCCATGTGTATACACAATTTGATTCCAAGCACATGACGCCAATTATTGCCAATGGCAGCTGACCGTATTAAGGAATTACGGAAGAACATCCACATCCAAAAGGAGATGTCTAGAAACATGTATCACTGCAATAAACCTGCAGCTTTATACAAACTTCACATAAGTATCTAGCGATGACATGACAGAAACTCAACAAACTTCAATAATCTTTTCTGAAAAAATCAATTCAGAGGGAGAAGGAGCAAATGGCAAAGCATTCTGTTTCACTCTGAAAGAGTTTTAAAGCAAACCTTAAACAGGTATGGGAAATCATATTGAGGAATTAGTTAATATAGTTAAAGCTGCACATACCTTTGTTGTCGTCCATTTGTGGTGTAGATAATATAAGTGAAATTGGGGACTCTTGCTAGACTTGTATTTTTGTCAAATCAATGTACCATTAATCTTAATGCGAGGGATGGGAGCAGCAATCTTCCGCCATACTTTTCCTTTTCTGCTTTGTAATTGTTTCTCCAACAAAGCACATTGGTTGATCCCTAGAGTACAAATGGAGGCAGGCAACCCTTCTTCTTCCATAAACTTCAACATAGGGCAGGAACTGATCCACAATCGATCAAGAGAGGTGAGGTGTCGAAGGGTCTTATAGTCCAAAGATTTCATATTTGGAAAGTTACTGATGTCAAGAGAAACCAAATTTGCAGGAAGCAATCCCGCCTCTGGAAAGGACTCCACATCTTTACAATTGCCTTGGATGGCAACAACTCGAATGGAGGGCAGATTTTGCAATCCCCAATCCCTTCTATTGGCGAAGAGTTTGTCACAGTCTATGATGCTGATATAAGTCAGTTTGGAAGCCAAGCCTCCTTCAGGGAATGACTCAACTTCTGGACAATTCTCTAAAGAAAACTGCCAAAGAGAAGGAAGGAGTATGTGCATCTTGTCAGGTAGTGATGTTAGACTCCGACAATTGATGACATGAAAAGAACCAAGTTTTGGGGCACTCAATCCTCCATTGGGAAATGATACGAAATTAGGACAATTTTTTATTAGCAGTGATGACAAGGCCACAAAATCAAGTTCAACATGTTGCGGAACATTAACAGACTCCAGATTCCTACATCCATTTAGTGCGATGGATTTCAGATTTGAGAATAAGTTTAGTGGAAAGGACTCTAGAGAATCACAACAATTTTCTAACCGCAATCTTTCAAGGGAAGAATAGTTACAGTGCATTGGAAGCTCTAACTTCCTACAATCTTTGATCGTAAGGATTTTTAATGTAGAAGGTAGACCACCACTGGACAGCGATGTAAGCGAGTGACAACCACTAATTTCTAACCGTTCCAGACAACTGCTGGAGTCCATCAATCTCTCCGGTATGGACTCTAGGGTATCAAATCCTTCGATTGCAAGTTTCTGCAATCCCGTTGGCAATTCCTTGAAGAGAGCCTCATTACAATTTCTTAGCTCCAGTTGACGTAGAGTAGCAGCACTTGGAAGTGAAGTCACCAACAACGGACATTTATTTATCACAAGTCTAGATAAAGAAGAAGGATGGATGGGCAACTCTCCACTTAACTTGGGGCAGTTAACAATCTGAAGCTCTTCAAGATGAGTAAAAGCTCCACCTTCATTTTTGGCACCAAAAGCAGACCATTTCTCCAGCTTCAGCATGTCTATAAACTTCAAAACTTTCAAGGCTCCAAATGGTTTCGTTGAAGAAGAAGAATTGCCATAAAAGTCTCGACCCAAGGCATCAATCCCATCAAACTGAGCAATAGAAAGGGACTGCAGAGAAGGTAGCTGTCCAAGTGGTGGCAAGACAGAGCAATGCTTGCACTTAAATAGATAAAGAGATGCTATATTAGAAAATGAATGATGCCCGATCCAGTCTGGAAAATTTTTACCACCATAGCCGATGATAGAGAGACTTCTCAAGTTTGCATGGGGCTGGAGATTGTCCAATACGGCGTTTTGACTTTCTGAAATATTATCATCATCATCATTCCATTCTAACCTCAACTCCTCCAGATATTTTTTATCATTCAAGATTGCAACCAAAGCACCTATAGGAGATACAACATTTTGGAGATCCGAAATGAGGAGCTTCCCCCCAAGATTTGCTAGTTTCCCCAGCTCTCCTATGCCCGCTCCACTTTGTTTACTAACAATAAATTTGGTCAAAGTCTGAAGACAACATAGTCTACCCAATTGTACTGGCATCTCCTTTATGGGAGTATTGCGGAAATCAAGATGACGCAAATTAATGAGTTTATGAATATCTCTTGGTAATATAGTAAGCTTCTGACATGACGATATTTTCAAAGTCTGCAAATTGCACAACTTGCATATGGAATCAGGTAGTTTCCTAATTGAAGTCCAAGAAACATCCAAATGCCGTAGATGTTTCATTTTGCCAATTGAATCAGGCAATTTGGTCAAATTTAGACAAAAGGGCAGAATAAGAACTCGTAAGCATCTTAGCATTGGTAGCAAACCATGCACAAGTTCTTTAGCAATCGGTACACTATACGAATCTATTGGTAGGAAAGTTCGCAACCCCTTTGCCTCATGAAGTGCCCCAAACTTTTCAACATTACCACTACTTTCTGTGAGAAATGACAAATGGCGTGTCTCGTTCACAATTTCAAAAGAATTTTCACCCTCTATTCTGAAGGTAAATTGTCCAGAAACAAATCTTGCCAAGTCGTTGACAAGATCATGCATTCCGAATTTTAGCGCATCTTCACTTGATTGTTGGAACAATGATCTTGATACAAGATCAGCAAAGTAATCGTCACCAATTTGTTCCATTGCTTTGTCTTTTGGTTGTGGCAAGAAACCTTCAGCCATCCACAATAAGATTAAATCTTTTTTTTTGAAATCATGATCTTTAGGAAAAATTGAACAGTAAGCAAAGCAACGCTTTAGATGTAAGGGCAAATATTTGTAGCTTAATCTTAGAGCAGGAATAATATCACTCTGCAAGTCCCATATTTCGCTCATCATTATCTTATTCCACTCCTTGATGTCTAGTTCAGACCACAACAGAGCTCCAATTGTCTTGACTGCTAAAGGTAGGCCTTTACACCTTTTAACAATCTGTCTACCAATTACTTCCAACTCTGGATGGGCCTCCGAGTTACCAGAATGAAACGCGTGTTTTGAAAATAGTGACCAGCAATCATCGTCTTGTAATGTCTTTAGATCGTAAATTGCAGTAGAGTGCATGATAGATGCAACACGTCTCTCCCGTGTGGTTACAATCACCCTACTCCCTTCTGCCCCAGATTTAAAGGGATTGCTTAAGGCCTCCCATTCTGAATAATTCTTATTCCAAACATCATCTAAAACAAGAAGAAATCTCTTCCCCGTCAGGTTCTGCTGTAGTGTAACTTGAAGCCAATCTAGACTCTTTGTATCACTGTTAATTGACAATCCAAGTTTCTCTAAAATTGTTTTCGTCATTTTTTGCACATCAAAATCATCGGAAACACAAACCCAAGCTTTAAGATCAAAATGCCCCTCCATCCTGTAATCGTTGTAAACAAGTTGAGCAAGGGTTGTCTTCCCAAGTCCCCCCATGCCAACAATAGCAATAAGACACAAATCATTTCCACTTACGTTATCTGAGAGCAACAAACTAATTATTGCCTCCATATCATCAGTCCTACCAAAAATATCAGATTCTTTAACCAAAGAAGTAGTGGACGATCTTCCGGATGATTTCCCTCCAATGCTTTCTTTCAAACCTATAACATCCTTCTGGTTTACTAGATGATCCAACGTCTGGAGTACGTCTTTTATCTTTGGTTCTATCTCCCTGACAAAAGGATTAAGAGAAGTAGAGATGGTTTTTCGTACCTTAGTTGCGACAGTATGAAATTCAGCATCCAACTTGCATTGCAAGACTTCGGTTTGAATCTCATCCAGGATATCTTCTGCATCATAGACGGCATCCTTGAACTCATCAAGCCACTTTTTCACCATAGGCTTTGTAAATTGCATTTCCTCTGCATCTTCGAGCACCACATTCGCAGACAACAGTACTATCTCCAGCCTCTTTAAGAGTCCACGGTCAAGTTTTCGGCTTCGAAAGAAGTCAAGGAACTCGCGAGAAGCAACTCTTTCAAAGAGTACTTGAAGGAAGGGGGAGAGAAGTACGCCTGCAACCTCGGCCATGGATGAAATAGCAGAAATCAAAGGAAATGAAAGAAGGAAGAGATGGGAGATAGCAGAGGAAAGTTAGATGGTAAGTGTGTTATGCTTATACGGTGTGGTAAGTAAATGCTGGAAAGTGGGAAAGAGGGTATTGATGGATGGACCACCTACAGGCTACAGGGCTGAAGAAATTAAGGCGTTGTGTCAGTGGAGAGAGCATGCCATGTGACCTCTGAACGAAGAAATCAAACAAGAAAAAAAAAAGTAAAAGGAATGAGACATTGGACAGAAGGGGTAATAATCTCTTGCATTATTTGTTGGAAATTAACGTTAGTTTTGGCGTTGTGGGTTCAGGTCGCTGTCTACCAGACTACCACCATTTCCATTACTTTTTGTAGCAACTCGTGATGTATTTTCAATGTCTAACGCAGCGTACGGCCTTGCCGTGTCCCATTCCATCATTGTAATTTGGCTGCACTTTTAGACCATTTGATTTGCTCACTTCTTTGTCAATTTTAGCTTTTCTTTTTTTCTTTTTGTTTTGTTAACTTAAAAAAAGAGTCATTTTTTACCAGCTTTTGATTTATGCAATTGTTTTATATTTTTAGATTATGTTATTACTATTTATAAATTATTTATTATTATTCATAAATTATTTTATTATTATTCATAAATTATTTTATTATTATTATACACTTAACGTTCAAACCAAACCTTAAAGTGATTGGTGACAGTATTATCCCCTCATTTTATAAAAGAATTGTTTTATTTTCAAGTAGATGTATAAAGCATAACATTCATATTATTTAAATATTAAAATTTAATTTATAAATTTTAAATTTTAAAATTTATCTTTCAAATAATCAAATTATGACATATAAGTATTTCATAGGTGTGTTCTACTCAATGACTTAAAAATAATTTTTTTATTGTTTTATAAAAAATGTTTATTTTCCATTCTGCTTATTAACACACCCATGCAACACTGTTTGGATTCAAAAATGGTTTTGTTTCATTTTATTATTATAATTTTTTAAAATTTTCACACAAAATATAATAAACAATTCAATTATTTCAATTCTCAAAACAATAATAATATTAAAAAATAATATTTTATTCAACTCATCTAAAACTATATCATCTCATATCACTGTCCAAATCAACTTTTTGTAACTGTAATGAATGTTGCAACAAGTAACGTGTTTAGTCACCCTTTATATAGACATAAACCATAGGGCAATGCTCCATGGATAAAGGGAAAGGGAAAAGCTTCTTTGCCGCCTATGTTTGATCGTCCTAGTTGATCGTTGGTTTTAAAATTAAAAATATTAAAAAAATATTAAAAAAAAATTGTAAAAGCAACTAACGGTAACAATGCGGGAGAGTAGCACCGCTCCAAAGGAAAACATCAATCATTCCATTCACAGGTAAATGGTACAAGAAAGAATTCATCTTGTCAAAAATATTATAATGGCTAATATGATGTGAGAATTCTCAGAGACTCCAAACTCAAATATGTGAAGGTTTCTACTTTGGAAAACAAATTGAAAATTTTAATTGATTAATCCCTGCATTAATTGATTAATCAGTTTAATAAATTCACTAAACCCATCAATTATAAAGATCAGTGGAATCCCTTTCTTGAATCTCCGGCAGCTACCTAGTTTGTAATGCTAATTTTATATACAGTTAGACGAATCCATCACGCCACCTATTGTTTTGAAATGGTTTTATATTGTTTTTTTTTTTTTCCTTTTTTTATTTTATTTTTATGAATACTGGATAAATAGAGTTGAGATTAAAGTTTTAGCAGTGTTCGCCATCTCAGTGAGCAACGTAAGTTGTAGTAGTGTTCGCCATCTCAACGAGCAACGAAATAGGTAATGGTGCTCGCCAAAATTGCAGGACATGTATTTCTATTACTATGAAATTCACAAATAAAGGATCGCCCAAGCCTGTGTTGAGGGGCCATCCTCTCAACAAAGAGGATTAAAACTACGTTTGAATAGCAGTGGAGTGATCTCAAGACTCATAAAGTAGACCCAAATTGTTATAATCATAATTAAGTTTATAAACTTTCCTTAATTTCTCTCTTTTCAAAATAATTCATAATTTTCAAAAATAAATCTTAAAATATTATTAATAATATTATTAAAAATTCAAAAGGGTTGGGTGTTTATGCTTCATATTATGTTAGGAATAATGAACGAGTGACTCGTTTGTTTTCACATATGAAATGAGATAAATTGAGATTAAAGTTAAAAGTTGAATAAAATATTGTTAGAATATATTTTTTTAATATTATTTTTGTTTTGAGATTTGATAAAATTGAATTATTTATTTTATTTTGTATGTGAATTTGAAAAAGTTGTAATGATTAGATGAGATGAAATAAGATGAATTGTGAGCAGTTGGAAAACAAACGAGACTGCCCATGCAAATCTGAACAAAAATCAAGGCAAAGGACTGATGAAACAATGAGCTGGTCATCAAACAAATATTGCAAAGAAGTTAGCACCTGAGGCCAATCATTCAATTACTGGCGTTTGTCTTCTGTTCTACCAACAAGTTCAGGTTCTGGGGAATTTCCATTGTTCAATAACAGAGGATAGGACTCTTCTTAAGACACAATCCCCCCTCTGGGGATACACACTTTGATTCCAAGCACGTGACGCCAGTTATTGAGAATAGAACCCCGTATGGAATTAAGGACGAAGATCCAAAAGGAGATTTACAAACTTCACATGTGAGAGACTCGACCCAGGGGGCTCTCTTGAAGATGCATGACAATTCTACTGATAGTGACATGCTAATAGTCATTGACGATAGCCGGGAAGAAACATTTTGATTAAGAATGATGAACATGACCTAATGAGTAATTTATCCAATGCATTACGCAAACATCAATGCAACATACCTATATAATAATATTAAAAATCTGAGACTTGAAATAAACTGCTTTATTGTGATTGTTTGATACATGGTTTACACTCTAAATCATAAAATAAAACCCAAAAGGGAAGAAAGAACAAAAGAAGACAGTGCTTCACTAAGAACTGCACGTTCTATTCATATAAGATCGTCATGTTTATGTTCACCAACATCCTCTAGGTTCTCAAAAACTTCTGCCTCGTTTTGGTCTGAGACAGTTTCTTTGCCTACGCTTTCGGATTGAGCTGTTTCCTCTGGACTTTGGTTGGCATCCGGGAAACTGCTGTTTGGTTCTGTGGCGTTAGTGACAGTTTGCTGCTTCTCCATCATTACGGAGAGGGCTAATCTTGGAGACCACTCGAGAACATCATCAATTATGTTGGAGACCCGCTTTTGATACCTGCAGGATTAGTTGAATTGATATTTCAGATCCATGCAAGGAAACAGGGGAGAGTAGCTTTCCTTCTATATATTAGGTTTTTTATATTCAGAAATAACCTTGCTCTAGCAGCCTCATCAGGAGCATGGTGCCGCAGCACCAATATGACAAGGACCGCTACTATTGCATAGAAAAGCCTCGTTGTCCATTTGGGTTGCTCCTCCTCGTCTTTCTTGGGCCAGAAACGGAATAACTCCCTCAATGTTGCTTCCTCGGCAAGGATGTTAGGGAAGAACCAAACACGTTTTCCAAGAACAATATATAGAGTACCAAATATAGTAGCTCTCACTGCAAATTAAAAAAGAACTCCCAATGAAATCCAGCAGAAAAATGCAATAAATATTTAGGCTCCAGAGTACATATAATGGCATAGCAAGAAGTAAAACGGCAAAACACCCAGGAGTCGAGCAAAAAGGAGAAAAACCTAGGAAACAAAACAACATAACATAAAGCTTGAAATACACTCGTAACAATGATACAAATAATACTTTAAATGCCTTCCAGGATTTCAAGACACCTTTTAAGGGAAAAGGTGTTCCTATGACATAACCCCCATTAGATATATTGGCAGTTATATTACATAACTCAAAAAGCCTGTAACCAGGTGAGTGCACTCTTTTTTTTTTTTTTTTTTCTAAGTAATAAACCTTTATTAAACTGTGCAAAAGGCACATCCAGGTACTCAGGGTGACTGCACCGTTTGTGGATAAACAGTAAACAAATTCACCGATCAAGGAAAAGAAATTTATCTCCTTATAGAGAGGGGTAGAGAGGGGATAAATAGACCCACAACATGATAGGAAAAAGGTCAACCAGTCAGCATAAAGGACGATGATACAAAGAGAAATGCCAAATGCCTCCTCACAAACAAAAAACTTACAACCACATGACCCATAAACCCATGCAAACCTCCTTACATCATCACTGTACCGTAGAAAACATTCTTTCAGGACAGCTACTTGCACATAAAGCACCTTTAATTCAAGTCAACGAACTTGCGATGGTCAGAAGATGTAAAGTTTACCAACATAATAAGGACAGTAATAAAGTCAGCATTTAACAAAACATAACTCCCTACATCCCAATTTATATTTCTTAAAGCATTGATCATAACACTTCAACAAGGTTCTAGTAGTGACACGAGATAAAGGGGAAGAATCTCATATGATTAAGCGTAGTAGAACTTACACAAAAGCAACGATAGGATAAGTAGCAAGACTCCTGCGCAAGAGTAGAGTATTAGTAGCTTGCACCGATGGGGATACACAGGAAACAAGCAAATTGCAAGAGTCAACACAGGCCAGAAAAATGATAGAAGTGTTTGCCAAAGCGGCCGCCGTTTCACAAATGTCCACGCAAAAAAGGCATCATTTTCAGAAAATACTTGCTCCTGCAAAACAGATTCAAGAACTGAGAAGTGCTTACGGAAACAAATATGCTCCTAACTCAGTATATAAAGCAAAATAGACCAATCTGATGATGAGATGCTCTTCAAACTGAGTCGATATCACTTGAAAGGTATACTTTCAAATATACTCTGGATAGTCTTCTCAAGTGATATCCCCCTTCTCCCTTCTCCTCCCCAACATTCATCAAATGTCCAACTTGCACATGAAAACTTACACAAGATATCCTATCTTAAAAAACTACAAAGATTATTTAGATTGTGCAAAAACAAAAAGGTCATGTCACTTCATAAAGAACATAAAACAGGCCCCCCCATATACTGAACTCCCAACTACTCACTTTATGTGATCTCAAAGGAGGAGACTTATTAGAACTACTCAGCCTTGATGCACAAACGTTCAAAACAGGTTTGAGCTCTAAAAAGTCAACTAACCAGGCCAAAAATAGTCTTGCCTTCATAGTATCATGAAGATAAGGATTTTAAATCAACAATATCTAAAGCAAGAGGCTAGCTGTGATGCATGAGGCATAATTAAAAAGTACAACATCCAACTGTAAAACAATCGATTCAATGAAAATTTTAAACATTTGATATCAGAACTACATACTGGAAAAATCTCCAAATGAGCTGGCCAAGTAGACAACTTTTTCTTCCCAGGACGAACAGTTTTCACGACACGATCACAACGCACTAAAAGATTCTTTCGTAAAAGAGCATTAGCAATATCATCAGTCTCTAGGTTCTTATCCGATTCTAGAATATCTTTGAGCTCCAGATGATTTCTCAAGAAGCTAGAAAAATCCTTCCCTCTGAAGTACTCCACACGAGTCTCCTGTAAAACAGCCCACCTAGACACCAAGTTCTTATGGTCTCTCACCTTCTCAGCAAACAACTGAAAAACATCCTGCTTAGCAGGCTGTTTCTGAAAAGGAGAATAATAACAAGACCATCAGAACAAAACGGGAAAAGACATTCAAGTCTACAAAATATTATCCACAGTAAAATTTGGTCAGCAGAGCATGTCCTCCCTAATAAGAATTGCCAGAATAAACCAGATAGAGATCAATGATGCACCATCAAAAAGTCCTTGCAAACAAACTAGATTAGATACTAAGGTTGCGTTTGGGTAGTGAGGTATTCTCAGGTATTATGTGAATAGTAGTGAAAAAGTAATGATCAAATATTGAATAATAATGAATAGTAGTAAAAAATAGGTGAAAAATAAAAATAAGATAATGAATAATAGTGCGGTATACCCGAGAATACCCAAACGAGGCCTAAAACACAACACATGGGAACCAATTAGCATAAGCTGTGCTGGCATCCTTAAAAATCATACCTCAGCCCACTAGAATGCAATACATGTGGGGGTTTCCTTGATTCAAAAACTTTGAACCGCAGCAAACAATAATCGTAAAGATCCCGGCTCCATAATTATATAAGGCTCAATGGGGTGTATAGGATTATCAGAAGTCAGGCCCCCAATAATAATATAGAGTCACATTCAAACTTGTTTATTCGATTTTCTATCCTAACTTAACGGAGCAAACCAATGTGAGTATTACAGAAATCAAGACGTCACATTTCTTTGAACATTTACATTTTCAGATACATTTATATTTACCGGATATGCAACACTAAAAAAAAATGAAATTGTCAGAAGAAAATCGCCTGGTTAATACAAATATGAAACCCTAGATCACAGAGAGAGAGAGAAAGAGAAAGAGAGAGCAAACCCTGGGAGGAGTATCAAAGTTGGGATCCCTGGCGCCGTTTTGGATGGCTCCTGAAGATCGTCGCGCCCTTTTCTTCTCCGCGCCTCCCGATTTCTTCATCTTGTACTACGGGCTTTTTCTTTCTTTTTTTCTGTCTCTGGGTCGAGAAGGAAAACAGGGATTATTGATTGAATTGTGGGTCTAATTTTGCTGAAATACTCCGACTCCGATCAAAAGAAAAAGAAAAATTGCTGAAATAGCTTTCCGTTCCGTAAGTTTAAATAAAATATTATTGGTATTATTCATTTGTAAATATTTTTAAAATATTTATTACATTATAAATTTATTTGTCTTCATTAATTATTATTAACAAATAAAATGTGAAATTGTAATTATAATTGGAAAATGTTATTTTGTTCATTTAATTTATTCTCTCATTTTATCACTTCATATATTTAAATTTTTTTATTTAATAATTAAAAAAATGACTATTAATATATTTTTATATTTTTAAAAATTATTTTAAAATGATAAAAAAATTAAAAAGAAAAATCAATTTAACAGTCCCTTGGAGCGGTGCTTCTCAGAGTAGAGTAGTACCGCTCATTATAATTATCTAATTTTTACATATATTTAAGTCTTTATTTTGAAATTTATTATTCTCAATTATTCTAGTTGAAGCGAACTATTTAAAAGGGGTCACGTTATTTGATGTGATGGAAATTAACATGGTTTAAAATAAAAAATAATATTTCCTTCTTTCATGAATGTTAGTTTAGATATTGATCCACGTGTATTCTTTATTTTTTTAGTGAATTGAGTTGAATAAAATATTATTTTTTAATATTATTATTATTTTAATATTTGAAAAAATTGAATTTTTTATTATATTTTATGTAAAAATTTTAAAAAATTATAATAATGAGATGAGATGAGATAAAACCATATTTGAATCTAAACAGTGCCTAAAGCCCCCAATAAATTAGAATGATGAAGGTAATTAAATTATAAAATTGGAAACGACCCATTCAAGAAATTTATGTACTCAAAAATGCTCCATCCATGCAAGTCTTCTTAACTTCTTACCAAATAAGTTACAAACATTTTTCATCTTTAAGAGCAATCCACCAACATAATTAAGGTGTTGATGGAGAATGATTTTGAATCATTTAGGTTAAAGGCTAATACATTTTCTAAGCATGGCCAATGTTAAATTTGAGTGTTTGTCTTGATGGGTGGGTTCATTGTTTCTTCCCTATGCATAACAAGAGGATATATGCATGTTTCCATTTTCTAAGCATGGCCAATAGCACATTGGTGTCTATAGAATCTATTTTCAACCGGTAATGAGTTCTTCTACTTGGAAATTAGTGTGCGAAGCGCACTCTTTTATTGAATGAGTGCGCGTATTAATGCGCAGAATCGCTTACAATTAGATTTTTTTTAATATGACAAAATTTGATTTGTTAGAGATTTTAATTATATATTTTTCTGACAAATCAAGTCTTGACATATAGTAACATAGAATATGTGCTTTGAACTATGGCCTTCAAATAAATCAATATCTTACACCGAAGCCAAACAAGATTTTAAATTTCTCAATAAAATCCAAATTCTTTTTTCCCTAATCAACATTATTCATTTAATTTCTCCACTTAAAACGGAAAGATCTATACAATAATAGTCACATGATAAGTTCAAATCTTACTTATCAAAAAAAAAAAAGTTCAAATCTTGATTGTAAATAAATTGCAAAATATATATATATTATATATATATATATATTAAAAAAAACAAAAAGCCCTCAGATTAGCATCTCCCAGGCTTTGGTAATAGATAAGCTGGGAAAGCGAACACCACTCCTACAAACAGACAAGACAAGGACCTGAGTGTTCATCCCTCTGTGCAGGTTTTATCTTTTCCAAGTGTTGTTTAAGTGGCTGTGGTTGCATTTCCAACATTCAAATGCTTTCTCTGCGAATTCTCTCATTTCTCAACAAGCCACCATTGTCACCTCCACCAGTATCTCTCCCCAACAAGCCCATTAATACATTCATCTCTCAATCCTTGACATATGGTGATGATGTTGCGTTTAAGAAAGGAAGAGCACACCCATCTTCTTTTTCATCCTATATCGTTCGTGCAGTGGAGAAAGATTCACACCAGTTTGAGGTAGACCCAGATAAGGCTAGGGAAGCCCTCCAAGAGCTTGACCAGCAGCTTCAATCCTTCTCAGAGAAAAAAATCACCCTTCCAAAGATAAGGGGTACTATATATAGAGGCTCTCGCACTCCTTTATTGTTTCCAATCACAACTTAAGTTCGACAGAAAAATAAAAAAAAACTCATAATTTATTCTTCTATGCTACCTACCTGTAGATCATGCTGATAATATGTTACTGTCCCTCTGAATTTCTCAGTACTGTTATTATTTTTCTCATCTCTACGTTCTTCCACCAAAAACGATTCGACTTTGATGATATGTATGTGATGAAAATGAAATCCCTTTCTCTGTTTTATGGAGTCTTAGTTGAAAGCCCTAAGACCTACAGATTAACATCGTTATCAGTTCTTTGCCCATTAAAAAAAGGATATTTATCAGTTGTTTAAAAGTCAGAGATTGCCAATACAAGTCATTTGGGTGCGCAAACATACAGATATTGACAAATGACTTGATTTCATGAATTTAGCTGCATATTAATTTGTCTCAAATATCAGCTGCCATGTTTCTGACTTGTTCAATTCATTGGTTACTGGCCTGAATTTGCCTGTCTGGAAATTCCAGATCTTTTAATACATGCAGACAGAGGAATTACTGACCCGTACAGATTTTACTTTGTTTATAATGCATGTAGACCGAATCATCATAGTTTCATTTAGGGGCTTTAAGATGTTAACGCACTGCAGCCAGCCTCCAAGCCTAGTACCTTTAACCTGCTTGAAAATAGGAACCAAACGGCAAATTAAATAGAGGCTTTTCTTTCTGGTTGAGTAAATTGGACTAAGAGCCAAAACTAAATGCTTGATTTTCAATTCCATAGGGTCTAGGATTGGAATTAGATATTCATGTTTAGAATGTTATGGGAACATACATACTTACTTTTCTTTTGACTTGTTGCAGCTTCAGATGTGAAATTTACTAAAGAGCAAATGACTGATGAAGAAGAATTTTCAGATTCTTATCTAGCATATTCAGCTATTGGTCTTGTACTTTTCACCATTTTTTATAATATACTTTTTGAGACAGTAATAAAACCAGCTGTAGATATGCCATTGGTAGCACCTGCTACTACAGCAGTGACAGAAGCTTCCAAAGACCAAACAAGTAATAATTAAAAGCATCAATCAGAGCATAGCAGTTTTGAAGCAGCTGCCACATGAAATTAGTACCCGAGGTTTTCATTCAGCCATGCAGTTTTGATTTCCTAGAAGCAATACTCATAGGCAAGCTTTTGTTGATTTGCTGTAATTTCTTATAACTTCCACAAGAATTTAGTTTCTGATGTAAGAATTATTGTGTATACCTCTTTTTTTTTTTTTTTTTTTTTTTTGCTGAGCGCAAGAACTATGGTGTATATCACTTTAATTTATGTGTCAAATTCTCTTTCATTATCAAAGGTTTCCATGAAAGAGAATTGACATATAAATTAAACGTGATTCGGTAGTGTACTTATGCCCATGTTAGCAAGCGACAAATATTTCGCCAAGTAAAGAGATATTGGGGTTACACCATTATGTTATTATGCTAAGTAACCTAGTACATTGAAAATCCCTAATACACGCATACCATACCACACATTATTGGCAAGCCACGTCAAGTCTGACACGCTTGCCACATCAGATTTGAAAAAAATAAATAATCATAAAACGTAGTTGAAAAATTTTCACTTTTCTCATAAACAATCATAAGATTAATAGCATAGAGTCTTCGATTGAGAAAAAAGTTTAGGAGAAAAAGCTTATCAATGATATTGATCAACATAGTCCATTGCAAATTTTATAGTAGTTGAGGGGGATTTATATATTATCCTCAGAAAGATTTAACCTTTACAACGCGAAATATAAGATCACTAGCTTATATTTCAAATAACTAAGTAAAAACAAAGACGAAAGAAGAAGAGATAAAAGAAAATGGCTTGGTTGAGCTTCATATAAAAAATTTATATGAGTAGTCTACTTGTATTAATATCCTCTTTAGGGCTGCATGGTGGACAACGCACTTGCCAATTTAGCAAGTGGAGATGGGAATGAAATGGGGTGGTGGCGGCCGGGACATGGCCATATATATATGATCGAAACTCCTCCAGTCCGGCCCCCAACAGCGTCGGCCTCTTAGCCAAACGTACAACAACATGTAGTAATTAGTTGCGTAATATATTTTAATTTGAGTTGCAGAAAGTACTACTGAGCAAACACGTGAATGAAAGGCATGACCACAAGCATTTGGAGGGGTACGTAATGATCGACAGGTAGCATCATCATGCAGATTAAGGGGAAGGGATGAATGTGACACGTGCTCATTTATTACTCATTATAAGCTCATGTGCTTTGGTTATAACGTCGTACGTGCAGCCACTTTTTACAATGTGTCAAGTGTACTGTATTAAAGAGGTGAGCAGTTTGGTGAGTGTTACCAATTTGCATGCCCATGCATGTACGTTTGTTACTACAAAAAAAATGGATTTTTATGATCATTTAATTATGGCGAAAAGATTATTTGTGATCAAAACAGATTCATTTTAACTGTAAATAGTCAATTCATTGAAATTAATTAACCACATATAAATAGTTTTCTTGTAGTATGCGCGTCTATTTTAAACTCCAAGGTGCCAACGTCCTAGCCAGCTACCCAACAATTCTGACCAAAAAGCTCTTCTAGGACAAGCTCCAACGCAAGACGCGCGTACGTGAATTACCAAATCTCCTTAATTTTGATGGCTTGCTACTCAGCTAGATGTGAAGATTTCTAAGTTTTGCTTGAGGACAAGCTCCTCAACAAAGTGTGAAAATCTCCAACTCCTTGAGAACAAGCTCCTTGGTAGGGTATAAATATTGCCAAGTCTTCCTATATACAAGCTTTTTGATATGGCACCTTAGTCTCCATTTGAGGATAAACTCCTTAGTAGATGTGAAATTTGTTGCCTCTGATTGAGGATGCATCATGAGCTTCTCATGCAATATGACTCGATGATTGCTAAGATTAGGCAGTTTGGATATAAAATGTATTTCATATAATCATCTCATATTATCATTACAATTTTTTAAAATTTTCACATAAAATATAATAAATAATTCAATTTATTCAAATTTTAAAATAATAATAATAAATAATATTTTAATAATATTTTATTCAACTTTTTTAACTTTTATCTCAATTCACTATTCAATCCGCACCTAAGTCTCCGTTCAAATACGGGGTTCTTGGCAAGTCAGCAATAAGGACAAGCTCCTTGACAAGGTCCTTATTGCTGACTTGCCAAGGCGCCCACAAAGCTAAATCCATTCAAGGGTAAGCTTCTAGACAAGATAACATTAAACATTACTATGATCTCCTGTGGGAGGATGAATTCCTCGACAGGGCAACGTTATTGAGATTCGTAAAGCCTAGCCGACTATATATAAGAATCGGGAGGTAACTATAGAGGATGAGATTAAACGTCTGAGCCTCATACGTAAGACAATATATGCTAAAGACTGAAGCAGCAAACAAAGTCATGACCTGACAGCCTACAATCGAGGCTCGATCTTGCTTTATCAATGCCACGAATCAAAGAGATATGGCACACAAGCCAGTAATAGAAAAAATAATCATCAGAAGCAAAAGATAAACTCAGTATATAAGAAAAGACGTAGAAATAAGAAGGGGTTCCTAAGACATTTCTATCAATAATCATTCCTAGGATCTTGATCTTCTTTCTCCATCTCATCTATATTGGCTTATTTTTCTATATTAATTGATGATTACACGATTCCTCCATTGCCACTATCCTCGGGCCATTCAACCACCATTAACTGCTGACTTAAAATTTGCCATCAACAATTTCATTTCAAGATCCAATCAAATTTGGTAAGGGTCATGCATTCTGTTTTTACGTTGAGCTGCCCATATTTGTGAGTCCCGATTTGGTAACTTTCTTTAAACATATTATAGGCCCCATTTGGTATATAGACTCAACTGAGATCAACTTAGTTCAATCTAATTTAAATTAAATCTAACATCCAAACACCCAACTCTCGAATTACTAAATTCATCTCAACTCAAAATCTTTTTATACGTGAGACCCACAACCTTTTTCAGTTCAACACTTATATACGCGGGACCAACAACCCATTTAAACTTCCCATAAATATATCTAAATTCATCTTAACATCTAAACATATTTAAGGCTGCGTTTGGATGTTGAACTGAGTTGAGTTGAGATGATAAAATATTATTAGAATATTATTTTTTAATATTATTATTATTTTAGGATTTGAAAAAATTGAATTGTTTATTATATTTTGTGTTGAGATTTGAAAATGTTGTAATGATGAGTTGAGATGAGTTTACTTACCAAACGAAGCCTAAACTCATTTTAGGTAGACCCCACAAAACTCACTCCAACATCTCAACTCACTACTATTCATAAAAAATTTAATTTAGCTCAACATCCAAACGCAAGATAGTGTTCATGTATTAAGATAAAGTTTCATATAGTCCCTAACAAGCCCTGTCTAAAACTTTTCTCCTCTCTAAAATCCATACAAATTCTCCTTTCTAGTTATATATATGTATGGAGGGGAGGGAGAAGTTATATATGGCTCCTCTCTAGTTCTATCCTTGCTTAATCCTAATTTGTTTAGACCTTTTTTATCTTTTCCTTGTTTTTTCATTCTTTTTCTTGCTAGGTCGGATTATGCTTGATCTATTACTTTTCGGCTATCAAAATATCACGCGCATCATACAACTGTGCTAATTACAAGATACCGATATCCAAACCAAGGATCTGGAGGGAAAAAATATGGAGATCTTCATCAATGATAATTTACTGCATTGATCCATTTTTAAATGCAACCTCAAATTGCACTCAAAGATTCTACTAATTGGACCATCAAGAGGCTTCTTTACTGGATCCCACCTTCGTCAACATGACTCTTGCTCGATCAATTTATTTGAAGAGGACTGTTATGGTTATAAAAAAATTACATAAAAACAATCTTACAAATTAACAGAATTTCGTGTAATCCGATAAATCTACTTTATAATAAAAGTAACTTTACAATCTGATGAATCACATAAAGTCACGTCAATTTGTGAGATTACTTTTGTATAATCCATTTGTGGTTAAATTATTTGATCTTTTATTTGAATTCATTACATGTTTATTTTTTTTCTATCTTTCCACACTACATCTCTTATATTTAGATTTTTATTGGCATCTCTCATTCCCTTTCTCTCAAATTCTTATACCTAATCTTAAATGCAATCTTCGTGAGGAAAAAAAAACATTGAAAGTTTGACACATAGTAGTGAACTCCCATGCATATCACGTCTTTTGTAGGTAACCAAGATGTCAAACTTTTTCTTGAATGTTGAAGAAAATCTTTGAAGGAAGTGGGATGAGTCAATCATGGGTAGGCAGGCTTGGTATAGGCTTCTTTCACGGATTGAATAGGGCTTCCAGTTGAAGGATTCATCCATTGTCATTTCATGCCAAAATGCTTTCAATTTCTTACCTATCTTAATAATTAATCAGAAAATATAAAAAATATCTTATTGTGTATAACATCCTTAACAAACTATGTGTTTGATGAAAAAAAAAATTTTTTTTTTGCTAGGAATGGTGCGGCTTCCGGTTGCTCCCAACAGAACTCATAATTAATTATACTTTTGAATTTGGATCTTTGCAAGGCTGATGCTTGGGATATGCCATTTGCTTCCCTCTTAAAAGCATGAAAAAAATAATCATTAAAAAAAAAAAAAAAGTTACCAGGCAAGGATAATTATGTCATTTCTAATGAGAAGTCAACAACGTGCATTGGTTCTATAGCTCAACGAAGACTAGTCCATTTTTTTTTAAAAAAAAAAAAAAACGAAGACTAGTCCAAAAAGCTGATTTTGCTATTTTTGATTATATAAAATCATTTTGGGCTTTTTAAAATGGAGAGAGAGAGGCTTATTGGATCAAAATTGAAAATCATGGGAGTAATAAAATATTTAATTTCAAAATTCAGATACCGATCTTTAGTACTCAGCTTTAGAATTTAATTAGCTTTTAGATTGGCGATGGGTTTACTTTTATTCTTCATGTGTTGAGATAAAAAGAACAAATTTATTCTCTATCTATTTTTTACTATCATTTTATCATTTTATAATGCGATATTAGATGATAAATTTACAAGTAAAATATAATAAATAATCTCTAATAATTTAATATAATATTACGAGATGATAAGAAAATTATAAGAATTGAAATAATAAGTGAGTAAAAACTAACCATTTTTACCGGAACAAAGCATCCTAGAATTGGTTTTTTTAATATATTTTTTTAACAATTAACCAGAAATCACCTAAAAATGAGTTAGATATAACAAAATTTATACCGCCTTTCCTTCTAGCTGTCTGTAAAAACAAATAAGAAAAGCCAAAATTAAAAAAAAAAAAAATAAGAAAATTTAAAAACTGAAAAAGAAAAGGGATTTGGAGAAAGCCAGAAAGGGTCCATGTGTCTGTCTCATTCACTGTTGAATCCAAGAGGAGTGAAAAAGGAAATTACATGAGAGAGAGAGAGAGAGAGTTGAAGCCTCAACCAAAAAATAAAGAGGAGCTTTCTTTGACTCTCTCTCAATATTCATTCACACTTTGAAACTGATCCTTTCGCATTGTGCACTTTCTCCAGCCCTTCAATTCTTCTTCCCCCCACTCCCCAAAACCCCATTATTAAGGAGTCCGGAATTGGACTTCACATCTGACAATTCATATTGGTCTTCCTTGAAAATCTTTTGTAACCTAAATTCCCCATGATTCCTTGCTGGGTTTTGCTTCTATAATATTTGGGGATATTCTCTCCCGTGCCTTGTGTACTGTTAACAAAAATACCCTCTTGCTCTGTTTGCAGGTATGTGTTTTTTTTTTAAGAGCAAAATTATCTGTGACTAGAATTAGCCTGTGCCGTAGGTTTGATTCGTTTGAAGATTGTTTTTTAGTTTTATTTCGCAAAAACCCATCCTTTTTTCGTTGTATGGATGTCTTGAAGGCCAAAGATTCATGGGTTTTCTTGTAAATTTGAGAAGAATTTGCGGATTCTTTCAAGATTATACTTTTTGTAGAAAATGGATCCGAAATTGTGAATTTACCATATGGTTTAGGTTATTCTCTTATTCTATAGTATTTTGCTCTCGGATTCTGATTTCTTTGCCTCTATGCTTTGTTGGGTCTTCCTGAAGGCTCTGATCCATGGGAAATTGCTGTGCAAACCCCAGTTCTCCTTCTCAGAAGCAACACGGGAAGCGGAAGAAAAAACCCAATCCCTTCTCTGCTGATTACGCCGTGTCCAATGGAACTGGAGGCGGGAACAAGTTTTGGGTCTTGAAAAATCCGACGGGCCGTGACATCACGGAACAATATGACCTCGGTCGTGAGCTCGGCCGAGGTGAATTCGGGGTCACATACTTGTGTACCGATGTGTCTTCAGGCGAGAAGTTCGCCTGCAAATCGATATCGAAGAAGAAGCTTAGGACTTTGGTGGATATTGAGGACGTGAGGAGGGAGGTGGAGATTATGAAGCATTTGCCTAAGCATCCGAATATCGTAACCTTGAAGGATACTTTTGAGGATGACCAGGCAGTTCACATTGTCATGGAATTGTGCGAGGGAGGTGAGCTGTTTGATCGGATTGTGGCGAGGGGGCATTACTCGGAACGAGCTGCAGCGGGTGTTATGAAAACCATTGTTGAAGTTGTTCAGGTTGCATTTCGATCACTTTTTGAGTTATTGGTTTGGTTTGACATTGTTATGGATTTTATGCTTGTCATGTTCCTTGATATCTATGTAGAATCTTGAATATTGTTTGCTTTCCCCCTGAACCAACATGTGAGACTTTGGGTTTTTCTTGAATGATACTGGCTGAGTCAGATGAAATTTTCTTCTTGTAGTTATGATTATATGCTGGTAAATTCGTATAAGGAAATTCTATATGATTTTTTTACAACGTTTATGGTTCTGATATTACTTTTTTTGTTGAACTCGATGCGATTCTTATTCTTGGTTATTTAGGCTTTTAGAACTCAAGTAACGAGCGCAAAAAAATTTGAGTATTTAATTTTTCTCTCCCATCCCGTGTACTTGAGCTCTTGCCTATTCTTATGATCAATAAAATTGTCTACCAATAAAAAAAAATCCTCCTTTCCCTTTTATCCATAGTTTTAAATCCCCCATTCTCATCGATGTTCTCTCTAGGCAGGGCATGACCGTCTTTGTTGATTGGTCAATGAATTAATTGTTGAGCGAGGTGTTGATACTATGTTGCTATCGAGTGCTGATACTTGCTTCACTTTAAAGCTGACACTAACAGCATTGTCATTGTTTTGTCTGATGAATATTTTTATTCTTCCTCGTGAACATTGCTTGGACTCTTTCATCATTTTCTAAATTGTAAGTTGGCTGACTTCTATGTGAATGGGTGCATGTAATTACTAATTACTAACTTATTGTGAGATATGTCACAGATGCAATCTGATTGGTTTTTCATGCAAGGAACTTTCTGTACTTTTTGAAGCTTAGGTTTTCTTTCTATGTTGTTTACTCTCTCTCTCTCATGTTTCTGTGTGTCTCTGAATTTTGCCTATGTTGGACCAAATTATTTGTTACCTCTGGTAAACTCTCACATGTACAATTTAAATGAACTTACTGTTGTTGAATATATAATCCTGCTTTAGTTCAACATGTTCATGTGATGTAATTTCGTATGTTTATATGCATCATTGCAGATGTGTCATAAGCAAGGAGTGATGCATCGTGATCTCAAACCAGAGAACTTTCTTTTTTCTAACAAGAAGGAGACATCCCCCTTGAAGGCAATTGATTTTGGGTTGTCGGTATTCTTCAGACCTGGTATTGCACCACATCTGTCCTGCCTGTTTTATGCCATTTTCCCTCCCTTATGGACTTTCATATTTAAGTATTACCGTCATCATTACTGTCATTTTTTTTCTTTTCAGTTACAATTTACTCCACCTGAAGAATTTCATTTTGTTCAGGTGAGCAATTCAATGAGATTGTGGGCAGTCCCTATTACATGGCTCCTGAGGTTCTAAAGCGCAATTATGGCCCAGAGGTTGATGTCTGGAGTGCCGGGGTTATTTTGTATATTTTACTTTGTGGTGTTCCGCCTTTCTGGGCAGGTTAGTTTTCTATTGTCAGTGATTCTAATGTCTTTCTTTTTTTCTTTTTCTTATTAGTTATTTTGACTTTATATGAGTGTTAAGAGTTGAAAAAAATATATACATGTTTTATTTGAGAGCCTTTGTGTAAAATTAAGGATGTATGTAAATTACAATTACAGTATTGAACTGTTTCAAAATTTCTATTTTTGGTTGAGATCATTTTACACATGTTCTCAAGAATGTACTTCCTTTTATTTTATGTTTTGGGCTCCATTCTCACGATTGTGTTCCTTCATGCAGAAACTGAGCAAGGGGTAGCCCAGGCTATTATTCGTTCTGTTATTGATTTTAAGAGGGACCCCTGGCCCAAAGTCTCAGATACTGCAAAGGACCTTGTGAAGAAAATGCTTGATCCTGATCCTAAGCGGCGGCTTACAGCTCAGGAAGTGCTTGGTAATGTTTTGCTTCATAAGCTTTATGTGTTTCATATTTTCTAAAATTTATTGCTCTATATACTTATAAAAAAAAAAAAATTATTGCTCTATTAAATAACTATCCCAATACTTTAAAATGCAGATCATCCTTGGCTGCAAAATGCCAAGAAGGCTTCAAATGTTCCCCTGGGCGAGACTGTGAAAGCCAGGCTCAAGCAATTTTCAGTGATGAACAAGCTCAAAAAGAGAGCTCTAAGGGTAATGATCTTGATTTGCTTGAAAGAACAGGATACTGAAAGAACAAAATGCCAGTGTGTAAAAATATATGGCTGTGTGAGAGTGAAGATAATCTTATGCTCAGCTCTTTCACATGCTCAGTTTGACTTCACACTTTTCTTGTTTTTAGTTTTTTTTTTCACCTATTATAAATCTTTCTTGATCAAGAGAACTTTCAAAGATCTAATAGTGTTCTTTCCAGATTGCTATCATTGTAAAATCATGATTTCCTCATATTTGATGTCTGAACTTTTTGAGTTTTTTATCCTAGGTGGTGGCTGAACATTTGTCAGTTGAGGAAGTGGCTGGCTTAAAGGAAGCCTTTGATATGATGGATGCTGGCAACAGAGGCAAGATAAACCTTGAGGAGCTTCGATTAGGGTTGCAAAAGCTTGGCCAACAGATTGCTGATGTAGATCTTCAAATACTAATGGAAGCTGTAAGCCTTGCAAAACTAACTATCCTTCATGATCCCAGCACCCCCTCCCACTTCCCCCTTTTGAAGTATATTCACTGTTATAATCTAGCTCCAGATAATATTGACAAACTGAATATGCTGACCTATGATAGATTTGTTTATGTTCCCCTCTACCACCCCCCCGCCCCCCAAAAAAGAAGAAAATAAAAGAAAGAAGAAAAACAACAAAAGGTTGGAATGTTTTGTTTCCAAAATATGATCAAATTATTTTTGTAAAATATTTGAAATTTGGTTTCAACAGGCTGATGTTGACGGGGATGGAACTCTCAATTATGGAGAGTTTGTCGCAATTTCAGTTCACCTTAAAAAGATGGGCAATGACGAGCATCTGCACAAAGCTTTTGCATTCTTTGATAGAAACCAGAGTGGTTACATAGAAATTGAAGAGCTGCGGGATGCTTTGAGTGATGAACTGGAAGCTAACAGTGAGGAAGTTATCACTGCCATTATGCATGATGTGGACACAGACAAGGTTAGTGTTGAATTGCATGTGAATTTATCAAAACTACGTAGTGTAGAATTACTAATACTTAGAAAAGCTTTGCTGCAACAAACCCTTTTTCTTCCTCTGACATTCACTCTATATAAGGGCCATACCCTTGGACTAATTAGTAAACGCTGTCTTCTTTCAATATCTTATACAAAGTCTTCTCTAGTCTTTTGGCTATTGTAGAGCTCTTAAACTTCCAATATATTGCTATGGTCAATTGGTGGTTACTTTTGTGGGTGATAATATCATATTGGGACATTCCAAGCTCGGCTTCCTATCGATGCTACCTTTCCATGGAATTCATATGGAATTTATGTTGTCTCTAGGGTGAAATGCACTATGTGGTTTGGTTCAGTACTACTGCCGCATAGGTTTCCAATTTTTCTAATCGTACACAGCTATTTGTTCTACAAATAAAACAAATAGCTATTATCTTTGGTTGTCTCTCCTATGTACTTGATTTACACGATTTTTTAGTATCCTTCTCTTTTAGTGGATAGGTGTCTCTCTTGTATACTACTTGTGTACTTGGGTTGCACCTCTGCACTTATTAATAAAGAATTTTTTTTTTACATAAAAAAATATTTATTCTAACCAAATACTTCTGTCCTCCTTTGTTAAGTTATTAACTGAAATTTTCCCTTCTTTCCAATTGTGCCCACACCCAAGCCCAATATTTTTTCCCATTCGAGTTCATGGTCCTCTTCCTCCAACACGTGACACTACCATCTTCTCCACGATCATTCTAGATTTGGCAAGAAATTATCACCACCACTTTTCCCATTGCAACCCATGAATACTTGAAAACCAAACCTCAACCATCCATGGTCAAGACCTCATTCTCCATTTCACGTAGACATGCACCCCAAGATTTGGTACTTCTGCCAACCAAAAGTGCCAATTCACCACTTCTCCAAGTGGCAAACAACCCCCGGAGAACTCAGTTATACCAATCAGCACCCAAGTTGCATACACCTCACCCACAAGACCTCCCAAAACACCCACACATATTCTCTTCAACTCCCAGCTGGTGACTGTTCTGACCACTGCATCGGGCACCAGATTTGACATCCATTAACAAAGCAGGCCTCATGCAACCAAATCGATGACCTAAACCTCATAAAAACACCCAGCCACACCGCTTGAGAACCATTTGACGAATACAATTGTATTAATCAGCTAGTGAACAAATCAAGGATGATGACGAGAGACTGCTTCAATCCCAGCTTTGTGGAACTAGTTGCAAGTGTAACATCATTTGGGCCAAATATGGGAGAATTTATGGGTTCAAATAACCACGTTGGTGCATTTTTCCCTGGTTTTCAAAAAACTGGAACCGCTAATTTAATAACTTACTTGTTACTTATAAATAATAATAATAATAACTTGCTTGTTTTTAGCACCCTATATCATGTTCTCTTTCTGTAGCATGACCTTTTCTTTTTGTCATCTCATAAATTCCCCCCTCGTGATGCCTCCCTTTTTTTTCCTATCACATAGTAGTCTAGGGTTGCTATTCCCTGGAGCTATTGTGCTTAATATATTCTTTTCATCAATTATTCCATATCCCACATCTTTTGTCTCTCGTTATAGATGGCTGACAAGTACAATACAAATGGTTCCTCATGTACAGTTGTGCCACTGGTTTTGTGCTTCTTCTCGTCATTGATTCTAATAATATACCAGTGCTTAACACTTCATATACAGCCCGTGTCTTATAGAATTCTTAGATAATTTGCTGTATTGGGTGTCTCAACTATGCTCTGATTTAATCTTGCAGGATGGGCGCATAAGTTATGAGGAGTTTTCTGCAATGATGAAAGCTGGTACAGATTGGAGAAAAGCATCCAGGCAATATTCACGAGAAAGATTCAACAGTCTCAGCTTGAGGTTGATGAGGGATGGGTCCTTACAGCCTACAGGTAGCCAATGAGGGTAGATGAACCAACGATTATTAGAAATTACTAGAAATAAATACTGATGTTTGGGAAATGAACATATTCTTTATTTTTGTTGGGGTTTATGCAATCCTTGGTTTTTTTTTTTTTTTTCATTTTATTTCCTCCAGACCTTCAAATAGGTTGATCGGCTTTAGGGGGGGCCCTTAATGTTTTTTTTTTTTTTTTTGGTGTAACCTTTTTCTTTTCTAAGCGTCAATGTCTTCTGAAATAGCCATCTTTAGGATTTGTTTGTTTTGAGGTAGTTGCAGGAGAAAGAAGAAGAATTTAATGTTATCGTCGGGGAGAGTTTCATTTCATGCAAGTGTTGTTAATGTTATGGTGAAACATGTACGTGGTTGTAAATATGTCGACTCAGGCCCCTTTCTTTATAGATATATTGTTTAATTGCAGAAGCTGTCACATGCAATTATTCATTTTTTTTCCTTTTTACTTTTGCATTTTGTGAATATTTGTTTGTTTATTTTGTTTCGTTTCTCTTTAATATCACAGCCCTCACAATAATTTTCTCGTCTGTCACATTTTTTTCCCTTTATTTTGTGGAGGAAGTGCTGTCATGTTGCCAAGAAAATAAATTGGAAAAAAAAATCAAATACTGCTAAATATTTATATTCTTTCTAACTATACAAAATGGGTATGTATGATTTATTAAATATTTAATTTTGTGTTTAAAGTTGAACATTAATTTGATATTTTTGGGATCTTATCCCATATATCAACGTTATACAATATCATTCGACTTTAATTACGATAAATTGAAGGTGTTATCTCGTTAGATAAATTGAAGGTTTGGATACAAAGATGGTTTCAATTCATTTCATATAATCATTACAATTTTTTTAAATTTTACACAAAATATAATAAACAATTCAATTTTTACAAATTTTAAAAAAATAATAATATTAAAAAATAATATTTGAATAACATTTTATGCAACTTTTAACTTTCATATCAATTCAGTATCCAAACCTCACCAATGCTACTTAACATCTTTTTTATTATGAGTGGAGCTACTCTGCCGCCCTACTCTTACCGGGCATACCGCCCACCCAGTTGTTTTTTTTTTCTTTTTTTTTTCACATTTTTTAATACATTAAATATTTTTTAAAAAAAAAAAAAATACATCAATACACTTAAAATCACTAAGTACAAAAAAAAAAAAAAATTGACCAGCAATCAAATTGAGTGGTCAAAGTGGAAAGGCAAAGTAGTTTCATTCTTTTATTATCATCTTTCCATGATGTGGTATTTAATAATTATAGACTATTTATTATATTCTACTTATGGACTAATAATTTAATTTCATATCAATGCATGTTGAAAGGATAATAAAAAAAATTATGATAAATAGAATTTATATCATTTTACGATGTGGTATTTAATGATCAAGTAATAATATATACAATCGTAGAGTGTGCAAATCAATCGTTTTGAAAAAGATAGGTCAACTATTAATTAATTACTTTTTTTCTGGTGAATTTCATATTTACTCACTTTTTTAAAGAGAGTGCACAGCGCACTACACGACTGCAAATATCATTTATTTTTATCTATTTGGTTAAAAACTATTTATTTACGATATTTGTGGGATCGCACACCTCCTTGCTACTAGTTTTTCTAAAAAATGAACACCACGATGTAAAGGTTTATTTTTTTACAAAAAAAATTTGCATGAGACTTGTATACTTAAACTTGTGCCTTTATTTTCAGCTTTGGAAAATCATTTTACTTCTCAAAGGTTACAAACATGGTAATCTTATTTCATCAATTTTACATTTTAGCAATTGAGAAATATTGCATGTGACTTTAGCTTGATGGGGGTATCCGTATCTCTCACTTAATTAATGACTTTTTTACCCAAGTTTATATAGTAATTGGGAAAATCTTTCCTTCCATAAAATATTTACCAGTGAAAAACAATGAAGTATGCCTATTTTGCCTTTTCTAATATTAAATATGCATTTTAAATGGGTGACCTATTTATTATATACGATATGGCAATAGGAAAGCATATCAGAATTATCTTTTATATCGTAATCCTTAATGGTCAAGTATAAACTAGACAATTATTAAAAGCATGTAATAGCAAGGGTGGTGCTAGAGCTACCGAGAAAAGGTATCAAGTTCGATTCTGACAGTGTAATTTTTTTTAAAGCAGTTTTTATGTATTTTAAAAAAATATAAACAAACACAAAATAAACAAACATAATTTGTTTTTAAAAAAGTTAATTGGCATATGATAAGTACACTTTGTCGATGTACCTCTCGTTTTTCTAATAGTAAACTCTATATGATTTTCAAAACCATGAACTTTTCGCCAAATCCGGCAAGAAAGAACCTTTCAAAAGAGGTGGGGAACCTAAGTAGCTTCGGTAGTTGGAAAACAAAATGAACTGAAAACAAGTAAATTTGCAAAAGAATAAGTCGAAAATAAGAGTAACAGGATGTCGTGGAAGGCAATGCAAGAACAACAAGAAGAAACAACTGAGAACACAAGGAAGAAAAAAGTTTAGGAAAAATGGGGAACAACTCTTGCAGAAAGAATATACAAAACGATGTAAGTTAGGAAGAATTTCATCTTGTCATACTTAATCTTTCATTGTTGATCCTATAAATTAGATTTCTCATTGTATATTTGTTATTATCCTCACTAGGGTGGGCGATGGGGCAACCTCGATCGTTACATGCCAGGGTGCAGGACCCCACCGACACATGGAAACTCAAGCAAGGATAGGGACGGGGCACAGGCTAAGCCCAGGCTCGCTTATTCTGGGCACAGCCTAAACGCTGTTATTTTGGATAAAACTTTAAAACAATGTCGTTTTATTATAGGGTTTGAGTTTCGTATAAAATGCGAAATCTCTGCTCCCAGCCGCCCAACCATTCTCTCTCTCTCTCTCTCTCTCTCTCTCTCTCTCTCTCTCTCTCTCTCTCTCTCTCTCTCTCTCTCTCTCTCTCTCTCTCTCTCTCTCTCTCTCTCTCTCTCTCTCTCTCTCTCTCTCTCGTGTCACTATTAATATTTGGTAACTTGGAATGGTGATTCACTGTTGGTTGGTGGTTCATAGGTGGTTTTGGTTTTTTCAGCCATGGGAGGGCAATGGGTTGTGGGATATCTATATTTTATTTGGGGTAATGGATGGATCAGGGGTCAATTTGTCCCTAGCAACCGGACGGGGGGACCCATCCACAAGGGGTGAGGCCGGAGCCTGGGGGCCCAAACCCCCTCCCCCGGCCATGCGCGAGGGGCAGAAGATGGGACAGTGTCATCCCCCGTTCAGGGTTGAGGTAGCACCCCTAATCCTCACCTTGCTTTTTCATTGAGAGTTTCAATTAATTACTAGTATTGCCATATTAGCTGTGTTTTTAGATAGTTGTTTCATCCATTGATTAGACCATATTTATTTTCTTTCTATTAACATTTTGCATATTGATACTAGCTTGTTTGCTAATTACAAACGTCCTAGAATCTAATTTTAATTTTTTTTTTCACTTATGTAAGACATTAATCTGAGTGAACAATTGATCAAGTTACAAATTTATACATAAATTGTTGGCATTGTAGGGTTTTAGGTTGCGAATAGACTACCCAAAAAAAAAAAAATAAAATAAAAACCCTCAATTAAAGATATTCAGAGAAGAGGACACACCAAGATCAAGAAGAGAGGAGGAGTGCCCAACTCATACAGAGCAATTAATTCAACAAGATTTAGTTACAAATTTGATGTGTCAATAAATGATTACTGTGATATTTATTATAATTATAAAAAATTAAAATATCAATACTTTGATTTTGTCATAGAATATGGTTAAGATTAGATTCTATAAATAAACTTTTGACTTGACATTAGAGAATCTTAATGATGTGACACCAAGATGATAAATTGCCATGAGTTTATTTTTTTGAAACATGATATCACAATTTCTTTATTATTACCAATTGAGCATGTTACCTTCTCTCCATCTCTCTATCTATCAATGTCAGACCGTTTGGTTATTGAAGTGATCTCATTTTATTTTATTTCATTTAATTTTAATTAATAATTTTATTAATATTTATAAATTATCTTAATTCATCTCATATCATCTCACTGTTCAAACGAACCCGTAATTGTGAATTTTGTGTCATTTAGATTCAGTTTGAATATAAAAATTGTTTTATAATATTTTATCTTATCATTATAATTTTTTTAAATTTTCATACAAAATATAATAAATAATTTAACTTTTTCAAATCTTAAAATAATAATAATATTAAAAAATAATATTATAATAATATTTTTTTTCAACTTTCAACTTCATTTCAATTTACTTCATCTCAATTCACCGTCCAAACGGCACCTTAAAAAATGTCTGTCCAATAATATTTTAGAAAAATACCATGTGGGCTATAAAAAAATATCGGGAGAAAGAAACTATGAGGTCTGGTGCATGTGTGTTAATGTGGGTTTGAGTAAGTCCAATAATATTTTACTAGCCATTCTTACTCAACATTTTAATATCATGTATTATATTTGATTTTTTTAAAAATTAAAAGAATATTTTTATTTATTATTTATATATCATATATTTAATAAAAATAAAAATAAAAAATTAGGTATGAAATAAGAATAATAAATAAAATTTTTCATATTTTACAAAAGTGATTTTTCGTTTTCTTTCGCTTAATTGATGACTACCGATGTGTGTTGGGGGGTGACTAATGACGTGACTTCTTGGCAGAACACAAAAAGGAGCTTTTGCTCTCGAAACGCTCAAAAATTAGCAGATGGATGCTGGAGCTTTTGGAAGTCTTCAATACCAAAAGGCTGGGCTTGGCTTTTGCTTACATGTCACAATCACAGCCTTCGGAGCTTGCATTTGTAACTTTGAAAATAAGGTATCACTCTTTAATGTTGTTAATTTTGGGTAAATTACTGAAGTGTTTTGAAAAAGGTCTATATAAAAAAATTATATAAAAATAAATTTCGAAATTTATCTGTATTTATATAACTACTTATTTTATAATAATTTATAATCTGATGTATTACACTAAATTATGTTATTTTGTGTGTTAATTTTTTTTTAATTTTTTTATGATTAAAATATTTTTCTTTAAATAAAACTCACTCAAAAAAATTAATTTTTATGATGGGGTCTTAATTTTTTCTAAGGCCATGCATTTATTATTTATACGTTTTAAATTTACATATAGTATTACTTAAAAATTAACTCTCAATTTGATTAGAAATTCATCCCAGATTCTTTTTTCCATAATTAATGCCCTTTTGACCCGTGAGTGATTGATTTTAGGTTAGTGTTACATTAGGTTGGTTACATAGTCTTTATTTAAAGAAAAATTCTTCTGTCATTATTTACTATTCCACATCTTGCATTTTATAAAAAAATTAGTAATGTTAGGTACAGTCTCTAAATTAGGACTGCAATGCAAGTCTAAACAATTTTATCTTTAAAATTTTAATAAGTTCACAAGTGCCTGTCTCCGTCAATTTTTGTTAAAAAAGAATTAACAGGAGACCTTCTACATGACATCAATTCGCCACGTCTCAACTTTCGATTAGCTGAGGTGGCATATTGATGCCACGTGACAAATTCCTGTTAATCTTCTAACCAGAGATTGACAAAAGTACCTAATTGCAAGTCCTTTTATATTCAGAAATTAGTATTGTAAAAATTAAAAACCGTGGTCTTAATTTGTAAAAGAGTAATACTACATACAGTCGTGGAATACGCAAATGCCGTGCAGTCGCTTTGAAAAAGAGTGGGGCCCACTATTAAATAATTAATTTCCTTTCATGTGGGTCCCATATTTATTTACTTTTTTCAAAGTGATTGCACGGCAACTGCACACTCACGACTGCAAGTTTCATTTCTCTTTGTAAAAACATGAAAACTTGAATACACAGTAACTGTGGCCTTGTGCAATATAGACAAAACCCAAAAGCCGAATTGGACTAAGTAGAAACAATTAACCAAACCTGAAGTGCTCTCGTACAGAGTAGTTAACCCTAGTTTTCCAACCCCAAAAGTCCTCAGATCCTTGACAAGTGAACCAAATAGGCCATTGCTGTATTTCAGTTTCGGATCAGAAATGATATTTACAGTCCTAGAGGATGGACTACTTGGACATTAGGATGAGAGGAAAAAAAACATAAAAGGGTGGGCTAAAATGCAATGGCAGGTGACGGACTTGAATAATGTTAGATACAATTTTAAAATGTGTAAGTTTCATACAATTTACTTATAAAAATAATGTTTGTTGAGGGAAAAATGGGTTAATTGGCATATTCTTGTGAAAACCTATGTAAAGTTGAGTTGTAACAAGTGTTGATGCAGTGTTAATGAAAAAGATTGAAGTGTGCTCAACATGGCTCGACTGGCGCTCGACTGGCGCTCGAGCGGAACCTTCCAGAGAGGTTCGCTCGATGGGCGCTCGACACAGCGCTCGAGCGGAACCCATCCAGAGTGGTTCGCTCGATGTGCGCTCGACACAGCGCTCGAGCGGAACCATCCAGAATGGTTCGCTCGATGTGCGCTCGACCCAGCGCTCGAGCGGAACCCGTGAGCTTGACGTAGCGCTCAAGCGGAATCTTCCAGAGTGGTTCGCTCGATGTGTGCTCGACGCAGCGCTCGAGCGGAACTCAAACATAGAGCTTCGCTCGATGTGTGCTCGATGTTGCGCTCGAGCAGACCTCATACAGAGACGTTCGCTCGACCTTCGCTCGACATCTCGCTCGAGCGGTTTCAGAAGATAACGTGCGCTCGACCTTCGCTCGACACCTCGCTCGAGCCAATGTTCAAAGATAACCTAAATTCATGCTTTGGGCGCCGTGACTTGCTGGGACTATAAATAGAACAGATCATTTTCTGTTCTGTGGTGTGGAAAAACAGAGCAAAACCTTAAGTGTATCAAGAGCCAAAGAGAGAAACCTATTCCTCACCTTGTTAATCTCTTTTGGACAAACACAAATCCACCACACCACTCTCAAGATCAAATTTCATTCAAAGTCCATTGAAGTGGACGTTTTGTTGGCCGGAAGGTTTCCGGAGCTGCTGTTGATGCAGAGATCGAGAGGTTCTCGTGGAAAGCTATAGAAGGTCGGAGTTCCGACACTACATGCGTGTAAAGATCGAGTGGGTCACTCGTGATGTTGCAAGCCAAGTTTAGGAACTACAAAGGTTTTGTGAGTGTTTCTATATTGGTTGTAATGAACTTTTTCTATAGTGGATTTTAGGTGGTGCCTTACACCTGGAGTGGTTTTAGAATTTGAAGAAGTTCTTCAAATGAGTTTCCACTTCGTGACCAAAATCATTGTGTTAATTATTCTTGTTCATTGATTAACTGTTTATTTGTTTCTGTTTTTGAAAAGACCATAAAAATTGGAATACACCTATTCACCCCCCCTCTAGGTGTAGTGATTGGTAGAACCACTGCTTTTTCAATGTTCAACATGAAAACGCAAGTTTTTTCATGTAGTTCTAGGTGTTCTCAACTTAAAAAAATAAATAAATTACAAAAAACTTACAAGCACGAAAACTATATAAATCATCTTCCATTGGGTGTGCTTGTTAGGTAGTAAGAAAAAATGATAAATTTACAATTAGTTTGTAATTATTTTACTACAATGTCAAAGGTCTGTGATCTAATTGACATAAAATCTCAACCTTCAAAATGGAGGTATTGGATTCGAAACCTCCCTCTCCAAATGTGTAAAAAATAACTGAGCTTCGGAATTTGCATGAAACCTTGACATGTGGGTACATTAAGTTGGATATAGGGGCACAAGTGCTTACTTGGAGTTCCAAGTAGAACTGTAGAAGTAACAGTACTAGAATATGCTAATTTTGCGGAGTAGAAGGGAAGTGGAATGCAGGAGGAGTGAGTTACTGCAGGGCTTAACTAATATAACATGCAAAACTAAAACTCCTTTTTTTTTTAAAAAAAAAAAAAAAAAAAAAAGATTTTGTAGAATTTAAATATTTAAATTTAATCATCCGAAATATGTCGTTTAAAAGACGATAAAATCAATAACAAAGAACAGAAATTCTCAAGTACAGAATATTTAAAAAAAAAAAAAAACTTAAAAGTGAATAAGGAGCCAACTCAAAGCCATCCAAATTCAATAGGTTATACTAGTTATTATTCATATCAAATCTAACTTAGATTTGGTTAATTAAAATAACATGCACTGCCCAATAGAGAAAAATATATAATAAAGTATCCAATTTTAGTTTATATGTTATTTTATATATATATATATATATATTTTAGAAAGAGCCGGAGGCCACCCACATAGCAGCCCCGTCCCAATTTTATTAATAAACCCTCACTTGTGGCGGAGGAATACCGTGGTTACAGCCCGAGACCTGAGGCTACATAAGAGAAAAACCAAATCCAAGTCTCCAAAAAAAACCAAATAAACGCAACAACCATACAAAAAAACTCTAAGAAACAATCAATGAAGCAAAAAACACCAAACCAAAAACCTGCAAGGGAAACCTGCACAAGCATAGGTTAAGAAAAATTAAATTGATAGCAGAGAAAGAAACATACCTGGAGAAACCAGCGCTCAAATTCAAATATCAACTTCTTCGAATTTTCCGGAGATAAGGAAGACCCCCTTTATCCAACCGAATATTACCTCTAATAGGAGCAGGCAACTCTGATAAAGAAAACCAAGAGCCAGAGTGACCCTTAGCCCCCATTTTAGCAAATCCATCAGCCACCGAGTTACATTCTCTATAGCAGTGGACAACAGAAACATTAAGTCCAGCTATACGGCTCTGAATTTCATCCCAATAATCTTCCATGTACCAAAGACCACATCTCTGATTCCTCAACCAGGTAAGCACCAGCATGGAATCAAGTTCAATCTCCACAGAACAAAAACCCAACAAACCAATGTACCGAAGCCCATGAAAAAGACCCATCAGCTCTGCATAGTTATTAGAATTATGCCCAGAGACTTCAGCAAACCCGCAAAGCAAATCTCCTTTATCATCCCGAATGATACCTCCTGCGCCCGAAGACCCCGGATTACCAAGAGAACATCCATCCACATTTAATTTAACCCAACCAGGCTTAGGCGGTTTCCACTTGATCGGAGAAATAAACTCCTTCCTCATGACATTTAGTGGCAAATTGAAACATTGTAAAATACCTTCATCACGCCGAGTGAGCAAATTAACATCTTTGAGCTTTAAAGCAATCCAGGAAACCCAATATTTTATGGAACACCAAACCTGTTGAACCGATTCTCTCAAACCTTCCATCCTGGCCTTACAACGACGCCCCCATAATCTCCAAGTAATGATCGTCGGAAGAAGACCCATTAATTGACCAGGACGATTAGAATTTTTTGCCCGCCTATACCAACACTCCACCCTCTGTCTCCAAGAGGCACCTTCCATCCAAGGAACTCCAAGAACCACCGAGCATATACGCCAAATTTTTTCAGCAAAGTCCCCTCTCGAAAGACTATGATTAAGATCTTCATACTTAGAATGGGAACAACAATCACATCGAGAGACAATAGAGATACCAATTTTGCGGATTCTGTCATCCACTGGAAGACAATCATGTATAGCCTTCCACATAGTAATCGACATTTTTTTGGGAAGAGAGGAATTCCATACCCATTTAGCCCAAGGGAAATCTGGACCCCTCATACGAATACAAGTCCACGCACTTTTAGTAGAGAATTGACCGTCAGCATTAGGCAGCCAAATCAACATATCCTTCCCATCTTTAATCCGACCCAGATTCAAAATCAGTTTTTCAGCTTTGTGAACACCAACCAACTGAGTGAAAAGATCCAAATTCCAGCCCAACCCAGATTTACAATCTTCCAATTTAAGATTCGGTTTATCAGAGATCTGAATATTATCCCGAAGAGGGCCATCATCAGCCCAATTATCATGCCAAAAAAAGAGATTGCCCTCCCGAACTTTCCATTTAGACTGAGCAAGCACTAAAGGGATACTCTGCAAGATCATCTTCCATAAAGAAGACCCTTTCTGAGGGTTCACCATAGAAATATGTCTATCACCAATATATTTAGCACGAAAAAACTGAGACCAAAGAGAGGTACCTTGCAAAAGATTCCAAGCTAACTTCATGTGAAGAGAAGATTGCACATCTTGAAGATTACGAATTCCCAGCCCACCTTCCGCCACAGGTTTACAAATATCCATCCAAGAGCGCCATTTTTTCTTAGGTTTACCATCTTTAACGCCCCAAAAAAAAGTACTAATGATTCTTTGAAGTTTCTCAATCACCGATTTAGGAATTTTTAAAATCGAGAGACTATGAATAGGAATACTTTGAAGAACATGATTAATAAGAATCAGACGCGAACCACTAGATAACAGTCTGGCTTGCCAACCCTCCAATCTAGACTGAACTTTAGCAATCAAATCATCAAAATGAGTAATCTTAAGACGACCGGAAATAATAGGAACACCCAAGTATTTGAAAGGAAAACTTCCTTCCGTAAAACCCGTGAAACGAAGAAGAGCCCGACGTCTAGAACCATAAATCTGAGAAGAGAAAACCATGGCAGATTTGTTTTTGCTCACCGCTTGCCCCGACCACATTTCATAAGTCTTCAACACATCAGTAATAGCTTTCAAAGAGGCCTTGCCCCCATTACAAAAAAGCACCATATCATCAGCATAAAGTAAATGAGTAATAGTAGGAGTACCTCTTGGATGGGAGAACGGAATAATCTTACCAATGCGAACCTGCTTTTTAATCATTCTCGAAAAGATTTCCTCCATAAGGATGAATAAATAAGGAGAAATAGGATCACCTTGCCGTAACCCACGCCCACCTTTAAAGAAACCTTTGGGAACCCTATTCATGACCACAGAAAACCAAGGACTAGTAATGCAGTTACTAATCAACATACAAAAGAAATCCGAGAACCCAAAAGCTTTAAGAACATGCAGAAGAAAAGACCAATCAACACTGTCATAAGCCTTTGCAATGTCAATCTTCAAAACAACATTCCCTCCATGAGCAGGTTTATTAATATAATGAATCATTTCTTGCGTCACACTGATATTCTCAAAAATACTGCGGCCCGGGAGAAAGGCTCCTTGTTCAGGAGAAATAATATTAGTAAGCAGGGGGGAGAGACGAGTAACCATAATTTTGGTGCAAATTTTGTAAAACACACTGCAAAGACTAATCGGTCTGAACTTATCAAAAGTAGTAGGATTATCCACTTTCGGGATTAAAACCAGGAAAGTAGCATTAAAAAACCGAGGAACAGCCATACCACGAAAAAATTCCGCCACAGCATCAACAACATCCATACCAACAATATGCCAACAAGACCGATAGAAGCTCGACCCAAACCCATCAGGACCAGGACTACTATCTTCCGGGATGGAACAGAGAGCATCATAGACTTCCTGAGATGATGGAACACGAGCAATAAATTCATTGTCTCCCTGAGAGATAATCGGTTGAACCAGGTCACCCAGGTTAGGCATCTCACGGATATTACCAGCCTCCAAAAATTGAGCGAAATAAGAAATCGCCCCTTCATGAATCTTCTCTGGAGAGGAGAGAATAGAACCATCCTCAAGTTTCATCTCTTTCACCTCTTTATGATTACGGCGACTGATAGCCCTAAAGAAATTGGAGTTCGCTTCACCCTGCTGAATCCATCTTTGTTTAGCTTGTTGGGCAAGGCGTTTTTCTTCCCTTTCAATCCAAACTGAAAGCTCCAACTGGGAAGCTACGAGATCATCTTCCACCTCTTCTGAATACTCGACTGTAAACTGTACTCCAATCCCTTAATCTGATCCTCAAGAGCCACTATATGATTTTCAGTTCTACCAAAAATCTGCTTGTTCCAAGCTCTCAGCACAATTTTTAGACGTTTGAGTTTAGTAACAAGAATAGTTAAGCTAGACCCCCCAACAACCTCACCATTCCAAGAATTCAAAATGCAATCAAAAAATTGAGCATGAGAAACCCACATTTGCTGAAATTTAAAAGAAGGATAACCATACCGAACATTCTAATTCTCCAACGAGATCGTCATCGGCGCATGATCAGAAGCCAGATAATCCATAGTAGCATCCGGGAACATTTCAAGAGCCGCTGTATTCAAAAAACAACGATCAAGACGCGCCCATTGTTTAGATCTTCCAGCTTGACCATTACACCAAGATAGAGAATTCCCATGGAAAGGCATCTCAAGGAGACCACAAGATCCCACCCAACCATTAAACTCCTCCATAGCCAAGTTTAACCGAGGCCTGCCCCCTCTACGTTCCGAGTCATTTATGATAATATTAAAATCTCCCATCACTAACCAAGGGACTTGCTGAATATAGGCTCCACTCATTGAATCCCACAATCTTCTACGCTCTAAGTATGAGCATTTCGCATATACAAAGGTGATTCGTAAAGCATTCAAATTGGAAATACGAACAGTCAAGAATTGGTCTCCCATGCACTCAACAACAAGACTAACTTCCTGAATCCAAAACATCCAAATTTTCCCGCCTTCATTAACATTAGCACAACAACAATCAAAATGCAATCTATCACACCACCTGTCTAACTGAGAGATACTAACCATAGGTTCAGCAATAACAAGAATTTTAGGATGAAATTTCGATACCAATTTTTTAAGGCGCTTGCTCGACGTTCCCACACCCCGAGCATTCCAATATAAATAGGAAATAGTCATAAATCAAGACGTGAGGGTTGACTCACAACCCTAGAAGAATCCCTTAATTTAATACCTTTCCGCGAACCATTCTTGTCTAACTGAATTTCCGAGTCCGATACCAGAATCTTGTTTTTAGCTAAATGTTTCAAAACCCCATCTGAGTCAGAATCCGAATAAACAACACCGTCCGGACAGCAATGCTCACGTTCCACGTTCACACAATTTGAATCAATTCCATCCTGTTCAATCCCGCATCCATCATGGGCCAAGGCAACAAAACCTTCTTCATTAAGATCAAAAGTAAGGACCGGCTCCAACTGAAACATTTTGCTGGGCCCAGTGGCATCATGCCCCATTTGAAATGTCTGTATCTCTTCCGAAGGAGGCCCAACACAAGAGCTCCCATTGCCAACTGCTTCCTCACACTGCCCAGGCGAGAACAAACCAACAGACCCGTAACCCGCACCAGCTTCCATAGCAACTTCAATCACTTGCACAGCTTTCGGGCCACCTTCTTTAACATTACCAGACATAGCTTCTCCAGCCAACTCAGTGGCATCTTCCCTGACAAACTTCGTTTCAGCTATCACTTGCACCTGTTCAGGAGAATTAGATACAGCCCGATTGTCATTTTTACTTTGTTTACCCTGTTCAGCTATCACTGCACCATCAAACGGCACAAGATCCTTCTCAGAATCAGGATTATTCACCGCTACTTCCGTCTGACCATCACCATCCACAAGCGCCCCCTTAGCAATCGGTAGGGGTGTAAGTTGAAACCGGTAAACCGGAAAACCGGTCCGAACCGGACCGGACCGGACCGGTTTTACCGGTTTTGAACCGGTCCGGTCCGGGACCGGTTCTTAGAAAGTGAAAACCGGCCGGTTCCGGTTTTAAGATTTTTCGGACCGGACCGAACCGGACCGGACCGGTTGATAAAAAAAAATATAAAAAAATACTTATATTATTGTATATATAAGTTTTATACAAATTATTATATATATATATATTAATATATATAAGTTTTTTATTTTACGTATAATTATAATTTTTTATGTGAAAGTTTTATATATAATTATATATATTTATATATGAAATAATTTCTTATTATAATTTATAAATTATTACATAAAATGTTAATACTAAATCACTAAAAGTTTATAACTAGTACTAATATTAAATATATAGTTTATAACTAATACTAATATATAACTTATAATAAAAGTATAAAACAATATTTTTAAATTAGTTTTTTTTTTATAAACAAATTTATGATGATAAATTGTGAAATTTACATTTTAAAAAAACCGAAAAACTGGACCGGACCGGACCGGAAACCGGTAAAACCGGAAGTACCGGTTTAGGAGGGTAACCGGTGCGTAATCGGTTTTGAAAAATACAAAACCGGTACATACCGGTTCGGTCCTAGATTTTGTCCAAAACCGGACCGGACCGGACCGGTTACACCCCTAGCAATCGGTATTTCAGATTTCTTCACCCAGATCAACCCTCCTTTCTCCTTTTGTTTCGGTTCACCTCCAGAACGACAGGTTCTCAGATTGTGACCTTGGCAGCGACATTTTAAGCAGTACGCCGGCAAAGTCTCGTAAATAATATCCTGTTTACGGCTACGTTTCATCCCAGGAATACCAATCCAGAAGTGAGAGAGGGGCTCCTGTGATGCATCAATCTCTAGACAGACCCGAGCCCCATCAGTACGAGTAGCACACGTCGTTGGGTTATCACGGCGGATATATCTCCCTATCGGTGCCGTGAGTATCTCAAGAAGAGAGGAATGATAGAAATTGGGAGGCAGGCCCGGCAGGAAAACCCACACAGGAACATTTGGTGGCTCAAAATCTTCATCAAATTCTGGAGACCATGCAAAGGGACGGTAAGGAACGCCCTCTATCTCACAGGATTCCCTTGATAGAGCCTTTTGAAGATCTGCTTCATTATTCATGCGGATGAAAATATTTCTGGGTCTTTGCATGGCCGAAACCACGGGTAAAGATGACAGACCCCAGCGGCTACGGATGAAGGCACGAACGCTGTCTATGGAAGGTCGTTGACGAAGGAATTTTACCACCATCGAATAACGGAACGGAACTGCAGTTTTTGTAATTTCCTCCGATGAAAAAGAAAAATAAACCTCCCTATCCAAAGACTTCGGTTGCCGGAACGGGACAGCCACCGTCGGCAATGGTTGGGGCACCGAAGAAACAATATCAGCGAACGACCGAGGAGGACCAGCCATGGAAGGCTGGCCATCTACGGTCGCCATGCAAGGAAACGGCGAACGTGAAAAATTATGAAACCCTAGCAGAGCAAACTTTTACGAAAAAGGCAACTTTTTTCTCATGTTATTTTTTATATTTGATTTGTAAGATTTAAATTTTAAAATTTATCTTTTAAAGTAAATTATGACATGTGAATGACGTGTGGCGTAAAACTTTCAAATAAAATTATTATTTTTTTGATATCATGCATGGATACGTACTGTCTGATTTATTTATTGTGTTTCTCTTTATTATTGATGATAAATATATACAAAAAAATGAATGTAAATATATCAAGGTACGACGGTATATAGAGTCTTCTCTCTTTCTTCTTCAAATGTAAATCATAAGAATAATAATGCTTTAATTAACTCTCCAAAGTCCAAAATAGTTATAGCTGCGCATTCTCTTAATTGAGATAGAAATAGCATTAGGCAATGCAAATAAACAAACTTTCAAGCTATTTGATAGTCCCTTACACCTGTCACACATGCTTAAGACAACGTAATATTAATGTCTAATAGTCAAATTATCGATATTCTATTATTAAATTGGTGTGTAGAGCACACCATCCACATCATTTAAATGATAAAATTTTATTTATAAGATTTAAATTTAAAGATTTATTTTTCAACTCAAATTATGTCATATAAGTATTTTATTAAACGTGATCATCTGCACACAGGCTTGAAAATATAATTTTTTTATTTTATTTTATTGTATGCTAGTTAGACTTGTACATTAACACAGTGTTTGGTGCGTCAATATATTAAATATTTTCTACAACTAAAAGTAGATGAACACTTCATATTGATTCTATAGTATTTAAAGTAATTTCAGCATTAAATGCTCTAGATATTGAGATAACATATCTAATTGCTACCTGTATTAAGCATGCGTGACAGGTCTAAGAGACTCTCAAATAGCTTGAAGGTTTCTTTCTTGGCATTGTCAAATGGTATTCCTAATGAATTTGGATGGTTTTTGAGTTGACTCCTTGTTAAATGCATCATTTGAAAGTTTAATTTATATATTTAAAAGTTTTTTTTTTTTTAAATTGTCTGTTGAGAAATACTCTTCTTTATTGAGCAATGCTAATTATAAGCGGTTGTGAAGAATACACCCTCTGTTAACATGATTTGAATTTTTTGAAAAAGGTTAAAATAATTTTTTGAAAAAAATCAAATATGATAATAGCATTGATGATATGTCCTTTATCCCAGCTGGTAAGGTATCATTTGAATGTTGAACTGAATTAAAATGAATTGAATTTTTTATAAATAATAGTGAATTAAGATAGTGGAGTGAATTTTATGGGATCTGCTTAAAATGAATTTAGATGTGTTTGAATATTAAGAAGAGTTAAGATGTATTTATGGAAAGTTGAAAAAGGTTATGGGTCTCGCGTGTAAAGATGTCTTGAGTTGAAAAAGGTTGTGTGTCCTATGTGTAAAGAGGTTTTGAGTTGAGATGAATTTAGTGATTTGGAGTAATGCTATACACCACACCACCATCTTATTTTCATCCTACTATGTAAGATGTGACATATTTATCACTATTAGATGATAAAGAAGTATGTAATAAATGATCATTTAATAGTGATAAATGTGTCACACCATACTTAGTGGGATGAAAGTGAGATGATCGTATGATATATATAATTTTTCTTCGAGAATTAGGTGTTTGGATTTTTTTTTTTATAGGTATTGAGTATTTAAATATTAGACTCAGTTTAAAATTAAAGTGAATTAAATTAATTTAATTCAATCAAAGTTACAAACGGAGCCTAAATATAAATATATCACATAAATAAATAAAATTAAAAATAAAAAAATTAAATAAAAAAAAAATGAAAGAGTTTAGCCAAGCCCTGGAGCAACTTCCCTTCTACTCTGCAAAACTAGCATATGTTCTGGCGTTACTTTTACTTGGAACTTCAAGAAAGTACAGGTGCTCCTACAGATATCCAACCTAATCCGGCCACGTGTCAAACGTCGAAGAATGTTTCCCGCCTATTCCGAAGCTGACATGGCATAGTACCCAGTGCTGTGATTTGCTACAGTGCTATTCTACATGCTCACGTCAATGCCCAGAAAGCACGTCACTGCCACTGTGTCAAAGGCGCACACACCAGTGGCCAGACTTGGGTACTGCCTCAAAGGTACTTCATCCAACATGCTATTGCTTTTTAGGCTCCCTTTTTTTTTTTATTTAATTTTTTCCTACTCCTCCTGATGTCCAAGTAGCTCCAAATTTAGGTTCCTTTTCATCAGTTAATACTTTCAATGGCCTATTTGGTCCACTTGTCAAGGAAATCAAAGGACTTTTGGGTTGGAGAAACTAGGGTTAGTTCTGTTCCAGCACTTCAGGTTTGGTTAATTTTTTCCTACTTGGTTCAGTTTGGGTTTTGGGTTTTATCTGTATTTTTTTTTACTGTGTTTGGGTGAATTTATTGCATGATTCAATTTATGACCTCTCCAGGATTCTTGATATCTAAGCTTTGTTGTAATAGGTTTTAGCGTTAATGTGGTTTTTGGTTGTAAATTGAATTTCTCTAATTTAGTTTCCCGAGCTTTTAATGTTTGCGTTTTCTGAGTTGGAATGGGCTAATTCTTTATTTGCTTTCCATTTTCTCTGCGGGGAGGGCCCTATTTAAGAACCCTCTCAGGGAAGTTGAAACATGGTTCACTGGGAAGCTCTGCTAAGCAAGTGGGATTTCCCTGCACACAATTCTCTACTATATTGGTGAAGTCTTTAGCAAAAATAGAGTTTGCCACAAGTTTCTCGTTAGCAACAAGGGGTTTCTTGATTGAGCTCAGTGCTTGAAGCAGTGTCTGAAGCAGTAAGAGGTTCTCTAACTAAATCTTCAAAATTTCCCCCCGACCCACCTGCGTTTTCTGCTGTATGATTTTTGAATTCCATTCGACCATTTTTGTTCCTTCATACCCAAGGCTTTCTTGTGATTTTTGGGTTGCATGTATTTTTCTAGGCTTCAATTGTGATGCAATTGGTTTGCTTGACATCGGCATTCAGGTTTTGGTTGTTTTAGGTTTATGGGTCTCTGTTGATTGTTTTGATCTACGAAAATTTGATGAGGCATCTTATTGTTTGCTACTATTCTATTGTGATGAAATTTAGGTTTTCCAAAGTAAAGATTCAAGTTTTGCTCGTTTTTGGTTTTGAGATTCTCTTGAGTGCTTTGATATCACCCTTGTGGGTTTTCTCAATTCATTGTATTTTCTACTTGTTATTGTCTTGCACATATTTCGGCTGTGGTTTTCCTTTTAGTAGAAGCCAAGATATGGCTGCTTGCTTATTTTCCATTTTTGTTGCTTTTATTAAATACATGCATTTGCATCTGGACACATTCAAATACACATGTATCTATATCGTTCTTTTCTGGGTTTTCTAATCAGAGATTGGATGATATAAATGTTCTGGGTTAAAAATAGCAGCATTTATCATGCAATTAATTAATTAGCAGTGTTTTACTTGGGGGCTGAGTCGGTGCTTGTTTGTCTCTGGGCTTCTTCTTGAATGCTTTCATTCACCAAACTACTCTGAAACTCAATATTTACTCCCTAAAACAAACAAACAAGCAGAAAAATTTCTGAGATGGGTTTAAAGAAGCAAATGAGATTAGTGGGTAGTATATATATTGACAATTGCTATTCTCATCCAAATGTTGGTTTGATGATTAATGTATCTATTGGACTTCAATGGGATTGCATTGCATTGCATTTCATTGCTTGATGAAGTTCTATATCTGATGAATTAGGCACTAAAATTTCTCAGTTATTAATAAATTCTGAAATTTCAGGAATTTTGAACAACAAACACTTAAGCTTCTTAAGACTTATTTTCTTGTTTGGTGATTAATGCATGAATTTTATCTGAAAGAAACCAAAGTACTAGTCCTGACTATTAATGGTCAAGATAAAGGACCCTAAAAGAAACGGCAAGACATTTCAACAGTACATGGATTCATGAACTTTCTGTAGAACTGGCTGCATATGACAAATGCAGTTGCTAGTTTTTTGGCGTTTTCTTCTAGGTCTGAGTTTAAAGTCTTCATCTTTTTTTTTTTTTTTTTTGATAAGTAAAAGTCTTCATCTCTCATGAATGTGTGTTTTTTTTTAAAGGTATAGGGTTGTGCACTTCCTTTTAATTCTATTTTTTTTTAATTCTTTTGATTATATGTTTTAGCTTCTTTTTCTCAATCTTGGTACAAATCTTCTGATCTTTATTTTTGTTGTAACAATGTTTTGATTGTTTTATTTTTGTAACAATCTTTGTTGCAGGATTTATATTTAGCCTGGTGCTTCATTGTAGGGTTTCCCTGACAATATTTTGGGTCACAAGGTTTGCAGGTTGTGTATTCTGATTTTTCAATATGACCAAAAAGGGTTTGGCCAAGAAAGAGGATAAGAAGGAATCTGGGTCCACAACTCGAAACGCTACCAGGGGCACAAACAAATCAAAAGATGCTTCTGTAGATAATGAGATGAGAACTGGGTCTCTGAGGGACGAAGTAATGAGAAAGGTTGTTGGTAGTTCTAAGGGAGAGGAGTCTGCTGTAAAAAATAGTAGCAAATCTAAAGATGACACTGTAGACGATGATCTGAAATTAGGGGCTCTGAAGAACGAAATGCTGAGGAAATCTGCTATTAACAAGCCTAAGACAGAGAAATCTGGGGCCAAAGAGGTAAGAAAATCAAATGATTTTACCATAGATGCTGATCTAACAATGGGGGTTTTGAAGACTGAAGTAGGGGGGAAGGTTGCTGCTGATAAGTATATGGGAAAGAAAGTGGCCAAACAGAGCAGCAAACTGAAAGGCAGTGGTGCAGATGATGATCTAAAACTTGGGGCTCTGGAGGATGAAGTAATGGAGGCAGTTTCTGGTGGTAAGTCTATGGGAGAAAAATCTGCAGCTAGAAAGACTAAGGCAAGAGGTGGTGCCAAAATTGTTGATGAAGAGCAGGATGCAAAGACAAACATGATGAAGGAAGCGAGTAAAGAGGACACTCCCACTCCAATGAAACGAAAGAGGGGAGCAGATGGGGAAATGGCACAGGCATTTTGGTTGTCCCTAGAGAGAAGTTCGTCTAGGCTCCGCCCAAGGAAGGAGGTGCCTGCTTTCCGTTTGGTAGATTTGGAGGATGATGATAATGACAGGATTGTTGGCAAAAGAGTTAAGGTTTACTGGTCAGGGTCACGAAAATGGTTCACCGGACGCATCAAAGCTTTTGATTCTGACAAGGGGCTGCATGATATTCTGTATGAAGATGGTGACTGTGAAATTTTGGATTTGAGGAAAGAGCGATTTGAGCTTGAAGTTGTGGCCACCGACTGTTTCAAGGTGAGAACCAAAGCCAGTTCTGAAAAGAAAGTGGGTTTGGATGGTGCCGAAGTCAGTGCAGCAACTTTGAAAGAGGAGATGGTAGATGCTGAGAAAGAGGCAAAGGAATTGGAGCCAGAGAAGAAAACTCCAGCAGAGATACTTGTCAAAGAAAATAAAGATCATGATGCTATTGCAGAAATGGGTGTGCATGTGCTTCCTGAAAAAGCCGAGGTGGTGATTAATGAGGTTGTTGAAGAACCACATAATGCTAGTTTTGAAAAAGAGCAAGATAAACCTAAAATGGATGAAGAAGCCACACAAGTTATCGGGCTGGTATCTAATTCTCAGGCAAAAGAATTGGGATCAGGTAATGTGGAAGGGAGTGGAGAAGCTGTGAAAGTTGACTTCATTGAGGTAGACAGTGATAAATCAGTGAAAAAGCATGTGAACTCAAAGAAAAGAGTGGGCCCTAAAGCTGTGAAAAGAAGAAGCTCCAGGTCACAGAACAGGAAAGAAAGCAAAGAGGAAGAAGACCAGGATAACAATAAGGGAGGTATTTCTCACGATGACGAAATTAAGGACCAGATTATGCATGTCGACGTCAATGTTGTCAAATCTGTGGAGGTTAATTATCAGGAGGTTGGAAAGATTGATTCTCTTGCAGAAGCAGTACATGAAGGTGGAATATCAGCTGAAGGTCAACAAAACACACCAGACTCCAAGGTCGAGGAGAAAGAGATGGATCAGGCAGAAAAGCAGTCTGAGATAGGAGATGTAATGGTTCCAAAAGATGCCATAAATAGGTCGAGTTTGAGTTCAAATGCTCAAGGTGGGAAAGATGATATGGAGGACCCAGCTGTTAATACAGAAGCTTCTGTTCTTCTGGATAAAGTCAAGGAAAAAGAAAGTATCAGAAAAATCAATGTTGAAGGACCATGTGATGTTGATACTGGGAAAGCAAAGAAGGCCGAGGATGACAATAATCCTGAAAGCATAGCTCAATATGTCCGCAGGGAGCGATCCCTAGTTCAAACAGAGTGAGTATGTTCTACATAACCTGAATAATCTTTAGTGGAATGGGAACTTATTATATTTGCTTTCATCTCTTGCTTAAGTTACATGTTACAGTCTGGTTTATGTGTATGCATGTGATGGGCTTTAGGACCTCATTTCACCTAAATTTTTAAGCATTTGCCATTTTCATTTAGGTGTATCCGTGCCAAGATTAACCCTGCCAATATTATTGTGTCTTGATGTATTGGCTGATCAGATGAAATAACCGATTACAATAAACCAGTATAATACCACATATCGAGTGATAAGTGGAAATACATCTGTTCTATACATCAAAAGCATACGTTTCCTCTAACTTTGACTGTCTAATTCTCTTTTCCTGTTAAGTGTATTTAAGTTATAACTGACTCATTACTTAATTTATATCTTACCTCTTTTGTACCTTAATCTACTAGTTCTTTTCAGCAAACTCATATGTATGCTTTAGTCTGTGTATATGTTTTTTTCTTCCCTGGGTGAGTAATATTAAAGATGAATTAGCCCCTTTCTGCCGGTGAGCTTTTGAGGTTTAATTTGGCAAAGATAAACATTCTCGAGGTTTGCAAAGCTCAATTTCTGGCAGCTCCATATATCCCCTTCCTTTTTGTGATATATCAATTCCTCTTTGCTGTTTTGTTTGTTCAAAATGGCAAGGTGAATCAAGTTTCCTGAGAAAAATTCAGAGTCTGAATTTTGATCTGCTCTCTGGTACCCAACTCGTGATTTGGCCACTTACCCCTCAGAATCTTGTCAATTGATCATTGCTTAGAGTTACAGATCACCAGCTGACCAAGCGAGTTTCATGTTTTGATTTACTAAAGACCCATTAGGGGAATCCAATGGAAGTTTCGCACTTTCTGTCTCTTAAACCCAAGATGTCCTGCTACTCTGGCATAGAACAACTATCATATGCATCATTGTCCTGTCTTTATCACACTGTCAATTCAGCACAATCCTTCTTTTTTCCCAGAATGTTTTTGAGTATTGGTGAAACATCATTATGATACCAGTACCTTGTTCTGGTTTCTACAGGTAAGCTTTTTGAGTTTGAAGATGAAGCTAGCCTTTGACTGGAAGAACTCGTCATATCCAAGGTGGCAGGTGGCTTTGATCTTCATAGAAATCAATGGCGTAAAATGGGAAAAATGCACTGAATTGTGTCAAATTTCTTTTCTTCTTCGGCTTTACTTTTCCCCCCTTTTCTAACCCCCCCTCCGTTTTGCCTTCCTCCCTTCTGACTTCTCTACAATCAGAAATGCAGAAACCATGTGAACTTGTTATGCAAAGCATGCTCTATGAACTATATATGGAAAAAACTTCAGCCTTTAAACATATAATCTGTCCTGCTTTATATTGTGGTGAGCTCTTCTGCTTGTTTCAAACTCATAGCGTCATTGACAATACTCGATGGAGTGTCTGGCCTGATTGCTCACAACCTAGGGACTAGCTTCATTGCCCTTGAACTAGAACTAGAAGCACACAATGTTGTTATGGAGCCGATGCTTTGCTTGATGTCACTCGTTCCACATTTTTTTATGTTTTATTTCCTTTTCATAACTTTGAGCTTTAGGCCATAGTATTTGATTCAGCATCAGCCTGCAAGATAGCTTATACTCGTAGTAGCATGAATTATCAGGTTAGAGGTCATGGGATGCGAGCAATTTGTATGAAAACCCCTGTCAACAGGTTCTGGTCATAGAAGTAACTATGTCAAAATTTTATGGTTTATTCCATTTAGTTACATGAATCATCAAAACCAAAAAACTTAGGCAAAATAGTAATGGTTCTGAAGTTTAGCTGCCTCCGTTTGGTACTTGGACTGAATTGAGTTTAATTTTAAGTCAAGTTTAACATTCAAATACTAAACTCTCAAATCATTAAATTCATCTCAACTCAAAATTTCTTTACACGTGGGATGTACAATTTTTTTTAACTGAACACTTTATTTACACGCATAACTCACAACTTTTTTTTAATTTTCTATAAATACTTTTAAACTCATCTTAACATCTAAACACATCTAAATTTATTTTAGGTGGACTCTACAAAACTCATTCTACTATCTCAATTTACTATTATTTATAAAAAGAACTCAACTTAATTAGCTTCCTTTAGGTCAACCGGGTTTATAATTATAAAGTTTTGAACTTTATACTCTATCATTGTTTTTTCTTTTTTTGTTAAGAAATTAAAGTGGACCTCGTAGCAGTCGCCAACTTTAATTCCTGGTTGCTCATTATTTTTTTTTTAAGTTTTTTTTTTTTATTATTGTTATTTGCAGTGAGAGAAATTATACTTGCAGTCGTGAATGTGTAAGTGCCGTGCAGTCGTTTTGAAAAAAGTGAATAAATATGAGACTCACATGAAAAGAAATTAATTTTTTAATAGTGAATCCTACTTTTTTTCAAAGCGATTGCACGGCGTTTGCGCATTCCACAACTGTATGTAGCATTACTCATCACCAAAACTCACCGGATGTCTGTCACTCTTCCCTGACCGCTCGATCTTGGCGCGTGATTGTGGTTCGTAGATACGCATGGATTCGTAGGGTCATCTTATATATTGTTATCTTTAATAATATTAACTGATCTATCTATTTTAAATAATTTTTTTATTTAAATAATTATTATATCAAATTATTTGTAATGTCACGTACATTTAATGGAAAAATAAAATTTTATAATGAAAATTGAATTGCTCTTATTAATTATAATATAATTGAATACTGTTTGGAAATATCTTCTATCTAAAACTTAAGGATTAAACCAATATATTTGGAAAAATAATAGATGTAAGTAAAACATGAAGATTTCTTTTGTCACATCATTTAAAAATATTATTGATTATTTTAATATGTAAAATACTTAATTACGTCATGTTTTGCAATTAAAAGTTTCTCAAAATTTTCTTGCTCTTAATTTAAACGTTTTTACAGCAAAATCTATTACCTCAATTTCGTAACCAAACAATTTCATAAAATAAAAAACACTTTCCCAATAAATTTCCTTTTTTTTTTTTTTATAATTTTAATGTGTTCCACCATTTCTCTAATTTTACTAAAATTATATTTAAACATTTTCATAAGAATTTGGAAAACTTTTGAAAAATATGAGATTCACATGTCTCATCAACAAGATGATGAATCTTTATAAGTCCATTTTACTTTTTTTTGTTTATTTTTTTTCATTCCTTAAGTATTTTTAAAAAAAATCACAACATCATTTAAAAATATTTTCTGATCACTCGCTGAGTAAATAAAAATAGTGTTGGGAGAATTCATCGGGACATTATCTCGATGACTTTAGCTTCTTCCCATCAACAATTATTTTTACGAATTTTCGTTCTTTTTAAAATAAAGAAATAGTTGAGCAGGCAATTATCCTGACAAAAGGGTTTCGGCAATTTTTTTTTTTTTTTAATTTAGTGATTAAATAAATATTTTTAAATGATATTGTAAATTTCTTTTTTTTTAAATGTTTAATATATTACGAGTATAAAAAATGAATACAAAAAAGACCAAATAGCATTATCAAGACCCATCTTTGGTAGGGTTGTAAATGAACAAGTCTGTTTGATAGCTTTCTCGGTACTCATCCGATTAAGCTCAAATCGAATTCGACTTGTGAAAAAAAAACTCGCTTGTAAAAGTAGATACCCGCTTGATTAATAAATGATATATACCCGACAAAACTTGACTCGACTCGGTTAAGAATCGTTAAGACCCGCTCATTTATACCTGAATTAACTCGTTAGCTCGACTCGATTAAAACTCATTCATATATAGATAAATATATACATACACATATGTATATATACATATATATATATGTATTAGCTAATAATATAAACATAACACTTTTATAATTAAATATATAATATGTAACCTAATTACTTATGTCTACATATTTAATATACTTCATAATTATATTTTATAATTTGTACAATAATTAGTCGAAGAGATTTAATAATTTCATATACTTGTATGTGGGAACCATATATAAAATAGACATATGCTATCATATTACGTGTATGTATTAATAATTTTTATAGGCATATAATATATTGTTATTATGAATAAATATCAACTAGTTAGATATTAATTATTTATAAATTTTTAAAATCTTATAATTCAAAAAAAGTTCTACTTATTAGTTGTATAAATTTAATATTATATATTTTTATTTATCTAATTTATTAATTATTAAATATTATTCAAAATATAAAAAAATAAAAATTTCGAACTCAAAATTGGGCTCGAGCTTGACAAGCAAAAGACTGATTCGGCTCAGCTCGATTCCAACCTTACTACTCGGACTACAACATCGGTGGGTGTACAAGTTAGAACTTAGAACCTCAGATCAAACAAAGCAGCCAATTGAGTACTCCGCGCATGGGGGTGGTTTCGTTACCTTGTGACAAGCACGTGACGGCACACGTTAGGAATTACTTTTTATTTTTTATTTTTTTTGCCATAGCAGCCATTCAATCAGAGACGCACTCACAGACTCACTCAGGCACAGAGAGCGAGCCCCTCTCTCTCTCTCAACCATTTCTTTCTGTGCTTCTTCTTCCTCTTCGTTCGTTCCCTTGCACTCCAGCCCTAGTCTTGACCATTACTCTTCGAATTCGAGGAAGCCATGACTTCGTCTTTTGGAGCTGCGAACTCGGCCGTCACGGACCACCCGAAGATTCAGTTTCCGGCCTTTCGCGGCCTCCGGTCCTCCAACTCTCTTTCTTTGTTCCCACGCCAGCACTCCGTTTCTGTTTCATCTTATCGTCCTTCGCTTATTAGAGCCGTGGCCACGGTGCGATGTTTCTACAATTTTCTTTTGAAAGCTCTTTTTTGTTGTTGTCTTTTTTGGTTTGAATTTGAAGTTAAATTCTCTGAGTTAGCTCTGTTTGGGTTGTTAGAAAATGTAGGAAAAGATAGATAAAATTTACTCTGTTGCGACATCTCTCGGAGGATGAGTGAGTAGAGGAGCTAAATGCTTAAGAAATCGTTGAGGAATAATCCCACATTGGCTGTGGACAAGGTCTTGGACATCTTTATAAGCAATGAGCAATCTTCTCTTGTAGAACCGGTTTTATGAGATGAATTAGGCCTATAAATTTCTTCATGATATCAGAATCTGCTACAGGACGAATGGGGGCCCACACTACTTACCCTGTGACAAGGACCAGAAAAAAATACTGGCCTGCACGTGAGAGAGGGTGTTGAGGAATAATCCTACATTGACTGTGGACAAGGTCTTGGACATGTTTATAAGCAATGAGCAATCCTCTCTTGTAGAACCGGTTTTATGAGATGAGTTAGGCCCATGAATTTTTTCATAAATGAGGCCCACTTTAAGTGATTTCGGTTCATAGTTTCATCTTATTTCTGTCTGTTTGTCTGTTAATACTTGTTTGGAATGTAAGGAAGATCTCGTTCCTAGTCGGACTATGAAAATTGCTCTTTGAGACCCAAATAGCTCTTGGAGTTTTTTAGTAGTGTTTTTAATTATTATTTTTCTTGGTGTCTGAAGGGGTTAGCGGTTTACGCGTTCGAAGCGATCATGTTCTGTTCCTACTCCCATCTTGTTGTTAGAAAACCTACAAAAAGAATAGCTCACTCAACTGCTTTTATGACAATTACATTAACGAGGTCAAATTACTTTCTTTTTTTGATAAGTAATTATTGAGGTAAAAATGAAACATATCTGTTTGATTATTAGCAAATATAAGGCTCAAATGCACCTCACCTTTGGAGGATTTTGATTGTTAGATTGACATCTCTTCATTTTGCTATGCAAACTACTTGGTTTCGAAAATTTTGAGTAATCTCTTCTTTTGCAGCCAGCAAAGCCTGACACTGCTTCCGGGACTAAGCGCAGTAAGGTTGAAATATTTAAAGAACAAAGTAATTACATAAGATACCCTCTTAATGAGGAGATGTTGACGGATGCTCCAAATATAAATGAGGCTGCCACACAAATGATCAAGTTCCATGGGAGCTATCAACAGTACAATAGAGATGACCGTGGTCAAAGGAATTACTCATTTATGCTTCGTACAAAGAACCCATGTGGAAAAGTATCAAACGAACTCTACTTGACTATGGATGATCTCGCGGACCAATTTGGAATAGGAACACTTCGTTTGACAACCAGACAAACATTTCAGCTCCATGGAGTTCTGAAGAAGGATCTCAAGACTGTTATGAGTACCATCATTAAAAACATGGGCTCAACTCTTGGTGCATGTGGCGATCTCAACCGGAATGTTCTTGCTCCTGCTGCTCCATTCACAAGAAAAGATTACCTATTCGCACAGCAAACTGCAGAAAATATTGCTGCGCTTCTAACTCCACAGTCAGGCTTCTACTACGATGTATGGGTGGATGGGGAGCGAGTCATGTCGGCAGAACCTGCTGAAATAGTTAAGGCCCGCAATGATAATTCTCATGGAACAAATTTCTCTGATTCACCAGAGCCCATCTATGGAACTCAGTTCTTGCCAAGGAAATTCAAAATTGCAGTCACTGTGCCTACAGACAACTCGGTTGATATTCTTACAAATGATATTGGTGTTGTCATTGTATCTGATAATGAAGGGGAACCTCAGGGATTCAACATATATGTAAGATGGATAAATCTCAAAAGTTTCCATGTTTACTTGTATGGCTTATAGTTCATAGTTAACATCTTTTACTGCAGGTTGGTGGTGGAATGGGAAGAACACATAGGTTGGAGACAACTTTTGCTCGTTTGGGAGAACCATTGGGTTATGTGCCAAAAGAGGATATATTATATGCAGTGAAAGCCATTGTTGTTACACAGCGGGAAAATGGGAGAAGGGATGATCGGAAGTATAGTAGAATGAAATATTTGATCAGCTCCTGGGGGATTGAAAAGTTTAGAAGTGTCGTCGAGCAATATTATGGAAAGAAATTTGAGCCGTTCCAAGAGTTGCCGGAGTGGGAATTTAAAAGTTACCTGGGATGGCATGAGCAGGTTTGTTCTGGACTTGGTTTTAGTTGTATTTAGTTTATGTTTAGGTGTCAAATATTTAATGAGAATTACTTATAAAAAAAAATATTTAATGAGAATTATATTATGATGTGTAGTTATCAAATTTTTTTTTTTTATAAGTAAAAAAATTATATTTTTATATATTGCTCCTCGGCTCCACCTACTTAGTTTATAGTATATACTATCTCAAATCTAACTTTATGACTAAGTCATTGTCTTAAATCCTCTAACCCATGCCCTTTTTGCTGACTGTACAAAATTTTTAACAGGGTGATGGCAGTTTATTTTGTGGGCTTCATGTTGATAATGGTCGTATTGGGGGGAAAATGAAGAAGACATTGAGGGAGATAATAGAGAAGTATAATTTGAGCGTGCGACTCACACCGAACCAGAATATAATCTTGTGTGATATTCGCAATGCTTGGAAGCGTTCCATCACTACAGCTCTTGCTCAGGCTGGTCTGCTGGTGAGATATTCATTTTCTTCAGCAGATACCAATACGGTTTTGTGGCTGAACTTTCACTCTGTCAAAATTTTTCAGTTTGAACCAGTCAACCTTTTCAACGAAGTGGGATTACCCTGCAATGTTGACATGCCACCTTGTCCACATGATTTATATGCAATTGATTTTAAGGCAAACAATATAACAAAGTATTTTAAAATCGATGCACCTATAAGAGAGGGCTGATGACATATCAGTGTTTAGAATAATCTTTTCTTTCTGTTCTGAAATTATTTTTCTGGTAAATACCAAAGAGATAAGAGGAGGGCATTTATTGAAATTTATACTGCCCTTCATCAATTGAATTTCAAGTTTACCTATGTACGTACACATTTGATTCAAGTCCTTTGTAAAATATTTTACACTTGTCTGATTAACACTGCATGTCCAAAATTTTTCAATATTCAGAGTCTTGTTCTTGAAGCTGTAACTTTTTGAACTGCATTATCATCAGTGGGAAATCGTGTAGGGTTCCACCATTTTCAAGTTCAAGGGATGTTATCAATCCTTCCCTTCTTTGCACTTCATTAAGCTTTGGTATGATTTCTTCGGATCTTGTTTCCTTTGTGGGCATATATTGATTGTTGGTTGTTTACAGCAACCTAAGTATGTAGACCCTCTCAACATAACTGCAATGGCATGCCCAGCCTTCCCACTTTGCCCACTGGCAATAACTGAAGCTGAACGGGGAATACCTGACATCCTTAAGCGGGCTCGTGATGTATTTGAGAAGGTATAATTAAGATTTCAGGTTTATATACTAATTGAGAGAAGCACTAAACACATGTGGAAAACCAATTCTACGTCTCTATAGGGATAAGGAGTCATGATGTGTACTAATGGGTGAAGCCTTTGTGATTTCAGGTCGGTCTTAAGTACAACGAATCTGTTGTTATAAGGGTAACTGGCTGCCCCAACGGTTGTGCTAGACCATACATGGCTGAGCTTGGGCTTGTTGGTGATGGTCCGAACAGCTATCAGGTATTACTGCCACTTGCCCAACTCTCCTTTTATTGAATAATCAACTTTTATGTTAGGTTATGAGTTCTACTTTTAATGTGTCAAAATCCAGATATGGCTTGGTGGAAGACCCAATCAAACTTCATTAGCAAGAAGCTTCATGGATAAGGTTAAGGTTCAAGACCTTGAAAAAGTTTTGGAACCTTTGTTTTATCATTGGAAACGCAGAAGACAATCCAAAGAATCATTCGGCGACTTCACAACCCGCATGGTGAGTAACAAAGCTACTGATCCTGTGTTTTATTGTCCCTATGGGCTATGCGTAGAAATATAGCCAGGTCTCAAATTTTGTACATTAAAATGATAGTTGACTTTTGCAGTAGACTAATAGTGAAGCGATTTGATGTGGACTGCTTATTTGTCAGGGATTCGAGAAACTTAAGGAGTTGGTTGACAAATGGGCAGGTCCAGAGCTGGCAACATCGCGGTACAACCTGAAGCTTTTTGCTGATAAGGAGACATATGAAGCGATGGATGAACTCGCAAAACTGCAGAACAAGAATGCTCATCAGTTGGCCATGGAAGTGATCTGCAATTTTGTTGCGTGCCAACAAAATGGAAAGGGTGAATGAGATTGCTATGGAAGTCATTCGGTTGTTTTCCCATGTCATAAAAGGCTAAGGTGAATGAGGATCAACTCTCTTAACTGTTACTCTTCGGGTAACAGCTGGAGTGAATGGATACTGGTTTTAGTATCATTTTGTATCGAGTTTGTTGTGTTTTGGTTTTACAGCATCCATATTTATATAATTTGCCTGAATTTTGTATCCTATCTGCCATTTGGTTAAGAAGTTTATATATTTATTCTTGCTTCATAAGAAGTTAAATCTCAGTTCCAAGAATGTCGAGAAGTGCTGTTCTACATGTTGAGAATGCATAAAGTTAAAGGAATTCCTGACTAGGAATCTATGATAATAGTAGTTCCTGAGAGGCATCTGTCACAAATCCACCAAAATAATTTTGCTATTCCGTCCCAATCTTCTTAGGAAAGTGGTTGAAGGCACATCAAATAGCTTGTTTACAATGCGAAACTCAAATACTGTGCAAAAAAATAAGGTAAGCGTTTCTCAAAATCGATTGTGTCCTGTTAAGAAGTGTGAAATGTTTGAAGGCGTGATTGTTGAATCGTGAATCGATTTTCTTTCCCCTTTTTGGTGTACCATAAATGAGATAGCATCATATATATTTCAAGATACCTAAACATTCTGAAGAACTTGGCAATCTCAATTAGCAAAGATATAAGAGGGAACTAAAGCACTTCCAGAATTTGTGGCTATATACGTGTGTTTAGATTGTCCGAATTTGTGGCTACGTTTCCTTTTTCTTTTTAAAAGAAAAAGTTAATTCCATCTCACTATAATTACAACAACTCTGATCAAATATGGGCAGCTTTAGCAGATGAAGTTTAAAATGAACATGAGTTTCTTCCAATGAAAAGGATCATACAGATATGCATAGAGAGAGTTACATCTTTTACATTTCCCTCGGACCAACCATAAACAATAAACTCAAGAAAATCAAATCCCCTCCCTCAATTGCGACAGATACGTGCAGTAGGCATCGTGACACAAACGGGTCCGTACTTCTTCTTGGCTTCTGGGGTCCCTCGCTTTGGCTCGACTTCAGCAATGGCAATCTTTGCAACAGAGAATGCTGCAGCGGCCGCTGCTGCTGCAAAGACCAAGTCCCTTCTCCCACTGCTGCTCTCTTCCTTGCTGTTCTGCTTGAATTCCAAGTTGGTTTTCTCTTCTTCTGTGGCTCTTACAGCCTTGGCAACAATGAGGCTCCGGCGAACAGAAGCGGAAGGATGCTTGGTCACAGTTGAGGCTGCTAGGAATGAGGCTGTCATGGTCACGGATGCCATCCCTGCAGTCTGATTACTCTCTTTTTGTTGGTGAGAAACGTGTGACTGACTTAATATTATAGAGTATAGATGATTTTGCTTGTTAAAAGTGTGAAGAAAGTTGAGGCAGTGCATGTTTGGAGAGCTTCATCCATTTCCTTATCCAAAGAAATGTGTTGGCAAATGGGTCTTTGCCACGTGTATATTTTATCTTACTGAAAACTCTTGGTTCCCCAAACCTCTTGAGGGATACATCCAATTGCTTCAATTAATGATAATATTTATGCATCTCAGCTTTAATTGGCTATTGAATTAAGACCGTATCTATCTTAATTTCAATATTTTTTACAAGCTCAAAAGACACGACATTTTAATTGGTACGGAGAAAATCTTATTTAAGGAAAATTAAAAAAAAAAAAGAAGCAAATTCAAAGGCGCCTAAACTCATCAGAATCTCATCAGAAGCTAAAAAGTTTTATCTGTGGCTTCAATTATATATCCTTTCTCCAATGGCGTAATAACCGCTTCTCTGTCTCCCTTTTAAGTGAATGTGGAAGTCAAGTAGATAATAGATAATAGATTGTTTGAAGCTGCCTAGCTAGCTATTGCACAATGAGATAATGTGTACAGTTTTTTTCAACTTTGAGGTCTCAAAAGATGGCGAGAACAAATTTGCATCTGATCTTGCTATTATTAATTGCATAGTACGGTCCAATGATGCAAGGAGTGTGTCGATGTCGTGTTTCGCGGCCTGGGCAACTCCACGCTATTGGGGCTTGGGACTGCTTCCTGTTAAGATGAGGAATGGTGAGCTCGGGGTCCGTGGTACCTCCAACGCTCAAGTCAGTTTCAGTGATGGAAATGAAGAGAGAATATCTTAAGGGAATGATAATAAAAGTGTATATAAGTGTCAACCTTGTCATTGGTTGTGGGAGGAGGTTATTTATACTTGGTTGGCCGACCTTCATGGTAGTGGGCGTGTCGCTCCGTATGAGATCGGGTGTCCCTGTCGTTCACTTGCTGCGCCGCAGATCACTCAAACCTGATGTCGACTGTTCCTGACATCCAGGATTCACGTTGTAGTGTACCAAGCCCCGAGACGTATTAAATGCGGCGTGGCTTCCCTTCATGGCTTTCTCCATCTCATTAATGCAACGTGGCATTAGCCAGACATCCCCACTTCTCTGACACGTTTGGGCGCCGAAGTTCAGGGTTAAAGAATGTCCTTGCCTGTCGGCCAGTGAGGGTGTCAGACTGTCCCTCCTGCCACCCTTTTGTCAATGTACCCTTATGTCAGCCCAGGCCCTTATCCTTGGGCTTGGGCCTGGGCCCTTCCCCTGGTCTAGCCCAGGGGATAACTTCCCTCACAGAGTGGCTGTGCAATTGCCTCTACGTGTTAGTAAATGTGTATCTCCTTGATCTATGATGATTTTCTTTATGTTCTGTAACACTGCTTCTTGGTGCGCAATGAAAGCTGCTGTGACTTCTCGATCCATGGTTTGTGTTGGTCTCTACTCCTTTCCACATTTAATATTTCGTACCATTCCTCATTCTACAGCTGTTTTAAGGTCATTATATTAATATATATGCTCTATCCACCCAATCACCATGAAAGAAATGAGTAGAACAGATACAAAATAAATGCAAAGGTAGTTGAGAAATGCCCAGGTTAGGTATTTCTCAACTACCTTTATATATATAATGATCTTTATATATATTTATTGATGGTGCCGCAACATGAGCTCCAATTCCCACAAATGAGCTGGCTATTACTTCCATGTATGCAAAAGCATGCATTCTGTACACTAATGAGAAAGCCATGAAAGTTTCCCAAATATATATAATGTCTACTCATCGCAATTAACATATATAATCTGAATAATGGAAACCACACTTCAAAAGACATCCAAATCATAGCAACGGAAGGCCATTATGCATTCTTCGTAATATTGAAACATATACTTTGATCTATATATATGTTGGTATATGCGGTTGCTTCACTTTCCATCATTGCATCCACGTATTTTAGTGAATGTCAATGGCCTTGTAATCTGATGACATCTATCTCCTTCTATCATGAGGAATGTTTGGGATTCGAATCTAGATACATTCAACCAACCTCTTCAACATATTAATTTCGATGGATGAGAGGTCATGAGTTTGAGTTTTCATGGGCACAATGTTAAAGAAATGAGATTCATGCCCATCATCATTGTTAATGCCTAAAATTCGCATAACAGACCGGAATGAGGGAAAAAATCATCCCCGGCCCACGAGATGATTTAGGCTTCGATACGATATTCTTTGCGTTCATCCATAAAATACTTAATAAATAAGCAAAATGAGATTGATTCTATTTTGTGAATTCTTGAGATTTCGTTTTTTCCCATTTTCCCATCATGAATCATTGGCCTTTTGATGGTGATGATACAGAGCTTTTAAATTTCATGGGATCGAAGAAGGTAGAGTCCACACAAGTTAGACATGGAGAAGAACATACAGAGGACATAACATTTTTGTTGCTTAGCTGAATTCTATTTCTTAATGATTAAAGCATTGACTTGACTTGGTTTCTTCTTTTTGCAAAATATTCCCCAGCTAATAATTTAATCAAACGTGAAGACAAACAAGAGAAATCAAGGACGATATTTGTTTAAAACTAGATGAGCTTGATTAATTAATATTAATGTTGGTTTCTTTCACAGATTCCAGTACCATATATATAGTACAACCTACAACGGTAAACTCATCAAATTGCCAGAACTCATTGCAAAGGAAATAGTTATTTTACACTACAAGTTGCTTAAAAAAACCCCCAAAATTGGAGTTTTTTTTTTGGCATTTTGAAATGAAACAAGCATTTGTTTCTCCAATATGAGAGACTGCTATTACCAAATTCGTTTCTCCAATGAAATACAACAATCAATATACAGTTGTTTGGAAATAAAGAAAAAGATATGTTCTGAGGAAGTGGCTCTGCAATCTGTCTGTGTGATATAAACATGGTGCATGTTTCACTCTGTGGGCAAATGGTGCCTTTGAATTTGTAATGAATTAATGATTCACAAAGGGTACGTGAGGACAGAGAGAATCAAATTATTAATTATTAGTATGTTTTGTAGTATCTTTGAGAGAGAGAGAGAGAGAGAGAGAGAGAGAGAGAGAGAGAGAGAGAGGAGTGATGAAGAATGTGAGGCTTTGTCAGCAATGAAAATAAAGAACAACTTCAACGGCACGGATCACTTTATTTATTGCTGTGAAGTAAAAATTAGACAGCGACACTCTTCCTTGTTATTTGTGACTCTCTTTAAACATATGTTGACAATTTAGAGAAAAAGGTTTCCCAATCACACGTTTTTTTATTTTTTTCCACTTAAATACTATTTTTGGGCTAAAAAAAAGAAAAAAACTCCACCTCTTATGTTATGATGAGAAACGCTATGCATTAGCCATTATTTACTCTCACACGCCACACTTATAGCTTTTTCATAGAATAAATCTGCTTCACAGCTCCAGTACACTCTACGTGCTGGGGTGAAAAAAAAAAAAAAACTATGTGAAGTGTGTGGAGAGTGTGATGAATAGTGGAGTGTGATATAGCAATACCCTTTTTCATAAGGCATGCAAGTGTTTTTCATAGAGTGTGGGGTGGTGAATAGTGACTGATGAGAATAATTTTTCATGTTAAGATAAAGAATAAATATAGATAGAAGCCACTATTGGGAGCATCCATTTTGCACACATGATGTGACATCATGTAGACCACACATCTCCCCAAGTGAGTGTTGGGAACAATCAACTAGAAGCAACCACGCAGTGAGTGTAAAGTGTGCACTGTAAATATTCTCACAGTTCTTTCTCTTAATTATTTATAACTCAGGCAGATAATTGGAACCACTCTAAATCTAAATATTGGCAAGACTGCATTGGTGTTGTTTGTTGGCCAACAAATATACATATTTAAGTGTTGTCTAAAGCTCTTATTTGTTATAAATCGCATTGATGGCAAATTTCAGTACATTGCATTTTGGGGTTTCTGCATTCTACCAACACCTGGCTGAAGGTTTTAATTTGAATTTGATCAATAGTGGGAAATGGGGTCATGGGGTTTTGGTGCTTGCTCAGATCAAAAGCTGGGAAGTTGCCTAATTTGCAAGTACAATTAGTTTTGAATCAAACCCACTCATTGTACTTGGATGATTTTTTATTTAAATATTTGTGAGTCTTAAAAAAAGCATGTGACAAATTCAATGAAATATCAGCATTTTGCATCATTCAAATCGAGGAATCGAAGGCTATTAGTTTGAAATAAACCTGGCTTGCATACCTCATTTACATGATGGCAACTGCAAACATTTGAAGCCATTTGGAGATTACATGTTTAATATAATCAGTCACAAGAACTCAGATGTAAATCCTTAATTTGAAACGGCTGCTTCCTCATCAATTATCTCCTTCTGCAACTTCAGCCTACTGCTCTTTCTTCTTGTCTGCAACATTTTGCATGGAAATCCAAGAATCATCCAAGCCCCATAAAAAAACCCCAAATCAAAAGGATATTTTCCGTGTTTAAAAACTTGTTTGCTGCACATTTAGCATTGCAGTACAACACTAATTTGCCGTGTTCGCTCCCTTTTGGGCTTCTAACAAGCTAAATCGAGAAAATAAGTCAATAACAGAAGGGTGTAAATGGAGTAGATCTGAACTTGCTACTTGATCAGTAAGTTGGCCATAAAACTTATTTCATGAATCTGAAAAATCTGAACTTGCTACTTGATCAGCAAGTTGGCCATAAAACAGAGAAAAAAAACTTCTATTGCAGATCATTTTTCGAATTCCCATACATTAATTACTAATTAGGTCTAAGGTTGGAAGTTATAAAGTACTCATATTTACTGAGCAAAAAGATTACAGCTTTCATTTGAAATCACTATTCTTTCATCTCAACGAGGTTGCACGCCTGTGGGCTGTAAGCCTGTAACCCCTTGCTCCTCCAGCTCTCTTTCCCTCTCTCTTTCTCTCCTCGTGTCCCCGAAACCTCACGAAAAAACCACCCCTTATCAAAACCAAAACGAAAAAGCTCAACGAAAAAGCTCTCTCGTCGTGTTACCAAAGTCCAAAGTCTCGCTTTCAGTCTCAAACTAAACCCAAAACCACTGTCCACTGATACTGCAAAACGCAGTTAAAGCTCATATTTTCGAACCCAAAAACTAACAAAGTTGGTGGCGTACGTAGAGAAAAAAGGTCAATGACTACAGCAACAAGAAGAACGAAATGGCAGTACCCACCAGTACAACCGCAAACTCCAAGAATTCTCCACTTGCCTCGCCGGCCTCGGCGGAGACCTCCCAAGACTGCTGCTACAAAACCGGTATCCATCGAGGCCCGGCATGACCGTAAGGGCAGGCTGGAGGCGTTGTTCGATCAGGAGCGTGCGTTTTCGAGAACTGGGGTTCCAATAGTGTTGTTGGACTACTGTGGTGGTGGTGGGGAAAGTGAGAGGAGGAGGGTGAAAGCTGAGGATGATAATAGCGAGAGTGGTGGTAGTGGTGGTGGTAGTGTGGTAGAGGAGAAGTGGAGGTTCCAGGCAGAGATGTTGAGGGCCGAGTGTAACTTGCTGAGGATAGAGAAGGAGATTGCGGTCAAGAAGTTGGAGAGGAGTCGGGTGAAGATGAAGAGGATTTTGAGATCGGCTGTCCAGACTCTGGTTTCTGTAAGTCTCTCTCTCTCTCGCTCTCTCTGTTTGGTTTTCTTGTATTCGTTTATAGGAGTTTTGGGTGGTCTGTTCGGCTGCTGAGAAATTGCAGAAAAGAAATGAAACGATAAGAATAATAATAAGTTTTTGAATAATAATGTTAAACGGAAGTCTCCAGTGAAGATAGGATTATTATCAGCTTCCTTCGTTCTATCTTTCTTCTTAGTCTGTCCGTTTCAAGGAAATTAAGCAGAGTAGTTCTCTGTTTAATCACCGTAAGATGGAGGAGACCGAAGTCCGATTTGGTTAGAGCTTTTGGTAATTGGTTGAGTAATGGTCCCATTTGAGCTGAAAGCTTACAGAAGTTCCCTCGGATGATATGGATGGACAGAGTTACTGGTCCATCCATACTCGCGTGTCGCATTAATAAGTGGCCAAGGATAGATGGCAGTTTGAAACTTTAGTGACACATTCAAGATGTAATTAGGGTTGTCTTTCGGCTTGTTTAGTGTAATATCGATCATGAGAGAGCAGAAGAAACAAAATTTGGTTCGGAAATTGTATCATCCCTTAGCTTAATCTGTTTTGTTCCTAACTATGATAGGTAGGTTCCTCTTCATAACAGTTACTATCAGTTATTGCCTGTCTCGTATGGAACTTGGGACATTTTGTGACCATTTGCACTTGCTTTATAAAAATATAATCTCTTTTTGCTTTATTTTTTCGTTAGTTGTTTCAGCAACCAGCAAGAGGTAATAGTTTTTATTTGAATTTCATCTGGTAACTTGGGGTTGGTGCTTGGTATCTTCTTTGTAGGGAAGAAAGAAGATTTGTGAAGGAAAGAATGTGAGCATGCTATTGGTGGAAGAGATCCAAGAGTTAGTAGAGAAACTAGAGAAGTTGCAAAGGAGCTCAGGAGTAAAGGATTTTATAGTTAGGAACTGTAGTAATTTTGATAAACAGGCGTCTCTTCTTCAGAGACGGCTAGAGAGGTTCGGAGCAACGTCGGATGATATATGTGTGAAGGAGATTCAGGAGATGGCCGCAGCAAGCTTGTCAATGGGAACAAGTTGTAGAGTGGAAGAGAGCTTTGTTTCAAGTGGAAAATGCAATGTAAGAATGAAGATTATTTTACTAGCTTTTTTTTATAGCACTAGACTGCTTATTCGAATATTGTTACTCTTTGACTGCCCTATAAGAACAAAAAGGAAGAAACTCATAATTTCGAATCATCATGTATATGCTGTTATGCTTTCTGAAAGGGAAAAGTTGAGTGGAGTGGTGTTTTTTTGTGGTCTCGAGAACTATCTATGGAGTATTTAAGGTCAATTGTAAGCAACTAAGTAAAAGCTTTTTTATTTTCAATTCACATATCCTCCTTTTGGTTGATATAATTGAAATAATACTTACTAACAATCTTTAGACTCAATTGAGTGGACGAATGTTTCTCAACACTCAACATCATTGACTTAATAGTTTCTTTTTATGAACTTTTTTCAACATTTTCCATCCATATCAGTAAGAGGGTATTATTGATCTGAAAGACTCTGCAGGTGGACATCCTAAGAAGGAAAATGGAAGCATTTTCAATGGGCATTTTGTTGGACAGAATGGAAGAGGAGTATAGATCAATGCCTTCTACAGCAAAAAAATCAGTTGCTAGTTCTGCCTCCTCTTTGAAGAGGATTGAGTTTACCCGAATAAGACCTGATCAGGCACATCCTTCTTCTCTACAGAAGACAAAGTCCCCAGAAGATAACCTATGCTCAGGACGTTGCAAGGATATAGTGCTAAGAATTGTGGAGCAAATACGAGTTGAGACAGAGCAATGGTCCCAGATGCAGGAAATGCTGGGGCAAGTGAGGAAAGAGATGGAAGAGTTGGAGGCTTCTCGAGACTTTTGGGAAGATCGTGCTCTCAATTCTGATCATCAAATCCAATCCCTATGCTCTACTGTAAGATTTTGTACAGAAAACCATAGCCAACTGTCCAGTTTATTGTCTCAATATCTATCCTGTAGAGTCTCTTGATTTTATTGCAGCTAGATTGAGCTTTTATACTAAGACTCTTTCCAGCTAGTTTGAGGTTCAATTAATGTAGTTCTCTGGCAAACATCACTCTATGCTGTACTCTTTCACGACGTTAGAAGGCCTGAAAACTAGCATTTCTCATGCTTTCTAATTATCTCATCAGCTTACTTTTCATGCTATTAAGATATCATGTTTCTTCTCAATAGGTGCAAGAATGGAGACAGAAGGCTCTATCATCTGAAAGTAGAGCAAGTGAGCTACAAGAGCAAATGTCTGAGCTTTGCCAGGAGCTCGAATGGATGAGGAAGGAGCAAAACTCAGTCATTAGGGCACCCGAAATAGCCCAAAATGCACAAAATGAGACAGAGAAGCGAGTACTGGTTTGCCGCTTGAAGGAGAATCATTATACTAGTAACAATTCCAATAGGGAGGTCTCAAGGGATAGAAGAAAAGCACCCACATCCAGTAGTGGATTTGTGGCTCCAAAACGACTACCTTTTCAAGATATTGGCAACTCATCATTGTTGATGAGGCAAAATAGCAAAGCCATTTTCCCTTTGCATTGCTCCCTCTCATTCAATAGAGAGTAGAACTTTTTGAGTGATAAGAGTTTCAGTATCTTCATTAACTTGGGGGCAATTCTTCTTGTCTAACTATATCAAGTGTAGTACTCTATATCCAAATGGTTATCTCAAGTGCAGGGAGTTTCTTTGTTGATTGTGTTATTGCAAGTTTAAGATGAAGATATCAACTTCAATAAAAAAGAAATGGGCATAGCAGAATTCACTTGAAGGAGAAGGCATCAATTGCAACACGAGTATTTACTTCAAGCCATAACATGTTAAGATGCATCTGAATCTTCATGATCTGCAAAAGTTTATGCAAATATCTTCCAAGTAAATTTCTTAAACTAGGCATTACTGAAGTTATGGGACTTTGTATCACAACAGCACAAGACTTGGCTTTGGGAAGAATCAATGGAGCCTTTTGTGCATCTTTCGGCAAGTTTAATACATAGTTGTGAAGAAACCGAACCCTTTTACAACTCTACAAGTAGATAAAAGAACAATCAAGTAAAAGGTAGTGTTGACTTCAAAAACATGCAAAAACATCAGGGTATTTGAGCCAATGGAGCTTTTCATGCCATCCTTCAGAGTTAAAACTCATGATTTTTTGCCCTCCCGGATCAAATACAATACATAAGAGAAAGAGGTCCTATACAACAAGAGTGGAGAGTGGAAGTGGCCCATTTCATACTCAAGCGTACACATTTGACATGTAGTTGGATGGATTTTCTCAAGCATTCCAACGATAGATTGTTTTGTGTTAGCTTTGCAAGAAATAATTGTATATATTAGGCCAGTGAAGCTTTCTGCTTATGAAATAGTGTTCTCTCAATGAATAGTTTGATTATTAAATTAACTGAATAAAAAATCTAAAGGAAATCAAAATGACCATGATCACAATTAAATCTATAGAGGTCGAATTGCATTTTAGAGGAATGCTGCTCATAATTAATTCTTTTATTTGTCATTTTCTTATCATTTCATGATGTGTAATTAAATGATTGAAAAACTATTTGTCATGTTTCTTTTATTCAACAATCATTTAAAAAAAATGATAAATACACATCACTCAGAACGATTCTGACCATTTTCTTTTGCTTGCGCATTTATAGTAAAATTTTATTTTTCTTTCTTTTTTAAATAACTAGCAAAACTTTTGGTTAAGATTCTTTGAATTGAATTAAGACTTTTTAATAAATTTTTAAACTAAAAACTTTCTATTTAATATTATAAAACTTATATTTAGCCTAATCAAATTGTCAAAAAAAAAAATGTTTGGATATAAAAGATTAATGCATGTGAATTACCCTCCTTTAAGGATTGCATGAGATCTTATAAGGATTGCATGAATCAATTCAGGTTGATTTAACCGATTCAAATTGAATCGATTTTAGTAAACTTTTTGAATCGTTCATTGAACCGCTTCAATCGATCAATTTAGGTCAATTCTAACCGATTTTAGACCGATTTAAATGATTGAAAACTATATTTATTTTCAAGTTGTCTAACAACTAAGTTGTTTTTTAGTTTCTTGTAAAAAAAATGTTGAAACTAAATATATATTAACTTTTTTATCATTATATTCGATAAAAATAGCAGAAAAATTGAAAGATAAAACATGTAATTCTTTATTTTCTTTAGTTGAACAAATAATTAGGAGATGAATGTTTATTTTGTATTAAATTTATGGTTATGCATAAAATACTATATTTATCATGTACTTATAACTTAACAGTCTTTATCTTTTTTGTATATGAGGTAAAAAAATGTCGACGATTAAGATTAAATACATAAATTATATATTTATTGAAACTAATAAATTCATATAATATTTTTATTAAAACTAGTGAATGAATTTATATTTTATGCTTTTTATATATAATATAAAATATTTACATTATATTATATATAATTTTTAATATTTCTTATCAAAAAATAATAATTCGTCCGATTGAATTTGTTGAATCGATGCGTTATCCGATTCGAACCCGATTCCGATTTCAAGCTTTAGGCCACGAACCCTGAAGTTCCACGCGGCCGAATCTGATGGGCTATTAAACATTTAACGGGGTCTTGTAAAGGTGACCTACCCAGACCGATGCCAGAAGGTTCAAACAAGTCTTTCAACCATTTCCGTCGTAGTTGCAGATCGGAAACCCTCACGGTGAGTTCATTTCATCTTGGGATTGCCACTCTCTCTCTCTCTCTCTCTCTATATATATATATATAAACACATATATGCGTATTCTTTCTTGTTTCTCTCGAAAGATAAGCTGGTCGATGTAATTTTCCTTTTCCGGTGTTTGAATTGTGCTAAAGAAGTCCTAGAATTCATGAATCTTATAGCCTGATATTAGATGTTTTGGCTGATTTAAAGGACTCAAGTGTTTGCTGCATGCTTTGAAATGGGTTTGTTCGTGTTTTACTGTTGCGCTTTATTTGGGAAACGAATTGTCTGCTTGGTTGCTGAGAAAGCTGGAAATAGAGTGAATTAAATGTTCGGTCAGACCTGTAAAATTATACTGAGTGGCCGGATTCATTTTGTCCTGCTTTGGTGTTAGGAAAAAGAAAAGCGGAGTCTTGACATATTGGTATATAAATGCCTACTGTGTTTTCGCTTCATTTATAAATGTTCAGGTTCTGATTGAAAGCAGTAGTAAAGCTTTTTTTTTTTTTTTTTTGGGGGGGGGGGGGGGGGGGGTGTGTAATGTTTTATGTGAATAAATTGAAAGCATGTGTCTCAGTTGGAGATGGAAAGCATTCCGAGTGGTTTGGGAATGAGAAACATAGAGATGTCCTTCTTCCCATGGCACTTTAAGCACGAGATGCCTTGTCAAGGTTTCACAGTCTCATGCTTCGAATTATTTTTCAATGTAAATGTACTGCTTTCTAGAATCCGAAATGTAGCATATCCCTTGATGCTTTTTGTGTAGTCATTAAGCTATTATGTGCAAATGCCATTGTTCTTATTTTCCCCTAATTTCCTGGATGTTGATCCATTCTGCTGGTGTAGGTGATCAGAACTTACAATCTGTATCCATGTTTGCCCCTTTTTATTTTATATATATCAATAAATTTGGGGCAGCTGATTCATGTGTTAGCCTCAATTAAACTGACACTTGGCTTGACTTTAAATTTCATAATTCATAACCTACTATTTGTATGGAATTGGGCGAAATGGCTATCAAGTTGGATGAGTTGGTTCTCCATCGACACGATTCAAACTCTTGAAACTGCCCTATTTTAGAAGGTGTATCCTAACTTGATAGTCACCCATTGAAGTTTGAGAGATCTTTTTTCTTTCTTTGATAAACCAAACTAGAGAATCTCATATATTATCAGAATTTCTGCTGACAAGGGGCGCTACCCACCATACCTGGGTGAGGTGGCCACTTTACCCCCAGCCCACACCCCTTGTCTGCCCGTACCTGTTGAACGGGTGGGTGGATTGTCCAACCTACCGCCCAAAACTCTGTCCAAAGCCAGATCCAGCATCCTGTAACCATATCCAACCAATCAAATGACAGCCCATTTCAAACTCAAACAATAAAATCAGATCTGATCTGAACAGTAAATCTATATAAGATCTGATGTCCAAGTGGATCGGATTTGAATAGATTGGATCTGGTCAGATTATCGAAGATCAGATCTGAGCACCAAAGATTAGCTCTGATGTTTGCTCAGATAAGCCAATCGAAGATTGAATCTGATCTTAGATTTGAGACACACTGCAGCACTGTGGATCTGAGAGCAGGGGGAAGATAGAAGGAAGAAGAGAAGAAGAAAGAAGGAAGGAGAAAGAAGGAAGGAGTAGAGGAGCAGGAGGAGGAGGCGGTAGTGATTTTTAGGTATAAGATGGTTTTATAGTATGATTACATGCGCTGGCAGGTGAAAACCCAATCGGGTGGGGGCACCCCACTTGGTAAAAAAATTGTATAAACTTGTTTGCCCCGCCCATGGGGCGGGCGGGGCTGGTCCTGGTGATCCGTCTCTGGTCCTTGGTGTTGACTCTGGACGGTAATAGAGACTTACTTGGATGAGGTATTGAATAAACTATTTGTTGTCTTAATTATCCACATTCAATTATGCAGTTCTCTGAATCATATTCTATTCGCCTTTTGCTCTTTCATCTTTTGTGGAACACTTTTTTGGGTAAGACGCAATAAGTTTTGCCACTACTTTAAGTGGCTTAACGTGTGTCTTGTACTTCTTTAATATTTTGTATCGGAGTTTTGCCTATTCAATATATTTTCTGTATGCCTGTTCAGTAGAGTTGCTTGGAAGCTCGTTTGGTCTATAGTCGTAGTTTTCATCTGTTTTATTTCCAAATCATATTTTTTAAGCACTCCAAATACAACACTCCAGTTTAACTCTTTTGGAAATGGGTAATGATATGCAAAGAGATTGGATAGGGGAAAAAACTAGAAATTTGCATTAGCATCCTTCTTTTATCTGTTTACAAATGATTTCAATGTACATTTTGTGATGTTTTGTTGTGTTGAGCCATTGTATAATTTTCATCTTGAATTCAGCACAAGCTTTCTATGCTTTGAGGCGAAATAGGCTGGTGCTGGTATTGGAGTTTTAGCACTATCTTCTTTTTACATTTTGTGACTATTTTTTTGTTCGTAACTCTTACACAGTTCAAAAATGTCAGCGAAGTACATCATAGGAGGTATTTTGGGATCTTTTGCAGTTGCGTATACGTGTGACTATTTTCTTGCTGATAGGAAGATATTTGGTGGTACGTTCTGGTGGTGACAACTTTCTTTATTAATCACACTTACAAAAAAAAATTCCTGATTATTTAGTTTACAGATATCAATCATTTTGCAGCTTGACAGAGTTATTAATTTGGTTACCAGGTACCACCCCCAAGACCGTTTCAAACAAGGAATGGTGGGAAGAAACCGATAAGAAGTTCCAGGCTTGGCCTCGCACTGCCGGGCCTCCTGTTGTGATGAATCCCATCAGTCGCCAAAACTTCATTGTCAAGCCCCGTTCCGAATAGTGAAGCTTGCATCTTTGGCAAATCATTCGAATCTTTTCTTGTTATAGGCCTTGTAAAGCCTTGCTCATAAATTCTACTGTATTCCATTAAATGATGCACCCATATATTGGGTTCGGATCTTAATAACCGTCGTCAAATCAGGGCATTTCTTTGTCAGAATGATAGTTTTTGTTTATCATTTGGATGTCGAAAGATATGATTTTACAAGCTTTTTTCTTCATATTTTGAGTGTGTGGAATGTCTGATGTATTTGCTCTATTGCAGAAGAGTGCCATTCCTTATTATTGGTCTATAACTATGAAATCTGGGATTAAGCTGCAGGTGTCATCCCCAAAAACGTTTCCTTCGCACATCAATTTGCTGCTTTTTTGCTTCATATTTGAGGATGGAGAATAATGTGAATTTGGCCATCTGTATAATTCCATGGGTTTTTATTCCAGTTATTACAAACTATACTTGGTAAAAACCTTTTACATTTTGCAACAAATTAGGGTTGTAGAACCGGGTTGGATTTTTTTTCGGTCCAGTCTGAAATCCTGAATCCGGGTTATTTAAGTCAAGACTAATACTAGATACAGTTAAGACTTTTTCTTTTTGTTCGATAGGATTGTAACTTTTTTGGCCAATTATTTATTTTTATTATTTTAAATAAATGTCCCCCACTCACATACTCGTCTAATATATATCATCACGTAATTACCAATTATGAGGTTATTCATACCTATAGTACTCTTATTGAAATTCAATAGTACTTATCAATCAATTGGTCACAAAATTAGGAAAAATATAAATTGATAAAATAAAATAAAAACATGCATTTTAGTTTGAAAATTAAAAGGTCCGGCCTAGTAACTCAAACACGATATAATTAATGCAGTTAACTATATTAATTTCATAACGTGTTTTGTTTGATAATAATTTATATTTATATTTTCATAACTATATTCTTAATGAAATATATATTTTATTTTCATTTGATAATAATATAATGGCACTTGATCTTAAGAATATAACTCCATACTTCAAAAATTATATAATGATCAGTGACGGCCTTGATCGAGTATGTGCCCATGTAGTACTAGTGTTGTATTAACAATGTGTATAAGTATGATAAGAATTTATCCCTTGAATTGATAGTACCCTTCCTTCATGATAGTTCTACTAATTAAATGTTAATAATAATTATATTCTAATTAAATTAATATTAAAAAACCATATTTCCAAAAGTCATTTAATACTAATAATAAAAAATATTTGATTAAATTCATTTAAAATTCTATCTAAATTTCTTAATTACAAATCAAATAATATTTTTACTTGAAGTGAAAAATTAGTATTTTAATGTTTGATGAACCAACATAATCTTCTATCTTTAGCCAAGCAATATATCTAAAATCTAAATTATTTTAGATATATCTAATTCAATGTAAAATCTTTTTAATATATATTATCTAAATTTTGACTATTCTTCTTATTGGTCCCAATAAGATGCTCTTACCTACTTTATAAAGCTTAGTGGAAGCCAATAAATCATGAGAGGCCGGGGCAGCCGCACTTTCAAATGCACGTGGTTAAGATGCAACAAACAAACCTACCTCCTTTTAAGATATCCTTTATAACAGTCGGTTGTCAATCTCAACCATCTACCTAACTTCTTGACTTCCTTTTTCATTTTTTGTTTTTTTTTTTGAGGGATGTGTTTTGTAATAGAGGAATGTTATAGTCGTAACAAAAATTATATAAAAATAATTTTATAAATTGATATAATTTTATATGATATATTAGATCTATTTTACAATAAAAATAATTTTTCAATCATACAAATCATATAAAGACACGTTAGTTTGTGAGATTACTTTTATAAAAATAATTAAATAATTATGCATGCCCTCTTTAATATCTTTGCTAATTGCTACTCTAAGAAATTAATGTCCTATTCATAAATCTACATCGATATCTCCTTGTTTGGACAACAATAGTAAATCGTCCTTATAAAGAGGAAATGTCTAGAACTTAGATCAGGACTAAGCACATCAGATAAAGGCTGAGCTCAGTCATCATATCTAACACTCAACGAGGGTTGAGTGACCTACCTGTTTGTCCGACTAAAGAAGATGTTTGCTATTTTCTTTTTAAGAAAAATGAATTTATAAACTAAAATGAATTTATAACATATTAATATAGCTCCCGTGAACTTTAAAATTAACTTTTTTATGAGATATATAAATGTCATATAATTATTTTAAAATAAAAATAAAATTTATTATTAAAAAATTAATTTTAGTTTGCAGCTTTTTCTCTATACCCTTTTCGTATAAATAGGACTGAAATAGTAACTGCATGTATTCTATCAATGAAAAGTTGAAATATACTCTATAATGAAATATTACTCGATGAGAAATTTCTTTCTGGGTAATATAAACTTACAACTCTTTTATCCCTAATTTATTATTTTTAATGTATTTGTTTTTTTAAGTATTTTTTTAATATCTTTAATAATTAAAAGAAATTTAAAAAATATATAATTTTAATAATAGTAACTTTTTTTTAACTATTAAATAAAAAAAATTAAAAAAATTAAAAAGAATAATAGAAAAGTAATAGAAGATAAGACTCATTATTCTTTCGAACACCTCGTCTGCATCACTGCACCTTTCCCTTTCAACGTCTGCATCATTTTTTATTTTTCTCTTTTTCCCAAATATCATATCACTGCATTGAGTTCCGTCATTTATTGATTCTCGCTACACGCGCAGAGTGATTTTTACGAGCACGCACTTTCCAGTTCTACTTCCACTTCCACCAATTCTCTATCCCACTCCATAATTCCATTACACCCGCACACACTTCAAATCCGATCATTTTAACCATTCAGAGAAATTAAGTGAGAAACCCCTTTTCCTCTCTCTCTCTCTCTCTCTCTCTCTCTCGGGGAAGAACATAGTCCTCCCTACACAAAGATAAGATAAATTCAGTGAGAAACCTTTCATGGCGTCTTTGCTAAGACCACTCAACCAGTCCATCTCAACTCTCCGACCTCGTTCTCCAGGGCTCCTACCAAGACACAACCTCATAAAAACCCAAAATCTCAGCCTTCTGGAGAAACCCTTTTCACCAAATTATAAGCCAGCCATAGGCACAAAATGCTCGACAGTCTCGAGTTTAATCCCAGAGTTGGATGAACCTTCGACCCTAGTTTTCGAGGAACAGGACCGGCCCCTTTGTGAAATTTGGAAGGAAATTCAGGGCAGCAATGACTGGGAAGGCCTTCTGGACCCCATGAATTCCCACCTCCGACAAGAAATCATCCGGTATGGAGAATTCGCACAAGCTTGCTACGATTCCTTCGACTTCGATCCTCACTCCAAGTACTGTGGCACATGCAAATACCGAGGAGTCAATTTCTTCGAAAAGCTCGACATGGCAGACAAAGGCTACAAAATAAGCCGGTATTTATATGCAACTTCAAACATCAACCTCCCCAATTTCTTCCAAAAATCCAAGATGAGCAGCGTTTGGAGCACCCATGCAAACTGGATGGGCTACGTGGCGGTTACCACCGACGAGGAAGAGATCAAACGGCTGGGGCGGCGCGAAATTGTCATTGCATGGAGAGGCACGGTGACTTTCCTCGAATGGATATGTGATCTCAAAGATATTCTCCACCCGGCGAACTTTCGTGGAGACCCATCGATCAAGATAGAGTCAGGCTTCTACGACTTGTACACCAAGAAAGAGGAGAACTGCAAGTATTGCTCATTCTCAGCTCGTGAACAAGTACTAGCCGAAATCAAGCGGCTTCTGGACTACTACAGAGGAGAAGAAATAAGCATTACAGTGACGGGGCATAGTCTTGGAGCTGCTTTGGCTATCTTAAGCGCTTATGACATAGCCGAGATGAAGCTAAACATTGTACGTGATGGTGCTGGTTTTGCAACCAAGATTCCCATTACGGTTTACTCTTTTTCGGGTCCTCGAGTGGGCAACCTCAAGTTCAAGGAAAGATGCGAGGAGCTCGGAGTTAAGGTACTGAGAGTGACAAACGTGCACGACAAGGTGCCAACTGTACCTGGGATAATTGCAAATGAGAAATTCCAGTTCCAGAAGTATGTAGAGGATGCTATGTCATTTCCATGGAGTTATGCTCATGTTGGGGTGGAACTTGCATTGGATCACACTCAGAGCCCGTATCTGAAGACGAATAATGATCTTGGTTGTGCGCATAATTTGGAGGTTCATTTACACTTGGTCGACGGCTACCACGGGAAGGGACAGGAGTTTCGATTGGCGACGAAGAGGGATATAGCCCTAGTCAACAAGTGCTGTGATTTTTTGAGGACTGAATATGGGGTACCTCCATATTGGAGGCAGGATGAGAACAAAGGCATGGTCAGGAATGGCGAAGGACGGTGGGTTTTGCCAGAAAGACCCAGATTGGAGGCACACCCACCGGACACGGCCCACCACCTTGAACAAGCACTCAAGATTGCTACCTCTGATGAGATCTGTGATTAATGAATCGTGAGGATCCCATGCACGAGTTTTGATGGTAAGTCATGTTATAAAAATATTAATTTACCTAAATATTTTTATAATAAAATTTGTTTTAGAAGTCTCTCAAAACATCTTTTTACAGCAATAAAGAAATTCTAAAACGAGTAAATTTATAAAATGACGTACATTTAAGTAATATCTGGACTAATGTTAAAAAAAAATGCAGGATACTAAATATCATTTTTCATTTTTAAACGAAGCATCTTCAAACTGTACCTGCCTGTAAATCCAAGTTGATGTTCTGTAAATTGATCATTAATGTCCTTTCTTAGACAAGAGTAGTGCTCCATTTGCAGGATGGGAAAGCAGTCAAAATGGCTAGTTATTGCTGGACAGGACCTATCATGTTCACTTGACCATAAACATGTCGTACAAGCAAAACCTACGTCACCAAAGTAGAGCAATGTGGGTTTTAATCAACAAAACTTGTCGGTGAAAGAAACTAGCTTGTATATATTTGGAATGATATATATATTTTGGTTGTCACTTTTTTTTATTCTCTTTAATTAGTACTGTTGTTTTTTATCTATTAGGTTTAATAACTTAAAATTAGGTAAGCATAATTACTTAATTTATATTTTAATACTTTATTTGTGTGCCCATCACTAAATTCCTTTTAATTTTTTAACTCAATAAGTATTAATAAATGAGTATAAGTGTTGAGTCAGCGATAAAATTAAAACCTGGTGACTCAAAATTTATAATAATTACGTTAAATTATTAAATATGAATCTTAATTTTACAAAATTATTTTTTATTTAATATAGAATTATAAAATAATCGTAAAATAATTATAAATTAATATTTTTCAAAATCATATATTCCTTATGATTGGCGGCATATCCGATATCTTAGAGAGATATGCAAGTTTCTTAGGGTGTTTGAATTTTTGCAAAGTTAATTGTTGTTTCTCCTTATGATCATGTCGGAAAATGTAAATGATCTGTTGGATCCACCGAACAGAGCCTGTTGACTCGCGGCAATGAAGCTTTGAGAAGTCCCCATCATGGGTATAAAGTACATGGAAATGCTGGGTATACTGCTATACCTTTCCAACGTTGGATTGCGCAATCCGGACCACATTGTGCGAGTGATGATTGCACTTACCATCTCTTTCCCTCAATATTCCATATACCATTATCAAACTTTCATAATTTGTCATTTTCATGTCCTATAACATCTTTATTTGAGAGATCAAGAGGAGAAAAACAATGAGAAAATTGAATCTTTATTAAGTACTTTCGAAATACAGATATTTGATACTTTTATCTTATCATATAACGAATTATGTTAAGAATTAATGATTATGTAAACTCTTTTAATATAGTGATATTTCTATAATAATAGGGTCAAAATACAATATCAGCAATTGGATACTTTTAATTTAGTGATATTTCTAAAGTGGAGATCGAGATCATTCAATGCTTTGATCAATGCCTGCACTAGCAAACATTAGATGCAATAAGTTTTTGCTCAATTTTAGTGCAGTGAGGATAGGGATGTTGCATAAATTAAGTTTAATGCCCCCCAACCATGTTTTCACCAAGTACTCTGTGAATTCAAATGTCATTATGAATTCTTGGGTGCGCAATAGTATTACTGGATTTGACTGATGACCTCTTTAAGGCATTATATCTTCTCTGGTGTAAACTCAGGAACATCTGTGCATGGCTGTACAAAAATGGAGATTCATTTTAGCTAGGATGGTCAAGAAGTAGAAAAAGATAATAAATAAATTTCAACAATCACACAATATACTTGGATTTAAGTGATTTAGCTTGAATAATAGTATACATTCATTGCCCGATCTTAAGGAAATTCACTATTCAAAAGTGGAGTATAAAAGAGCAATAATAAATATAAGAGTAATTATACATAGAACCGTGAACTGTGTAAAAGTAGCATAATTGCTTTGAAAAAGAGTGTGGTCCATTATTAAAAAATTAATTTTTTTCATGTGAATCTCATGTTTTATTCATTTTTTCAAAGCGATTACGCAATGGTTGCACAATTCATGGTTGCAAATATATTTTCTCTAAATGTAATTAGATGAGTTGAGATCACTTTTGTATCCAAACCAAACCTTAATTGACTATATATTCATATATTTCTTAAACTTCTCGATCTTCTCCCTTCTCTCAATTTTTACAAGCATGTTTTTATAGATGAGAGTTACACACTTTTTTTTTTAAATAGACTTCATTCATTCATGAAAAGCTGTAATTGTTACATACAGGAAAAAACTCAAATTACAAGCCAACTACTCATGGTTGGGACTCCACTAGTATACAAATTCATTTGTAACTGATATGGTCTAAACTTCTAAAAATTTCTATAAACATACATCTGAAAGACCACACTCTGCCTGAAGCAGATATTTCAAACCCTACTCTCCAGAGGAGGAGAGGACTTTTACTCTATGGTAGGGGTGGGCAGCGGGGCCCCGCCCGGCTTCCGCCCCGCCCCCGCATGGGCGAGCGGGCTAACCCGCTCCGCCCATGCGGGGGCGGGGTCCCCCGCCCCGCATAGAGAGGGCATAGAGGGGACGGGGAGCGGGATGACCCCAGCGGGGCCCCACCCCGCCCCCGCCCCCGCCCCACATTAAAAAAAAAAATTTATTTATATATATTAAATAAATATATTGTATATAGATATACACAATTTATAAAAGATTTAAAATTATATTCAAGTTATTGGATTGTTTTGGCCTCCTAGGCCAATCTTTATATAGGAGGCCAAGGCAATACAATAGTCATCCTTAAGCAATGTGGGACTTAGTAGTAAGTCCCACATTGCTTAAGGATGACTATTGTATTGCCTTGGCCTCCTATATAAAGATTGGCCTATGAGGCCAAATCAATCCAAAATCTAACTCAAATGAGTTTAAATTTTTTCATATTTATAAATTTTAATTTATTATTTAAATTATATTATAATTTTGGTCTAAAAAAATATTTTTAGACCAAAAAATTTTTTTTTTTAATATAGTGGCGGGGGGCGGGGCGGATGGGGGTTTTTCCCCCGCCCCCCGGCACCGGGGCGGGGGACCCCGCCCCCGCCACCCGGGGGCGGGGGAAAAACCCCCATCACCCGCATGGTGCGGGGCGGGGGGCGGGGGGCGGGGAGGGGGTGCCCCCGCCCCGCACCATGCGGGTAGCACTCCTACTCTATGGACAAAATGTCTAAGAGACTATTTTTTTTATTATTAACCTAAAACAAAAGAAATAACAGAAAAGTAAATGATACATGGGAAAATAGTAAAATATAGTTTGGAAAGTTGTAGATCTGCATTTTCAACTTTAGAGGGAAAAAAAAAGTAAACACAGAAACCGTGATGGTGCGTGAGGGACACGCACCACCCTGGGAGTACGGTGGACAATCGAATTTGAATAAACCGGTGGCCCTGGTCCCATAAATGCCGCTCGTGGCGGCAATAGAACTCCCCATGCGGTGGCACGTGGCTATCACGCCCGCTCCATTCGACGAGATTCTTACGGTGGAGTGTGTGGTGGTCGTTGGGTTCTAGAAAACAACAGATTGACATTTCACCCTACTTTAAATGATAAATAAATAAATTCAGAAAAAAAATAAAAAAATAAAAAAACTAGAGAAAAGTTGGAGGAGAGAGCAGGGAGGGAGGAGCCGAAGCTCTAACCCCCTCTGGTCTGGGTTTTTGAGGGGGCACTCCAAATAGAAAAAGGGAGAGCCAACGAGAGTTACACACTTTTGAACATGAAGATGAATAAAACATGACAAATTTTCAGTTAGGTAAACAAATCAAACCTTGTTAGTTGTCGCGAGGGCTCAAGTTTCAACAAAAGGTGAACAAGATAGGGAAGAGGCAAACCTATCCAACGTGAATAGTCTGAGAGAGGTGACGTGTGAGTTACAAGAGTATATATTCAACGACGCATAATCTTCACAAGTCATATTATACAGAAATGGCCAAAAAGATGGAAGAGCAGAGTATGAAAGGTGAAGATGAATTTCAGGGACATAGTCACATAAGGTTGTAACAAAGTCTAAAATAAATAATTGTATGGTTTACTTGTCCAATACCATTAATAAATAAATAAATAAATCCTGCTACCCCCTCCTCCTGACACTCCTCACAGTATCCATTGAGAAGGTAATTTTTTTTAAATATTTTTTAATTTCTTTAAATATTTTAAAAAAATAAAAATAAAATTTCAAATGTATTAAAAATACTTCCTTAATCATTATTTAAAAATAAATAAACAAAAAAAAATCGAGATCCTCAATGAGCCCAGCATTATTAAAAAAAATAATAATGCTTCACCATTCGACCTCAATCTGGTTAATTCCACCGACATCCTTTACTATGCTTTCATTTAGTTTTTATTTTCTTTGGCGTTTGTTGTACTGTAAAATTACCTTTTATTTTTATTTTTATTTTTTTTAGGTGTGTGAAATTACCCTGTGTTTTCACGTGTGAGGCAGAATTAAGATTTAAAATCAATTTTTTTTTCTCATATTCTGATACTATATAAAAATATCACTTATTTAAAAAAAATTAAATAAATACAAAGTGATAGATTTTATTATTTATATTATTAACATATGCAACGTGAAAATCATATTGAGCCTTCAGCCTTGGGGTCAATAAAAAAATGTAATTTAATACTCCATCTCAATTTTAATTTTAATTTTATTTTTTCCGCTTTGTTAGAAAAAAATATGGAATATTAGACCAATGAGATTAGAATCACATGGAGTTGTATCAAATGATATTCGGCCTCGACCCATAATTTTGGTACGTTTCTCTTACAACGACATGGTGGGGGGCAGCCCATCTCCACAATGCGTTAATGCTTGCTTTTATCTAGGGGTATTGCCCTGTCCTGCCCCTTGCCCCCATGAGCGGGGATAATTTGGGTCTCTGGACCTCAACATCGTGATGGAGATGCAAGACGAGCTATCCGTAATACCACTAGGAGGGTTAAACGGGCTGAAGCGAGGAGGGAAGCTTTGGGCACACAAGGCAAGGGGACTGAGGACCAATCGCTTGCCACCTAGAGGGCTAATTGGGCAGAGGCGAGGAGAAAGGCTTGCGCGCACAAGGCAAGCCGACCGAGGACCAACCGCTCGCCAACTAGAGGATGACCGAGTTGTTGGCGAATCCCGCGAATTTAGGTGATAAGGCAAATCCCGTGAAATTAGGCGATAAGGCAAATCCCTTTATTTTAGGGGATTGGTGACCGAGTTGTACTTCTTCAAAGTAGGAAGTTTATCCATTTGTTATTTAGTTAATTTGTTTCTTTTATTTTCGGAGTTTTTGGGATTGTTTCCTTAATTTTAGAAGTTTGATTTGTTTTGGGATTGTGATTTCAAAAGAAGTTGTTGGAGGGAATAATAGGGGGAGGGCTAGCCGAACCCTAGTACTATTTATTTTGGTTTTGCATTGTAATTGATTATCATGTTATTTTCAATAAAAGTGAAGCTTATGCTTTGTTATCCTAATTTTTGATAATTGAGTGCTAGCCTAACTTAGTCTTGATTTTCATATTCCAACTATTCGGATCTTGGTGTTGCCCCGAGGTAGTCCTCGATTCATCCATCCAACATGACCATAAATACCTGAGCGCGAGACATCTTTGTGGGTACAACAAAAAATAATCGGAAAAAGTTAAAAAAAAATTCAAAACAACAATAATTCTACAGACTATCTCTAAAACCCATCAATCTTATCATCTCTAAAAAATTACAAATAGTGAAACACATGGCAAAAAAATCATGATCAGGGGAAGACCACAACATGATTGTGGGTCTAAGCAAAAAACTACAGCCACGAATGGTTGTGGGCTTGTGAAAAAACCTACGGCCATTCGTGACTATGGTTCCACTACCACTTCAAGAATGAGAATAAAAATTGAAAAGTGGAGGAGGAGGAGAGGAGAGAGAGAGAGAGAGTAGAAGAGGAGAGGAGAGAAGTAAGAATGACATAGGGAGAGAAGAGAGGATAGGAGAATTAGGGTTCTTAAGTTTAATATACTCATTTGTAAGTATAAAACGACACTAGTTTATACTTACGAATTTGTTTATATATTTGTATACATATATATTTATTTATAGATATAAATTTGGGCCGGGCGGATCTCAGCTCAGCCTGGGCCTCCCTGCAACCAAAAGTTTGCAGTCCACCCACACGCCCCTCGTCTGCGGACGAGGTTGGTGGGATGGCGGATCCCCACTGCACACCCATATTTTTATCCAATTATCTGTACTAAAAACCTCAAAGGAAAGAAAATAAATATAAGTAGTAAATCCTATATAATTTATTGTGCATTTGATATTGTTTAAAAATTTCACATACATTAATAAATATGATAAGATTTGTTTTATGTATTTCTCTCTTACTTGAAACCCAAAATTTCTTTTTTCCACATTTTACAGCAAAATTTTATTCAAAATCAAATGCTAAATAGCAATCAATCCTATACCTTTTCAAAGTCTCATTAAAATGGGATATACAGTATACTGATAAACACAACGCAACCCCCTTCCTCTCAATTCAATAGAAAAGCATAAATTATTAGGAAGAAATATGTATAAATCCAAACCAAAGTCCATTATAAGGAAAAATTAATATTGTTTTAATTATAAGTTGAGTAGGGTTACATCATTACATGTACTTATATTTTTTAGAACTGCTACAAATACAAATAGATTACACAGAAGTAAACTCACAAATGACGTAGTTTCATGAGATCCGTTAGAAACTTTACAATAAAAATAACTTTATAATCTAACGTACCACATCAAGCAACGTCAGTTTGTGAGTTTACTTTTGTGTAATCATTTTATGGCTAAAGTATTTCTCTATATGTTTATTTACAAAACTCATTTTATTAGTTTTTTTTTTAAATTCAAATTTTAAATTTTAAATTTGATGATTTTCAACATATTAATAACTAATATGTAGAGAAATAATTTTTTTTATAAATTTTTCTTAAATATATTTAATATTTTATTTTTCTTATTAATTGTGCTATCTTTACGGTATCCATTATTAATATATCATTTTATTAAATAACATGAAGATAAAAACAAATCGTGTTGCATGAGTAATAATATTCTCCTTCGAAAAGTGCTCAAAAAGGTCTCGTGCAGAGCTGCATGCGATACAAAAATAACTAAAAATTAAAGAAAAACATCACATGCTAAGTCTTGTTGTCAACCAAATGACAAAACTAGAATTAGAGGGCTGGTGTATAAGAAATTGTAAGCCACTAATCTAATAGCTTATATATAAATTATTCAAGTGGGGGAAAAAAGTGAGGTGTGTGCTTGTTTCCAAAGTGATCATGGGAAACGTGTTGGCTAGCAATTTTCACTGTTTTATATTGTTTATTTAATGTTCATTTAAGTAGATGTTTTTAAAACTTAGGAGATGAAATATTATGTTTGGATAGCCAAAACTACTGTATATTACAATTCCAGATGATATGTTTTTATCTGAATTGTCTATTCAAACTCACCCTTAAATTATCTGAAATCATTTCAGAATCCAAACGTATCTCAAGAGGAGTAGAAGATTTATTAGCATTACTAGTCGAAAATGATTTATGCAAGTACAAAATGTGCTAATCTTTTAAAAAAAGTCAGTGCTACAAGGACGAGACTTTAATAGAAGAACTCAAACAAATGCACTTTTTTATTTTATATTTTTTTCTTTAATCATTTTTATAGATCTTTAAATATTTTTAAAAAATTAAAAAATATATCAATTCACTAATATTCACTTTTTTAATCCTTAAATAAAAAAAATAAAAATTCAATCAGTAGTTTTATCTATCCAACTAGGATTTTCCTTTAAACAAAATTGGAAGCCACTTGAGACCCCATCTTTAATTTATAATGAGTGCTGCCTTTTCTTTTAAAAAAAATTTGAATAGACTTGTACTCTATGACCTATATATAGTATGGGAAAAGCTTCTTTGCCACCTATGTTACCATTGATCATTTTTTTTTTACTTAGTGATTAATGAAATAATTTTAAATGCATTGGTGTATTTTTTATTTTTTAAAAATATTTAAATATATTAAAAAAATGTGAAAAAAAAATTGTCTGGGCTGCATAGTAGCCTTACCCAATGTCTCTTTTTCTATTTTCGAAGGTGGGTGAATATAACATGCATGCCACCTCATTTGCAAGTGAGTCTCGCACATAACCATTTATCTTAGGTTGTGTTTGGGTAGTGGAGTGTTAAGAAATAATTTTACATTATCTGTGGATAAGATCTTAGACATGTTTATAAGTAATGAACAATCCTCTATTATAGAACCAGTTTTATGAGATGAGTTAGACTCATGAATTTCTTAACGATATAAGAGCCTGTCACAGGATGAATGAGGCCCAAACTATTTACCCCGTGACAAGGACAAAAAAAAAAAAAATACTAGCCTGCACGTGAGGGAGAGTATTGAAGAATAATCTCACATTGTCTGTGGACAAGGTCTTAGGCATATTTATAAAGAATGAGCAAATCCTCTATTGTAGAACCAGTTTTATAAGATGAGTTAGACCCATAAATTTTTTCATTATATCAGAGCCTGTCATGGGGTAAGGACGAATGGGGGCCCATACTACTTACCCCATGACAAGGACCAAAAAAAATATTGGCCTGCACATGAAGGAGGGTGTTTGAGGAATAATCTCATATTGCCGGAATAATCTCATATTGCCTGTGGATAAGGTCTTGGACATGTTTATATGAAATGAACAATCATCTCTTGTAGAACCAGTTTTATGAGATGTTAGGCCCATGAATTTCTTTATGGTACCAGACCCTGCCAAATGACGAATAAGGGTCTACACTACTTACCCTGTGACAAGGAACAGAAAAAATACTGGCCTACATCTGAGGAAGTATGTTGATGAATAATCCTACATTGTCTGTGGATAAGGTCTTGGGCATGTTTGTAAGTAATGAGCAATTATTTATTGTAGAACCGATTTTATGAGATGAGCTAGGCTCATGAGTTTCTTCATGGAGATCACTCTACAACTATTCATTATTATTTAATATTTTATCATTACTTTTTTATTACCATTCACAGATCATCTGAGATCACACTAATACCCGATCGTACTCCTAGATTTGGAGCGCTTTAGAAACTGTCTACTATACTCCCCTTGAGTAATGAATACTTGCATATTGTTAATGAAAAAAATTACTTAATAGATCACTTGAATGCCTGCGACACCAAATTAAGAAATTACCTAAATAGAAAAGACTAAAGAGAAAGGAAAAAATTAAGTGACCTATACGTTCAACAAAAATATATCATTAGAAGATCGTATGAAAATGATATGATTCAAAGTAATCAAAACTAGATAATGCACTTATATATTCTATAAGGAAAGGGCAATGTTAAAACTAGTTATTATTAAAATGATTATAAAAACTAATTTTCTAATTAGGGCATTACAAAGTTTGTGTTGATACGATTTATAATGATTTAATGAAAACCTAAGTTATATCTAAACTTATAATCTAAAGGACTAGTCAAGGTTATAAATAGAGTTTATTTGAATTATTATAAAGTCTAGTTCAGCCTAGTTAGAACCAAGATTAGACTTGATTGCACTTGCTATTCAAGAAAGAAATGTCTCTAAATCCAAGCATGTAAGCAATCTCCTATATATTCCATTTCCAATTGGAGCTTACGTTCATATAACAGTTATCATAGTGTAATTGTAAGGCCCATCCTAATGCAGGCCCTGCACCACTCTATATGCACTAAAGTAAATCGTATATAGGTTCCATTCTCTCTGTCTCTCTCCATGCACCTCTGACCATCTGGATTTATTCCTAAAAATTTAGAGGGATTTTAAACCTAAAATGTTAGAAAATTGAATTACTAAAAACAAGCAAACCAAAACGTACATATTCTTATTGTTAAGTTGCTCTTTGTTGGCAGTCTGAAGACCCTCCTCCTTTTATTGTGTTGAAGATTTTTCCTATTCGTTGTTAGTAGAATATGTTTGTGATATGATCTTCTTGTTGCCAAGATTTCCACTTGGTACTCATTGAATAGATTAGTCCACTAAGTATTGACCATTGCTCGATCTAACCTCTCTTTGGTAAAGTTATAGTATTTATGCTTATTACTTCAAGTGAATTTGTCACATTTCCATCCCGAGTCATACAAGTTATTACACTCGATAACTTGTCTAAACTCCTCCATTTGTTTTTTAGGCCTTGGTCTTCCTGCTTGCATTTCCATTTCAGATAAGATCTCATTAAAATCTTCAATAACACACCAAGCCTTATCAAAACTAGGTTTTAGTAAGGACAACAAGACCCATGTTTCATTTCTTCTACTTGTTTTAGGATGCCCATAAAAACCAGTGAGAAACCACTAGACTTTATCTTCCAAATCAGTAATTTGAGCATGAATATGATGTTGGGAATAAATCACAATCTCCGCAGCAAAGTCATTATTCCATAGCAAAGCTAGACCCCTTTTTCTCCCCATAGAATCAACTACAAAACAAGAGTCAAATCCCAATCTTCTTTTAATAGGCTCAAATCTTGTGTTTCTTAGTTTTGTGTCCATGAAAAAAATTGAGTTGGGTTTCTTTTCTTTGACTAAAAGACAGATCATAAATCGTCCAGGAGTTCTTAAGCCCCCGACTGTTCAAGTTTAAGTGTTTCATGATAATTGGAGGAGCTGACTAGCAGCCTCGGCCTCTGACTTATCCAAATTACACCCATTATCTTCTTCATACCTTATTTCTGTTTTCAAAGTTCCTTGGTTTACATTGTCACCATTGTCCTCATCCAGATTACATTTTTTTCCAACACTCAAACAGACAGATTATGGACCTTGAATTCTTGCCCATCTTTTCTAGCTTTTCTGATTCTTCCTCTTGGTGCCACTCCTAGTCTGAGTATCATTTCCAGTGTGATAACCAATGCTACAATATAATTTGTGCATTATCGTGGGCCTTTCTACATGCATTTCTGAACTCACCATCTTGGACTCATTGTTCTTAAACCTATCATCTTGAACCAATAATTGTATCAATACTGGATTAGAACCAGTGCAATCTGCCACTGCCTTCTTGCTAAAAAGTTGACATATCTGATTCCTTATCCAGTACTGCTACAAGAAGAATTTGTGCCTGTATGTGCACATCGCTGATGTGGCATTTTGCCACATCACCGTTTATATTAAAAATAAAAATAAAACTAGAGACCTTCGGTTGCTACCCAGAACATATGTGATTTCTCTCAAATCTCTCCCGCTCTTTCATCTCTCTCAAATCGGTGTAGGTTCGTCGGCTGCTACCCACTCCTCGGCATCGAACCAGGTAAGATCCATTGACAAAGCTTTTTCTTTTGTTTAGAGGGATTACAGTTCTATAATCGGCGTAGGGACATGGAGGTTCTTCGCATGGATGGAAGGAAGCTAGAGGTGCAGAGGGCTAGATTTTTTTTCATTGAAATGCACCGTTTCATGAGTTTGTGTTGGTGAGGAATGCGTTTAAGGATTGATTTATGAAACGCTTTGTTTTAGTAATACACGCTGGACACCGTGCACGGGGCCTCCCCCAAGTATGCCTGACTTTAGCATTTTTCAAAACCTAATTTGGCAATTTTTCATACCAAAATTTGTTTCCTTTTATATTGATCTCCCCTATATTTTATTTAAATTTTAAATTTTATCTCATCTATATAACCAAATAATAGGAATCGCCACCACGCAGCCCACGAGAGATGAGAAAGAGACAATGTAACACACCTGATTAGTAGTGTTTGGATGACTAGAAAATATGAGAGAAAATGTAAGAAAATGGGTCAAATTCGAGGTTGACCTAACTTCCAAGAAAAAGAGAGAAAAGAGAATAAAAAAAATATTTTCATTAATGATTATGGATGTCCAAACAATTTCATCATTCTACTACATATACTCCTTTTCTAACCAATGAGCCAAAGCCCAACAAATAAAGCAACAATTATAACTAAGGCCAAAACACGCAGCCAACTCCCCAAACAAAAGGCCAAACAGACAGCAAGTAAATGGGCCATGGCCCTATTTCAACAGAAATCCTACAAATAAAATAGATGATAGCTTTGGGCCATAGGCTGAGCCTAACTACTAAACTCCTATTATCCAACCCAAACCCATTATGAATTTGGTCCCTATTGTCACAGTCACAAATGTGTGACAAACCCTCCCCCTTCAAGCACCTTGTCCTCAAGGTGCGGTTACGCTTCAATCCTTCTCTTGTAGCTGGGGCAAGCTTCTTCCTTGTTTGAAAGGCATCAAAGCATCCATCAAATACTGATGCAGTACTAGCACACATGCGTGACTCACTTTCTTCATCAGTTAACCTCAAGCCAAAATCAATGACTTCCTTCAGCAACTCATATACACGCACCCAGTTTTTGTGCAACAAATCTTCATTGAGTACACCAAAGTAATCTTTGATGACACCTGCAATCCTCTATAGCACTCTAATATTAGACCCCTGCTTCATTTCTCTATCAAATGGCTTAAAAACAACATTAAGTGGTAAAAAGTCAAGTAGCCGAGGCGCAAATTTCTTAGCTCCTAAAGCTTCCAAAACCATGAGATTTCTCCATTGCTCGCATCTGTTCATTATGTAAATCACCATTGATAAAGACTCTTGCGAGCAAGTGGCTTGCACAATTGGGTCATTTAGCTTCTTCCACTTCAAACCCTCATAAAAGAAGCGAGTTTTATCTGATATCCACTCTTCATTAGTGACCTCACTTAACCGGGAAAGGATGCCCATTACGTCTACATGGTTGTAACAGCTACCTCTGTTGGTTACCAAGGGAAGAGCCGCCCTTATCATTATACTCTAAACAAAAGCTATCGTAATAGCAAATCCAATGCACCTAGTGCTAAATCCAGGGAAATTGAAAGGCGCTATATCCATCATATAGGAATACAGCTGAGGGAGAAACATCGTTGGCAAAGGAACATATGCCTGAAATGCACCATTGAGTCATTCCCTGCTCGTAGGACCCAACTTGTTTGGGAACAATGCTCCTCATACATGGATATGCTAGAGAAAAAATTACGAAGAACATAGCAGCGACATAAGGAACCCAGAAGGACCACGCAATGTTGTAAAGAAACAAATGTGCACAATCAAATAAGAGCCCTACTGAAAGCAGCTTTGCCTCTCCTAGATCAAGAACCAATGTAGGCATGATAAATAGTTGTGATATGCTCCCTGAAATATAAAAAATGACCATTAAGTCAGCAAACTGGTCCTTGTTAAAATGAAACCTGGCCTTTAAGTAATACATTATTGAACCATGAAGGCCAAAATCTGCTAGATTGTTAAAATAGGAAACGACAATAGCTTGGGAAAACGTTGAACTAGTGTTGATCAAGGAGACCACATCCTCCAAACGTCGAGCCCGCGTACCATTCCTGTTCGATTCTCCATCCGATTGAGTAATGTGCAGTTTATCCTTTGAGAGAATTGGAGCGGAAAGTCCGTCATCTACAATAAAATCCAGGAGGAATACCCTCACGTACACCGCAACAATCACAGCCACCGACGCTGCAACCTGGAAAGTAGAAGACGTGGAGAGAAAATGAGTGGATAGGGTTCAACAGACGGATGTAGAGGATCCAATCCTTGATAGAACGCCAAAAGTTAATGCTCTTCCCCCCCTAAGACATTATTCGCCTTCGGTGTCACCCCTGAAACCTGATAAGGTTCGGATAGAGTTTGGGGCCACCAACGAGGATCTTGAGCTTGTGGAGCTCCTCGTGGAGCACTTGGACTATATATTAAAAGACAATGGCTGGACTGAAGGAACCTATAGGTCTACTTGTAGGTCGATTCAGCGGAGGCAGAGGACCGGTTAAAAGCGAGGGAAGGTGCACGATGACGGAGCTTCTTCCAGTTCTTGGTCTTTTTTATTATAGACATAATAAAAAATGAATTTGAGAACTCAAGACCGAAGGTGTTGCTGCCAGTTTTTGTGTCTTCTACGCAGTAGATTTTGGGTCTTCTGTTGTTGGTTCGTTGGGGTGAGGACATAAAATGGAAAAACATTTGGCGCTCATGGGAAAGAAAAAAGAAGGGTGAGGACAGAAAAATTTCGGAATGGAGACACTAAAAATCACTACCACCAAGATCAAACTCCCTAATCTGAAAAATCTGAGCGTGACATTTGAGGTTGGAGCCGTAGTAATGTTGTATTCCATATTTGAGAAATCCCCAAAATCGCACGGCTCATTTTCCTCTCTCGCCCTTCTCTGAATCTATACATGATTTTGGAAATGCCAGTTTCGAAATCGAGTCTAGAGATGTCGAAGTCACCTTCCATAGTCACTACATCTTCCTCTTGTAATTGGTGAAGCTTTCCTGAAACTTGATGGCAAATTCGTCAAGAGACTGTTGAAATACTTGGTGTATTTTGTCGTGGCTCTCCCGAAAATCATTCAAATGTTGATGGATAACGTCTAAGCGATGAAGCTTTTGTTCCAGTAGCTCTTTGATGTTGAGTAAGGATGAGATAATATTTTCCATTTTCACGGTTGATAAACCCAATACCAAGGAAAAACTGATTCTGGATACCACTTGGAACACACCTGATTAGTAGTTTTGGATACTAGCAAATATGAGAGAAAATATAAGAAAATAAGTCAAAATCGAGGTTGACCTAGCCTCCAAGAGAAAGAGAGAAAAGAGAAGAATAAAATATTTTCATTAATGATTTTAGATGTCCATACAATTTCATCATTTAACTACATATACTCATTTTCTAACCAACAGGCCAAAGCCCAATAAACAAAGCAACAAATATAACTAAGGCCAAAAGGCTAAACAGACAGGAAGTAAATGGATCATGGCCCAACTTTAACAGAATTTGTACAAAATAAGAAGAGATACGGCTTTGGGCTATAGGCTTGAGCCCAACTATTAATTTGGGCCCTATTGTCACGGTCACAGACGGGTGACAGACAGAGAGAGCCAGAATGCACGCGAAGAAACTGAACTGAGCTGAGCAGAGCAGAGCAGAGCAATGGAGATCGCCTTCTGCTTTAACCCTTCCTTCTCTCTTTCTACACTCTCCGAACTCGATCCCTACCGTCCACTCGCTTCCTCCTCGTTGTCGCTACCTCCCTTTTTCTCCAGCTCCGCCTCAATATATCACCCGCTCCCGCCCTCCGCCTTCTCACACCCTTGTACGTCCCAAAAGACGCCGTTTTGGCCGGGGGAAACGATGGAGACGACGAAAATAGCAACAAGAAGTACGGGAACAACGGAGGAAACAGCGGCGGAGAAGGCGGGGGAAGAGCGGGGAATGCGGGGGACAAGAACAGGGAGGAGGCGATGGTGGTGCTGGCGGAGGCGGGGTGACTATTGGAGAGCATGCCAAAGGATCTGCGGGCGGCGGTCGAGGCCGGGAGGATCCCGGGATCGGTGGTCGACAGGTTCTTGGAGCTCGAGAACGCGGGGCTGTTTCGCTGGTTGATGCAGTTCAGCGGCTTCAAGGAGCGCCTTTTAGCCGACGACCTGTTCCTCGCCATGGTCGGAATCGAGTACTGCGTCGGAATGTTCACCATGGTACGGATTTTTGTATATAAACTGTGATTCATTTTACGAGAACTTGTATATATGCTTTTCATGATAGGAGAAATTCGTACCTACGTGTGTAATGTAGGTCATCCTTGAGTAATCATCAATGAAAGATATAAAGTACGATGCACCTCCGCATGATTTAGTGCGAGACAAGCCCCATAAATCCGAGTGAATGCAGTCAAGTATGCCTTTACCAGTGTGACTCCCGGCCTTGAAGCTTCGCTTATGATGCTTCCCATATACACAATACTCACAAAATCCCTTGTCACTAAGCACATCTTGGGAATAAGTTCCATTTTCATCAAGATCTCCATACCTTATTCACTGATGTGACACAATCTTCTATGTCTTCTATGCTGTAACGCACTGGAAATTCATCACGTTCTATCACCATTTGTGCACCAACAACCGTGCTTCCAAGCAATTTATACAAGTTTCCAACCCCTTTCATGACAACCAAAATACCTTTTCAGACTTTAGTAACTTCAGCTTGCCCGGTGTATATGTAGCCACGAGAATCGAGCTCCGAAATTGAAATCATGGATATTTGGGAAAAAGAATGATGGAAGGGTTTTAGGTAATTAATTTTATTTTTGGTTGGTGATATATGAACGAACTTTTTTCTAATTCATCGGAAGTTGATTCAAAATTTCAGCTAAATGAGGAAGGATTTAGTATTTACATGTGGTTTTTACTACATTGAAAGAATATGTAATGCAGTGTGCGGACATAGAATTTAATTTTTAGGTATTCTGAAAATATCAAGTTGGTTGATGATTAACATTGAAAAATATATATATGGACTGAGGCAAAACTTGGCCTGTTGAATCAATGGGGAACGTGAGTGAACCATAATCTCATCTTATCATCATGGCAAACCAGGAAGAGTTCTTTTGCTGGACACCTAGTTATGTTATTCTGTTGGAAAACAGGTGTAGAGAATTTTTTCAATGAGCTTGAAATTGTTTTTGCAGATGTGGTATGGATCATTCCATCAAATATATGCTCCATTAATTTGCGTCTGCCCCAATTGTTATTTACGCTAAGTCTTTTGCATATGTTGTCGACACTTGTGATTTATCTCGTAGTGGCTTCTTGTAATTTAATATCACCGTAGGTTTGGCCTTACATCATTAAGTGCAAATGGGTATGATCTAGAAGAGGTGTGTAACACCCCATCCCGTAGGATAGAGATATTACCAACATTTAGATCATAATACCCGGTAAAGAGATCCATATCCTGGAATACCTCATTTATTGAAATTCTTCAAAACATTAAAACTAAAATGTACATGATTGTTATGGAAACTGAACAAAATACAAAAGACCATAGACCAATCCTATGAGTGACATAAAAGAAATCTAGATTCTGGTGATAAATTCACTTATTCGATCCTAAGTCTTGGTACTAGATCTACTCCTGGCCATCCAGCTCTTCATCATCATAGACATTATCTGCGAAAATCAGACATGGAAGAAAACACGAAGGCACACAAAAATAATGAGTTGAATACACAGTAAGTAGTACATCATATCGTAAAAATATAATTTTGCCTAACATACATTTTATTTCTATGATACCCTTCATACATGCATACAGCTTCATGAATTTACAATTATACACGTAGCATGACTTTCTGAAAGATTTTATATATCTATATCATCACAGGCTTTACATAGCATACATCTTTAATATAGGCGGAACATATATAATCCATACATAAAATGGTGAATGCATAATATCTTGGTTATCTTGTCTTAACATGAAGTGAACACGCTTGTGTCCGTATTTTCACTTATCTGACATAACATGGAGTGAAACACGCTTGAATCCGTGTTTCACTTAACTTGCATAACATGAGTAAAACACGCTTGAATCCGTGTTTCACTGAACTTGCATAACATGGAGCGAAACACGCTTGAGTCTGTGTTTCACTAAACTTGCATGACATGAAATGAAACACGCTTGAGTCCGCGTTTCACTTATCTTGAATATCATGGAATGAAACACGCTTGAGTCCGTGTTTCACTTAACTTGCATAACATGGAGTGAAACACGCTTGGGTCCGTGTTTCACTTAACTTGTGGTTAACCACGCTTGAGTCCGTGGCACCATAACATTTTTATCTTTCTTAATGTATGAGATTTTTATTAGACTTCATGAACCTTTCTAACATGGCATAATCTTATACATGGCATGATAGGGCATGACATATTCTTGTACATGGCATATTCTTGTACATGGTATGAAATAATATGATACATGATCTAATTACTATATAGACATGGCATATACAATCTAAGCATTTCATGAACATGGTTTGCATAATCTGACAATTCCATTACATGGCATACTTGACTTTGGACTACTAAATGAACATCTCATGGCTTTCATATGATTTTAGTAATATTCAATCATTCAAACGACACTTTCATTCATTCAAGCATAATCTCATTTTTTCCTCAAGATCATGAAAGGAATCTAACATTGACTTGTCTCTTAGCGTAGCATAGATTACCATCATAAGCACATCATATTTTTATTCATAATAAGAATATTCACAGGATGCATGCATTATATGATCATACTATTTACCTCTTAGCGCTGCTTCCTGGTTTCCAACTTGTAGCGCGATACCTAAACGAGATTCTAGGCGTTAATAACTTCCTAGCAAACGTGTCGTAATACTTTACGTCATTAAATACATATAAGGAATTTAACTACTACTAGACTCCAACAAACGCTTTGAAATCCTTTAAAAATCTTTTATAAAAATTGAGTCTAAATGCTGATAATTATTCAAGTAGATGAAGCCCATGTAAAAGTAATGTATTTCGGAAAATATACTAGCCTTCTTTAAAATTGTAAACCAGTTTCTGTCGACCCAGAGATTTGCCACTTAAAGAACTATCTGACTGACTTAAGGCCCCAAGAAGTAGAGGCTCATGAGATTACACCCTCACGGGTCAAAAGGGCATGCATGGAATTACAGAATTTAATGGAGGGCTTTATGGGGAAACTGAGGCACACGGAATAAACAAGAAGAAAGAAGAAAAAGAAAGAAGAAAGAAAGAAAAAGAAAGAAGAAAGAAAGAAAAGAGAAAGAAAATAAAGAAAATAAAATAAAAAGAAGAATGAGTAAAAACAGGACTTACGGGCGAGAGTGTAACGCGATGCTCACCGAGGGAGAGCAGCGTGCGTCGGCGGTTCTAGGTGGCTAGAAGCGACCGGCGACGTGAGTGGGGGGGTCCCTATGGTGGTGCGACACCGAGGGAGGGAGAGAGAGAAAAACAGTGAGAGTTTAGAGAGAGATGGTTTGAAATTCAAGCAGCCGAAAGGGAGGAAGGTGGCGCGCGGTCGCAGGGGCTTACCTGAGGGGATGGGTTCAACGGGGTTGAGTTGGCCGGCGTTTTCTGGCGCCGTGGGTAGGGCTCCGACGTCCCGGGATGGTCGACGATGGTTGGGCAGAGGTATGTGTTATGCGGGAATGTGGTTTCTCTTGCTATATCAACGTGTAATCACAGAGGCTTGAGAGTCTTTTATAGGCGATGGGAGGAGGCAGTGTAAACACTTAGTGATTGGCTGAAATTGAAATTGCCTAAACATTAGGAACCTAATCTCACGTGGATACCGCTTCTGAGAGAGTTTGAAAGGTTTGACTTGGTGTTGCCCACAAACTCTGGAAACCGAAACTAGAATGGGGTTAAGTGGATAGAATATATGAAGGTTTTTAAGGGAATTGAGTCACTAATTTAATCTATCTGTTAGTCAAGAATGATAAAAATAAAATAATAAATAAATAAATAAATAAATAAATATGAAGACAATGAAATACTAATAAATAAATAGACAAATAAATAGACAAATAAATAAAATACTAATTTTAAGCCCTAGATTTAGATCCAAATGTTACAAGGTGCCCTGGTGTATGTTCCTTTGTGTACAAGAAATTATATGTTATCTTCATGCAATATGTTCATTCAGATTCCTATCTTTTATCATAAATGTACTTAGATCCATAAAAATGGTTTAGTTTAATATATAGTTGCACCATTTGGTGTAAAACATACGATTCCCTACTGAGGTGCATCATCTGCTTAGATTGTCTTTTATAAGCGTTTTTTGGCCATCGTTTCAATTGATTGGTACTGCTTGTGTAAGGGGTGTGGTGAACCCGTTGATCATCTTTTACTCTTTTGTGAGATTGCTTGTGTGGAGTGACTTCTTTAGATAGGTTGGTTTGGCTCAAGTTGTATCCATAGAATTGTAGGCTCTTTTATTCTTGAGAGGGTTAAGTGGCCGTACGCAAGTTGCATCAGTGTGGAAAATGGTTTCAATTTGTCTCATATGATGTATTTTCAAATAAAGGAATGATAGAATGTTTGAAGACTGCGAAGAGGAGCTCAAACCATTATTTTTCAGTATTCTCCTCCTTTAGACTGCTTCAAAAGACTTTAATGGGCTTAACTTTCATAGTTTTCTTGTATCTGTTTATCCTTCTAGTGGAGTTCTCTCTTGTATACATCCTGTGTATTTGTGTTCACCTTTTATGCTTTTTAATAAAGGTTTCTTTCTTATAAAAGTTTCTTTTGGCCTTTCACAACCTAGATTAGTTGAGTGGTTTCATTTGTTTCAGATTGTTTTGTATTCAAGAACTAAACTATTAAAGAGTGAATTGAAACGAATATTTTGGTAAAATCATCCAGAGGGCTCTTTTGGTCAAACCTGCATCCTTTATATCTTGCTGCCTGGATGAGGATTTCTTTAAAACTTTTAGGATGACACTATGGGAGATTTAAAAAAAAAAAAAAAAAATAGTTCAGATTTTACTACCTCAAGGTCCTAAATGTTGAGGTGATAAAATCTGAACTGTTTAATTAAGAATAACTGCTATGATTTTTACAACACCATCTAAGTAATCGAAAGCACTTACGTATAACTATTCAGAGGAATATTTCTTATAAAAAAAAAAACTATGCTGAAGAATATTGCATCCTACAGATTATCTTTTGCAGTAATCCTTGTCTTATTTTGAATATGTACTTTCTGTCATTACCTTTCATGGGTAATGGCAATAATTGCAGATTCTGTGGTCATTTCTCTTCCTGCCCCAACTGTTTCTCTCCGACCACCACTTGCAACTAGTGCTGGAACAATTGCCAAGTTCTTCCATAACTGCCCTGATAATGCATTCGAGGTTATATTTTTTGCCCTATAGACTAATGCAGCTACTTGCATGTTGCCAAGCTTATTTGAGTTGAAGATACACATTTTCTTACATTGTCCTCAAAATCTGTCCACAGGTTGCTCTTGCCGGAACCTCATATTCATTTCTACAGAGATTAGGGGCTGTGGTGGTTAGCAAATGGCTTCCATATATGCCTGCTTAAATGGATCCCCAAAATTTGGGTTTGAAGTTAACAATGAAATGTATGTTTTACATTTGCTGGTTTTGTTTGTGTAACGTAATGGGACAAAGCTTTTTGCAGTTGGCACAGCTTCATCACGTGTTTGTAGTTTGCAATAATGTATATTTTTTTCCTGGTTTGTTCTTGAGATCAAGATGTTGAGGATTTTTGCATATAGTGGCATATGTGGTTAAGGCTTTAGATTTAGACTAGGTTGGTTGGGTTTAGGTGCAACCCATGTCCAAACTCAAGGAATGAATGATTACCCACGAAAGGATTGCCTGACCATTCCTATCTTGATTTCCAAGTGTTGGACCTAACCTCAAGCTATGGTAAGATAATTCATTTATTATGACTCGCGGAGTGGTTATCTTGATAGTTTCAGTGTGCTTAGTCATGTTTCCCCATTGTAGTTTTGCTCTTTATGTTATCTATAGTTGCTAAAATGAAATGATTTTCCATCTGAGATATAACCCAAAGCTGCCCCCAATCCTTGACTGAAAACTTGACCGATTGAGGTATACTAAAAGAAAGGATTAACTCTAGTTCTAGAAATTTTCGATAAGATTCTACATGATCTCAATAAAATAGCCGGGGAAATAATATATATGGATTACTAAAGCATGCACTTCCTTTTCAGAGTTGACTAATATTGATCACTCTTTCTCTAACTTTTGTTGCAAAGGTTTTTTATCATCATTTTTCTTAAGAAAATGTTATGCAAGTTGGAGCACCATTAATGCAAAATGCTGGAATTTAATGTGTTTTGCTTTATTGAAGTTGGGACAGCAGTTATGAATGCATTGATCAATGCAAGGAAAGCTGTTGATAAGTCTTCTCCGGTTGAAGTGGAAAACGTGCCCATACTATCCACAAGCGCTGCTTATGCTGTCTATATGGCAGTATTTAGCAATCTCTGGTTTCCATTAACTAGTACCAATGTTTAAGTGAATTGGCTCTTGGACAGCCTCTATGGATTTAAATGGGCAGAATTTTGTAATATTCTTGTCTCTTTTCCTATCCTAGTTAGGTGTTCTGCCGCTTATATTCTTGTATCCTAAAACCATCTTCACTTTTCTAGCGTTTACAATGAAACCTTTCTAGTCTGTCCTGTGCAAAAAACATGTCCTGCCTGATTAGAGTGTCAACCATTCTTAGTGTCGAGGAAAATAAATAAAAAGTTCAACCTTCTCTCCCTCTCTCTCCCTCTCTCTCCCTCCGTCTTGCTTTCTGTTTATTTTGACGGGTAGACCTTTGAATATTATCATACCTTCTTTTCAATAGAAAACAATGTTTATAATGTGCTTTTTCAGCTTCATTTTCCATGGTATGGGAAACTTTTTGTTTTTGTTTTTATTTTAATTTTTTGTATAAAATTTATCAACCGAGTACATATTTGAAACTGGAATCATTGAGAAAGAATGGAGAAGGCTTGTTAACATATCATTCAAGAATTATGTTGTGGTCCTCATCTCATCTGAACATATATGGGCAAAGAGATTATGTTGCTGAGCTGTAAAGACGCCATTACAAACGAGGCCCCAAAAGCTTTCTTAGGAGATACAATGGAATGACTGATTCTGTGAGACATGTAAAAGTTTCCTTCGTTTTTTGTTTTTAATAAGAATATGTAAATTCTTCCTTAACTTGGTCCAAGTAATATTCTTGCTTGTTACTGTGAAATAGAGCAAAGGAGTACGCTCTTTGTTGAATGCAAAGTATTTATCACGGATGTAATTCTGTTGACAGGTACCGAGTATTAGCTGGTGTTGTTGAACAGCAGATTCTGGATACTTTGCTACACCATCGCAAACTTATGCTGAGTGCCATTTGCTCTGCTGCTCGGACAGGTAACACATTCTTGGGTTCATTATTGTGGAACTTCTCTCTCCCCTCAGATGTCCTTTGTATATTCGTTTATCCTCCCTCGATGACTCACTCTTTTTAACTTTGCTTTTAAGACTGTTCATTCGAGTTCCGAACTGGATACGCAGCCCAGAACCCGGGTTTCAGGCCGTAACCCAGATGAATCCGGGTTCCTTTTTTTTAACAAAAGCTTATTTATTATTAATCTTTTTTGAACAAGTACATAGTAGCATTTTTTTTTAATCTAAAAGCCTATATTTTATAAAACTAAAAATATATCAAAATGGAAAACTGAATTTATTTCAAAAAAAGGTAAAGCTATAAGCCCTTAAACAATTAGCTAATTAACTTTTTAACTAAATGCATGTAAAAAAAAAAAAAATTCAATATTCATCATGGAAAATGCATGCGAGATACACGATGGAATCCACTACATATTACATTGTTTGAACTAATTTGCTAAGAATATTACAAAACACATACATTGCTTTAGTCAAACTCTAATACACAACAAATTGTCTGCAAAAAATCAGAAAATTTTCCATCAATTAGCTCTTCTTCCAACAATCAAAGGATAGTGGTTTTGACAAGCTCTTTTGGCTGAATCGGGATCCTTAAACGTTACCTAATTACAAACATAATGAAGTCAGAAATCAAAAGTACAAAAAAACCCACATTCAATATATTGCTCACATATGCTATGAATACTAACTATAATTTCCAAAGAAATCCAGAGGCACATTGATATATTGATTTGTGCAATGGTTTAGTCAGATTAGCACTTGAATCATGAATACCATTACTTAATCAATTGCCAACTTCGTCTTTAATGAACAAGTAAGTTAATGACTAGGAATTGACTCACGAAGAAATAAATCTATTCATATTTAACTAGCAAACAGAGAATAATACTATTCAAGATATATGCAATATATAAACCTAAAATGGAATGGAGCCGAATAACTTCAATTAAAATAAATTATATAATTACCATTGGAGAGAGTTCATAAACATTTCATTTCAGTAGGGACAATTCACAAAATGCAGGGAACAAGCACACACATGTGCACGCATAGAGAGACACAAATTGCAATTTGCAGCCAATGAGTCACTTAGAATAGAGGTTTTGAAGGAAAAGTACATACTACAGTACAGGTTTCTTGTTCCTAATCTGACGTGCATTCTTTTCGGCATGAATGAGGGGTAAAATATGGTTTAAAACCGGCTTGAGGGACAGACCTCAAAGAATAAATTTTGGAAATCGAAATTCTTTAATCTAATGAAATAATATATATAAACCTGAATAAAGCAGTTTGTTGGCGACTTTTTCATCCACTTCCATATAATGGCTTCTCGCCACATGCATATATCCAATCCTTGATAATGTTGCATGTTCCTAGGTATTAAAATTTTTTATAAAAATGTTGATGAACTTTAGATGATTGTGCAAATTTATCTTCCAATTTTACCTCAAAGTCAATTGGCCTCAAAGTTTCAACAACTCTTCTTCAACTAGATCATTATTTGCTTATCTTTGTCTATTTTTTGTTGTAGTTGAAGTTGTCCTGTCATGAAAATCTGTTGACTGATTAGACATTGCATTTGATAGGTTACCAGTCTAAAATTTGTTGCTCGAGGTGATTTTTTGTTAACTGCCTCAGCCGACAAGGTAAGCATTTGGTTTCCAAACTTGTAGTTATGAATCATGAATGTTGACATGCATGGGTTGTTCTTAAGAAAAGGAAACTCTGTTTTTTTCAGAAATTTATTGTTATGTTTTTTTGGACAATAATGTTTCCTTGACCATTAGATTAAGTGTGTACGGGTGATTTTGTAAATCTTCTTGACCATTTGATTAAATATATGTAGAGAACCTGAATTGCAAATATTAATCTGGGTGCAACCCAGAGGAAATCATTAGGTACATATTTAAGCTTTGATGGCATTTTAAGCTGCAAGTGAAGATTTAAGCATTATTATCAGAGGTAAGTACTCTATGTCTAACACAGTTGTATCAAATCTTTGATCCAATACAAAATTATTTACAATAAAAAATTACGCCAGACACACCATAAACTCCTGCAGCTAAATACGGTGAAACTCTAATAAGATGGAACTCTAATTAAAATTCGTTTACAATATAGAAACACTACCTGGTGCTGTGATTCCATGGAAGTTGAAATCACCCACGAGTTTCCATATGTTAACCTCCTAAACCAAGAAATACAATTATATTTATACAAGAAGGGAGGTCATAACCATGAAAAGAGCATGAATCCTACATTACTTAGAAATGTTAGAGATATCACCTCTCATGATGGCTTGTCATTTTTGTCTATGGCATGATCACACTCAACCAGCCATAATTGCACTCTAATTTTTCCTTTTGGGTTAGTTTCCTTTTTTCTTTTTCTTTTTCCAGCAAAGTGACATCTTCATTTATTATTAGCTTTAAATATGTAGTAGCATGCTTTTTGGCTGAAATTTCTGACAAACAGAAAGAATACCTTATTTCTGTTTTGATGCCTTAGCAGGTATATGAACACATAACATTTGAAATGAGAAACATATATCCCTTGGGTGTTTTTGTTAACCAGCCTCCATCAGTAAAAAAATGTTATAATTTTTATTATTTTGCTATTCTCTATTCATAGTGTTTTTGTTAAGAACTCGAGAAACTTGGGTGACTTTTGCAAACCATTTTAGATGGTAAAGACCCAAGGAGCTTTAACTTTAAAATTATGAACATATGTTCTCTACCTTGCTTTTTCCTGTGGATTATGTCTAGATCCCCTTTCCTAATTTCTATTTGTTGTGGAGAATTTGATATTTGCTTCTTCTTAAATCACTTGATCTAAAATACTATATAGCTCATATTTTCCTTGGAATTTTTATAATGTGTCCTTTTTTCTTCATAGTCTCTATTTGTCAGTAGTTAACATTCATTAGCTTTCATGTGTGCTAGAGCTATATTGGCAGAGTATTCTGGTCCTGTTCTTGGAGTATTGTCTGCAATGTTATATGGATGGAGAGGCCGTGTCTGGAAGAAGGTAGCTCTCTAATATGCTAGGTTGTCATTGATTTTAGGGTGTATGATGTTTGAATAATGCTCATCATATCAGTTAAAGATTATGATGTAGGATGGTGTGTTAAGGATGTAGGATGTTTTTTATATTTTCTGAACAAACAAACCTCCTCCTTTAAGATATCCTTTAAAACGTTGTCAATCTCAACCATCTAACTAACCTCTTGACTTCCTTTTCCATTTGTTTTTTTTAGGGATATGTTTTGTAATAGACGAATGTTATAGTTACAAAAAAATTATATAAAAGTAATTTTATCAACTGATCTAATTTCATATGATCTATTATATCTATTTAACGATAAAAATAATTTTTTAATTTGATAAATTATATGAAAAGACTTTAATTTATAGAATTATTTTTATATAAGCTTATTCATAAATCTGCATTGATATTCCTTGTTTGGAATAGAGTAGTAGGTAATTCTTATCAAGAGGAAATTTTTAGAACTTGGATCTGGATTGAGCACACCTCATAAAGGCTGAGCTCAGTCGTCATATCCACACTCAAAAAGGGTTGAGTGACATACCTGTTTGCCCATCCAAAGAAGTTGTTTGATGTTTTTTTTTTTTTAAGAAAAATTAATTTATAAACTAAAATGAATTTATTACATATTAATGTAGCTCCCGTGAACTTTAAAATTAACTTTTTTATCGTGCCACTACTTTACAAAGTAATGCTAGGTATAGTAGTAGAAATATGCAAATGTCATATAATTATTTTAAAAAATAAAATAAAATTTATTATTAAAAAATTAATTTTATTTTATATAAATATCGTATTTCTTTGCACAAAACTACTCACTCCCTGATAAGGCAATGGATGCTGCTGGATAGGATCAACATCATGCCGAACAAACTATGAAGGAAAAAACCACGCACCTACATCTAGAAGCCTCTAGAATGATTCTCCAATAACAAAAATATTCGTGTGGTTCCCAAGTCTGTAATACAGCTTTTTCTCTTTGAGTCGGGCTACTCTGTTGCCCATAGTAGCCTGCTCGATTTGATCGCACAACACATTTTATTTTAATTTTATTTTTTCTGCTTTGTCAAAAACAAAATGGAATAGACCAATGAGATTAGAACTACGTGGAGTTGCATCAAATGATATTCGGCCCCAACCCATAATTTTGGTACGTTTCTCTTGCAACGTCATGGTGGGGGGCAACCCATCTCCACATTGTGTTAGTGCTTGCTTTTATCTAAGTGTGCTGCCCTGTCTCGCCCCTGCCCCCATGAGTGGGGGCTAATCGAGTCGAGGCAATGAGGGAGGCTTTGGGCACACAAGGCAAGGCGACCGAGGACCAACCGTTCGCCGCCTAAAGGATGGCCGAGTTGTTGGCGAATCCATGAATTTAGGCGATGATGTGAATCCCGTGAAATTAGGCAATAAGGCAAATCCCTTGATTTTAGGGGATTGGTGACCGAGTTGTGCTTCTTCAAATTAGGAAGTTTATCCATTTGTTATTTAGTTAATTTGTTTCCTTTATTTTCGGAGTTGTTGGGATTGTTTCCTTAATTTTAGAAGTTTGATTTGTTTTGGGATTGTGATTTCAAAAGAAGTCGTTGGAGGGAATAATCGGGGGAGGCTAGCCGAACCCTAGTACTATTTATTTCGGTTTTGCATTTTAATTGATTATCAATCTATTTTCAATAAAAGTAAAGCTTATGATTTATCACCCTAATTTTCGAGAATTGAGTGCTAGCCCGATTTAGTCTTGATTTTCATATTCCAACCATTCGGATCTTGGTGTTGCCCCGAGGTAGCCCTCGATTCATCCATCCAACACGACTGTAAATACCTGAGCGTGAGTGAGGCTTCCATCACATCATTGTGGGTACAACAAAAAATAATTAGAAAAAGCTAAAAAAAAAAAATTCAAAACAACAACAATTCTATAGACTATCTCTAAAATCCATCAATCTTATCATCTCTAAAAAATTACAAATAGTCAAACACATGGCAAAAAAATCACGATCAAGGGAAGACCACAACATGGTTGTGGGTCTGAGCAAAAAGCTACAGCCACGAATTTTTCGTGGGCTTGCGAAAAAACCTACGACCATTCGTGACTATGGTTCCACGGCCATGCTTCAAGAACTAGAATAAAAATTGAAAAGTGGAGGAGGAGAAGAAGAAGATGAGATGAGAGAGAGAGAGAATAGAAGAGGAGAGGAGAGAAGTAAGAATGACATAGAGAGATAAGAGAGGATAAGAGAATTAGGATTCCTAAATTAAATATACTCATTTGTAAGTATAAAACGACACCAATTTATACTTACGTATTTGTTTATACAGTATACTGATAAACACAAAGCAACCTAACAACGCAACCCCCTCCCTCTCAATCCGATCAAAAAGCATAAATTATTAGGAAGAAATATGTATAAATCCAAACCAAAGTCCATTATAAGGAGAAATTAATATTGTTCTAATTATAAGTTGAGTAGGGTTACATGTACTTATATTTTTTAGAACTGCTACAGACACAAATAGATTATACAAAAGTAAGCCCACAAATTGACGTGGCTTCATGAGATCCGTTACATCAAATTTACAATCTGACATACCACATCAAGTCACATCAGTTTATGAGTTTACTTTTGTGTAATTCTTTTGTGGCTAAAGTATTTCTCTATGTTTTTATTTACAAAACTCATTTTGTTAGTTTTTTTTTTTATAATTCAAATTTTAAATTTTAATTGATGATTTTCAACCTATTAATAACTAACATGTAGAGAAATAATTTTTTTATAAATTTTTCTTAAGTACCTTTAATATTTTCTTTTTCTTATTAATTGTGCTATCTTTACTGTATCAATTATTAATATATCATTTTAATCATCATAAACATTTTATAAAAAAAAATAAAAAATTCACAATATTATTAAAAAAATATTTTCTTAATTACTAAGTAAAAAAAATATCATTCGGGACACAAATTTGAGTCCCGAATTAGCATTTCTCTAAAAAACAATTGTTGCACGAGTAATAATATTCTCCTTCGAAAAGCGCTCAGAAGGGCTCGTGCAGAGCTGCATACATGTGATACAAAAATCACTAAAAAATTAAAGAAAAATATCACATGCAAAGTCTTGTCGTCAACCAAAGGAGAAAACGTGAATTAGATGACTGACGAATAAGAAATTGTAAGCCACTAATAGACAACAACTTTTTTTGTATTTTTAATCTATTAGTTTATATATAAATTATGCATGGGAAACGTGTTGGTTAGCAAAATATGCATTGATCATGACAATATCTATCTTCGCCTCCTATGGACTTTGTCCATTTTTAGCACAGTTTTATAATTAGTTTCTATAAGTTTAGTAGTACATTTCTTGCAAGAAGAAAAAAAAAAAAAAAAGTTAAGTACTTTTTTTATTTTAGTTTTTGTTTTTTCGGCAATTGTTATTTTGATCTTATCCTATCGTATATTAATAAATCTTTGATGAGATTTATTATTTTTTCAACTTCCAATAGAAAATTAAAACTCATGTGAACCTATTTCATATATTCAAATAATTATCTCAACATAGTAGGAAATCATTTATTTCCAAGAGGGACTGTGGTCGGAAAAAATATAGACTTAGTGGGAAATCATTTATTTCCACCAAAATGATCCGTGGGACACTCGTGGCATATAACCGGTGGGGAAAAATATTTTTTCTACCAAATTTTCAGTTCATGGAAAAAGATACATTTTTGCCACGACCTGAACGATGAATAAAGCATTTTAATTTTGTGGCAAATAAGTCCACTAACATGACCTCGTGGTCGGTAATAATGCCGTTCTCCATGAAATAATTTCGTGGCAACACTACTATATCCACAACTTTTGTTCGTGGCAAAAGATGGGTCTTCTTTTGCATTTTACCCACCAATTTGTTAATGGGAAAAAAAATAATCCGGAAGATAAAATCTGGTGGAAATTATACTTTCCACTACAACCAATTGGTCGAAAAATAGCATTTTTGACCAATTGGTTGATTGTAAATAGTTATTGCCGATGAAGCTCATTTGTAACAAATTGGTTCAACTTTTTTCCACTGGGATTAATTTGTGGGAAAAGATGGGTCTTTTGCGTTTTACCCACCAATTTGTTCATGAGAAAAAAAAAATATGCCGAAAGATAGCTTCTGGTGGAATTTACAATTTCCACTACAATCTCTTGGTTGGAAAATAGTATTTTCTACTAATATTAATTCATGGCAAAATAGGTTTTGACATGAAAACTTTAGTAGAAATTACTTTTTCTCTCAGTTTGGTTAAATAGTTTCCATCAAAATCATCTGTGCAAAAAGATGCATTTCACAGGAATATTAGTCAGGGGAAATACGATGGTGAGAAAAGTTAATTTGGTCACAAATCATATTTTCTATAAAAGTTTGTTCTCACCAATGTCTGCTACTAGAAAGAAAAAAAAACTCTAATAGAAATTAGAGCATTATCATTGGCTTGACCAAATCCATATTCAAAATTTAGTCTATATCACATTTTTTTAATGTTTGTTTGAAGTGAGAAATTAGTATTTTAATATTTGGTAAATCAATTGTGGTTCTCCATCTTTGACCAATCACTGTAGCAAAATATAAATTATTTTAGATTTGCTCAATTCAATGTGGGATGTTTTTGGCATCAATTATGCAAATTTTAGCCAACCTTCTCATTGGGCCAAGCCAATGAATAGTAGTAAGATTTTTTAAGTTAAGATGAGATAGATAATTTGTGAAAAAAAGTGTGTTTAGATAATGAGATGAGATGCTATAGTTTTGACTTTTTAGATTTGATAAAGGGGTGGGTCTCACTATGCACTGTTCACAACAGTTTTCACTGTTTTATACAGTTTAGTTAAGTGGATGTTTTCAAAACTTAAGAGATGAAATATTATGTTTGGATAGCCAAAACTAATGTATGTTACAACTCGAGATGAGATTTTTTATCTTAACTATCTAATAGATTTCTCAAATGCATGTTGTCTGCTATAATCCCAGATGATGGACATATATGAAACAGTATATTGTAAAACATAGTTGATGCCTATTTTCATGAGATAGTGCTATATTCAGATTTGTGTCCTATTTACCTCCCAATTTCATATTCTTTTGAAATTCTATCATGGAGTATATCTTATGTTCCAAGACTTCATGTCTGTGTTTGGGTACAGCTGCACTGCCACGAAATGAATCAATCCTATGAATATAAAAAATTCCAACCCTACGCCCATCCCGACCCGTTTATTTGTGTAAGTTTTTTAGGCACATAAAGAGTCATTTCTCATTACCCAGTTTTGATCCAGAACACAAGTGACATCCAAGAAGTGGTGATCTGGATATAATACCTACATTTCAACATCTTTTTCCTATGTGACTGCTCTTTAGACTTGAACGAACCCATGGGCTTGGCAGCAATTGATTTGACCATTGCATCTACATGCATACTTGCACCTTTCTAGATTTATGTGCTTTTTGTCCTATTTTATGCAAGAGTATGATGGTGAAATATCCTGCAGGAAAATATGTATGTGCTTGTTGTCATATGCAGGAGAGTTAAAACAACTGTATCTGTTTGTTTGATTCAAAACCCAAATCGATAGGATTGCCATGTCAAAGGTCTCTGCATATATATAATTGCTTACTAATTTAGTGATTATACAGAACAGAGGCATATTATAGACGTATAACTTGTGGGCAAGTGGCAAATAGGATAGTACTATGTTCATGAATGTGCATTTCTGCCTTCATTTGAAAGAAAATTATGTTCATAGCAATTTATATTTTGTAATTGCATTAAAATTTTATTTTTTTAGGTTCTCTAGTTTCTCATGACGTGCTGATGCAATTAGTAAACACTTGAAAGACACAAAAGCAGCTGAATAGATGGCAGTTTCAAACTTTAAATTGAAGCATTTTGTAATTTTCATATATTATAATTTTGTGTTTTGTAATATAATGTAAGTTAATTTAATATGTAGTGAATTGCATTATTGCATGCATTTTACATGATAATGCATTTTAATGTTTTGGAATGTTAGAAGTAGTAGAGGAATATATTACATGTACATGATCATCTAATTTCAAATTAAATATATATATTACCAACTTTTTGAGCTTTATATTTTTTTCTGGAAAAAATAGATAATGTAGACTTTTTATTAAAATAAAATAAAACCCGGGTTGAAGCTGGAACCCAGATTTCTGGGTTGTAGAAACCCGGGTTCATCCGGGTTTGGAGCCCAGGTTCCGGGCCGGGTATACCCAGAAATCCGGTCCGGAACCCGGATGAACAGTCTTACTATCTATTCAAACCCACCCTTAAATTATCTGAAATTATCTCAAAATTCAAACATATCTCAAGAGGAGTAGAAGACGTCCACGCACCTCATTATTAAGTATTATTAGCATTATTACTCGAAAATGATTTATGCAAGTACAGAATGTGCAAGTCTTTTAAAAAAGCCAGTGCTACAAGGATCGAGACTTTAATAGAAGAACTCAAAAGATAAGTGTAAATGCACTTTTTTATTTTTTTCTTTAATAATTTTTTATATATCTTTAAATATTTTTAAAAAATTAAAAAAATATCAATTCACTAATATTCACTTTTTTAATCATTAAATAAAAAAATAAAAACTCAATTAGTCAGTTTTATCTGTCCCACTAGCATTTTCTTCTAAAAAAAAATTGGAAGCCATTTGAGAACCCATATTTAATTTATAATGAGTTCTGTCATTTCTTTTAAAAAAACTTGCAAGTGAGTATAACCATTTGCACATGCCACCTCACGTGCAAGTGAGTCTCGCGCATAACCATTTATTTTAGGTTGTGTATGGGCAGTGGAATGTTGAGAAATAATTTCACATTATCTGTGGGTAAGGTATTGAACATGTTTATAAGTAATGAATAATCCTCAATTGTAGAACCGGTTTTATGAGATGAGTTAGGCCAATGAATTTCTTAATGATATCAAAGTCTGCCACAGGACGAATGTGGGCCCACTCTATTTCCTTGTGACAATGACAAAAAAAAAATATTAGCTTGCACGTGAGGGAGGGTGTTGAAATATAATCTCACATTGTCTGTGGACAAGGTCTTAGGCATGTTTATAATGAATGAACAATCATCTCTTGTAGAATTGGTTTTATAAGATGAGTTACGCCTATGAATTTCTTAACTGTATCAAAGCCTGTCACTAGACAAATGGGGTCCCACACTACTTACCACATGACAAGGACAAAAAAAAATATTGACCTGCACGTGAGGGAGGGGGTGTTGATGAATAATCTCACATTGCCTGTGGACAAGGTCTTGGGCATGTTTATAAGGAATGACCAATCATCTCTTGTAGAACCGGTTTTATGAGATGTTAGGCCCATGAATTTCTTCCTAGTATCAGAGCCTGCCACAGGACGAATGAGGGCCCACACTACTTACCCTGTGACAAGGAACTGAAAAAAATATTGGCCCACACCTACGGGAGTATGTTGAGGAATAATCCTACATTGTCTGTGGACAAGGTCTTGACATGTTTATAAGCAATTAACAATCATCTATTGTAGAACTGGTTTTATGAGATGAGTTAGGCACATAAGTTTCTTCATGGAGATCACTCTGCAACTATTCATTATTATTTAATATTTTATCATTATTTTTTACTACTATTTAATATTTTATTATTTTTTTTATTACCATTCACAGATCATCTGAGATTACATTAATCACGAATGTACTTCTAGATTTGGAGCTCTTTAGAAACTATCTCCTATGCTCTCTTTGAGTAATGAACACTTGCATATTGCTAATGAAAAAAAATTACTTAATAGATCACTTGAATGCCTGCGACACCAAATTAAGAAATTACCTTAGTAGAAAAGACCAAAAGAGAGAGGAAAAAATTAAGTGACCTATACGTTCAACAAAAATATATCATTAGAAGATCATATGAAAATGATATGATTCAAAGAAATCAAAATTAGATAATGCACTTATATATTATATAAGGAAAGGACAATGTTAAAACTAGTTATTATTAAAATGATTATAAATACTAATTTTCTAATTATGGAGTTACAAAGTCTGTGTTGATATGATTTATAATGATTTAAGGAAAACCTAACTTACATCTAAACTTATCATCTAAATGACTAGTCAAGGTTATAAATAGAGTTTATTTGAATTATTATAAAGTCTAGTTCAGCCTAATTCGAACGAATTTTAGACTTGATTGTACTTGTTATTCAAGAAAGAAGTGTCTCTAAATCCAAGCATGTAAGAAATCTCCCATACATTCCATTTCCAATTGGAGTTTATGTTCATATAATAATTATCATAGTGTATTTGTATGGCCCATCCTAATGCAGGCCATGCACCACTCTATATGCACTAAAGTACATCATATATAGGTTCCATTCTCTCTCTCTCTCTCTCTCTCTCTCTCCATGCACCTCTGACCATGTGGATTTATTCCTAAAAATTTAGAGGGATTTTAAACCTAAAGAATGTTAGAAAATTGAATTACTAAGAACAAGCAAACGAAAACGTATGCATTTTAATTGTTAAGTTGCTTTTTGTTGGAAGTCTGAAGATCCTCCTCCTTTTATTGTGTTGAAGATTTTTCCTATTCGTTATTAGTAGAATAGGTTTGTGATATCATCTTCTTGTTGCCAAGATTTCCACTTGGTACTCATTGAACAGATTAGTCCACTAAGTATTGATCATTGCTCGATCTAACCTCTCTTTGGTAAAGTTAAGAGTCTTTATGCTTATTACTTCAAGTGAATTTGTCACATTTCCATCCTGAGTCATACAAGTTATTATACTCTATAACTTGTCTAAACTCCTCCATTTGTTTCTCAGGCCATGGTCTTCCTCCTTGCTTTTCCATTTCAGATAATATCTTATTAAAATCTTCATTAACACACCAAGCCTTATCAAAGCTAGGTTTTAGTAAGGACAACAAGACCCATGTTTCACTTCTTCTACTTGTTTCAGGATGCCCATAAAAACCAGTGAGAAACCACTAGACTCTATCTTATCAGTAATTTGAGCATGAATATGATGTTGGGAATAATTCACAATCTCCATAGAAAAGTCATTATTCCATAGCAAAGCTAGACCCTTTTTCTCCCCATAGAATCAACTACAAAACAAGAGTCAAATACCAATCTTCTTTTAATAGGCTCAAATCTTGTGTTTCTTAGTTTTGTGTCCATGAAAAAAATTAAGTTGGGTTTCTTTTTCTCTGACTAAAAGATAGAGATCATGAATCGTCCAGGAGTTCTTAAGCCCCCGACAGTTCCAGCTTAAGTGTTTCATGATAATTGGAGGAGCTGACTAGCAGCCTCGTTCACTGACTTATCCAAATTACACCCATTATCTTCTTCATACCTTCTTTTTGTTTTCAAAGTTCCTTGGTTTACACTGTCACCATTGTCCTCATCCAGATTACACTTTTTTCCAACACTGAAACAGACAGATTGTGTACCTTGAATTCTTGCCCGCCTTTTCTAGCTTTTCTGATTCTTCCTCTTGGTGCCACTCCTAGTCTGAGTGTCACTTCCAGTGTGATGACCAATGCTACAATATAATTTGTGCATTGTCGTGGGCCTTTCTACTTGCATTTCTGAACTCACCATCTTGGGCTCATTGTTCTTAAACCCATCATCCTGATCCAATAATTGTATCAATACTGGATTAGAACCACTGCAATCTGCCACTGCCTTCTTGCTCAAAAGTTGACATATCTGATTCCTTATCCATTACTGCTACAAGCAGAATTTGTGCTTGTATGAGCACATTGCTGATGTGGCATTTTGCCATGTCATCATTTATATTAAAAAAAAAAAAAACTAAAACTAAAGACCTTCGGCTGCTACCCAGAACATATGTGATTTCTCTCAAATCTCACCTGCTCTTTCGTCTCTCTCAAATTGGTGTAGGTTCGTCGGCTGCTACCCACTCCTCGGCGTCGAACCAGGAAAGATCCTTTGACAAATCTTTTTCTTTTGCTCAGAGGGATTACGGTTCTATAATCGGCGTAGGGACATGGAGGTTCTTCGCATGGATGGAAGGAAGCTGGAGGTGCAGATGGCTAGGTTTTTCTTTTCATTGAAATGCACTGTTTCAGGAGTTTGTGTTGGTGAGGAATGCGTTTGAGGATTGATCTATGAAACGCTTCGTTTCAGTAATACACGCTAGACACCGTGCACGGGGCCTCCCCCAAGTATGCTTGACTTTAGCATTTTTCAAAACCTAATTTGGCAATTTTTCATACCAAAATTTGTTTCCTTTTATATTGATCTCCTCAATATTTTATTTAAATTTTAATTTTTATCTCGTCTATATAACCAAATAATCGGAATCGCCACCACGCAGCCCACGAGAGACGAGAAAGAGACAGTGTAACACACCTGATTGGTAGTGTTTGGATGACTACAAAATATGAGAGAAAATGTAAGAAAATAGGTCAAATTCGAGGTTGACCTAGCCTCTAAGAAAAAGAGAGAAAAGAGAATAAAAAAATATTTTCATTAATGATTCTGGATGTCCATACAATTTCATCATTCTACTACATATACTCCTTTTCTAACCAACGAGCCAAAGCCCAGCAAATAAAGCTACAATTATAACTAAGGCCAAAACACACAGTCAACTCCCCAAACAAAAGGCCAAAAGGCCAAACAGACAGCAAGTAAATGGGCCATGACCTTACTTCAACAGAAATCCTACAAATAAAAGAGATGATGGTTTTGGGCCATAGGCTGAGTCCAACTACTAAACTCCTATTATCCAACCCAAACCCATTATGAATTTGGTCTCTATTGTCACAGTCACAAACGTGTGACAAACACTCCCCCTTCAAGCACCTTGTCCTCAAGGTGCGGTTAAGCTTCAATCCTTCTCTTGTAGCTGGGGCAAGCTCCTTCCTTGTTTGAAAGGCATCAAAGCATCCATCAAATACTGATGCAGTACTAGCACACATGCGTGACTCACTTTCCTCATCAGTTAACCTCAAGCCAAAATCAATGACTTCTTTCAGCAACTCATATACAAGCACCCAGTTTTTGTGCAACAAATCTTCATTGAGTACACCAAAGTAATATTTGATGACACCTGCAATCCTCTGTTACACTCTGATATTAGACCCCTGCTTCATTCCTCTATCAAATGGCTTAAAAACAACATTAAGTGGCAAAAAGTCAAGCAGCCGAGGTGCACATTTCTTAGCTCTTAAAGCTTCCAAAACCATGAGATTTCTTCATAGCCCGCATCTATTTATTATGAAAATCACCATTAATAAAGACTCTTGCGAAGCAAGTAGCTTGCACAATTGGGTCATTTAGCCTCTTCCACTTCAAACCCTCATAAAAGAAGGGAGTCTTAGCTGATATCGACTTTTCATTAGTGACCTCACTTAACCGGGAAAGGATGCGCATTACCTCTGCATGGTTGTTACAGTTGCCTCCGTTGCTTACCAAGGGAGGAGCCGCCCTTATCATCATATTCTGAACAAAAGCTATTGTCATAGCAAATCCAATGCACCTAGTGCTAAATCCAGGGAAATTGAAAGGCGCTCCATCATATAGGAATACAGTTGCTAGTAGAGATAAAGCTGAGGGAGAAACATCGCTGGCAAAGGAACATATGCCTGAAATGCACCCTTGAGCCATTCCCTGTTCGTAGGACCCAACTTGTTTGGGAACAATGCTCCTCATACATGGATGTGCTAGAGAAAAAATTACGAAGAACATAGCAGCGACATAAGGAACCCAGAAGGACCATGCAATGCTGTAAAGAAACATATGTGCACTGTCAAATAAGAGCCCTACTGAAAGCAGCTTTGCCTCTCCTAGATCAAGAACCAATGTAGGCATGATAAATAGTTGTGATATGCTCCCTGAAATCTTGTTAAAATGAAACCTGGCCTTTAAGTAATACATCATTGAACCATGAAGGCCAAAATTTGCTAGATTGTTAAAAAAGCAAACGACAACAGCTTGGGAAAACGTCGAACTAGTGTTGATCAAGGAGACCACATCCTCCAAACGTTGAGCCAACATACCATTCCTGTTCGATTCTCCATCCGATTGAGTAATGTGCAGTTTATCCTTTGATAGAATTGGAGCAGAAAGTTCGTCATCTACAATAAAATCCAGGAGGAATACTCTCACGTACACCGCAGCAATCATAGCCACCGACGCCGCAACCTGGAAAGTAGAAGACGTGGAGAGAAAATGAGTGGATAGGGTTCCGTAGACGAATGTAGAGGATCCAATCCTTGATAGAATGCCGAAAACTGATGCTCTTTGCCCCCTAAGACATTATTTGCCTTCGATGTCACCCCTGAAACCTGATAAGATTTGGATAGAGCTTGGGGCCACCGGCGAGGATCTTGAGCTTGTGGAGCTCCTCGTGGAGCACTTGGACTATGTATTAAAAGACAATGACTGGATTGAAGGAACCTATAGGTCTGCTTGCAGGTCGATTCAGCAGAGGCAGAGGACCGGTTGAGAGCAAGGGAAGGTGCACGGTGACAGAGCTTCTTCCAGTTCTCGGTCTTTTTTATTATAGACATAATAAAAAATGAATTTGAGAATTCAAGACCAAAGCTGTTGCCGCCGATTTTTGGGTCTTCTACGCAATAGATTTTGGGTCTTCTGTTGTTGGTTCGTTGGGGTGAGGACTGAAAATGGAAAAAAATTTGGCGCTCATGGGAAAGAAAAAAGGAGGGTGAGGACAGAAAAATTTCGGAATGGGGACACTAAAAATCACTACCACCAGGATCAAACTCCCTAATCTGAAAATCTGCGCGTGAAATTTGAGGTTGGAGCCGTAGTAATGTTGTATTCCATATTTGAGAAATCCCCAAAATCGCATGGGTCATTTTCCTCACTCGCCCTTCTCTGACTCTATACATGATTTTGGAAATGTTAGTTTCGAAATTGAGTCTGGAGATGTCGAAGTCACCTTCCATAGTCACTGCATCTTCGTCTTGTAATTGGTTAAAGCTTTCGTGAAACTTGATGGCAAATTCGTCAAGAGACTGTTGAAATACTTGGTGCATTTTGTCGTGGCTCTCCCGAAAATCATTCAAATGTTAATGGACAACGTCTAAGCGATGAAGATTTTGTTCTAGCAGCTCTTTGATATTGAGTAAGGATGAGATAATATTTTCCATTTTCACGGATTGATATACCCGATACCAAGAAAAAATTAGTTCTGGATACCACTTGTAACACACTTAATTAGTAGTATTTGGATGACAAGAAAATATGAGAGAAAATGTAAGAAATAGGTCAAATTCGAGGATTACCTAACCTTCAAGAAAAAGAGAGAAAATAGAAGAAGAAAATATTTTTATTAATGATTTTGGATGTCCATACAATTTCATCATTCTACTATATATACTCATTTTCTAACCAACGGGCCAAAGCCTAGCAAATAAAGCAACAATTATAACTAAGGCCCAACAAACAGCAAGTAAATGGGTCATGACCCTACTTCAACAGAATTTCTATAAATAAAGGAGACGATGGTTTTGGGCCACAGAGTCCAACTACTAAACTCCAAATCCATTATGAATTTGGCCCTTTTGTCACGGTCACAGACGGGTGTCAGACAGAGAGAGCCAGAGTGCAACGCGAAGAAGCTGAGCTGAGCAGAGCAATGGCGATCGCCTTCTGCTTCAACCCTTCCTTCTCTCTTTCTCCACTCTCCGAACTCGATCCCTACCGTCCACTCGCTTCCTCCTCGTTGTCGCCGCCTCCCTTCCTCTCCAGCTCCGCCTCAATATATCACCCGCTCCCGCCCTCCGCCTTCTCACACCCTTGTGCGTCCCAAAAGACGCCGTTTTGGCCGGCGGAAACGATGGAGACGACGAAAATAACAACAACAAGAAGTACGGGAACAACGGAGGAAACAGCGGCGGAGAAGGCGGGGGAAGAGCGGGGAATGCGGGGGACAAGAACAGGGAGGAGGCGATGGTGGTGCTGGCGGAGGCGGGGTGACTCTTGGAGAGCATGCCAAAGGATCTGAGGGCGGCGGTCGAGGGCGGGAGGATCCCGGGATCGGTGGTCGACAGGTTCTTGGAGCTCGAGAAGGCGGGGCTGTTTCGCTGGTTGATGCAGTTCGGCGGCTTCAAGGAGCACCTTTTAGCCGACGACCCGTTCCTCGCCATGGTCGGAATCGAGTACTGCGTCCGAATGTTCACCATGGTACGGATTTTTGTATATAAACTGTGATTCATTTTACGAGAACTTGTATATATGCTTTTCATGATAGGAGAAATTCGTACCTACGTGTGTAATGTAGGTGATCCTTGAGTAATCATCAATGAAAGATATAAAGTACGATGCACCTCCGCATGATTTAGTGCGAGACAAGCCCCATAAATCCGAGTGAATGCAGTCAAGTATGCCTTTACCAGTGTGACTCCCGGCCTAAAAGCTTCGCTTATGATGCTTCCCATATACACAATACTCACAAAATCCCTTGTCACTAAGCACATCTTGGGAATAAGTTCCATTTTCATCAAGATCTCCATACCTTATTCACTGATGTGACACACTCTTCTATGTCTTCTATGCTGTAACGCACTGGAAATTCATCACGTTCTATCACCATTTGTGCACCAACAACCGTGCTTCCAAGCAATTTATACAAGTTTCCAACCCCTTTCATGACAACCAAAATACCTTTTCAGACTTTAATAACTTCAGCTTGCCCGGTGTATATGTAGCCACGAGAATCGAGCTCCGAAATTGAAACCATGGATATTTGGGAAAAAGAATGATGGAAGGGTTTTAGGTAATTAATTTTATTTTTGGTGGGTGATATATGAACGAACTTTTTTCTAATTCATCGGAAGTTGATTCAAAATTTCAGCTAAATGAGGAAGGATTTAGTATTTACATGTGGTTTTTATTACATTGAAAGAATATGTAATGCAGTGTGCGGACATAGAATTTAATTTTTAGGTATTCTGGAAATATCAAGTTGGTTGATGATTATTAACATTGAAAAATATATATATGGACTGAGGCAAAACTTGGCCTGTTGAATCAATGGGGAATGTGAGTGAACCATAATCTCATCTTATCATCATGGCAAACCAGGAAGAGTTCTTTTGCTGGACACCTAGTTATGTTATTCTGTTGGAAAACAGGTGTAGAGAATTTTTTCAATGAGCTTGAAATTGTTTTTGCAGATGTGGTATGGATCATTCCATCAAATATATGCTCCATTAATTTGCGTCTGTCCCAATCGTTAGTTACGCTAAGTCTTTTGCATATGTTGTCTACACTTGTGATTTATCTCGTAGTGGCTTCTTGTAATTTAATATCACCGTAGGTTTGGCCTTACATCATTAAATGCAACTGGGTATGATCTAGAAGAGGTGCCCTGGTGTATGTTCCTTTGTGTACAAGAAATTATATGTTATCTTCATGCAATATGTTCGTTCAGATTCCTATCTTTTATCATAAATGTACTTAGATCCATAAAAATGGTTTAGTTTAATATATAGTTGCACCATTTGGTGTAAAACATACGATTCCCTACTGAGGTGCATCATCTGCTTAGATTGTCTTTTATAAGAGTGTTTTGGCCATCTTTTCAATTGATTGGTACTGCATGTGTAAGGGGAGTGGTGAGCCCGTTGATCATCTTTTACTCTTTTGTGAGATTGCTTGTGTGGAGTGACTTCTTTAGATAGGTTGGTTTGGCTCAAGTTGTATCCATAGAATTGTAGGCTCTTTTATTCTTGAGAGGGTTAAGTGGCAGTACGCAAGTTGCATCAGTGTGGAAAATGGTTTCAATTTGTCTCATATGATGTATTTTCAAATAAAGGAATGATAGAATGTTTGAAGACTGTGAAGAGGAGCTCAAACCATTATTTTTCAGTATTCTCCTCCTTTAGACTGCTTCAAAAGACTTTAATGGGCTTAACTTTCATAGTTTTCTTGTATCTGTTTATCCTTCTAGTGGAGTTCTCTGTTGTATACATCCTGTGTATTTGTGTTCACCTTTTACGCTTTTTAATAAAGGTTTCTTGCTTATAAAAGTTTCTTCTGGCCTTTCACAACCTAGATTGGTTGAGTGGATTCATTTGTTTCAGATTGCTTCGTATTCAAGAACTAAACTATTAAAGAGTGAATTGAAACGAATATTTTGGTAAAATCATCCATGCCATGGGAATTGAGGGCTCTTTTGGTGAAACCCGCATCCTTTATACCTTGCTGCATGGATGAGGATATCTTTAAAACTTTTAGGATGACACGATGGAAGATTTTTTTTTTTAAAAAAAAAATAGTTCGGATTTTACTACCTCATGGTCCTAAATGTTGAGGTGATAAAATCTGAACTGTTTAATTAAGAATAACTGCTATGATTTTTACAACACCATCTAAGTAATCGAAAGCACTTACGTATAACTATTCAGAGGAATATTTCTTATAAAAAAAAAAAACTATGCTGAAGAATATTGCATCCTACAGATTATCTTTTGCAGTAATCCTTGTCTTATTTTGAATATGTACTTTCTGTCATTACCTTTCATGGGTAATGGCAATAATTGCAGATTCTGTGGTCGTTTCTCTTCCTGCCCCTACTGTTTCTCTCCGACCACCACTTGCAACTAGTGCTGGAACAATTGCCAAGTTCTTCCATAACTGCCCTGATAATGCATTCCAGGTTATATTTTTTGCCCTATAGACTAATGCAGCTACTTGCATGTTGCCAAGCTTATTTGAATTGAAGATACACATTTTCTTACATTGTCCTCAAAATCTGTCCACAGGTTGCTCTTGCCAGAACCTCATATTCATTTCTACAGAGATTAGGGACTGTGGTGGTGAGCAAATGGCTTCCATATATGTCTGCTTAAATGAATTTGGGTTTGAAGTTAACAATGAAATCGCATGTTTTACATTTGCTGATTTTGTTTGTGTAACGTAATGGGACAAAGCTTTTTGCAGTTGGCACAGCTTCATCACTTGTTAGTAGTTTGCGATCAATGTATATTTTTTTCCTGGTTTGTTCTTGAGATCAAGATGTTGAGGATAAAATTGATGACTCTTTAGCCGGGGAAATAATGTATATGGATTACTAAAGCATGCACTTCCTTTTCAGATTTGACTAATATTGATCACTCTTTCTCTAACTTTTGTTGCAAAGGTTTTTTATCATCATTTTTCTTAAGAAAATGTTATGCAAGTTGGAGCACCATTAATGCAAAATGCTGGAATTTAATGTGTTTTGCTTAATTAAAGTTGGGACAGCAGTTATGAATGCATTGATCAATGCAAGGAATGCTGTTGATTAGTCTTCTCCAGTTGAAGTGGAAAACGTGCCCATACTATCCACAAGTGCTGCTTATGCTGTCTATATGGCAGCATTTAGCAATCTCTGGTATGTAGGTTTCCATTAACTAGTACGAATGTTTAAGTGAATTGGCTCTTGGACAGCCTCTATGGATTTAAATGGGCAGTATTTTAATATTCTTGTCTCTTTTCCTATCCTAGTTTGGTGTTCTGCTGCTTATATTCTTGTCTCCTAAAACCATCTTCACTTTTCTAGCACTTACAATGAAACCTTTCTAGTCTGTCCTGTGAAAAAAACATGTCCTGCCTGATTAGAGTGTCAACCATTCTTAGTGTCGAGGAAAATAAATAAAAAGTTCAACCTTCGCTCTCTCTCTCTCTCTCTCTCTCTCTCTCTTTCTTTCTGTTTATTTTGACGGGTAGACCTTTGAATATGAATATATCAAAAATATTATCATACCTTCTTTTCAATAGAAAACAATGTTTATAATGTGCTTTTTCAGCTTCATTTTCCTTAGTATGGGATACTTTTTGTTTTTGTTTTTATTTTAATTTTTTGTATAAAATTTATCAACAAAGTACATATTTGAAACTGGAATCATTGAGAAAGAATGGGGAAGGCATGTTAACATATCATTCAAGAATTATGTTGTGGTCCTCATCTTATCTGAACATATATGGGCAAAGAGATTATGTTGCTGAGCTGTAAAGATGCCATTACAAACGAGGCCCCAAAAGCTTTCTTAGGAGATACAATGGAATGACTGATTCTGTGAAACATGTAAAAGTTTCCTTTGTTTTTTGTTTTAAATAAGAATATGTAAATTCTTCCTTAACTTGGTCTTAAGTAATATTCTTGCCTGTTATTGTGAAATAGAGCAAAGGAGTACGCTCTTTGTTGAATGCAAAGTATTTATCACGGATGTAATTCTGTTGACAGGTACCGAGTATTAGCTGGTGTTATTGAACAGCAGATTCTGGATACTTTGCTACACCATTGCAAACTTATGCTGAGTGCCATTTGCTCTGCTGCTCGGACAGGTAACACATTCTTGGGTTCATTATTGTGGAACTTCTCTGTTCCCTCAGATGTCCTTTGTATATTCGTTTATCCTCCCTCGATGACTTACTCTTTTTAACTTTGCTTTTAGGACTGTTCATTCGAGTTCCGAACTTGATACCCTGCCCAGAACCCGGATTTCAAACCCGGGACGTAACCCAGTTGAATCCGGGTTCCTTTTTCTTAACAAAAGCTTATTTATTAAATCTTTTTTGAACAAGTACATAGTAGCATTTTTTTTTTTAATCTAAAAGCCTATATTTTATAAAACTAAAAATATATCAAAATGGAAAACTGAATTTATGTCAAAAATAGGTAAAGCTATGAGCCCTTAAACAATTAACTAATTAACTTTTTAACTAAATGCATGTAAAACAAAAAAAAAAAAAATTCAATATTCATCATGGAAAATGCATGTGACATACACGATGGAATCCACTACATATTACATTGTTTGAACTAATTTGCTAAGAATATTACAAAACACATACATTGCTTTAGTCAAACTCCAATACACAACAAATTGTCTGCAAAAAATCAGAAAATTTTCCATCAATTAGCTCTTCTTCCAACAATCACAGGATAGTGGTTTTGACAAGCTCTTTTGGCTGAATCGGGATCCTTAAACGTTACCTAATTACAAACATAATGAAGTCAGAAATCAAAAGTACAAAAAAACCCACATTCAATATATTGCTCACATATGCTATGAATATTAACTATAATTTCCAAAGAAATCCAGAGGCACATTGATATATTGATTTGTGCAGTGGTTTAGTCAGATTAGCACTTGAATCATGAATACCATTACTTAATCAATTGCCAACTTCGTCTTTAATGAACAAGTAAGTTAATGACTAGGAATTGACTCACGAAGAAATAAATCTATTCATATTTAACTAGCAAACAGAGAATAATACTATTCAAGATATATGCAATATATAAACCTAAAATGGAATGGAGCCGAATAACTTCAATTAAAATAAATTCTATAATTACCATTGGAGAGAGTTCATAAACATTTCATTTCAGTAGGGACAATTCACAAAATGCAGGGAACAAGCACACACATGTGCACGCATAGAGAGACACACCATTGCAATTTGCAGCCAATGAGTCACTTAGAATAGAGGTTTTGAAGGAAAAGTACATACTACAGTACAGGTTTCTTGTTCCTAATCTGATGTGCATTCTTTTTGGCATGAATGAGGGGTAAAATATGGTTTAAAACCGGCTTGAGGGACAGACCTCAATACAGGATTCTCCAATTGTAGGCTAGATTGCAGTTACCAACATTTTGCACAGCACAATGTGTTTTGCATTCTAATCCTACGTACGATTCAATTCTTTGCTGTGATCTGGTTCATCAATTTTGGAAATCGAAATTCTTTAATCTAATGAAATAATATATATAAACCTGAATAAAGCAGTTTGTTGGCGACTTTTTCATCGACTTCCATATAATGGCTTCTGGCCACATGCATATATCCAATCCTTGATAATGTTGCATGTTCCTAGGTATTAAAATTTTTTATAAAAATGTTGATGAACTTTAGATGATTGTGCAAATTTATCTTCCAATTTTACCTCAAAGTCAATTGGCCTCAAAGTTTCAACCACTCTTCTTCAACTAGATCATTATTTGCTTATCTTTGTCTATTTTTTGTTGTAGTTGAAGTTGTCCTGTCATGAAAATCTGTTGGCTGATTAGACATTGTATTTGATAGGTTACCAGTCTAAAATTTGTTGCTCGAGGTGAATTTTTGTTAACTGCCTCAGCCGACAAGGTAAGCATTTGGTTTCCAAACTTGTAGTTATGAATCATGAATGTTGACATGCACGGGTTGTTCTTAAGAAAAGGAAACTCTGTTTTTTTCAGAAATTTATTGTTATGTTTTTTTGGACAATAATGTTTCCTTGACCATTAGGTTAAGTGTGTACGGGTGATTTTGTGAATCTTCTTGACCATTTGATTAAATATATGTAGAGAACCTGAATTGCAAATATTAATCTGGGTGCAACCCAGAGGAAATCATTAGGTACATATTTAAGCTTTGATGGCATTTTAAGCTGCAAGTGAAGATTTAAGCATTATTATCAGAGGTAAGTACTCTATGTCTAACACAGTTGTATCAAATCTTTGATCCAATACAAAATTATTTGCAATAAGAAATTACGCCAGACACACCATAAACTCCTGCAGCTAAATACGGTGAAACTCTAATAAGTTGGAACTCTAATTAAAATTCGTATACAATATAGAAACACTACCTGGTGCTGTGATTCCATGGAAGTTGAAATCACCCACGAGTTTCCATATGTTAACCTCCTAAACCAAGAAATACAATTATATTTAAACAAGAAGGGAGGTCATAACCATGAAAAGAGCATGAATCCTACATTACTTGGAAATGTTAAGAGATATCACCTCTCATGATGGCTTGTCATTTTTGTCTATGGCATGATCACACTCAACCAGCCATAATTGCACTCTAATTTTTCCTTTTGGGTTAGTTTCCTTTTTTCTTTTTTTTTTTTCCAGCAAAGTGACATCTTCATTTATTATTAGCTTTAAATATGTAGTAGCATGCTTTTTGGCTGAAATTTCTGACAAACAGAAAGAATACCTTATTTCTGTTTTGATGCCTTTGCAGGTATATGAACACATAACATTTGAAATGAGAAACATATATCCCTTGGGTGTTTTTGTTAACCAGCCTCCATCAGTAAAAAAATGTTATAATTTTTATTATTTTGCTATTCTCTATTCATAGTGTTTTTGTTAAGAACTCGAGAAACTTGGGGTGACTTTTGCAAACCATTTTAGATGGTAAAGACCCATGGAGCTTTAACTTTAAAATTATGAACATATGTTCTCTACTTTGCTTTTTCCTGTGGATTATGTCTAGATCCCCTTTCCTAATTTCTATTTGTTGTGGAGAATTTGATATTTGCTTCTTCTTAAATCACTTGATCTAAAATACTGTATAGCTCATATTTTCCTTGGAATTTTTATAATGTGTCCTTTTTTCTTCATAGTCTCTATTTGTCAGTAGTTAACATTCATTAGCTTTCATGTGTGCTAGAGCTATATTGGCAGAGTATTCTGGTCCTGTTCTTGGAGTATTGTCTGCAATGTTATATGGATGGAGAGGCCGTGTCTGGAAGAAGGTAGCTCTCTCTAATATGCTTGGTTGTCATTGATTTTAGGGTGTATGATGTTTGAATAATGCTCATCATATCAGTTAAAGATCATAATCTTAGAGCATGTAAGCTTTGGTTTTATTTCTGTCATGTTTTTCTTTTTTCTGTTTTCATCCAATGCTTATCATGAATGCAAGAGTTTTGCAACACATAGGGTTAATGACAATATCAATCGAAGTTTTATTCGGAATTAATAAAAACCATCTACATGAATCCGGTAGAAAATGTCAAGCAAATACATAAATTAAGCTGCCAAAACTAGCTAGATCATCATCCTATATAAATGTCAAGCCCAGTAATAATACTTAAGTTCCCTCATCAAGTTAAAGATCAGTCCTTAGACTCTTCACTGCCATTAATATCATCAGGATTATTATTTGGGACACTATCGGGAAGATGCACATACGACTCTGGGTAAAAGCTATAACTACTAGGATCCAATTGAGATGGCAAACTCATCCACAGATCCTCTTGGAATTCACTCGGTTCATTTAGAAAGTTAGACCCAAAGATTGTCTCATCTGTGGAATTATACGCCCAGTTGGACCATCCAATTGGTGGAACCATCGTGGCAGGAAGATCAATAGGACTTGCATAATTGAAGTAGCCATTGAAAGTAGCCCCAGTATCGAGAGCATGAGCGTTACTGCTTTGAGCAGCAGATTCTGGCTGCTGGAACCCATTTTGGAAGGTACTGGCCGTGGTGATCTGCATATTATCCCAGGCACCTGTTATTGGTACTTCAACATCAGCAATGGCGGCAGCTTCGAGATTTCCACAATTCATCTTATCTATATGCTCATCATCCCCCCCATCATAATCATCTAGCAGAGAAGTTGAACCAACCATCGCAGGAACGTTATCTTCAATTTGAATTTCGATTGATCTAACAGGTTTTTTATAAATCCTGCATAAGACCCAGTCATCCAACTGCATAGTACAAGATTTAGTGCTGATGATGGTCAGTTTTTGAGAATAGAATTAAAAGCCTTAAAAGGAACATATATATTAATTAGTAAAAGGATGAAAAAGTACATACCCTCATGCCATTTGAGCCTCTTTCGCTACAGGGTGAATCCTCGACTCTAAATTCGTGCATAATCCAGTTGGTCTTTTTACCCTTTGGAGCCTTTCCTATATAAAAAACCAATGCCTTCCTATACCCAACTACGGTTCCCTTGGATTTGATTTTCCTATCAGCTCCAGTGGCTTTCCAATATCCATCACCAGCAGCTCGATTTGGCCGTCTTCCATTTCGATACTTTCGATCTCTTGGGGTGAAAATGTATAATTGATCTTCTTGATAATCCTTGTATTTTGCTTTTAATGGAAGAAATTCAAATGTTACTTTCTAGTTCAACTTTTGATCTTTAATATGAAATAGTCTTAATTTAAGCTCAAAGTATTGAATGTCATGACTGTATGCACCACATGCAATATGCACACACAAGCAAGATAATTAGTATTGCACATGATTCAGTCCAACAAAATGAAGCACTATCAAACACAATGAATTAAACAAAATTGAAGCTTAACATGTGTCAGAGTTAGCAAGTTGAGTACCATGAATATTTGTTTAATTTCATATATTTATTCTCTTCTAGTTTTGCTAAGTGCATTCGACATGGAAAGAAGAAGAAGATGGTTGATATCAGAAATATTAGTTCCAAGAGAAACAAGCACATCAAGAAAATTAAGGTATCTACACTATATCTACCATGATTTTCACATTCAGATTATAAATAATTAGCAAGAAAGAAACTTTATATCATGCAAAGTTATGTTCAAACCTCCACGATCAGTACAATAAAATCAGTACTACCTACCTGCAAGAAACTCTGGATTATATGAATATAGGTTAACCTCCACGATGTTGTTAAATGGCAGGGGCTGGTTCCTTACTTTCTTCTCCAAGTAAAAGATGATGAGCTCTTCATCTGTTGGGAGGAATCTGTACCCGGGAGGTTTGGAAAAAAATCCAGCTTGTTCCTTAATGTTGCTGTTGCTGTTGAAATTGCCATTCTCAACCTCCATACTTCAAAAATGATATGATGATCAGTGACCAGTGACGACCTTGAGTATGTGCCCATATATAATTTTTTAAATGGTGCCTTGTTCAGTTATTAACTGCGATAAAATTAGATATAGAAAAAAGAAGATAAAACAGTAAAGATTGAAGAATATGAACAAATTATCATCAAGATAACGTCAACATACAAAGATTAATTCAATTTAACTTAAATTATTATTATCTTTTATCTGTAGATATATATTACATTATTTCTATTTACATAAGTATACTACGTACGTACCTATAAAACTTTTTGGATATATATATTAAATTATTTCTATCATGTATCAAGTTAATAATGTGATAAGAATTTATCCCTTGATTTAGCAGTACTCTTCCTTCATGATAACAATCAATCCCTTAATTTAAGTACTTAATAATCATGAAGTTAATCATGATTTTGTTCATAATTCGACTAATTCAAATCAAAGGCAATCTTAGCAAATGTTAATCAATCTTATATGTTGATTTTCTCTATTTGTAAACGAGAAAAAAGAACTTATAGAAAAATAAATAAATATACACTATTGATTCAAATATTTAAAACTATTAATAAATAATTATAAACATCATAGAATTATAGTCTATATAGAGTGCATTTTTATGTCGTCATATGCTAGTGTAACAGTGTTTCACTTCAACATAGTAACATGTAAGTGGTTAATGTACCATCATCTTATAGCTATATTATATGGATTTTTATGTCGCCATTATAAGTGATTTGTTAACACACCTATTTATGTGTAGCAAAACTCTTTACATACAGATGGAAAATGATTAACGTGCCATCTTGATCTTACTGCTATCTTAATTTATAAAATTAAAATTTATTTTTAATAAAATGTCATGTTTGCATTTATTTATTGTGCAATGATTTTAGGTAAATAAAAAAACACATAGAAAAAAGGAAAAGGATATGTGATGTTGCACTATCATTAACCAAATAAACTCATATAACAGAACGATATGGATACAGAAGTCCGCCAAATTCATCTCATCTAATTATTATAATTTTTTCAAATTTTCGTACAAAATATAATAAACAATTCAAAATTTTCAAATCTTTAAATAATAATAATAATATAAAAAAATAATATATTAATAATATTTTATTCAACTTTTAACTTTTATCTCATCTCACTACCATCTGAACTTCCTAAGTTTTGGATGGAAAAGAAAAAAAAATTGTTGATAAAGCGATAACCATGGCACAAACTGATAAAATGGATACAACATGGCACAAACTGATAAAATGAATACAAGATGGCACAAACTGATAAAGCGATAATCATGCATAGACTCATCATTAATTAGCAAGATTGAACATTAACCAGAGCATCCTCATTGATTTAATCAAATTTATTTTTAAAATTTAACCAATATCATACTTCTTTATATTTATCTCTTCTATTTAAATTCAATCTCTATATTAGATTATCCATTCACTCTCTATATAATAATAAAATATTATTAATTTAATAATTTTTTTAATTTATTTTTATCACATTTTATAGTTCTACTAATTAAATGTTAATAATAATTATATTCTAATTAAATTAATATTAAATAACCATATTTCCCAAAGTCATTTAATATTAATAACAAAAAATATTTGATTAAACTCATCTAAAATTTCTATTAAAATTTTTTAATTACAAACTAAATAGTATTTTTTATTGGAGTGAGAAATTAATATTATAAATATACCCAATCAATATGGTATCATTTTAATACAGATTATCTAAATTTTGACTGTCATTCTCATTTGACCATTTGACCAAGTCTACTTTATAAAGCTTAGTGGAAGCCAATAAATCATGAGAGGCCGGGGCAGCCGCACTTTCAAATGCACGTCGTTAAGATGCAACAAACAAGGGTTTTGCAGGTAGCAGCCGGAAGTCGCACCATCCCCAGCAAAATTTTTTTTTTTTTTTTTACATCCTTAACATGGTGTTAAGGATGTAGGATGTTTTTTATATTTTCTGAACAAACAAACCTCCTCCTTTAAGATATCCTTTAAAACGTTGTCAATCTCAACCATCTAACTAACCTCTTGACTTCCTTTTCCATTTGGTTTTTTTAGGGATATGTTTTGTAATAGACGAATGTTATAGTTACAAAAAAATTTATATAAAAGTAGTTTTATCAACTGATCTAATTTCATATGATCTATTATATCTATTTAAAGATAAAAATAATTTTTTAATTTGATAAATTATATGAAAAGACTTTAATTTATAGAATTATTTTTATATAACCTTATTCATAAATCTGCATTGATATTCCTTGTTTGGAATAGAGTAGTAGATCATTCTTATCAAGAGGAAATTTTTAGAACTTGGATCTGGATTGAGCACACCTCATAAAGGCTGAGCTCAGTCGTCATATCCACACTCAAAAAGGCTTGAGTGACATACCTGTTTGCCCATCCAAAGAAGTTGTTTGATGTTTTTTTTTTTTTTTAAGAAAAATTAATTTATAAACTAAAATGATTACATATTAATGTAGCTCCCGTGAACTTTAAAATTAACTTTTTTTATCGTGCCACTACTTTACAAAGTAATGCTAGGTATAGTAGTAGAAATATGCAAATGTCATATAATTATTTTAAAAAATAAAATAAAATTTATTATTAAAAAATTAATTTTATTTTATATAAATATCGTATTTATTTGCACAAAACTACTCACTCCCTGATAAGGCAATGGATGCTGTTGGATATGATCAACATCATGCCGAACAAACTATGAAGGAAAAAACCACGCACTTACATCTAGAAGCCTCTGGAATGATTCTCCAATAACAAAAATATTCGTGTGGTTCCCAAGTCTGTAATACAGCTTTTTTTGTTTGAGTCGGGCTACTCTGTTGCCCATAGTAGCCTGCTCGATTTGAACGCACAACACATTTTAATTTTATTTTAATTTTTTCTGGTTTGTCAAAAAAAAATTGGAATAGACCGATGAGATTAGAACTATGTGGAGTTGCATCAAATGATATTCGGCCCCAACCCATAATTTTGGTACGTTTCTCTTGCAACGTCATGGTGGGGGGCAACCCATCTCCACATTGTGTTAGTGCTTGCTTTTATCTAAGGGTGCTGCCCTGTCTCGCCCCTGCCCCCATGAGTGGGGATAGTTTGGGTCTCTGGACCTAAACATCGTGATGGAGGTGCAAGACAAGTTATTCACAATGCCACTAGGAGGGCTAAACAAGCAGAGGCGAGGAGGGAGGCTTTAGGCGCTCAAGGCAAGGGGACTGAGGACCAATCGCTTACCACCTAGAGGGCTAATCGAGTCGAGGCAATGAGGGAGGCTTTGGGCACACAAGGCAAGGCGACCGAGGACCAACCGTTCGCCGCCTAAAGGATGGCCGAGTTGTTGGCAAATCCCATGAATTTAGGCGATGATGTGAATCCCGTGAAATTAGGCAATAAGGCAAATCCCTTGATTTTAGGGGATTGGTGACCGAGTTGTGCTTCTTCAAATTAGGAACTTTATCCATTTGTTATTTAGTTAATTTGTTTCCTTTATTTTCGGAGTTGTTGGGATTGTTTCCTTAATTTTAGAAGTTTGATTTGTTTTGGGATTGTGATTTCAAAAGAAGTCGTTGGAGGGAATAATCGGGGGAGGCTAGCCGAACCCTAGTACTATTTATTTCGGTTTTGCATTTTAATTGATTATCAATCTATTTTCAATAAAAGTAAAGCTTATGATTTATCACCCTAATTTTCGAGAATTGAGTGCTAACCTGATTTAGTCTTGATTTTCATATTCCAACCATTCGGATCTTGGTGTTGCCCCGAGGTAGCCCTCGATTCATCCATCCAACACGACTGTAAATACCTGAGCGTGAGTGAGGCTTCCATCATATCATTGTGGGTACAACAAAAAATAATTAGAAAAAGCTAAAAAAAAAAATTCAAAACAACAACAATTCTATAGATTATCTCTAAAATCCATCAATCTTATCATCTCTAAAAAATTACAAATAGTCAAACACATGGCAAAAAAATCACGATCAAGGGAAGACCACAACATGGTTGTGGGTCTGAGCAAAAAGCTACAGCCACGAATTTTTCGTGGGCTTGCGAAAAAACCTACGACCATTCGTGACTATGGTTCCACGGCCATGCTTCAAGAACTAGAATAAAAATTGAAAAGTGGAGGAGGAGAAGAAGAAGATGAGATGAGAGAGAGAGAATAGAAGAGGAGAGGAGAGAAGTAAGAATGACATAGAGAGATAAGAGAGGATAAGAGAGGATAAGAGAATTAGGATTCCTAAATTAAATATACTCATTCGTAAGTATAAAACGACACCAATTTATACTTACGTATTTGTTTATACAATATACTGATAAACACAAAGCAACCTAACAACGCAACCCCCTCCCTCTCAATCCGATCAAAAAGCATAAATTATTAGGAAGAAATATGTATAAATCCAAACCAAAGTCCATTATATGGAGAAATTAATATTGTTCTAATTATAAGTTGAGTAGGGTTACATGTACTTATATTTTTTAGAACTGCTACAGACACAAATAGATTATACAAAAGTAAGCCCACAAATTGACGTGGCTTCATGAGATCCGTTAGATCAAATTTACAATCTGACATACCACATCAAGTCACATCAGTTTATGAGTTTACTTTTGTGTAATTCTTTTGTGGCTAAAGTATTTCTCTATGTTTTTATTTACAAAACTCATTTTGTTAGTTTTTTTTTTTTATAATTCAAATTTTAAATTTTAATTGATGATTTTCAACCTATTAATAACTAACATGTAGAGAAATAATTTTTTTATAAATTTTTCTTAAGTACCTTTAATATTTTCTTTTTCTTATTAATTGTGCTATCTTTACTGTATCAATTATTAATATATCATTTTAATCATCATAAACATTTTATAAAAAAAAATAAAAAATTCACAATATTATTAAAAAATACTTTCTTAATTACTTAGTAAAAAAAATATCATTCGGGACACAAATTTGAGTCCCGAATTAGCATTTCTCTAAAAAAAAATTGTTGCACGAGTAATAATATTCTCCTTCGAAAAGCGTTCAGAAGGGCTTGTGCAGAGCTACATACATGTGATACAAAAATCACTAAAAAATTAAAGAAAAATATCACATGCAAAGTCCTGTCGTCAACCAAAGGATAAAACGTGAATCAGATGACTGATGAATAAGAAATTGTAAGCCACTAATAGACAACAACTTTTTTTGTATTTTTAATCTATTAGTTTATATATAAATTATGCATGGGAAACGTGTTGGTTAGCAAAATATGCATTGATCATGACAATATCTATCTTCGCCTCCTATGGACTTTGTCCATTTTTAGCACAGTTTTATAATTAGTTTCTATAAGTTTAGTAGTACATTTCTTGCAAGAAGAAAAAAAAAATAAAAAGTTAAGTACTTTTGTTATTTTAGTTTTTATTTTTTCGGCAATTGTTATTTTGATCTTATCCTATCGTATATTAATAAATCTTTGATGAGATTTATTATTAATTTTTCAACTTCCAATAGAAAATTAAAACTTATGTGAACCTATTTCATATATTCAAATAATTATCTCAACATAGTGGACTGTGGTCGGAAAAAATATAGACTTAGTGGGAAATCATTTATTTCCACCAAAATGATCCGTGAGACACTCGTGGCATATAACCGGTGGGGAAAAATATTTTTTCTACCAAATTTTCAGTTCATGGAAAAAGATACATTTTTGCCACGACCTGAACGATGAATTAAACATTTTAATTTTGTGGCAAATAAGTCCACTAACATGACCTCGTAGTCGGTAATAATGCCGTTCTCCATGAAATAATTTCATGGCAACACTACTATATCCACAACTTTTGTTCGTGGCAAAAGATGGGTCTTCTTTTGCATTTTACCCACCAATTTGTTAATGGGAAAAAAAATAATCCGGAAGATAAAATATGGTGGAAATTATACTTTCCACTACAACCAATTGGTTGGAAAATAGCATTTTTGACCAATTGGTTGATTGTAAATAGTTATTTCCGATGAAACTCATTTGTAACAAATTGGTTCAACTTTTTTCCACGGGGATTAATTTGTGGGAAAGGATGGGTCTTTTGCGTTTTACCCACCAATTTGTTCATGAGAAAAAAAATATGCCGAAAGATAGCTTCTGGTGGAATTTACAATTTCCACTACAATCTCTTGGTTGGAAAATAGTATTTTCTACTAATATTAATTCATGGCAAAAGAGGTTTTGGCATGAAAACTTTAGTAGAAATTACTTTTTCTCTCAGTTTGGTTAAATAGTTTCCATCAAAATCATCTGTGCAAAAAGATGCATTTCCCAGGAATATTAGTCAGGGGAAATACGATGGTGAGAAAAGTTAATTTGGTCACAAATCATCTTTTCTAGAAAAGTTTGTTCTCACCAATGTCTGCTACTAGAAAGAAAAAAAAAAGACTCTAATAGAAATTAGAGCATTATCATTGGCTTGACCAAATCCATATTCAAAATTTAGTCTATATCACATTTTTTTAATGTTTGTTTGAAGTGAGAAATTTATATTTTAATATTTGGTAAATCAATTGTGGTTCTCCATCTTTGACCAATCACTGTAGCAAAATATAAATTATTTTAGACTTGCCCAATTCAATGTGGGATGTTTTTGGCATCAATTATGCAAATTTTAGCCAACCTTCTCATTGGGCCAAGCCAATGAATAGTAGTAAGATTTTTTAAGTTAAGATGAGATAGATAATTTGTGAAAAAAAGTGTGTTTAGATAATGAGATGAGATGCTATAGTTTTGACTTTTTAGATTTGATAAAGGGGTGGATCTCACTATGCACTGTTCACAACAGTTTTCACTGTTTTATACAGTTTAGTTAAGTGGATGTTTTCAAAACTTAAGAGATGAAATATTATGTTTGGATAGCCAAAACTAATGTATATTACAACTCGAGATGAGATTTTTTATCTTAACTATCTAATAGATTTCTCAAATGCATGTTGTCTGCTATAATCCCAGATGATGGACATATATGAAACAGTATATTGTAAAACATAGTTGATGCCTATTTTCATGAGATAGTGCTATATTCAGATTTGTGTCCTATTTACCTCCCAATTTCATATTCTTTGGACATTCTATCATGGAGTATATCTTATGTTCCAAGACTTCATGTCTGTGTTTGGGTACAGCTACACTGCCACGAAATGAATCAATCCTATGAATATAAAAAATTCCAACCCTACGCCCATCCCGACCCGTTTATTTGTGTAAGTTTTTTAGGCACATAAAGAGTCATTTTTCATTACCCAGTTTTGATCTAGAACACAAGTGACATCCAAGAAGTGGTGATCTGGATACAATACCTACCCTTCAACATCTTTTTCCTATGTGACTGCTCTTAAGACTTGAACGAACCCATGGGCTTGGCAGCCATTGATTTGACCATTGCATCTACATGCATACTTGCACCTTTCTAGATTTATGTGCTTTTTGTCCTATTTTATGCAAGAGTAGGATGGTGAAATATCCTGCAGGGAAATATGTATGTGATTGTTGTCATATGCAGGAGAGTTAAAACAACTGTATCTGTTTGTTTGATTCAAAACCCAAACCGATAGGATTGCCATGTTAAAGGTCTATGCATATATATAATTGCTTACTAATTTAGTGATTATACAGAACAGAGGCATATTATAGACGTGTAACTTGTGGGCAAATGGCAAATAGGATAGTACTATGTTTATGAATGTGCATTTCTGCTTTCATTTGAAAGAAAATTATGTTCATAGCAATTTATATTTTGTAATTGCATTAAAATTTTATTTTTTTAGGTTCTCTAGTTTCTCATGACGTGCTGATGCAATTAGTAAACACTTGAAAGACACAAAAGCAGCTGAATAGATGGCAGTTTCAAACTTTAAATTGAAGCATTTTGTAATTTTCATATATTATAATTTTGTGTTTTGTAATATAATGTAATATAATTTAATGTGTAGTGAATTGCATTATTGCATGCATTTTACATGATAATGCATTTTAATGTTTTGGAATGTTAGAAGTAGTAGAGGAATATATTACATGTACATGATCATCTAATTTCAAATTAAATATATATATTACCAACTTTTTGAGCTTTATATTTTTTTCTGGAAAAAATAGATAATGTAGGCTTTTTATTAAAATAAAATAAAATAAAATAAAACCCGGGTTGAAGCTGGAACCCAGATTTCTGGGTTGTAGAAACCCGGGTTCATCCGGGTTTGGAGCCCAGGTTCCGGGCCGGGTATACCCAGAAATCCAGTCCGGAACCCGGATGAACAGTCTTACTATCTATTCAAACCCACCCTTAAATTATCTGAAATTATCTCAAAATTCAAACATATCTCAAGAGGAGTAGAAGACGTCCACGCACCTCATTATTAAGTATTATTAGCATTATTACTCGAAGATGATTTATGCAAGTACAGAATGTGCAAGTCTTTTAAAAAAGCCAGTGCTACAAGGATCGAGACTTTAATAGAAGAACTCAAAAGATAAGTGTAAATGCACTTTTTTTATTTTTTTCTTTAATAATTTTTTATCACATTAATATTCACTTTTTTAATCATTAAATAAAAAAATAAAAACTCAATTAGTCAGTTTTATCTTTCCCACTAGCATTTTCTTCTAAAAAAAAATTGGAAGCCATTTGAGAACCCATCTTTAATTTATAATGAGTTCTGTCATTTCTTTTAAAAAAACTTGCGAGTATAACCATTTGCACGTGCCACCTCACGTGCAAGTGAGTCTCGCGCATAACCATTTATTTTAGGTTGTGTATGGGCAGTGGAATGTTGAGAAATAATTTCACATTATCTGTGGGTAAGGTATTGGACATGTTTATAAGTAATGAATAATCCTCAATTGTAGAACCGGTTTTATGAGATGAGTTAGGCCAATGAATTTCTTAATGATATCAAAGTCTGCCACAGGACGAATGTGGGCCCACTCTATTTCCCTGTGACAATGACAAAAAAAAAATATTAGCTTGCACGTGAGGGAGGGTGTTGAAATATAATCTCACATTGTCTGTGGACAAGGTTTTGGGCATGTTTATAATGAATGAACAATCATCTCTTGTAGAATTGGTTTTATACGATGAGTTACGCCTATGAATTTATTAACTGTATCAAAGCCTGTCACTAGACAAATGGGGGCCCACACTACTTACCACATGACAAGGACAAAAAAAAATATTGACCTGCACGTGAGGGAGGGGGTGTTGATGAATAATCTCACATTGCCTGTGGACAAGGTCTTGGGCATGTTTATAAGGAATGACCAATCATCTCTTGTAGAACCGGTTTTATGAGATGTTAGGCCCATGAATTTCTTCATAGTATCAGAGCCTGCCACAGGACGAATGAGGGCCCACACTACTTACCCTGTGATAAGGAACTGAAAAAAATATTGGCCCACACCTAAGGGAGTATGTTGAGGAATAATCTTACATTGTCTGTGGACAAGGTCTTGACATGTTTATAAGCAATTAACAATCATCTATTGTAGAACTGGTTTTATGAGATGAGTTAGGCACATAAGTTTCTTCATGGAGATCACTTACAACTATTCATTATTATTTAATATTTTATCATTATTTTTTACTACTATTTAATATTTTATTATTTTTTTTATTACCATTCACAGATCATCTGAGATTACATTAATCACGAATGTACTTCTAGATTTGGAGCTCTTTAGAAACTATCTCCTATGCTCTCTTTGAGTAATGAACACTTGCATATTGCTAATGAAAAAAAATTACTTAATAGATCACTTGAATGCCTGCGACACCAAATTAAGAAATTACCTTAGTAGAAAAGACTAAAAGAGAGAGGAAAAAATTAAGTGACCTATACGTTCAACAAAAATATATCATTAGAATATCATATGAAAATGATATGATTCAAAGAAATCAAAATTAGATAATGCACTTATATATTATATAAGGAAAGGACAATGTTAAAACTAGTTATTATTAAAATGATTATAAATACTAATTTTCTAATTATGGAGTTACAAAGTCTGTGTTGATATGATTTATAATGATTTAAGGAAAACCTAAGTTACATCTAAACTTATCATCTAAATGACTAGTCAAGGTTATAAATAGAGTTTATTTGAATTATTATAAAGTCTAGTTCAGCCTAATTCGAACGAATTTTAGACTTGATTGTACTTGTTATTCAAGAAAGAAGTATCTCTAAATCCAAGCATGTAAAAAATCTCCCATACATTCCATTTCCAATTGGAGTTTATGTTCATATAACAGTTATCATAGTGTATTTGTATGGCCCATCCTAATGCAGGCCATGCACCACTCTATATGCACTAAAGTACATCATATATAGGTTCCATTCTCTCTCTCTCTCCATGCACCTCTGACCATGTGGATTTATTCCTAAAAATTTAGAGGGATTTTAAACCTAAAGAATGTTAGAAAATTGAATTACTAAGAACAAGCAAACGAAAACGTATGCATTTTAATTGTTAAGTTGCTTTTTGTTGGAAGTCTGAAGATCCTCCTCCTTTTATTGTGTTGAAGATTTTTCCTATTCGTTATTAGTAGAATAGGTTTGTGATATCATCTTCTTGTTGCCAAGATTTCCACTTGGTACTCATTGAACAGATTAGTCCACTAAGTATTGATCATTGCTCGGTCTAACCTCTCTTTGGTAAAGTTAAGAGTCTTTATGCTTATTACTTCAAGTGAATTTGTCACATTTCCATCCTGAGTCATACAAGTTATTATACTCTATAACTTGTCTAAACTCCTCCATTTGTTTCTCAGGCCTTGGTCTTCCTCCTTGCTTTTCCATTTCAGATAATATCTTATTAAAATCTTCAGTAACACACCAAGCCTTATCAAAGCTAGGTTTTAGTAAGGACAACAAGACCCATGTTTCACTTCTTCTACTTGTTTCAGGATGCCCATAAAAACCAGTGAGAAACCACTAGACTCTATCTTCCTAATCAGTAATTTGAGCATGAATATGATGTTGGGAATAATTCACAATCTCCATAGAAAAGTCATTATTCCATAGCAAAGCTAGACCCTTTTTCTCCCCATAGAATCAACTACAAAACAAGAGTCAAATACCAATCTTCTTTTAATAGGCTCAAATCTTGTGTTTCTTAGTTTTGTGTCCATGAAAAAAATTAAGTTGGGTTTCTTTTCTCTGACTAAAAGATAGAGATCATGAATCGTCCAGGAGTTCTTAAGCCCCCGACAGTTCCAGCTTAAGTGTTTCATGATAATTGGAGGAGCTGACTAGCAGCCTCGGTCACTGACTTATCCAAATTACACCCATTATCTTCTTCATACCTTCTTTCTGTTTTCAAAGTTCCTTGGTTTACACTGTCACCATTGTCTTCATCCAGATTACACTTTTTTCCAACACTGAAACAGATAGATTGTGTACCTTGAATTCTTGCCCGCCTTTTCTAGCTTTTCTGATTCTTCCTCTTGGTGCCACTCCTAGTCTGAGTGTCACTTCCAGTGTGATGACCAATGCTACAATATAATTTGTGCATTGTCGTGGGCCTTTCTACTTGCATTTCTGAACTCACCATCTTGGGCTCATTGTTCTTAAACCCATCATCCTGATCCAATAATTGTATCAATACTGGATTAAAACCACTGCAATCTGCCACTGCCTTCTTGCTCAAAAGTTGACATATCTTATTCCTTATCCATTACTGCTACAAGCAGAATTTGTGCTTGTATGAGCACATTGCTGATGTGGCATTTTGCCACGTCATCATTTATATTAAAAAACTAAAACTAAAACTAAAGACCTTCGGCTGCTACCCAGAACATATGTGATTTCTCTCAAATCTCACCTGCTCTTTCGTCTCTCTCAAATTGGTGTAGGTTCGTCGGCTGCTACCCACTCCTCGGCGTCGAACCAGGTAAGATCATTTGACAAATCTTTTTCTTTTGCTCAGAGGGATTACGGTTCTATAATCGGCGTAGGGACATGGAGGTTCTTCGCATGGATGGAAGGAAGCTGGAGGTGCCGAGGGCTAGGTTTTTCTTTTCATTGAAATGCACTGTTTCATGAGTTTGTGTTGGTGAGGAATGCGTTTAAGGATTGATCTATGAAACGCTTCGTTTCAGTAATACACGCTAGACACCGTGCACGGGGCCTCCCCCAAGTATGCTTGACTTTAGCATTTTTCAAAACCTAATTTGGCAATTTTTCATACCAAAATTTGTTTCCTTTTATATTGATCTCCTCAATATTTTATTTAAATTTTAACTTTTATCTCGTCTATATAACCAAATAATAGGAATCGCCACCACGCAGCCCACGAGAGACGAGAAAGAGACAGTGTAACACACCTGATTGGTAGTGTTTGGATGACTACAAAATATGAGAGAAATGTAAGAAAATAGGTCAAATTCGAGGTTGACCTAGCCTCTAAGAAAAAGAGAGAAAAGAGAATAAAAAAATATTTTCATTAATGATTCTGGATGTCCATACAATTTCATCATTCTACTACATATACTCCTTTTCTAACCAACGAGCCAAAGCCCGGCAAATAAAGCTACAATTATAACTAAGGCCAAAACACACAGTCAACTCCCCAAACAAAAGGCCAAAAGGCCAAACAGACAGCAAGTAAATGGGCCATGACCTTACTTCAACAGAAATCCTACAAATAAAAGAGATGATGGTTTTGGGCCATAGGCTGATCCAACTACTAAACTCCTATTATCCAACCCAAACCCATTATGAATTTGGTCTCTATTGTCACAGTCACAAACGTGTGACAAACACTCCCCCTTCAAGCACCTTGTCCTCAAGGTGCGGTTAAGCTTCAATCCTTCTCTTGTAGCTGGGGCAAGCTCCTTCCTTGTTTGAAAGGCATCAAAGCATCCATCAAATACTGATGCAGTACTAGCACACATGCGTGACTCACTTTCCTCATCAGTTAACCTCAAGCCAAAATCAATGACTTCCTTCAGCAACTCATATACAAGCACCCAGTTTTTGTGCAACAAATCTTCATTGAGTACACCAAAGTAATCTTTGATGACACCTGCAATTCTCTGTTGCACTCTGATATTAGACACCTGCTTCATTCCTCTATCAAATGGCTTAAAAACAACATTAAGTGGCAAAAAGTCAAGCAGCCGAGGTGCAAATTTCTTAGCTCTTAAAGCTTCCAAAACCATGAGATTTTGTCATAGCCCGCATCTGTTTATTATGAAAATCACCATTAATAAAGACTCTTGCGAGCAAGTGGCTTGCACAATTGGGTCATTTAGCCTCTTCCACTTCAAACCCTCATAAAAGAAGGGAGTCTTAGCTGATATCGACTTTTCATTAGAGACCTCACTTAACCGGGAAAGGATGCGCATTACCTCTGCATGGTTGTAACAGTTGCCTCCGTTGCTTACCAAGGGAGGAGCCGCCCTTATCATCATATTCTGAACAAAAGCTATTGTCATAGCAAATCCAATGCACCTAGTACTAAATCCAGGGAAATTGAAAGGCACTCCATCATATAGGAATACAGTTGCTAGTAGAGATAAAGCTGAGGGAGAAACATCGCTGGCAAAGGAACATATGCCTGAAATGCACCCTTGAGTCATTCCCTGTTCGTAGGACCCAACTTGTTTGGGAACAATGCTCCTCATACATGGATGTGCTAGAGAAAAAATTACGAAGAACATAGCAGCGACATAAGGAACTCAGAAGGACCATAAAATGCTGTAAAGAAACATATGTGCAGTGTCAAATAAGAGCCCTACTGAAAGCAGCTTTGCCTCTCCTAGATCAAGAACCAATGTAGGCATGATAAATAGTTGTGATATGCTCCCTGAAATCTTGTTAAAATGAAACCTGGCCTTTAAGTAATACATCATTGAACCATGAAGGCCAAAATTTGCTAGATTGTTAAAAAAGGAAACGACAACAGCTTGGGAAAACGTCGAACTAGTGTTGATCAAGGAGACCACATCCTCCAAACGTTGAGCCAACATACCATTCCTGTTCGATTCTCCATTCGATTGAGTAATGTGCAGTTTATCCTTTGATAGAATTGGAGCAGAAAGTTCGTCATCTACAATAAAATCCAGGAGGAATACTCTCACGTACACCGCAGCAATCATAGCCACCGACGCCGCAACCTGGAAAGTAGAAGACATGGAGAGAAAATGAGTGGATAGGGTTCCGTAGACGAATGTAGAGGATCCAATCCTTGATAGAATGCCGAAAACTGATGCTCTTTGCCCCCTAAGACATTATTTGCCTTCGATGTCACCCCTGAAACCTGATAAGGTTTGGATAGAGCTTGGGGCCACCGGCGAGGATCTTGAGCTTGTGGAGCTCCTCGTGGAGCACTTGGACTATGTATTAAAAGACAATGACTGGATTGAAGGAACCTGTAGGTCTGCTTGCAGGTCGATTCAGCAGAGGCAGAGGACCGGTTGAGAGCAAGGGAAGGTGCACGGTGACAGAGCTTCTTCCAGTTCTCGGTCTTTTTTATTATAGACATAATAAAAAATGAATTTGAGAATTCAAGACCAAAGCAGTTGCCGCCGATTTTTGGGTCTTCTACGCAATAGATTTTGGGTCTTCTGTTGTTGGTTCGTTGGGGTGAGGACTGAAAATGGAAAAAAATTTGGCGCTCATGGGAAAGAAAAAAGGAGGGTGAGGACAGAAAAATTTCGGAATGGGGACACTAAAATCACTACCACCAGGATCAAACTCCCTAATCTGAAAATCTGCGCGTGAAATTTGAGGTTGGAGCCGTAGTAATGTTGTATTCCATATTTGAGAAATCCCCAAAATCGCATGGGTCATTTTCCTCACTCGCCCTTCTCTGACTCTATACATGATTTTGGAAATGTTAGTTTCGAAATTGAGTCTGGAGATGTCGAAGTCACCTTCCATAGTCACTGCATCTTCGTCTTGTAATTGGTTAAAGCTTTCCTGAAACTTGATGGCAAATTCGTCAAGAGACTGTTGAAATACTTGGTGCATTTTGTCGTGGCTCTCCCGAAAATCATTCAAATGTTAATGGATAACGTCTAAGCGATGAAGATTTTGTTCTAGCAGCTCTTTGATATTGAGTAAGAATGAGATAATATTTTCCATTTTCACGGATTGATATACCCGATACCAAGAAAAAATTAGTTCTGGATACCACTTGTAACACACTTAATTAGTAGTATTTGGATGACAAGAAAATATGAGAGAAAATATAAGAAATAGGTCAAAATCGAGGTTTACCTAACCTTCAAGAAAAAGAGAGAAAATAGAAGAAGAAAATATTTTTATTAATGATTTTGGATGTCCATACAATTTCATCATTCTACTATATATACTCATTTTCTAACCAACGGGCCAAAGCCTAGCAAATAAAGCAACAATTATAACTAAGGCCCAACAAACAGCAAGTAAATGGGTCATGACCCTACTTCAACAGAATTTCTATAAATAAAGGAGACGATGGTTTTGGGCCACAGAGTCCAACTACTAAACTCATATTATCCAAGTAAAACCCATTATATTTGGCCTTTTGTCACGGTCACAGACGGGTGTCAGACAGAGAGAGCCAGAGTGCAACGCGAAGAAGCTGAGCTGAGCAGAGCAATGGCGATCGCCTTCTGCTTCAACCCTTCCTTCTCTCTTTCTCCACTCTCCGAACTCGATCCCTACCGTCCACTCGCTTCCTCCTCGTTGTCGCCGCCTCCCTTCCTCTCCAGCTCCGCCTCAATATATCACCCGCTCCCGCCCTCCGCCTTCTCACACCCTTGTGCGTCCCAAAAGACGCCGTTTTGGCCGGCGGAAACGATGGAGACGACGAAAATAACAACAACAAGAAGTACGGGAACAACGGAGGAAACAGCGGCGGAGAAGGCGGGGGAAGAGCGGGGAATGCGGGGGACAAGAACAGGGAGGAGGCGATGGTGGTGCTGGCGGAGGCGGGGTGACTCTTGGAGAGCATGCCAAAGGATCTGAGGGCGGCGGTCGAGGGCGGGAGGATCCCTGGATCGGTGGTCGACAGGTTCTTGGAGCTCGAGAAGGCGGGGCTGTTTCGCTGGTTGATGCAGTTCGGCGGCTTCAAGGAGCACCTTTTAGCCGACGACCCGTTCCTCGCCATGGTCGGAATCGAGTACTGCGTCGGAATGTTCACCATGGTACGGATTTTTGTATATAAACTATGATTCATTTTACGAGAACTTGTATATATGCTTTTCATGATTGGAGAAATTCGTACCTACGTGTGTAATGTAGGTGATCCTTGAGTAATCATCAATGAAAGATATAAAGTACGATGCACCTCCGCATGATTTAGTGCGAGACAAGCCCCATAAATCCGAGTGAATGCAGTCAAGTATGCCTTTACCAGTGTGACTCCCGGCCTAAAAGCTTCGCTTATGATGCTTCCCATATACACAATACTCACAAAATCCCTTGTCACTAAGCACATCTTGGGAATAAGTTCCATTTTCATCAAGATCTCCATACCTTATTCACTGATGTGACACAATCTTCTATGTCTTCTATGCTGTAACGCACTGGAAATTCATCACGTTCTATCACCATTTGTGCACCAACAACCGTGCTTCCAAGCAATTTATACAAGTTTCCAACCCCTTTCATGACAACCAAAATACCTATTCAGACTTTAATAACTTCAGCTTGCCCGGTGTATATGTAGCCACGAGAATCGAGCTCCGAAATTGAAACCATGGATATTTGGGAAAAAGAATGATGGAAGGGTTTTAGGTAATTAATTTTATTTTTGGTGGGTGATATATGAACGAACTTTTTTCTAATTCATCGGAAGTTGATTCAAAATTTCAGCTAAATGAGGAAGGATTTAGTATTTACATGTGGTTTTTATTACATTGAAAGAATATGTAATGCAGTGTGCGGACATAGAATTTAATTTTTAGGTATTCTGGAAATATCAAGTTGGTTGATGATTATTAACATTGAAAAATATATATATGGACTGAGGCAAAACTTGGCCTGTTGAATCGATGGGGAACGTGAGTGAACCATAATCTCATCTTATCATCATGGCAAACCAGGAAGAGTTCTTTTCCTGGACACCTAGTTATGTTATTCTGTTGGAAAACAGGTGTAGAGAATTTTTTCAATGAGCTTGAAATTGTTTTTGCAGATGTGGTATGGATCATTCCATCAAATATATGCTCCATTAATTTGTGTCTGTCCCAATTGTTAGTTACGCTAAGTCTTTTGCATATGTTGTCTACACTTGTGATTTATCTCGTAGTGGCTTCTTGTAATTTAATATCACCGTAGGTTTGGCCTTACATCATTAAATGCAACTGGGTATGATCTAGAAGAGGTTCCCTGGTGTATGTTCCTTTGTGTACAAGAAATTATATGTTATCTTCATGCAATATGTTCGTTCAGATTCCTATCTTTTATCATAAATGTACTTAGATCCATAAAAATGGTTTAGTTTAATATATAGTTGCACCATTTGGTGTAAAACATACGATTCCCTACTGAGGTGCATCATCTGCTTAGATTGTCTTTTATAAGAGTGTTTTGGCCATCTTTTCAATTGATTGGTACTGCATGTGTAAGGGGAGTGGTGAGCCCGTTGATCATCTTTTACTCTTTTGTGAGATTGCTTGTGTGGAGTGACTTCTTTAGATAGGTTGGTTTGGCTCAAGTTGTATCCATAGAATTGTAGGCTCTTTTATTCTTGAGAGGGTTAAGTGGCAGTACGCAAGTTGCGTCAGTGTGGAAAATGGTTTCAATTTGTCTCATATGATGTATTTTCAAATAAAGGAATGATAGAATGTTTGAAGACTGTGAAGAGGAGCTCAAACCATTATTTTTCAGTATTCTCCTCCTTTAGACTGCTTCAAAAGACTTTAATGGGCTTAACTTTCATAGTTTATCTTCCTCTCTTGAATTTCTCTCCGTACACAAAATTTTCTCTTGAATCTTATGCTGTGCATGGCGATGGAGGGTGATTGAATGTGGTTTTTCTGGAATGTTCTTGGAGGGAAAATGACTTATGTGAGAAGTCTAGTAATTGAGTCTAAGGTGTTTGAGGTTCGGGCAGATGGGAGTGGAGTGATTATCACTGAGAAGGGATGGAAAGGAGTGCAAAACTTGAGGTTGGGTGTGGATACAGTACACTGGGCTTCAAGAACATTGGAGGATTGTCAAAAGCACAATGGGAAGGGATATTACTCTGCGCATAGAGAAGGAAGCAGAGCGTTTGTTGCGCAGCAAGGTTCAAACTCCCGTGGCAGTTATTTGTCTCTGGTGGTTTATAGTGGTGGTGGAAGTCGAAGTTTCATCATCATACCTGGAGACAGAGATGGGAGGGGGTGGAGAAATCTTGCGGTGGCTTTGAGGGAGGTGGGAAGTGGTGGTGGGAAGGGGAGAAACCTTCCATCTTCATCGGTAGTAGCCTGTACGTCGTATAAGGAGGCTTTACAGTCAACTAGAGACATGCAAAAGTCAGACATGGCAGGTCTAATAAGGGTAGGCGATACTTCTGTTTTGGGAGAAGATCAGAGACAAGATGGAAGTGGCAGGTGGTATGGGCAAGTGGAGGTAACTATTTTGAGAGAATTACGGGATATGCAGGATACGTTGGAGGAGATGAGTGTCAAAGTAAAGGGACTGATACGGTGTGTTTTGGGTAAAGAAGAGGCAGGGCTGGGCTTGGGGTGTGGGCTGGAGAAAGGGAAGGAAAAAACAATGGGAATGGGCCAAGATGGCAGGCCCAAAGGAAAGGCCCAGGTCAGTGGCGTCGGGTCAGGGCCCGAGCCCTTCCTCCAGGCGGGTTCTTTCTGGAGAAAGAAACCGCAACCTGCGCAACGCACAGCGGGGGAGCTAGCGACACTTACTCCGACAAAACCTCAGGCGTCGAAGGTAGTGGTGACGGCGACGGAAGTATTGCCGTCGGAAGCAACGCCGCAACCCTCAGTTCCAGTGGTATCGGGGTCTCTGGAGAGATCCGAAACATCCATGTTGAGTCCGAAATTTGGGCAGCGGTCGACGCAGACAAGAGCGGCGGCCTCCGACGACTCTGAGAAGACATCGGCAGTGACGTCGCAGCAGCTTAAGTGCGTTTCGGACATTCCCTCAGTTCCTGTTGTACCGGGTTCTCAGGAGGGACTCGAAATCCGCAAGCCAAGTACAGATTTGGGGCAGTGTTTGGCACAGAGAAGGACGACGACTTATGGGGACTCTGAGGAAGGATCGATAGTGATGGAAATGGGGGAAATCGATGAAGGGGAAGGCCTGGAACTGATTACGGGAACTGGGCTACCACAGATTTCCAAGGTGAATTATGGGATGCCTCCGAATCTGTCACTATCGGGTCAGGTCAATATGGATATGTACTTAGAGGGAGATAGATCAGATTCGATTGTAGATGTGGAGTGTGGGAACTCATTAGTGATAGAAGGGGAAGGCCTATTGAAGGAATTTGTTCCAAGCTTAAAAGAGGGGGTGGAGTTCGTAGAAGATCCTACTCCAATATGCATGGTTCATCCTACTGTTTCTGAGGATTGGATATTAAAAAAGGTAGAGGAACTTCAAAATTGCATGGGAATCTCGTGTAAGGGCTACGAAGATCAGTTTAAGGCACTAATTATAGCCATTGAGGCAGGACAACATGGGGCAGGATTAAAGAGAGATAGGGAGTTGAAGAGGTTGACGTGGTCCATTAATTATGACGGAAAGGAGGGGAGCGCAAGCCGTGGAAGAAACAAGGGGAGGGCTAGAACAATTGATAAATGAAGCCCAGAATTTTGTGCTGGAATGTTAGGGGGCTGAACGAGATAAATAAACGTCTTCGAATCAGAGCTTTATTAAGGCAATGGAAAGTGGACATTATTTGCCTACAGGAAACAAAGTTAAAGCTTATCACTAGAAGAATTATTCGGAGCATATGGAGTTGTCAATATGTAGGTTGGCTATATCTACCATCGGAAGGGGCCTCGGGGGGTATTTTGATCATGTGGGATAAGAGGGTGGTGGAGAATATTGATGAGTTTGTGGGAGAACACTCGGTGGGGTGCTACTTTAAAAATTCTGAAGATGACTTTTTATGGGCATTTGTTGGGGTTTATGGTCCTAACTTGGGCAGTGAGAGGAGGTTGCTTTGGGATGAACTTGCTAGCCTAGGCACTTGGTGGGAGGTCCCATGGTGTATTGGTGGGGATTTCAATGTCACAAGATTCTCCAGCGAAAGATCAGGGGAGGGACGACAAAATCAAGCTATGGTGGATTTTTCGAATTTCATTTTTGAGGTAGGTTTGATGGACTTACCGTTAATGGGAGGAGATTACACTTGGTCTAACAATCAAACTTGGTCAAGACTGGACAGATTTCTCATTTCTCATTCATGGGAGATACATTTTCCAGATGTAAGTCAGACTAGACTTCCAGGGTTATGCTCTGATCATTTTCCTATATTGTTAGACTGCGGAGGGGTTCAAGGGGGTAGAAGGCCATTCAAGTTTGAGAATATGTGGTTAAAGATGGAGGGTTTTGTTACTTATCAAAAAAAAAAAGATGGAGGGTTTTGTGGACTTGGTCAAGCAATGGTGGAATTCATATATTATTGAAGGTAATCCGAGTTATGTATTGGCTGGAAAGTTGAAAGCATTGAAGAAGGATTTAAAGACTTGGAATGAACAGGTAGTTGGTAATGTAAGCTCGCAAAAGAAAAGTTTATTCCAGGAGCTACAAGGCTTGGAAGAAGTAGGGGATGAAAATAACAGAAAAATTCAAGTGGTAGCTGATTTAGAAAGATTGACTTTAATGGAGGAGATTGCTTGGAGACAAAAGTCAAGGGCTTTGTGGCTTCGTGAGGGGGATAAAAGCACAAAGTTCTTTCACCGTATTGCCAATGCTCATAGGAGGTTTAAATCTATCGAGTCTTTGAACATAGATGGAAATGTTTCCTCAGATCAGGTGGAGATAAAGGAGCATGTGGTTGGGCATTTTGAACATTTGTTGTCAGAACCTCATTCGTGGAGGCCTTCAGTAGATGGACTAGCCTTTGAGGTCATCGATCAAAATAGTATGGCTTGGGTGGAGAGACCATTCGAAGAGGAAGAGGTACATCAAGTAATTAAGAAGATGAATAAAGACAAAGCTCCAGGCCCGGATGGTTTCACTATGGCTTTTTTTCAGAAATGTTGGGAGGTGGTGCGTGAGGAAGTAATGCTGGTTTTCCAGGAATTCTTCACTTTTAGTAGATTTGAGAAAAGCTTAAATGTCACATTCATTGCATTAGTCCCTAAAAAGGCAGGTGCAAGAGAGGTACAAGATTTCAGGCCGATTAGTCTCGTGGGCAGCATGTATAAGATACTTGCCAAAGTTCTGGCTAATAGGATGAGCACAGTCATGGAGAAGATTATCTCCAAGTCCCAAAATGCCTTTGTGAGAGGGAGGCAAATTTTGGACTCGGTTCTTATAGCTAATGAATGTTTGGATAGTAGAATCAAGTCGGGAGCTCCAGGTATTTTATGCAAACTTGATATGGAAAAGGCCTACGATCATGTTAATTGGGATTTCCTGGTATATATGCTGAGTAGATGCGGGTTCGGGGAAAAATGGAGGAAGTGGATGAGGTATTGTGTGTCAACGGCTCGTTTCTCGGTTTTGGTTAATGGTGATCCAGTGGGCTTCTTTAATAGCTCAAGGGGTCTAAGACAAGGTGACCCACTATCACCCCTTTTATTTGTCTTAGTAATGGAGGCTTTAAGTCGTATGGTGACAGCGGCAGTAGAAGGGGGATTCTTCTCAGGGTTCTCGGTGGGAGTTATTCACGGCTCAACCATTATTTCTCACCTTTTGTTTGCAGATGACACTTTGTTATTTTGTGAGGCAAATGCAGGACATATCAAATCTTTGAAGGCCATTCTACTTTGTTTTGAAGCGGTATCTGGATTGAAGATAAATTTGGCCAAGACAGAGATGGTTGCCGTTGGCAATGTTAGCAATATTAGAGGGTTGGCGAATATTTTGGGTTGTGGGGTTTCCTTATTGCCATTGAAGTACCTAGGACTCCCGTTGGGGGCTTCTTTCAAAGCTAAAAGTATTTGGGAGGTGGTGCTGGAAAAATTTGAGCGTAGGTTGGCCGGGTGGAAGAGGTTGTATCTTTCTAAAGGGGGGAAAATCACACTCATCAAGAGTACCTTATCCAATCTCCCCACATATTACTTATCTTTATTTCCCCTACCCGCTAGTATTGCTTATAGAATAGAGAAGATACAACGTGATTTTTTGTGGAGTGGGCTAGGAGAGGAGTTTAAGTTTCACCTAGTAGGGTGGGATAATGTATGCTCTCCTTTGAGAGATGGTGGATTGGGGGTTCGGAATGTGAGGGCGTTCAATAAGGCACTATTAGGTAAATGGTTGTGGCGCTACAACCATGAGAGGGGAACTTTATGGAAATGGGTGGTTGACATGAAGTATGGTAGGGAAAGGGGGGGTTGGTGCTCTAAAGAAGGGAGGGGGGCGTATGGTGTGAGGCTATGGAAGTATATACGAAAAGGTTGGTGCTCCTTTGTTAGTAATACTCGGCTACGTTTGGGAGATGGTAATAGGATTAACTTCTGGCAAGATGTGTGGCTGAGAGACACGGCCTTGAAGGATGCTTATCCTATGATTTTTAGAATTGCACGGGAAAAGGAAGCTATGGTGGCAGATTTGCGGGTTATTAATCAAGGTTCACAGGAGTGGAACATCAGCCTTACTCGAGATGCACATGACTGGGAAGTGACGGTGCTGATGGAATTTCTGAATATGCTGTACAACATCCCTATTGCTGTCATAACGGAAGATATGATGGAATGGCGACATTCTAGAAAAGGGAAATTCTCGGTATGCTCTTTTTATGACTCTATTACCATGCATCAAAGGCGCAATTTTCCTTGGAGGAATATATGGAGGACTAAAGCACCTACAAAGGCTGCATTTTTTGTCTGGACGGCAGCTCTAGGGAAGATCATGACCATTGAGAATCTTAGAAGACGTGGCCTTATTATTACGGACTGGTGCTGTTTGTGCAGAAATAGTGGTGAATCGGTGGACCATTTACTACTACACTGTGAGTTTGCCCAAGATATTTGGACTTATTTTCTTAGTAGAATGGGTATAGCATGGGTGATGCCGGGTAGGGTGGTTGATTTGTTAGCAAGCTGGAGAGGGATCACAGGGACACTACAGATTGCAGCCGTGTGGAAGATGGTTCCTATATGTATTTTCTGGTGTATTTGGAATGAAAGAAACGAGAGACTCTTTGAGGACCATGAACGTTCCTTGGAAGAGTTTAGGAGTTTTTTCTGGAAGACTTTGTTTTTGTGGGCCATTGCTCTTGATTGGAATGGTCGCAGCTTCCATGATTTCCTTGTAACTGTTCCTAGTGCTTAAATAGGTGTAATCACATGTATACTTCTAGTGTACCTGGGCTATGCCTACTTTTATCGATGAAATAACTTATTACTTATCAAAAAAAAAAACTTTCATAGTTTTCTTGTATCTGTTTATCCTTCTAGTGGAGTTCTCTGTTGTATACATCCTGTGTATTTGTGTTCACCTTTTACGCTTTTTAATAAAGGTTTCTTGCTTATAAAAGTTTCTTCTGGCCTTTCACAACCTAGATTGGTTGAGTGGATTCATTTGTTTCAGATTGCTTCGTATTCAAGAACTAAACTATTAAAGAGTGAATTGAAACGAATATTTTGGTAAAATCATCCATGCCATGGGAATTGAGGGCTCTTTTGGTGAAACCCGCATCCTTTATACCTTGCTGCATGGATGAGGATATCTTTAAAACTTTTAGGATGACACGATGGAAGATTTTTTTTTTTTAAAAAAAATAGTTCGGATTTTACTACCTCATGGTCCTAAATGTTGAGGTGATAAAATCTGAACTGTTTAATTAAGAATAACTGCTATGATTTTTACAACACCATCTAAGTAATCGAAAGCACTTACGTATAACTATTCAGAGGAATATTTCTTATAAAAAAAAAAAAACTATGCTGAAGAATATTGCATCCTACAGATTATCTTTTGCAGTAATCCTTGTCTTATTTTGAATATGTACTTTCTGTCATTACCTTTCATGGGTAATGGCAATAATTGCAGATTCTGTGGTCGTTTCTCTTCCTGCCCCTACTGTTTCTCTCCGACCACCACTTGCAACTAGTGCTGGAACAATTGCCAAGTTCTTCCATAACTGCCCTGATAATGCATTCCAGGTTATATTTTTTGCCCTATAGACTAATGCAGCTACTTGCATGTTGCCAAGCTTATTTGAATTGAAGATACACATTTTCTTACATTGTCCTCAAAATCTGTCCACAGGTTGCTCTTGCCAGAACCTCATATTCATTTCTACAGAGATTAGGGACTGTGGTGGTGAGCAAATGGCTTCCATATATGTCTGCTTAAATGAATTTGGGTTTGAAGTTAACAATGAAATCGCATGTTTTACATTTGCTGGTTTTGTTTGTGTAACGTAATGGGACAAAGCTTTTTGCAGTTGGCACAGCTTCATCACTTGTTAGTAGTTTGCGATCAATGTATATTTTTTTCCTGGTTTGTTCTTGAGATCAAGATGTTGAGGATAAAATTGATGACTCTTTAGCCGGGGAAATAATGTATATGGATTACTAAAGCATGCACTTCCTTTTCAGATTTGACTAATATTGATCACTCTTTCTCTAACTTTTGTTGCAAAGGTTTTTTATCATCATTTTTCTTAAGAAAATGTTATGCAAGTTGGAGCACCATTAATGCAAAATGCTGGAATTTAATGTGTTTTGCTTAATTAAAGTTGGGACAGCAGTTATGAATGCATTGATCAATGCAAGGAATGCTGTTGATTAGTCTTCTCCGGTTGAAGTGGAAAATGTGCCCATACTATCCACAAGTGCTGCTTATGCTGTCTATATGCCAGCATTTAGCAATCTCTGGTATGTAGGTTTCCATTAACTAGTACGAATGTTTAAGTGAATTGGCTCTTGGACAGCCTCTATGGATTTAAATGGGCAGTATTTTAATATTCTTGTCTCTTTTCCTATCCTAGTTTGGTGTTCTGCTGCTTATATTCTTGTCTCCTAAAACCATCTTCACTTTTCTAGCACTTACAATGAAACCTTTCTAGTCTGTCCTGTGAAAAAAACATGTCCTGCCTGATTAGAGTGTCAACCATTCTTAGTGTCGAGGAAAATAAATAAAAAGTTCAACCTTCGCTCTCTCTCTCTCTCTCTCTCTCTTTCTTTCTGTTTATTTTGACGGGTAGACCTTTGAATATGAATATATCAAAAATATTATCATACCTTCTTTTCAATAGAAAACAATGTTTATAATGTGCTTTTTCAGCTTCATTTTCCTTAGTATGGGATACTTTTTGTTTTTGTTTTTATTTTAATTTTTTGTATAAAATTTATCAACCAAGTACATATTTGAAACTGGAATCATTGAGAAAGAATGGGGAAGGCATGTTAACATATCATTCAAGAATTATGTTGTGGTCCTCATCTCATCTGAACATATATGGGCAAAGAGATTATGTTGCTGAGCTGTAAAGATGCCATTACAAACAAGGCCCCAAAAGCTTTCTTAGGAGATACAATGGAATGACTGATTCTGTGAAACATGTAAAAGTTTCCTTTGTTTTTTGTTTTAAATAAGAATATGTAAATTCTTCCTTAACTTGGTCTAAGTAATATTCTTGCCTGTTATTGTGAAATAGAGCAAAGGAGTACGCTCTTTGTTGAATGCAAAGTATTTATCACGGATGTAATTCTGTTGACAGGTACCGAGTATTAGCTGGTGTTATTGAACAGCAGATTCTGGATACTTTGCTACACCATTGCAAACTTATGCTGAGTGCCATTTGCTCTGCTGCTCGGACAGGTAACACATTCTTGGGTTCATTATTGTGGAACTTCTCTCTTCCCTCAGATGTCCTTTGTATATTCGTTTATCCTCCCTCTATGACTTACTCTTTTTAACTTTGCTTTTAGGACTGTTCATTCGTGTTCCGAACTTGATACCCTGCCCAGAACCCGGATTTCAAACCCGGGACGTAACCCAGTTGAATCCGGATTCCTTTTTTTTAACAAAAGCTTATTTATTAAATCTTTTTTGAACAAGTACATAGTAGCATTTTTTTTTAAATCTAAAAGCCTATATTTTATAAAACTAAAAATATATCAAAATGGAAAACTGAATTTATGTCAAAAAAAGGTAAAGCTACGAGCCCTTAAACAATTAACTAATTAACTTTTTAACTAAATGCATGTAAAACAAAAAAAAAAAAATTCAATATTCATCATGGAAAATGCATGTGACATACACGATGGAATCCACTACATATTACATTGTTTGAACTAATTTGCTAAGAATATTACAAAACACATACATTGCTTTAGTCAAACTCCAATACACAACAAATTGTCTGCAAAAAATCAGAAAATTTTCCATCAATTAGCTCTTCTTCCAACAATCACAGGATAGTGGTTTTGACAAGCTCTTTTGGCTGAATCGGGATCCTTAAACGTTACCTAATTACAAACATAATGAAGTCAGAAATCAAAAGCACAAAAAAACCCACATTCAATATATTGCTCACATATGCTATGAATACTAACTATAATTTCCAAAGAAATCCAGAGGCACATTGATATATTGATTTGTGCAGTGGTTTAGTCAGATTAGCACTTGAATCATGAATACCATTACTTAATCAATTGCCAACTTCGTCTTTAATGAACAAGTAAGTTAATGACTAGGAATTGACTCACGAAGAAATAAATCTATTCATATTTAACTAGCAAACAGAGAATAATACTATTCAAGATATATGCAATATATAAACCTAAAATGGAATGGAGCCGAATAACTTCAATTAAAATAAATTCTATAATTACCATTGGAGAGAGTTCATAAACATTTCATTTCAGTAGGGACAATTCACAAAATGCAGGGAACAAGCACACACATGTGCACGCATAGAGAGACACAAATTGCAATTTGCAGCCAATGAGTCACTTAGAATAGAGGTTTTGAAGGAAAAGTACATACTACAGTACAGGTTTCTTGTTCCTAATCTGACGTGCATTCTTTTTGGCATGAATGAGGGGTAAAATATGGTTTAAAACCGGCTTGAGGGACAGACCTCAATACAGGATTCTCCAATTGTAGGCTAGATTGCAGTTACCAACATTTTGCACAGCACAATGTGTTTTGCATTCTAATCCTACGTACGATTCAATTCTTTGCTGTGATCTGGTTCATCAATTTTGGAAATCGAAATTCTTTAATCTAATGAAATAATATATATAAACCTGAATAAAGCAGTTTGTTGGCGACTTTTTCATCCACTTCCATATAATGGCTTCTGGCCACATGCATTTATCCAATCCTTGATAATGTTGCATGTTCCTAGGTATTAAAATTTTTTATAAAAATGTTGATGAACTTTAGATGATTGTGCAAATTTATCTTCCAATTTTACCTCAAAGTCAATTGGCCTCAAAGTTTCAACCACTCTTCTTCAACTAGATCATTATTTGCTTATCTTTGTCTATTTTTTGTTGTAGTTGAAGTTGTCCTGTCATGAAAATCTGTTGACTGATTAGACGTTGCATTTGATAGGTTACCAGTCTAAAATTTGTTGCTCGAGGTGATTTTTTGTTAACTGCCTCAGCCGACAAGGTAAGCATTTGGTTTCCAAACTTGTAGTTATGAATCATGAATGTTGACATGCATGGGTTGTTCGTAAGAAAAGGAAACTCTGTTTTTTTCAGAAATTTATTGTTATGTTTTTTTGGACAATAATGTTTCCTTGACCATTAGATTAAGTGTGTACGGGTGATTTTGTAAATCTTCTTGACCATTTGATTAAATATATGTAGAGAACCTGAATTGCAAATATTAATCTGGGTGCAACCCAGAGGAAATCATTAGGTACAGATTTAAGCTTTGATGGCATTTTAAGCTGTAAGTGAAGATTTAAGCATTATTATCAGAGGTAAGTACTCTATGTCTAACACAGTTGTATCAAATCTTTGATCCAATACAAAATTATTTACAATAAAAAATTACGCCAGACACACCATAAACTCCTGCAGCTAAATACGGTGAAACTCTAATTAAAATTCGTATACAATATAGAAACACTACCTGGTGCTGTGATTCCATGGAAGTTGAAATCACCCACGAGTTTCCATATGTTAACCTCCTAAACCAAGAAATGCAATTATATTTAAACAAGAAGGGAGGTCATAACCATGAAAAGAGCATGAATCCTACATTACTTGGAAATGTTAAGAGATATCACCTCTCATGATGGCTTGTCATTTTTGTCTATGGCATGATCACACTCAACCAGCCATAATTGCACTCTAATTTTTCCTTTTGGGTTAGTTTCCTTTTCTTTTTCTTTTTTTCCAGCAAAGTGACATCTTCATTTATTATTGGCTTTAAATATGTAGTAGCATGCTTTTTGGCTGAAATTTCTGACAAACAGAAAGAATACCTTATTTCTGTTTTGATGCCTTTGCAGGTATATGAACACATAACATTTGAAATGAGAAACATATATCCCTTGGGTGTTTTTGTTAACCAGCCTCCATCAGTAAAAAAATGTTATAATTTTTATTATTTTGCTATTCTCTATTCAGAGTGTTTTTGTTAAGAACTCGAGAAACTTGGGTGACTTTTGCAAACCATTTTAGATGGTAAAGACCCAAGGAGCTTCAACTTTAAAATTATGAACATATGGTCTCTACTTTGCTTTTTCCTGTGGATTATGTCTAGATCCCCTTTCCTAATTTCTATTTGTTGTGGAGAATTTGATATTTGCTTCTTCTTAAATCACTTGATCTAAAATACTATATAGCTCATATTTTCCTTGGAATTTTTATAATGTGTCCTTTTTTTTTCATAGTCTCTATTTGTCAGTAGTTAACATTCATTAGCTTTCATGTGTGCTAGAGCTATATTGGCAGAGTATTCTGGTCCTGTTCTTGGAGTATTGTCTGCAATGTTATATGGATGGAGAGGCCGTGTCTGGAAGAAGGTAGCTCTCTCTATTATGCTTGGTTGTCATTGATTTTAGGGTGTATGCTGTTTGAATAATGCTCATCATATCAGTTAAAGATCATAATCTTAGAGCATGTAAGCTTTGGTTTTATTTCTGACATGTTTTTCTTTTTTCTTTTTTCATCCAATGCTTATCATGAATGCAAGAGTTTTGCAACACATAGGGTTAATGACAATATCAATCGAAGTTTTATTAGGAATTAATAAAAACCATCTACATGAATCCGGTAGAAAATGTCAAGCAAATACATAAATTAAGCTGCCAAAACTAGCTAGATTATCATCCTATATAAATGTCAAGCCCAGTAATAATACTTAAGTTCCCTCATCAAGTTAAAGATCAGTCCTTAGACTCTTCACTGCCATTAATATCATCAGGATTATTATTCGGGACACTATCGGGAAGATGCACATACGACTCTTGGTAAAAGCTATAACTACTAGGATCCAATTGAGATGGCAAACTCATCCACAGATCCTCTTGGAATTCACTCGGTTCATTTAGATAGTTAGACCCAAAGATTGTCTCATCTGTGGAATTATACACCCAGTTGGACCATCCATTTGGTGGAACCATCGTGGCAGGAAGATCAATAGGACTTGCATAATTGAAGTAGCCATTGAAAGTAGCCCCAGTATCGAGAGCATGAGCGTTACTGCTTTGAGCAGCAGATTCTGGCTGCTGGAACCCATTTTGGAAGGTACTGGCCGTGGTGATCTGCATATTATCCCAGGCACCTGTTATTGGTACTTCAACATCAGCAATGGCGGCAGCTTCGAGATTTCCACAATTCATCTTATCTATATGCTCATCATCCCCCCCATCATAATCATCTAGCAGAGAAGTTGAACCAACCATCGCAGGAACGTTATCTTCAATTTGAATTTCGATTGATCTAACAGGTTTTTTATAAATCCTGCATAAGACCCAGTCATCCAACTGCATAGTACAAGATTTAGTGTTGATGATGGTCAGTTTTTGAGAATAGAATTAAAAGCCTTAAAACGAACATATATATTAATTAGTAAAAGGATGAAAAAGTACATACCCTCATGCCATTTGAGCCTCTTTCGCTACAGGGTGAATCCTCGACTCTAAATTCGTGCATAATCCAGTTGGTCTTTTTACCCTTTGGAGCCTTTCCTATATAAAAAACCAATGCCTTCCTATACCCAACTACGGTTCCCTTGGATTTGATTTTCCTATCAGCTCCGGTGGCTTTCCAATATCCATCACCAGCAGCTCGATTTGGTCGTCTTCCATTTCGATACTTTCGATCTCTTGGGGTGAAAATGTATAATTGATCTTCTTGATAATCCTTGTATTTTGCTTTTAATGGAAGAAATTCAAATGTTACTTTCTAGTTCAACTTTTGATCTTTAATATGAAATAGTCTTAATTTAAGCTCAAAGTATTGAATGTCATGACTGTATGCACCACATGCAATATGCACACACAAGCAAGATAATTAGTATTGCACATGATTCAGTCCAACAAAATGAAGCACTATCAAACACAATGAATTAAACAAAATTGAAGCTTAACATGTGTCAGAGTTAGCAAGTTGAGTACCATGAATATTTGTTTAATTTCATATATTTATTCTCTTCTAGTTTTGCTAAGTGCATTCGACATGGAAAGAAGAAGAAGATGGTTGATATCAGAAATATTAGTTCCAAGAGAAACAAGCACATCAAGAAAATTAAGGTATCTACACTATATCTACCATGATTTTCACATTCAGATTATAAATAATTAGCAAGAAAGAAACTTTATATCATGCAAAGTTATGTTCAAACCTCCACGATCAGTACAATAAAATCAGTACTACCTACCTGCAAGAAACTCTGGATTATATGAATATAGGTTAACCTCCACGATGTTGTTAAATGGCAGGGGCTGGTTCCTTACTTTCTTCTCCAAGTAAAAGATGATGAGCTCTTCATCTGTTGGGAGGAATCTGTACCCGGGAGGTTTGGAAAAAAATCCAGCTTGTTCCTTAATGTTGCTGTTGCTGTTGAAATTGCCATTCTCAACCTCCATACTTCAAAAATGATATGATGATCAGTGACCAGTGACGACCTTGAGTATGTGCCCATATATAATTTTTTAAATGGTGCCTTGTTCAGTTATTAACTGCGATAAAATTAGATATAGAAAAAAGAAGATAAAACAGTAAAGATTGAAGAATATGAACAAATTATCATCAAGATAACGTCAACATACAAAGATTAATTCAATTTAACTTAAATTATTATTATCTTTTATCTGTAGATATATATTACATTATTTCTATTTACATAAGTATACTACGTAAAAACTTTTTGGATATATATTAAATTATTTCTATCATGTATCAAGTTAATAATGTGATAAGAATTTATCCCTTGATTTAGCAGTACTCTTCCTTCATGATAACAATCAATCCCTTAATTTAAGTACTTAATAATCATGAAGTTAATCATGATTTTGTTCATAATTCGACTAATTCAAATCAAAGGCAATCTTAGCAAACGTTAATCAATCTTATATGTTGATTTTCTCTATTTGTAAACGAGAAAAAAGAACTTATAGAAAAATAAATAAATATACACTATTGATTCAAATATTTAAAACTATTAATAAATAATTATAAACATCATAGAATTATAGTCTATATAGAGTGCATTTTTATGTCTGTCATATGCTAGTGTAACAGTGTTTCACTTCAACATAGTAACATGTAAGTGGTTAATGTACCATCATCTTATAGCTATATTATATGGATTTTTATGTCGCCATTATAAGTGATTTGTTAACACACCTATTTATGTGTAGCAAAACTCTTTACATACAGATGGAAAATGATTAACGTGCCATCTTGATCTTACTGCTATCTTAATTTATAAAATTAAAATTTATTTTTAATAAAATGTCATGTTTGCATTTATTTATTGTGCAATGATTTTAGGTAAATAAAAAAACACATAGAAAAAAGGAAAAGGATATGTGATGTTGACTATCATTAACCAAATAAACTCATATAACAGAACGATATGGATACAGAAGTCCGCCAAATTCATCTCATCTAATTATTATAATTTTTTCAAATTTTCATACAAAATATAATAAACAATTCAAAATTTTCTAATCTTTAAATAATAATAATAATAATATGAAAAAATAATATATTAATAATATTTTATTGAACTTTTAATTTTTATCTCAACTCACTATCTGAACTTCCTAAGTTGTGGTTGGAAAAGAAAAAAAAATTGTTGATAAAGCGATAACCATGGCACAAACTGATAAAATGGATACAACATGGCACAAACTGATAAAATGGATACTACATGGCACAAACTGATAAAGCGATAACCATGCATAGACTCATCATTAATATGCCAAAAGATAGCTTCTGGTGGAATTTACAATTTCCACTACAATCTATTGATTGGAAAATAGTATTTTCTACTAATATTAATTCATGGCAAAAGTGGTTTTGGCATGACAACTTTAGTAGAAATTACTTTTTCTCTCAGTTTGGTTAAATAGTTTCCATCAAAATCATCTGTGCAAAAAGATGCATTTCACAGGAATATTAGTCAGGGGAAATACGATGGTGAGAAAAGTTAATTTGGTCACAAATCATCTTTTCTAGAAAAGCTTGTTCACTCTAATAGAAATCAGAGCATTATCATTGGCTTGACCAAATCCATATTCAAAATTTAGTCTATATAACATTTTTTTAATGTTTGCTTGAAGTGAGAAATTAGTATTTTAATTTTTGGTAAATCAATTGTGGTTCTCCATCTTTGACCAATAACTGTAGCAAAATATAAATTATTTTAGATTTGCCCAATTCAATGTGGAATGTTTTTGGCATCAATTATGCAAATTTTAGCCAACCTTCTCATTGGGCCAAGCCAATGAATAGTAGAAAGATTTTTTAAGTTAAGATGAGATAGATAATTTGTGAAAAAAAGTGTGTTTAGATAATGAGATGAGATGCTATAGTTTTGACTTTTTAGATTTGATAAAGGGGTGGGTCTCACTATGCACTGTTCACAACAGTTTTCACTGTTTTATACAGTTTAGTTAAGTGGATGTTTTCAAAACTTAACAGATGAAATATTATATTTGGATAGCCAAAACTAATGTATGTTACAACTCGAGATGAGATTTTTTATCTTAACTATCTAATAGATTTCTCAAATGCATGTTGTCTGCTATAATCCCAAATGATGGACATATATGAAACAATATATTGTAAAACATAGTTGATGCCTATTTTCATGAGATAGTGCTATATTCAGATTTGTGTCCTATTTACCTCCCAATTTCATATTCTTTTGAAATTCTATCATGGAGTATATCTTATGTTCCAAGACTTCATGTCTGTGTTTGGGTACAGCTGCACTGCCACGAAATGAACCAATCTTATGAATATAAAAAATTCCAACCCTACGCCCATCCCGACCCGTTTATTTGTGTAAGTTTTTTAGGCACATAAAGAGTCATTTCTCATTACCCAGTTTTGATCTAGAACACAAGTGACATCCAATAAGTGGTGATCTGGATACAATACCTACCCGTCAACATCTTTTTCCTATGTGATTGCTCTTAAGACTTGAACGAACCCATGGGCTTGACAGCCATTGATTTGACCATTGCATCTACATGCATACTTTCACCTTTCTAGATTTATGTGCTTTTTGTCCTATTTTATGCAAGAGTAGGATGGTGAAATATCCTGCAGGGAAATATGTATGTGCTTGTTGTCATATGCAGGAGAGTTAAAACAACTGTATCTGTTTGTTTGATTCAAAACCCAAACCGATAGGATTGCCATGTTAAAGGTCTCTGCATATATATAATTGCTTACTAATTTAGTGATTATACAGAACAGAGGCATATTATAGACGTGTAACTTGTGGGCAAATGGCAAATAGGATAGTACTATGTTCATGAATGTGCATTTCTGCCTTCATTTGAAAGAAAATTATGTTCATAGCAATTTATATTTTGTAATTGCATTAAAATTTTATTTTTTTAGGTTCTCTAGTTTCTCATGACGTGCTGATGCAATTAGTAAACACTTGAAAGACACAAAAGCAGCTGAATAGTTGGCAGTTTCAAACTTTAAATTGAAGCATTTTGTAATTTTCATATATTATAATTTTGTGTTTTGTAATATAATGTAATTTAATTTAATATGTAGTGAATTGCATTATTGCATGCATTTTACATGATAATGCATTTTAATGTTTTGAAAGGTTAGAAGTAGTAGAGGAATATATTACATGTACATGATCATCTAATTTCAAATTAGATATATATATATATTACCAACTTTTTGAGCTTTATATTTTTTTCTGAAAAAAATAGATAATGTAGGCTTTTTATTAAAATAAAATAAAATAAAATAAAACCCGGGTTGAAGCTGGAACCCAGATTTCTGGGTTGTAGAAACCCGGGTTCATCCGGGTTTGGAGCCCAAGTTCCGGGCCGGGTATACGCACCTCATTATTAAGTATTATTAGCATTATTACTCGAAGATGATTTATGCAAGTACATAATGTGCAAGTCTTTTAAAAAAGCCAGTGCTACAAGGATCAAGACTTTAATAGAAGAACTCAAAAGATAAGTGTAAATGCACTTTTTTTATTTTTTTCTTTAATAATTTTTTATATATCTTTAAATATTTTTAAAAAATTAAAAAAAATATCAATTCACTAATATTCACTTTTTTAATCATTAAATAAAAAAATAAAAACTCAATTAGTCAATTTTATCTGTCCCACTAGCATTTTCTTCTAAAAAAAAATTGGAAGCCATTTGAGAACCCATCTTTAATTTATAATGAGTTCTACCATTTCTTTTAAAAAAACTTGCAAGTGAGTATAACCATTTGCACGTGCCACCTCACGTGCAAGTGAGTCTCGCGCATAACCATTTATTTTAGGTTGTGTTTGGGCAGTGGAATGTTGAGAAATAATTTCACATTATCTGTGGGTAAGGTATTGGACATGTTTATAAGTAATGAATAATCCTCAATTGTAGAACCGGTTTTATGAGATGAGTTAGGCCAATGAATTTCTTAATGATATCAAAGTCTGCCACAAGACGAATGTGGGCCCACTCTATTTTCCTGTGACAATGACAAAAAAAAATATTAGCTTGCACGTGAGGGAGGGTGTTGAAATATAATCTCACATTATCTGTGGACAAGGTCTTGGGCATGTTTATAATGAATGAACAATCATCTCTTGTAGAATTGGTTTTATAAGATGAGTTACGCCTATGAATTTCTTAACTGTATCAAAGCCTGTCACCAGACAAATGGGGGCCCACACTACTTACCACATGACAAGGACAAAAAAAAATATTGACCTGCACATGAGGGAGGGGGTGTTGATGAATAATCTCACATTGCCTGTGGACAAGGTCTTGGGCATGTTTATAAGGAATGATCAATCATCTCTTGTAGAATCGGTTTTATGAGATGTTGGCCCATGAATTTCTTCATAGTATCAGAGTCTGTCACAGGACGAATGAGGGCCCACACTACTTACCCTGTGACAAGGAACTGAAAAAAATATTGGCCCACACCTAAGGGAGTATGTTGAGGAATAATCCTACATTGTCTGTGGACAAGGTCTTGACATGTTTATAAGCAATTAACAATCATCTATTGTAGAACTGGTTTTATGAGATGAGTTAGGCACATAAGTTTCTTCATGGAGATCACTCTATAAGTATTCATTATTATTTAATATTTTATCATTATTTTTTTCTACTATTTAATATTTTATTTTTTATTTTTTATTACCATTCACAGATCATCTGAGATTACATTAATCACGAATGTACTTCTAGATTTGGAGCTCTTTAGAAACTATCTCCTATGCTCTCTTTGAGTAATGAACACTTGCATATTGCTAATGAAAAAAAATTACTTAATAGATCACTTGAATGCCTGCGACACCAAATTAAGAAATTACCTTAGTAGAAAAGACCAAAAGAGAGGAAAAAATTAAGTGACCTATACGTTCAACAAAAATATATCATTAGAAGATCATATGAAAATGATATGATTCAAAGAAATCAAAATTAGATAATGCACTTATATATTATATAAGGAAAGGACAATGTTAAAACTAGTTATTATTAAAATGATTATAAATACTAATTTTCTAATTATGGAGTTACAAAGTCTGTGTTGATATGATTTATAATGATTTAAGGAAAACCTAAGTTACATCTAAACTTATCATCTAAATGACTAGTCAAGGTTATAAATAGAGTTTATTTGAATTATTATAAAGTCTAGTTCAGCCTAATTCGAACGAATTTTAGACTTGATTGTACTTGTTATTCAAGAAAGAAGTGTCTCTAAATCCAAGCATGTAAGAAATCTCTCATACATTCCATTTCCAATTGGAGTTTATGTTCATATAACAGTTATCATAGTGTATTTGTATGGCCCATCCTAATGCAGGCCCTGCACCACTCTATATGCACTAAAGTACATCATATATAGGTTCCATTCTCTCTCTCTCTCTCTCTCTCTCTCCATGCACCTCTGACCATGTGGATTTATTCCTAAAAATTTAGAGGGATTTTAAACCTAAAGAATGTTAGAAAATTGAATTACTAAGAACAAGCAAACGAAAACGTATGCATTTTAATTGTTAAGTTGCTTTTTGTTGGAAGTCTGAAGATCCTCCTCCTTTTATTGTGTTGAAGATTTTTCCTATTCATTATTAGTAGAATAGGTTTGTGATATCATCTTCTTGTTGCCAAGATTTCCACTTAGTACTCATTGAACAGATTAGTCCACTAAGTATTGATCATTGCTCGATCTAACCTCTCTTTGGTAAAGTTAAGAGTCTTTATGCTTATTACTTCAAGTGAATTTGTCACATTTCCATCCTGAGTCATACAAGTTATTATACTCTATAACTTGTCTAAACTCCTCCATTTGTTTCTCAGGCCTTGGTCTTCCTCCTTGCTTTTCCATTTCAGATAATATCTTATTAAAATCTTCAGTAACACACCAAGCCTTATCAAAACTAGGTTTTAGTAAGGACAACAAGACCCATGTTTCACTTCTTCTACTTGTTTCAGGATGCCCATAAAAACCAGTGAGAAACCACTAGACTCTATCTTCCTAATCAGTAATTTGAGCATGAATATGATGTTGGGAATAATTCACAATCTCCATAGAAAAGTCATTATTCCATAGCAAAGCTAGACCCTTTTTCTCCCCATAGAATCAACTACAAAACAAGAGTCAAATACCAATCTTCTTTTAATAGGCTCAAATCTTGTGTTTCTTAGTTTTGTGTCCATGAAAAAAATTAAGTTGGGTTTCTTTTCTCTGACTAAAAGATAGAGATCAAGAATCGTCCAGGAGTTCTTAAGCCCCCGACAGTTCCAGCTTAAGTGTTTCATGATAATTGGAGGAGCTGAGTAGCAGCCTCGGCCACTGACTTATCCAAATTACACCTATTATCTTCTTCATACCTTCTTTCTGTTTTCAAAGTTCCTTGGTTTACACTGTCACCATTGTCTTCATCCAGATTACATTTTTTTCCAACACTGAAACAGACAGATTGTGTACCTTGAATTCTTGCCCGCCTTTTCTAGCTTTTCTGATTCTTCCTCTTGGTGTTACTCCTAGTCTGAGTGTCACTTCCAGTGTGATGACCAATGCTACAATATAATTTGTGCATTGTCGTGGGCCTTTCTACTTGCATTTCTGAACTCACCATCTTGGGCTCATTGTTCTTAAACCCATCATCCTGATCCAATAATTGTATCAATACTGGATTAGAACCACTGCAATCTGCCACTGCATTCTTGCTCAAAAGTTGACATATCTGATTCCTTATCCATTACTGCTACAAGCAGAATTTGTGCTTGTATGAGCACATTGCTGATGTGGCATTTTGCCACGTCATCATTTATATTAAAAAAAAAAACTAAAACTAAAGACCTTCGGCTGCTACCCAGAACATATGTGATTTCTCTCAAATCTCACCTGCTCTTTCGTCTCTCTCAAATTGGTGTAGGTTCGTCGGCTGCTACCCACTCCTCGGCGTCGAACCAGGTAAGATCCTTTGACAAATCTTTTTCTTTTGCTCAGAGGGATTACGGTTCTATAATCGGCGTAGGGACATGGAGGTTCTTCGCATGGATGAAAGGAAGCTGGAGGTGCAGAGGGCTAGGTTTTTTTTTTCATTGAAATGCACTGTTTCATGTGTTTGTGTTGGTGAGGAATGCGTTTGAGGATTGATCTATGAAACGCTTCGTTTCAGTAATACACGCTGGACACCGTGCACGGGGCCTCCCCCAAGTATGCTTGACTTTAGCATTTTTCAAAACCTAATTTGGCAATTTTTCATACCAAAATTTGTTTCCTTTTATATTGATCTCTCCTATATTTTATTTAAATTTTAACTTTTATCTCGTCTATATAACCAAATAATAGGAATCGCCACCACGCAGCCCACGAGAGACGGGAAAGAGACAGTGTAACACACCTGATTGGTAGTGTTTGGATGACTACAAAATATGAGAGAAAATGTAAGAAAATAGGTCAAATTCGAGGTTGACCTAGCCTCTAAGAAAAAGAGAGAAAAGAGAATAAAAAAATATTTTCATTAATGATTCTGGATGTCCATACAATTTCATCATTCTACTACATATACTCCTTTTTCTAACCAACGAGCCAAAGCCCAGCAAATAAAGCTACAATTATAACTAAGGCCAAAACACACAGTCAACTCCCCAAACAAAAGGCCAAAAGGCCAAACAGACAGGAAGTAAATGGGCCATGACCTTACTTCAACAGAAATCCTACAAATAAAAGAGATGATGGTTTTGGGCCATAGGCTGAGTCCAACTACTAAACTCCTATTATCCAACCCAAACCCATTATGAATTTGGTCTCTATTGTCACAGTCACAAACGTGTGACAAACACTCCCCCTTCAAGCACCTTGTCCTCAAGGTGCGGTTAAGCTTCAATCCTTCTCTTGTAGCTGGGGCAAGCTCCTTCCTTGTTTGAAAGGCATCAAAGCATCCATCAAATACTGATGCAATACTAGCACACATGCGTGACTCACTTTCCTCATCAGTTAACCTCAAGCCAAAATCAATGACTTCCTTCAGCAACTCATATACAAGCACCCAGTTATTGTGCAACAAACCTTCATTGAGTACACCAAAGTAATCTTTGATGACACATGCAATCCTCTGTTGCACTCTGATATTAGACCCATGCTTCATTCCTCTATCAAATGGCTTAAAAACAACATTAAGTGGCAAAAAGTCAAGCAGCCGAGGTGCAAATTTCTTAGCTCTTAAAGCTTCCAAAACCATGAGATTTCTCCATTGCCCGCATCTGTTTATTATGAAAATCACCATTAATAAAGACTCTTGCGAGTAAGTGGCTTGCACAATTGGGTCATTTAGCCTCTTCCACTTCAAACCCTCATAAAAGAAGGGAGTCTTAGTTGATATCGACTTTTCATTAGTGACCTCACTTAACCGGGAAAGGATGCGCATTACCTCTGCATGGTTGTAACAGTTGCCTCCGTTGCTTACCAAGGGAGGAGCCGCCCTTATCATCATATTCTGAACAAAAGCTATTGTCATAGGAAATCCAATGCACCTAGTGCTAAATCCAGGGAAATTGAAAGGCGCTCCATCATATAGGAATATAGTTGCTAGTAGAGATAAAGCTGAGGGAGAAACATCGCTGGCAAAGGAACATATGCCTGAAATGCACCCTTGAGCCATTCCCTGTTCGTAGGACCCAACTTGTTTGGGAACAATGCTCCTCATACATGGATGTGCTAGGGAAAAAATTATGAAGAACATAGCAGCGACATAAGGAACCTAGAAGGACCATGCAATGCTGTAAAGAAACATATGTGCACTGTCAAATAAGAGCCCTACTGAAAGCAGCTTTGCCTCTCCTAGATCAAGAACCAATGTAGGCATGATAAATAGTTGTGATATGCTCCCTGAAATCTTGTTAAAATGAAACCTGGCCTTCAAGTAATACATCATTGAACCATGAAGGCCAAAATTTGCTAGATTGTTAAAAAAGGAAACGACAACAGCTTGGGAAAACGTCGAGCTAGTGTTGATCAAGGAGACCACATCCTCCAAACGTCGAGCGAACATACCATTCCTGTTCGATTCTCCATCCGATTGAGTAATGTGCAGTTTATCCTTTGAGAGAATTGGAGCGGAAAGTTCGTCATCTACAATAAAATCCAGGAGGAATACTCTCACGTACACCGCAGCAATCATAGCCACCGACGCCGCAACCAGGAAAGTAGAAGACGTGGAGAGAAAATGAGTGGATAGGGTTCCGCAGAAGAATGTAGAGGATCCAATCCTTGATAGAATGCCGAAAACTGATGCTCTTCACCCCCTAAGACAATATTTGCCTTCGATGTCACCCTTAAACCTGATAAGGTTTGGATAGAGCTTGGGGCCACCGGCGAGGATCTTGAGCTTGTGGAGCTCCTCGTGGAGCACTTGGACTATGTATTAAAAGACAATGACTTGATTGAAAGAACCTGTAGGTCTGCTTGCTGGTCGATTCAGCAGAGGCAGAGGACCGGTTGAGAGCAAGGGAAGGTGCACGATGACAGAGCTTCTTCCAGTTCTCGGTCTTTTTTATTATAGACATAATAAAAAATGAATTTGAGAATTCAAGACCAAAGCTGTTGCCGCCGATTTTTGGGTCTTCTACGCAATAGATTTTGGGTCTTCTGTTGTTGGTTCGTTGGGGTGAGGACTGAAATTAAAAAAAATTTGGCGCTCATGGGAAAGAAAAAAGGAGGGTGAGGACAGAAAAATTTCGGAATGGGGACACTAAAAATCACTACCACCAGGATCAAACTCCCTAATCTGAAAATTTGCGCGTGAAATTTGAGGTTGGAGCCGTAGTAATGTTGTATTCCATATTTGAGAAATCCCCAAAATCCCATGGCTCATTTTCCACTCTCGCCCTTCTCTGACTCTATACTTGATTTTGGAAATGTCAGTTTCGAAATTGAGTCTGGAGATAAGTCACCTTCCATAGTCACTGCATCTTCCTCTTGTAATTGGTTAAAGCTTTCCTGAAACTTGATGGCAAATTTGTCAAGAGACTGTTGAAATAGGCTCTCCCGAAAATCATTCAAATGTTAATGGATAACGTCTAAGCGATGAAGATTTTGTTCTAGCAGTTCTTTGATATTGAGTAAGGATGAAATAATATTTTCCATTTTCACGGATTGATATACCTGATACCAACGAAAAATTAGTTCTGGGTACCACTGGTAACACATTTGGTTAGTAGTATTTGGATGACAAGAAAATATGAGAGAAAATGTAAGAAATAGGTCAAATTTGAGGTTTACCTAACCTTCAAAAAAAGAGAGAAAAGAGAAGAAAATATTTTTATTAATGATTTTGGATGTCCATACAATTTTATCATTCTATTATATATACTCATTTTCTAACCAACGGGCCAAAGCCTAGCAAATAAAGCAACAATTATAACTAAGGCCCAACAGACAGCAAGTAAATGGGTCATGACCCTACTTCAACAGAATTTCTATAAATAAAAGCGACGATGGTTTTGGGCCATAGAGTCCAATTACTAAACTCCTATTATCCAATTCAAACCCATTATGAATTTGGCCCTTTTGTCACGGTCACAGACGGGTGTCAGACAGAGAGAGCCAGAGTGCAACGCGAAGAAGCTGAGCTGAGCAGAGCAATGGCGATCGCCTTCTGCTTCAACCCTTCCTTCTCTCTTTCTCCACTCTCCGAACTCGATCCCTACCGTCCACTCGCTTCCTCCTCGTTGTCGCCGCCTCCCTTCCTCTCCAGCTCCGCCTCAATATATCACCCGCTCCCGCCCTCCGCCTTCTCACACCCTTGTGCGTCCCAAAAGACGCCGTTTTGGCCGGCGGAAACGATGGAGACGACGAAAATAACAACAACAAGAAGTACGGGAACAACGGAGGAAACAGCGGCGGAGAAGGCGGGGGAAGAGCGGGGAATGCGGGGGACAAGAACAGGGAGGAGGCGATGGTGGTGCTGGCGGAGGCGGGGTGACTCTTGGAGAGCATGCCAAAGGATCTGAGGGCGGCGGTCGAGGGCGGGAGGATCCCGGGATCGGTGGTCGACAGGTTCTTGGAGCTCGAGAAGGCGGGGCTGTTTCGCTGGTTGATTCAGTTCGGCGGCTTCAAGGTGCACCTTTTAGCTGACGACCCGTTCCTCGCCATGGTCGGAATCGAGTACTGCGTCGGAATGTTCACCATGGTACGGATTTTTGTATATAAACTGTGATTCATTTTACGAGAACTTGTATATATGCTTTTCATGATAGGAGAAATTCGTACCTACGTGTGTAATCTAGGTGATCCTTGAGTAATCATCAATGAAAGATATAAAGTACGATGCACCTCCGCATGATTTAGTGCGAGACAAGCCCCATAAATCCGAGTGAATGCAGTCAAGTATGCCTTTACCAGTGTGACTCCCGGCCTTGAAGCTTCGCTTATGATGCTTCCCATATACACAATACTCACAAAATCCCTTGTCACTAAGCACATCTTGGGAATAAGTTCCATTTTCATCAAGATCTCCATACCTTATTCACTGATGTGACACAATCTTCTATGTCTTCTATGCTGTAACGCACTGGAAATTCATCACGTTCTATCACCATTTGTGCACCAACAACCGTGCTTCCAAGCAATTTATACAAGTTTCCAACCCCTTTCATGACAACCAAAATACCTTTTCAGACTTTAGTAACTTCAGCTTGCCCGGTGTATATGTAGCCACGAGAATCGAGCTCCGAAATTGAAATCATGGATATTTGGGAAAAAGAATGATGGAAGGGTTTTAGGTAATTAATTTTATTTTTGGTTGGTGATATATGAACGAACTTTTTTCTAATTCATCGGAAGTTGATTCAAAATTTCAGCTAAATGAGGAAGGATTTAGTATTTACATGTGGTTTTTATTACATTGAAAGAATATGTAATGCAGTGTGCGGACATAGAATTTAATTTTTAGGTATTCTGGAAATATCAAGTTGGTTGATGATTATTAACATTGAAAAATATATATATGGACTGAGGCAAAACTTGGCCTGTTGAATCAATGGGGAATGTGAGTGAACCATAACTCATCTTATCATCATGGCAAACCAGGAAGAGTTCTTTTGCTGGACACCTAGTTATGTTATTCTGTTGGAAAACAGGTGTAGAGAATTTTTTCAATGAGCTTGAAATTGTTTTTGCAGATGTGGTATGGATCATTCCATCAAATATATGCTCCATTAATTTGCGTCTGTCCCAATTGTTAGTTACGCTAAGTCTTTTGCATGTTGTCTACACTTGTGATTTATCTCGTAGTGGCTTCTTGTAATTTAATATCACCGTAGGTTTGGCCTTACATCATTAAATGCAACTGGGTATGATCTAGAAGAGGTGCCCTGGTGTATGTTCCTTTGTGTACAAGAAATTATATGTTATCTTCATGCAATATGTTCGTTCAGATTCCTATCTTTTATCATAAATGTACTTAGATCCATAAAAATGGTTTAGTTTAATATATAGTTGCACCATTTGGTGTAAAACATACGATTCCCTACTGAGGTGCATCATCTGCTTAGATTGTCTTTTATAAGAGTGTTTTGGCCATCTTTTCAATTGATTGGTACTGCATGTGTAAGGGGAGTGGTGAGCCCGTTGATCATCTTTTACTCTTTTGTGAGATTGCTTGTGTGGAGTGACTTCTTTAGATAGGTTGGTTTGGCTCAAGTTGTATCCATAGAATTGTAGGCTCTTTTATTCTTGAGAGGGTTAAGTGGCAGTACGCAAGTTGCATCAGTGTGGAAAATGGTTTCAATTTGTCTCATATGATGTATTTTCAAATAAAGGAATGATAGAATGTTTGAAGACTGTGAAGAGGAGCTCAAACCTTTATTTTTCTGTATTCTCCTCCTTTAGACTGCTTCAAAAGACTTTAATGGGCTTAACCTTCATAGTTTTCTTGTATCTGTTTATCCTTCTAGTGGAGTTCTCTGTTGTATACATCCTGTGTATTTGTGTTCACCTTTTACGCTTTTTAATAAAGGTTTCTTGCTTATAAAAGTTTCTTCTGGCCTTTCACAACCTAGATTGGTTGAGTGGATTCATTTGTTTCAGATTGCTTCGTATTCAAGAACTAAACTATTAAAGAGTGAATTGAAACGAATATTTTGGTAAAATCATCCATGCCATGGGAATTGAGGGCTCTTTTGGTGAAACCCGCATCCTTTATACCTTGCTGCATGGATGAGGATATCTTTAAAACTTTTAGGATGACACGATGGAAGATTTTTTTTTTTAAAAAAAAAATAGTTCGGATTTTACTCCCTCAAGGTACTAAATGTTGAGGTGATAAAATCTGAACTGTTTAATTAAGAATAACTGCTATGATTTTAAAACACCATCTAAGTAATCGAAAGCACTTACGTATAACTATTCAGAGGAATATTTCTTATAAAAAAAAAAAACTATGCTGAAGAATATCGCATCCTACAGATTATCTTTTGCAGTAATCCTTGTCTTATTTTGAATATGTACTTTCTGTCATTACCTTTCATGGGTAATGGCAATAATTGCAGATTCTGTGGTCGTTTCTCTTCCTGCCCCTACTGTTTCTCTCCGACCACCACTTGCAACTAGTGCTAGAACAATTGCCAAGTTCTTCCATAACTGCCCTGATAATGCATTCCAGGTTATATTTTTTGCCCTATAGACTAATGCAGCTACTTGCATGTTGCCAAGCTTATTTGAATTGAAGATACACATTTTCTTACATTGTCCTCAAAATCTGTCCACAGGTTGCTCTTGCCAGAACCTCATATTCATTTCTACAGAGATTAGGGACTGTGGTGGTGAGCAAATGGCTTCCATATATGTCTGCTTAAATGGATCTCCAAAATTTGGGTTTGAAGTTAACAATGAAATCGCATGTTTTACATTTGCTGGTTTTGTTTGTGTAACGTAATGGGACAAAGCTTTTTGCAGTTGGCACAGCTTCATCACTTGTTAGTAGTTTGCGATCAATGTATATTTTTTTCCTGGTTTGTTCTTGAGATCAAGATGTTGAGGTTAAAATTGATGACTCTTTAGCCGGGGAAATAATGTATATGGATTACTAAAGCATGCACTTCCTTTTCAAATTTGACTAATATTGATCACTCTTTCTCTTACTTTTGTTGCAAAGGTTTTTTATCATCATTTTTCTTAAGAAAATGTTATGCAAGTTGGAGCACCATTAATGCAAAATGCTGGAATTTAATGTGTTTTGCTTAATTAAAGTTGGGACAGCAGTTATGAATGCATTGATCAGTGCAAGGAATGCTGTTGATTAGTCTTCTCCGGTTGAAGTGGAAAACGTGCCCATTCTATCCACAAGCGCTGCTTATGCTGTCTATATGGCAGCATTTAGCAATCTCTGGTATGTAGGTTTCCATTAACTAGTACGAATGTTTAAGTGAATTGGCTCTTGGACAGCCTCTATGGATTTAAATGGGCAGAATTTTAATATTCTTGTCTCTTTTCCTATCCTAGTTAGGTGTTCTGCTGCTTATATTCTTGTCTCCTAAAACCATCTTCACTTTTCTAGCACTTACAATGAAACCTTTCTAGTCTGTCCTGTGAAAAGAACATGTCCTACCTGATTAGAGTGTCAACCATTCTTAGTGTCGAGGAAAATAAATAAAAAGTTCAACCTTCTCTCTCTCTCTCTCCCTCTCTCTCCCTCCGTCTTGCTTTCTGTTTATTTTGACGGGTAGACCTTTGAATATGAATATATCAAAAATATTATCATACCTTCTTTTCAATAGAAAACAATGTTTATAATGTGCTTTTTCAGCTTCATTTTCCTAGTATGGGATACTTTTTGTTTTTGTTTTTATTTTTATTTTTTGTATAAAATTTATCAACCAAGTACATATTTGAAACTGGAATCATTGAGAAAGAATGGGGAAGGCATGTTAACATATCATTCAAGAATTATGTTGTGGTCCTCATCTTATCTGAACATATATGGGCAAAGAGATTATGTTGCTGAGCTGTAAAGATGCCATTACAAACGCGGCCCCAAAAGCTTTCTTAGGAGATACAATGGAATGACTGATTCTGTGAAACATGTAAAAGTTTCCTTTGTTTTTTGTTTTAAATAAGAATATGTAAATTCTTCCTTAACTTGGTCTAAGTAATATTCTTGCCTGTTATTGTGAAATAGAGCAAAGGAGTACGCTCTTTGTTGAATGCAAAGTATTTATCACGGATGTAATTCTGTTGACAGGTACCGAGTATTAGCTGGTGTTATTGAACAGCAGATTCTGGATACTTTGCTACACCATTGCAAACTTATGCTGAGTGCCATTTGCTCTGCTGCTCGGACAGGTAACACATTCTTGGGTTCATTATTGTGGAACTTCTCTCTTCCCTCAGATGTCCTTTGTATATTCGTTTATTCTCCCTCGATGACTTACTCTTTTTAACTTTGCTTTTAGGACTGTTCATTCGAGTTCCGAACTTGATACCCTGCCCAGAACCCGGATTTCAAACCCGGGACGTAACCCAGTTGAATCCGGGTTCCTTTTTTTTAACAAAAGCTTATTTATTAAATCTTTTTTGAACAAGTACATAGTAGCATTTTTTTTTAATCTAAAAGCCTATATTTTATAAAACTAAAAATATATCAAAATGGAAAACTGAATTTATGTCAAAAAAAGGTAAAGCTATGAGCCCTTAAACAATTAACTAATTAACTTTTTAACTAAATGCATGTAAAACAAAAACAAAAAAAATTCAATATTCATCATGGAAAATGCATGTGACATACACGATGGAATCCACTACATATTACTTTGTTTGAACTAATTTGCTAAGAATATTACAAAACACATACATTGCTTTAGTCAAACTCCAATACACAACAAATTGTCTGCAAAAAATAAGAAAATTTTCCATCAATTAGCTCTTCTTCCAACAATCACAGGATAGTGGTTTTGACAAGCTCTTTTGGCTGAATCGGGATCCTTAAACGTTACCTAATTACAAACATAATGAAGTCAGAAATCAAAAGTACAAAAAAACCCACATTCAATATATTGCTCACATATGCTATGAATACTTGCTATAATTTCCAAAGAAATCCAGAGGCACATTGATATATTGATTTGTTCAATGGTTTAGTCAGATTAGTACCTGAATCATGAATACCATTACTTAATCAATTGTCAACTTCGTCTTTAATGAACAAGTAAGTTAATGACTAGGAATTGACTCACGAAGAAATAAATCTATTCATATTTAACTAGCAAACAGAGAATAATACTATTCAAGATATATGCAATATATATAAACCTAAAATGGAATGGAGCCGAATAACTTCAATTAAAATAAATTCTATAATTACCATTGGAGAGAGTTCATAAACATTTCATTTCAGTTGGGACAATTCACAAAATGCAGGGAACAAGCACACACATGTGCACGCATAGAGAGACACACCATTGCAATTTGCAGCCAATGAGTCACTTAGAATAGAGGTTTTGGAGGAAAAGTACATACTACAGTTCAGGTTTCTTGTTCCTAATCTGATGTGCATTCTTTTCGGCATGAATGAGGGGTAAAATATGGTTTAAAACAGGCTTGAGGGACAGACCTCAATACAGGATTCTCCAATTGTAGCCTAGATTGTAGTTACCAACATTTTGCACAACACAATGTGTTTTGCATTCTAATCCTACGTACGATTCAATTCTTTGCTGTGATCTGGTTCATCAATTTTGGAAATCAAAATTCTTTAATCAAATGAAATAATATATATAAACCTGAATAAAGCAGTTTGTTGGCAACTTTTTCATCGACTTCCATATAATGGCTTCTGGCCACATGCATATATCCAATCCTTGATAATGGTGCATGTTCCTAAATATTAAATTTTTTTATGAAAATGTTGATGAACTTTAGATGATTGTGCAAATTTATCTTCCAATTTTACCTCAAAGTCAATTGGCCTCAAAGTTTCAACCACTCTTCTTCAACTAGATCATTATTTGCTTATCTTTGTCTATTTTTTGTTGTAGTTGATGTTGTCCTGTCAAGAAAATCTGTTGGCTGATTAGACATTGCATTTGATAGGTTACCAGTCTAAAATTTGTTGCTCGAGGTGATTTTCTGTTAACTGCCTCAGCCGACAAGGTAAGCATTTGGTTTCCAAACTTGTAGTTATGAATCATGAATGTTGACATGCACGGGTTGTTCTTAAGAAAAGGAAACTCTGTTTTTTTCAGAAATTTATTGTTATGTTTTTTTGGACAATAATGTTTCCTTGACCATTAAATTAAGTGTGTACGGGTGATTTTGTAAATTTTCTTGACCATTTGATTAAATATATGTAGAGAACCTGAATTGCAAATATTAATCTGGGTGCAACGCAGAGGAAATCATTAGGTACAGGTTTAAGCTTTGATGGCATTTTAAGCTGCAAGTGAAGATTTAAGCATTATTATCAGAGGTAAGTACTCTATGTCTAACACAGTTGTATCAAATCTTTGATCCAATACAAAATTATTTACAATAAGAAATTACGCCAGACACAATATAAACTCCTGCAGCTAAATACGGTGAAACTCTAATAAGTTGGAACTCTAATTAAAATTCGTATACAATATAGAAACACTACCTGGTGCTGTGATTCCATGGAAGTTGAAATCACCCACGAGTTTCCATATGTTAACCTCCTAAACCAAGAAATACAATTATATTTAAACAAGAAGGGCGGTCATAACCATGAAAAGAGCATGAATCCTACATTACTTGGAAATGTTAAGAGATATCACCTCTCATGATGGCTTGTCATTTTTGTCTATGGCATGATCACACTCAACCAGCCATAATTGCACTCTAATTTTTCCTTTTGGGTTAGTTTCCTTTTTTCTTTTCTTTTTTCCAGCAAAGTGACATCTTCATTTATTATTGGCTTTAAATATGTAGTAGCATGCTTTTTGGCTGAAATTTCTGACAAACAGAAAGAATACCTTATTTCTGTTTTGATGCCTTTGCAGGTATATGAACACATAACATTTGAAATGAGAAACATATATCCCTTGGGTGTTTTTGTTAACCAGCCTCCATCAGTAAAAAAATGTTATAATTTTTATTATTTTGCTATTCTCTATTCATAGTGTTTTTGTTAAGAACTCGAGAAACTTGGGTGACTTTTGCAAACCATTTTAGATGGTAAAGACCCAAGGAGCTTTAACTTTAAAATTATGAACATATGTTCTCTACTTTGCTTTTTCCTGTGGATTATGTCTAGATCCCCTTTCCTAATTTCTATTTGTTGTGGAGAATTTGATATTTGCTTCTTCTTAAATCACTTGATCTAAAATACTGTATAGCTCATATTTTCCTTGGAATTTTTATAATGTGTCCTTTTTTCTTCATAGTCTCTATTTGTCAGTAGTTAACATTCATTAGCTTTCATGTGTGCTAGAGCTATATTGGCAGAGTATTCTGGTCCTGTTCTTGGAGTATTGTCTGCAATGTTATATGGATGGAGAGGCCGTGTCTGGAAGAAGGTAGCTCTCTCTAATATGCTTGGTTGTCATTGATTTTAGGGTGTATGATGTTTGAATAATGCTCATTATATCAGTTAAAGATCATAATCTTAGAGCATGTAAGCTTTGGTTTTATTTCTGTCATGTTTTTCTTTTTTCTGTTTTCATCCAATGCTTATCATGAATGCAAGAGTTTTGCAACACATAGGGTTAATGACAATATCAATCGAAGTTTTATTAGGAATTAATAAAAACCATCTACATGAATCCGGTAGAAAATGTCAAGCAAATACATAAATTAAGCTGCCAAAACTAGCTAGATCATCATCCTATATAAATGTCAAGCCCAGTAATAATACTTAAGTTCCCTCATCAAGTTAAAGATCAGTCCTTAGACTCTTCACTGCCATTAATATCATCAGGATTATTATTTGGGACACTATCGGGAAGATGCACATACGACTCTTGGTAAAAGCTATAACTACTAGGATCCAATTGAGATGGCAAACTCATCCACAGATCCTCTTGGAATTCACTCGGTTCATTTAGAAAGTTAGACCCAAAGATTGTCTCATCTGTGGAATTATACGCCCAGTTGGACCATCCAATTGGTGGAACCATCGTGGCAGGAAGATCAATAGGACTTGCATAATTGAAGTAGCCATTGAAAGTAGCCCCAGTATCGAGAGCATGAGCGTTACTGCTTTGAGCAGCAGATTCTGGCTGCTGGAACCCATTTTGGAAGGTACTGGCCGTGGTGATCTGCATATTATCCCAGGCACCTGTTATTGGTACTTCAACATCAGCAATGGCGGCAGCTTCGAGATTTCCACAATTCATCTTATCTATATGCTCATCATCCCCCCCATCATAATCATCTAGCAGAGAAGTTGAACCAACCATCGCAGGAACGTTATCTTCAATTTGAATTTCGATTGATCTAACAGGTTTTTTATAAATCCTGCATAAGACCCAGTCATCCAACTGCATAGTACAAGATTTAGTGCTGATGATGGTCAGTTTTTGAGAATAGAATTAAAAGCCTTAAAAGGAACATATATATTAATTAGTAAAAGGATGAAAAAGTACATACCCTCATGCCATTTGAGCCTCTTTCGCTACAGGGTGAATCCTCGACTCTAAATTCGTGCATAATCCAGTTGGTCTTTTTACCCTTTGGAGCCTTTCCTATATAAAAAACCAATGCCTTCCTATACCCAACTACGGTTCCCTTGGATTTGATTTTCCTATCAGCTCCAGTGGCTTTCCAATATCCATCACCAGCAGCTCGATTTGGCCGTCTTCCATTTCGATACTTTCGATCTCTTGGGGTGAAAATGTATAATTGATCTTCTTGATAATCCTTGTATTTTGCTTTTAATGGAAGAAATTCAAATGTTACTTTCTAGTTCAACTTTTGATCTTTAATATGAAATAGTCTTAATTTAAGCTCAAAGTATTGAATGTCATGACTGTATGCACCACATGCAATATGCACACACAAGCAAGATAATTAGTATTGCACATGATTCAGTCCAACAAAATGAAGCACTATCAAACACAATGAATTAAACAAAATTGAAGCTTAACATGTGTCAGAGTTAGCAAGTTGAGTACCATGAATATTTGTTTAATTTCATATATTTATTCTCTTCTAGTTTTGCTAAGTGCATTCGACATGGAAAGAAGAAGAAGATGGTTGATATCAGAAATATTAGTTCCAAGAGAAACAAGCACATCAAGAAAATTAAGGTATCTACACTATATCTACCATGATTTTCACATTCAGATTATAAATAATTAGCAAGAAAGAAACTTTATATCATGCAAAGTTATGTTCAAACCTCCACGATCAGTACAATAAAATCAGTACTACCTACCTGCAAGAAACTCTGGATTATATGAATATAGGTTAACCTCCACGATGTTGTTAAATGGCAGGGGCTGGTTCCTTACTTTCTTCTCCAAGTAAAAGATGATGAGCTCTTCATCTGTTGGGAGGAATCTGTACCCGGGAGGTTTGGAAAAAAATCCAGCTTGTTCCTTAATGTTGCTGTTGCTGTTGAAATTGCCATTCTCAACCTCCATACTTCAAAAATGATATGATGATCAGTGACCAGTGACGACCTTGAGTATGTGCCCATATATAATTTTTTAAATGGTGCCTTGTTCAGTTATTAACTGCGATAAAATTAGATATAGAAAAAAGAAGATAAAACAGTAAAGATTGAAGAATATGAACAAATTATCATCAAGATAACGTCAACATACAAAGATTAATTCAATTTAACTTAAATTATTATTATCTTTTATCTGTAGATATATATTACATTATTTCTATTTACATAAGTATACTACGTACGTACCTATAAAACTTTTTGGATATATATATTAAATTATTTCTATCATGTATCAAGTTAATAATGTGATAAGAATTTATCCCTTGATTTAGCAGTACTCTTCCTTCATGATAACAATCAATCCCTTAATTTAAGTACTTAATAATCATGAAGTTAATCATGATTTTGTTCATAATTCGACTAATTCAAATCAAAGGCAATCTTAGCAAATGTTAATCAATCTTATATGTTGATTTTCTCTATTTGTAAACGAGAAAAAAGAACTTATAGAAAAATAAATAAATATACACTATTGATTCAAATATTTAAAACTATTAATAAATAATTATAAACATCATAGAATTATAGTCTATATAGAGTGCATTTTTATGTCTGTCATATGCTAGTGTAACAGTGTTTCACTTCAACATAGTAACATGTAAGTGGTTAATGTACCATCATCTTATAGCTATATTATATGGATTTTTATGTCGCCATTATAAGTGATTTGTTAACACACCTATTTATGTGTAGCAAAACTCTTTACATACAGATGGAAAATGATTAACGTGCCATCTTGATCTTACTGCTATCTTAATTTATAAAATTAAAATTTATTTTTAATAAAATGTCATGTTTGCATTTATTTATTGTGCAATGATTTTAGGTAAATAAAAAAACACATAGAAAAAAGGAAAAGGATATGTGATGTTGACTATCATTAACCAAATAAACTCATATAACAGAACGATATGGATACAGAAGTCCGCCAAATTCATCTCATCTAATTATTATAATTTTTTCAAATTTTCATACAAAATATAATAAACAATTCAAAATTTTCAAATCTTTAAATAATAATAATAATATAAAAAAATAATATATTAATAATATTTTATTCAACTTTTAACTTTTATCTCATCTCACTACCATCTGAACTTCCTAAGTTTTGGTTGGAAAAGAAAAAAAAATTGTTGATAAAGCGATAACCATGGCACAAACTGATAAAATGGATACAACATGGCACAAACTGATAAAATGAATACAAGATGGCACAAACTGATAAAGCGATAATCATGCATAGACTCATCATTAATTAGCAAGATTGAACATTAACCAGAGCATCCTCATTGATTTAATCAAATTTATTTTTAAAATTTAACCAATATCATACTTCTTTATATTTATCTCTTCTATTTAAATTCAATCTCTATATTAGATTATCCATTCACTCTCTATATAATAATAAAATATTATTAATTTAATAATTTTTTTAATTTATTTTTATCACATTTTATAGTTCTACTAATTAAATGTTAATAATAATTATATTCTAATTAAATTAATATTAAAAAACCATATTTCCCAAAGTCATTTAATATTAAGAAAAATAAATTTATAAACTAAAATGAATTTATTACATATTAATGTAGCTCCCGTGAACTTTAAAATTAACTTTACAAAGTAATGCTAGGTATAGTAGTAGAAATATGCAAATGTCATATAATTATTTTAAAAAATAAAATAAAATTTATTATTAAAAAATTAATTTTATTTTATATAAATATTGTATTTATTTGCACAAAACTACTCTCCCTGATAAGGCAATGGATGCTGCTGGATAGGATCAACATCATGCCGAACAAACTATGAAGGAAAAAACCACACACCTACATCTAGAAGCCTCTAGAATGATTCTCCAATAACAAAAATATTCGTGTGGTTCCCAAGTCTGTAATACAGCTTTTTCTCTTTGAGTCGGGCTACTCTGTTGCCCATAGTAGCCTGCTCGATTTGATCGCACAACACATTTTAATTTTATTTTTATTTTTTCTGCTTTGTCAAAAAAAAATGGAATAGACCGATGAGATTAGAACTACGTGGAGTTGCATCAAATGATATTCAGCCCCAACCCATAATTTTGGTACGTTTCTCTTGCAACGTCATGGTGGGGGGCAACCCATCTCCACATTGTGTTAGTGCTTGCTTTCATCTAAGGGTGCTGCCCTGTCTCGCCCCTGCCCCCATGAGTGGGGATAGTTTGGGTCTCTGGACCTAAACATCGTGATGGAGGTGCAAGACAAGTTATTCACAATGCCACTAGGAGGGCTAAACAAGCAGAGGCGAGGAGGGAGGCTTTAGGCGCTCAAGGCAAGGGGACTGAGGACCAATCGCTTACCACCTAGAGGGCTAATCGAGTCGAGGCAAGGAGGGAGGCTTTGGGCACACAAGGCAAGGCGACCGAGGACCAACCGTTCGCCGCCTAAAGGATGGCCGAGTTGTTGGCGAATCTCATGAATTTAGGCGATGATGTGAATCCCATGAAATTAGGCAATAAGGCAAATCCCTTGATTTTAGGGGATTGGTGACTGAGTTGTGCTTCTTCAAATTAGGAAGTTTATCCATTTGTTATTTAGTTAATTTGTTTCCTTTATTTTTGGAGATGTTGGAATTGTTTCCTTAATTTTAGAAGTTTGATTTGTTTGGGGATTGTGATTTCAAAAGAAGTCGTTGGAGGGAATAATCGGGGGAGGCTAGCCGAACCCTAGTACTATTTATTTCGGTTTTGCATTTTAATTGATTATCAATCTATTTTCAATAAAAGTGAAGCTTATGATTTGTCACCCTAATTTTCGAGAATTGAGTGCTAGCCCGATTTAGTCTTGATTTTCATATTCCAACCATTCGGATCTTGGTGTTGCCCCGAGGTAGCCCTCGATTCATCCATCCAACACGACTGTAAATACCTGAGCGTGAGTGAGGCTTCCATCACATCATTGTGGGTACAACAAAAAATAATTAGAAAAAGCTAAAAAAAAAAATTCAAAACAACAACAATTCTATAGACTATCTCTAAAATCCATCAATCTTATCATCTCTAAAAAATTACAAATAGTCAAACACATGGCAAAAAAATCACGATCAAGGGAAGACCACAGCATGGTTGTGGGTCTGAGCAAAAAGCTACAGCCACGAATTTTTCGTGGGCTTGCGTAAAAACCTACGACCATTCGTGACTAAGGTTCCACGGCCATGCTTCAAGAACTAGAATAAAAATTGAAAAGTGGAGGAGTAGAAGATGAAGAGGAGATGAGAGAGAGAGAATAGAAGAGGAGAGGAGAGAAGTAAGAATGACATAGAGAGATAAGAGAGGATAAGAGAATTATGATTCCTAAATTAAATATACTAATTCGTAAGTATAAAACGACACCAATTTATACTTACGTATTTGTTTTTACAGTATACCGATAAACACAAAGCAACCTAACAACGCAACCCCCTCCCTCTCAATCCGATCAAAAAGCATAAATTATTAGGAAGAAATATGTATAAATCCAAACCAAAGTCCATTATAAGGAGAAATTAATATTGTTCTAATTATAAGTTGAGTAGGGTTACATGTACTTATATTTTTTAGAACTGCTACAGACACAAATAGATTATACAAAAGTAAGCCCACAAATTGACATGCATGGCTTCATGAGATCCGTTAGATCAAATTTACAATCTGACATACCACATCAAGTCACATCAGTTTATGAGTTTACTTTTGTGTAATTCTTTTGTGGCTAAAGTATTTCTCTATGTTTTTATTTACAAAACTCATTTTGTTAGTTTTTTTTTTATAATTCAAATTTTAAATTTTAATTGATGATTTTCAACCTATTAATAACTAACATGTAGAGAAATAATTTTTTTATAAATTTTTCTTAAGTACCTTTAATATTTTCTTTTTCTTATTAATTGTGCTATCTTTACTGTATCCATTATTAATATATCATTTTAATCATCATAAACATTTTATAAAAAAAATAAAAAATTCACAATATTATTAAAAAATACTTTCTTAATTACTAAGTAAAAAAAATATCATTCGGGACACAAATTTGAATCCCGAATTAGCATTTCTCTAAAAAAAAATTGTTGCACGAGTAATAATATTCTCCTTCGAAAAGCGCTCAGAAGGGCTTGTGCAGAGCTGCATACATGTCATACAAAAATCACTAAAACATTAAAGAAAAATATCACATGCAAAGTCTTGTTGTCAACCAAAGGACAAAACGTGAATCAGATGACTGACGAATAAGAAATTGTAAGCCACTAATAGACAACAACTTTTTTTGTATTTTTAATCTATTAGTTTATATATAAATTATGCATGGGAAACGTGTTGGTTAGCAAAATATGCATTGATCATGACAATATCTATCTTCGCCTCCTATGGACTTTGTCCATTTTTCGCACAGTTTTATAATTAGTTTCTATAAGTTTAGTAGTACATTTCTTGCAAGAAGAAAAAAAAAAAGTTAAGTACTTTTGTTATTTTAGTTTTTGTTTTTTCGGCAATTGTTATTTTGATCTTATCCTATCGTATATTAATAAATCTTTGATGAGATTTATTATTTTTTCAACTTCCAATAGAAAATTAAAACTCATGTGAACCTATTTCATATATTCAAATAATTATCTCAACATAGTAGGAAATTATTTATTTCCAAGAGGGATTGTGGTCGGAAAAAATATAGACTTAGTGAGAAACCATTTATTCCCACCAAAATGATCCGTGAGACACTCGTGGCATATAACCGGTGGGGAAAAATATTTTTTCCACCAAATTTTCAGTTCATGGGAAAAGATACATTTTTGCCACGACCTGAACGATGAATAAAGCATTTTAATTTTGTAGCAAATAAGTCCACTAACATGACCTCGTGGTCGGTAATAATGTCGTTCTCCATGAAATAATTTCGTGGCAACACCACTATATCCACAACTTTTGTTCGTGGCAAAAGATGGGTCTTCTTTTGCATTTTACCCACCAATTTGTTAATGGGAAAAAAAATAATCCGGAAGATAAAATCTGGTGGAAATTATACTTTCCACTACAACCAATTGGTTGGAAAATAGCATTTTTGACCAATTGGTTCATTGTAAATAGTTATTTCCGATGAAGCTCATTTGTAACAAATTGGTTCAACTTTTTTCCATGGGGATTAATTTGTGGGAAAAGATGGGTCTTTTACGTTTTACCTACCAATTTGTTCATGAGAAAAAAAATATGCCCAAAGATAGCTTCTGGTGGAATTTACAATTTCCACTACAATCTATTGGTTGGAAAATAGTATTTTCTACTAATATTAATTCATGGCAAAAGAGGTTTTGGCATGACAACTTTAGTAGAAATTACTTTTTCTCTCAATTTGGTTAAATAGTTTCCATCAAAATCATCTGTGCAAAAAGATGCATTTCACAGGAATATTAGTCAGGGGAAATACGATGGTGAGAAAAGTTAATTTGGTCACAAATCATCTTTTCTAGAAAAGTTTGTTCACACCAATGTCTGCTACTAGAAAAAAAAAAAAAAAAAAAAAAAAAAAAACTCATAGAAATTAGAGCATTATCATTGGCTTGACCAAATCCATATTCAAAATTTAGTCTATATCACATTTTTTTAATGTTTGCTTGAAGTGAGAAATTAGTATTTTAATTTTTGGTAAATCAATTGTGGTTCTCCATCTTTGACCAATCACTGTAGCAAAATATAAATTATTTTAGATTTGCCCAATTCAATGTGGGATGTTTTTTGCATCAATTATGCAAATTTTAGCCAACCTTCTCATTGGGCCAAGCCAATGAATAGTAGTAAGATTTTTTAAGTTAAGATGAGATAGATAATTTGTAAAAAAAAGTGTGTTTAGATAATGAGATGAGATGCTATAGTTTTGACTTTTTAGATTTGATAAAGGGGTGGGTCTCACTATGCACTGTTCACAACAGTTTTCACTGTTTGATACAGTTTAGTTAAGTGGATGTTTTCAAAACTTAACAGATGAAATATTATGTTTGGATAGCCAAAACTAATGTATGTTACAACTCGAGATGAGATTTTTTATCTTAACTATCTAATAGATTTCTCAAATGCATGTTGTCTGCTATAATCCCAGATGATGGACATATATGAAACAGTATATTGTAAAACATAGTTGATGCCTATTTTCATGAGATAGTGCTATATTCAGATTTGTGTCCTATTTACCTCCCAATTTCATATTCTTTTGAAATTCTATCATGGAGTATATCTTATGTTCCAATACTTCATGTCTGTGTTTGGGTACAGCTGCACTGCCACGAAATGAATCAATCCTATGAATATAAAAAATTCCAACCCTACGCCCATCCCGACCCGTTTATTTGTGTAAGTTTTTTAGACACATAAAGAGTCATTTCTCATTACCCAGTTTTGATCTAGAACACAAGTGACATCCAATAAGTGGTGATCTGGATACAATACCTACCCTTCAACATCTTTTTCCTATGTGATTGCTCTTAAGACTTGAACGAACCCATGGGCTTGACAACCATTGATTTGACCATTGCATCTACATGCATACTTGCACCTTTCTAGATTTATGTGCTTTTTGTCCTATTTTATGCAAGAGTAGGATGGTGAAATATCCTGCAGGGAAATATGTATGTGCTTGTTGTCATATGCAGGAGAGTTAAAACAACTGTATCTGTTTGTTTGATTCAAAACCCAAACCGATAGGATTGCCATGTTAAAGGTCTCTGCATATATATAATTGCTTACTAATTTAGTGATTATACAGAACAGAGGCATATTATAGACGTGTAACTTGTGGGCAAATGGCAAATAGGATAGTACTATGTTCATGAATGTGCATTTCTGCCTTCATTTGAAAGAAAATTATGTTCATAGCAATTTATATTTTGTAATTGCATTAAAATTTTATTTTTTTAGGTTCTCTAGTTTCTCATGACGTGCTGATGCAATTAGTAAATACTTGAAAGACACAAAAGCAGCTGAATAGATGGTAGTTTCAAACTTTAAATTGAAGCATTTTGTAATTTTCATATATTATAATTTTGTGTTTTGTAATATAATGTAATTTAATTTAATATGTAGTGAATTGCATTATTGCATGCATTTTACATGATAATGCATTTTAATGTTTTGGAAGGTTAGAAGTAGTAGAGGAATATATTACATGTACATGATCATCTAATTTCAAATTAAATATATATTACCAACTTTTTGAGCTTTATATTTTTTTTCTGAAAAAAATAGATAATGTAGGCTTTTTATTAAAATAAAATAAAATAAAATAAAACCCGGGTTGAAGCTGGAACCCAGATTTCTGGGTTGTAGAAACCCGGGTTCATCCGGGTTTGGAGCCCAGGTTTCGGGCCGGGTATACGCACCTCATTATTAAGTATTATTAGCATTATTACTCGAAGATGATTTATGCAAGTACAGAATGTGCAAGTCTTTTAAAAAAGCCAGTGCTACAAGGATCGAGACTTTAATAGAAGAACTCAAAAGATAAGTGTAAATGCACTTTTTTTATTTTTTTCTTTAATAATTTTTTATATATCTTTAAATATTTTTAAAAAATTAAAAAAAATATCAATTCACTAATATTCACTTTTTTAATCATTAAATAAAAAATAAAAACTCAATTAGTCAGTTTTATCTGTCCCACTAGCATTTTCTTCTAAAAAAAAATTTGAAGCCATTTGAGAACCCATCTTTAATTTATAATGAGTTCTACCATTTCTTTTAAAAAAACTTGCGAGTATAACCATTTGCACGTGCCACCTCACGTGCAAGTGAGTCTCGCGCATAACCATTTATTTGAGGTTGTGTTTGGGCAGTGGAATGTTGAGATATAATTTCACATTATCTGTGGGTAAGGTATTGGACATGTTTATAAGTAATGAATAATCCTCAATTGTAGAACCGGTTTTATGAGATGAGTTAGGCCAATGAATTTCTTAATGATATCAAAGTCTGCCACAAGACGAATGTGGGCCCACTCTATTTCCCTGTGACAATGACAAAAAAAAATATTAGCTTGCACGTGAGGGAGGGTGTTGAAATATAATCTCACATTGTCTGTGGACAAGGTCTTGGGCATGTTTATAATGAATGAACAATCATCTCTTGTAGAATTGGTTTTATAAAATGAGTTACGCCTATGAATTTCTTAACTGTATCAAAGCCTGTCACCAGACAAATGGGGGTCCACACTACTTACCACATGACAAGGATAAAAAAAAATATTGACCTGCACGTGAGGGAGGGGGTGTTGATGAATAATCTCACATTGCCTGTGGACAAGATCTTGGGCATGTTTATAAGGAATGACCAATCATCTCTTGTAGAACCGGTTTTATGAGATGTTGGCCCATGAATTTCTTCATACTATCAGAGCCTGCCACAGGACGAATGAGGGCCCACACTACTTACCCTGTGATAAGGAACTGAAAAAAATATTGGCCCACACCTAAGGGAGTATGTTGAGGAATAATCCTACATTGTCTGTGGACAAGGTCTTGACATGTTTATAAGCAATTAACAATCATCTATTGTAGAACTGGTTTTATGAGATGAGTTAGGCACATAAGTTTCTTCATGGAGATCACTCTATAAGTATTCATTATTATTTAATATTTTATCATTATTTTTTTCTACTATTTAATATTTTATTTTTTATTTTTTATTACCATTCACAGATCATCTGAGATTACATTAATCACGAATGTACTTCTAGATTTGGAGCTCTTTAGAAACTATCTCCTATGCTCTCTTTGAGTAATGAACACTTGCATATTGCTAATGAAAAAAAATTACTTAATAGATTACTTGAATGCCTGCGACACCAAATTAAGAAATTACCTTAGTAGAAAAGACCAAAAGAGAGAGGAAAAAATTAAGTGGCCTATACGTTCAACAAAAATATATCATTAGAAGATCATATGAAAATGATATGATTCAAAGAAATCAAAATTAGATAATGCACTTATATATTATATAAGGAAAGGACAATGTTAAAACTAGTTATTATTAAAATGATTATAAATACTAATTTTCTAATTATGGAGTTACAAAGTCTGTGTTGATATGATTTATAATGATTTAAGGAAAACCTAAGTTACATCTAAACTTATCATCTAAATGACTAGTCAAGGTTATAAATAGAGTTTATTTGAATTATTATAAAGTCTAGTTCAGCCTAATTCGAACGAATTTTAGACTTGATTGTACTTGTTATTCAAGAAAGAAGTGTCTCTAAATCCAAGCATGTAAGAAATCTCCCATACATTCCATTTCCAATTGGAGTTTATGTTCATATAACAGTTATCATAGTGTATTTGTATGGCCCATCCTAATGCAGGCCCTGCACCACTCTATATGCACTAAAGTACATCATATATAGGTTCCATTCTCTCTCTCTCTCTCTCTCTCCATGCACCTCTGACCATGTGGATTTATTCCTAAAAATTTAGAGGGATTTTAAACCTAAAGAATGTTAGAAAATTGAATTACTAAGAACAAGCAAACGAAAACGTATGCATTTTAATTGTTAAGTTGCTTTTTGTTGGAAGTCTGAAGATCCTCCTCCTTTTATTGTGTTGAAGATTTTTCCTATTCGTTATTAGTAGAATAGGTTTGTGATATCATCTTCTTGTTGCCAAGATTTCCACTTAGTACTCATTGAACAGATTAGTCCACTAAGTATTGATCATTGCTCGATCTAACCTCTCTTTGGTAAAGTTAAGAGTCTTTATGCTTATTACTTCAAGTGAATTTCTCACATTTCCATCCTGAGTCATACAAGTTATTATACTCTATAACTTGTCTAAACTCCTCCATTTGTTTCTCAGGCCTTGGTCTTCCTCCTTGCTTTTCCATTTCAGATAATATCTTATTAAAATCTTCAGTAACACACCAAGCCTTATCAAAACTAGGTTTTAGTAAGGACAACAAGACCCATGTTTCACTTCTTCTACTTGTTTCAGGATGCCCATAAAAACAGTGAGAAACCACTAGACTCTATCTTCCTAATCAGTAATTTGAGCATGAATATGATGTTGGGAATAATTCACAATCTCCATAGAAAAGTCATTATTCCATAGCAAAGCTAGACCCTTTTTCTCCCCATAGAATCAACTACAAAACAAGAGTCAAATACCAATCTTCTTTTAATAGGCTCAAATCTTGTGTTTCTTAGTTTTGTGTCCATGAAAAAAATTAAGTTGGGTTTCTTTTCTCTGACTAAAAGATAGAGATCATGAATCGTCCAGGAGTTCTTAAGCCCCCGACAGTTCCAACTTAAGTGTTTCATGATAATTGGAGGAGCTGAGTAGCAGCCTCGGCCACTGACTTATCCAAATTACACCTATTATCTTCTTCATACCTTCTTTCTGTTTTCAAAGTTCCTTGGTTTACACTATCACCATTGTCCTCATCCAGATTACATTTTTTTCCAACACTGAAACAGACAGATTGTGTACCTTGAATTCTTGCCCGCCTTTTCTAGCTTTTCTGATTCTTCCTCTTGGTGCCACTCCTAGTCTGAGTGTCACTTCCAGTGTGATGACCAATGCTACAATATAATTTGTGCATTGTCGTGGGCCTTTCTACTTGCATTTCTGAACTCACCATCTTGGGCTCATTGTTCTTAAACCGATCATCCTGATCCAATAATTGTATCAATACTGGATTAGAACCACTGCAATCTGCCACTGCATTCTTGCTCAAAAGTTGACATATCTGATTCCTTATCCATTACTGCTACAAGTAGAATTTGTGCTTGTATGAGCACATTGCTGATGTGGCATTTTGCCACGTCATCATTTATATTAAAAAAAAAACTAAAACTAAAGACCTTCGGCTGCTACCCAGAACATATGTGATTTCTCTCAAATCTCACCTGCTCTTTCGTCTCTCTCAAATTGGTGTAGGTTCGTCGGCTGCTACCCACTCCTCGACGTCGAACCAGGTAAGATCCTTTGACAAATCTTTTTCTTTTGCTCAGAGGGATTACAGTTCTATAATCGGCGTAGGGACATGGAGGTTCTTCGCATGGATGGAAGGAAGCTGGAGGTGCAGAGGGCTAGGTTTTTGTTTTCATTGAAATGCACTGTTTCATGAGTTTGTGTTGGTGAGGAATGCGTTTGAGGATCGATCTATGAAACGCTTCGTTTCAGTAATACACGCTGGACACCGTGCACGGGGCCTCCCCCAAGTATGCTTGACTTTAGCATTTTTCAAAACCTAATTTGGCAATTTTTCATACCAAAATTTGTTTCCTTTTATATTGATCTCCTCAATATTTTATTTAAATTTTAACTTTTATCTCGTCTATATAACCAAATAATAGGAATCGCCACCACGCAGCCCACGAGAGACGAGAAAGAGACAGTGTAACACACCTGATTGGTAGTGTTTGGATGACTACAAAATATGAGAGAAAATGTAAGAAAATAGGTCAAATTCGAGGTTGACCTAGCCTCTAAGAAAAAGAGAGAAAAGAGAATAAAAAAATATTTTCATTAATGATTCTGGATGTCCATACAATTTCATCATTCTACTACATATACTCCTTTTCTAACCAACGAGCCAAAGCCCAGCAAATAAAGCTACAATTATAACTAAGGCCAAAACACACAGTCAACTCCCCAAACAAAAGGCCACAAGGCCAAACAGACAGCAAGTAAATGGGCCATGACCTTACTTCAACAGAAATCCTACAAATAAAAGAGATGATGGTTTTGGGCCATAGGCTGAGTCCAACTACTAAACTCCTATTATCCAACCCAAACCCATTATGAATTTGGTCTCTATTGTCACAGTCACAAACGTGTGACAAACACTCCCCCTTCAAGCACCTTGTCCTCAAGGTGCGGTTAAGCTTCAATCATTCTCTTGTAGCTGGGGCAAGCTCCTTCCTTGTTTGAAAGGCATCAAAGCATCCATCAAATACTGATGCAGTACTAGCACACATGCGTGACTCACTTTCCTCATCAGTTAACCTCAAGCCAAAATCAATGACTTCCTTCAGCAACTCATATACAAGCACCCAGTTTTTGTGCAACAAATCTTCATTGAGTACACCAAAGTAATCTTTGATGACACCTGCAATCCTCCGTTGCACTCTGATATTAGACCCCTGCTTCATTCCTCTATCAAATGGCTTAAAAACAACATTAAGTGGCAAAAAGTCAAGCAGCCGAGGTGCAAATTTCTTAGCTCTTAAAGCTTCCAAAACCATGAGATTTCTTCATAGCCCGCATCTGTTTATTATGAAAATCACCATTAATAAAGACTCTTGCGAAGCAAGTAGCTTGCACAATTGGGTCATTTAGCCTCTTCCACTTCAAACCCTCATAAAAGAATGGAGTCTTAGCTGATATCGACTTTTCATTAGTGACCTCACTTAACCGGGAAAGGATGCGCATTACCTCTGCATGGTTGTAACAGTTGCCTCCGTTGCTTACCAAGGGAGGAGCCGCCCTTATCATCATATTCTGAACAAAAGCTATTGACATAGCAAATCCAATGCACCTAGTGCTAAATCCAGGGAAATTGAAAGGCGCTCCATCATATAGGAATACAGTTGCTAGTAGAGATAAAGCTGAGGGAGAAACATCGCTGGCAAAGGAACATATGCCTGAAATGCACCCTTGAGCCATTCCCTGTTCGTAGGACCCAACTTGTTTGGGAACAATGCTCCTCATACATGGATGTGTTAGAGAAAAAATTACGAAGAACATAGCAGCGACATAAGGAACCCAGAAGGACCATGCAATGCTGTAAAGAAACATATGTGCACTGTCAAATAAGAGCCCTACTGAAAGCAGCTTTGCCTCTCCTAGATCAAGAACCAATGTAGGCATGATAAATAGTTGTGATATGCTCCCTGAAATCTTGTTAAAATGAAACCTGGCCTTTAAGTAATACATCATTGAACCATGAAGGCCAAAATTTGCTAGATTGTTAAAAAAGGAAACGACAACAGCTTGGGAAAACGTCGAACTAGTGTTGATCAAGGAGACCACATCCTCCAAACGTTGAGCCAACATACCATTCCTGTTCGATTCTCCATCCGATTGAGTAATGTGCAGTTTATCCTTTGATAGAATTGGAGCAGAAAGTTCGTCATCTATAATAAAATCCAGGAGGAATACTCTCACGTACACCGCAGCAATCATAGCCACCGACGCCGCAACCTGGAAAGTAGAAGACGTGGAGAGAAAATGAGTGGATAGGGTTCCGTAGACGAATGTAGAGGATCCAATCCTTGATAGAATGCCGAAAACTGATGCTCTTTGCCCCCTAAGACATTATTTGCCTTCGATGTCACCCCTGAAACCTGATAAGGTTTGGATAGAGGTTGGGGCCACCGGCGAGGATCTTGAGCTTGTGGAGCTCCTCGTGGAGCACTTGGACTATGTATTAAAAGACAATGACTGGATTGAAGGAACCTGTAGGTCTGCTTGCAGGTCGATTCAGCAGAGGCAGAGGACCGGTTGAGAGCAAGGGAAGGTGCACGGTGACAGAGATTCTTCCAGTTCTCGGTCTTTTTTATTATAGACATAATAAAAAATGAATTTGAGAATTCAAGACCAAAGCTGTTGCCGCCGATTTTTGGGTCTTCTACGCAATAGATTTTGGGTCTTTTGTTGTTGGTTCGTTGGGGTGAGGACTGAAAATGGAAAAAAATTTGGCGCTCATGGGAAAGAAAAAAGGAGGGTGAGGACAGCAAATTTCGGAATGGGGACACTAAAAATCACTACCACCATGATCAAACTCCCTAATCTCAAAATCTGCGCGTGAAATTTGAGGTTGGAGCCGTAGTAATGTTGTATTCCATATTTGAGAAATCCCCAAAATCGCATGGCTCATTTTCCTCACTCGCCCTTCTCTGACTCTATACATGATTTTGGAAATGTTAGTTTCGAAATTGAGTCTGGAGATGTCGAAGTCACCTTCCATAGTCACTGCATCTTCGTCTTGTAATTGGTTAAAGCTTTCCTGAAACTTGATGGCAAATTCGTCAAGAGACTGTTGAAATACTTGGTGCATTTTGTCGTGGCTCTCCCGAAAATCATTCAAATGTTAATGGACAACGTCTAAGCGATGAAGATTTTGTTCTAGCAGCTCTTTGATATTGAGTAAGGATGAGATAATATTTTCCATTTTCACGGATTGATATACCCGATACCAAGAAAAAATTAGTTCTGGATACCACTTGTAACATACTTAATTAGTAGTATTTGGATGACAAGAAAATATGAGAGAAAATGTAAGAAATAGGTCAAATTCGAGGTTTACCTAACCTTCAAGAAAAAGAGAGAAAATAGAAGAAGAAAATATTTTTATTAATGATTTTGGATGTCCATACAATTTCATCATTCTACTATATATACTCATTTTCTAACCAACGGGCCAAAGCCTAGCAAATAAAGCAACAATTATAACTAAGGCCCAACAGACAGCAAGTAAATGGGTCATGACCCTACTTCAACAGAATTTCTATAAATAAAAGCGACGATGGTTTTGGGCCATAGAGTCCAATTACTAAACTCCTATTATCCAATTCAAACCCATTATGAATTTGGCCCTTTTGTCACGGTCACAGACGGGTGTCAGACAGAGAGAGCCAGAGTGCAACGCGAAGAAGCTGAGCTGAGCAGAGCAATGGCGATCGCCTTCTGCTTCAACCCTTCCTTCTCTCTTTCTCCACTCTCCGAACTCGATCCCTACCGTCCACTCGCTTCCTCCTCGTTGTCGCCGCCTCCCTTCCTCTCCAGCTCCGCCTCAATATATCACCCGCTCCCGCCCTCCGCCTTCTCACACCCTTGTGCGTCCCAAAAGACGCCGTTTTGGCCGGCGGAAACGATGGAGACGACGAAAATAACAACAACAAGAAGTACGGGAACAACGGAGGAAACAGCGGCGGAGAAGGCGGGGGAAGAGCGGGGAATGCGGGGGACAAGAACAGGGAGGAGGCGATGGTGGTGCTGGCGGAGGCGGGGTGACTCTTGGAGAGCATGCCAAAGGATCTGAGGGCGGCGGTCGAGGGCGGGAGGATCCCGGGATCGGTGGTCGACAGGTTCTTGGAGCTCGAGAAGGCGGGGCTGTTTCGCTGGTTGATGCAGTTCGGCGGCTTCAAGGAGCACCTTTTAGCCGACGACCCGTTCCTCGCCATGGTCGAAATCGAGTACTGCGTCGGAATGTTCACCATGGTACGGATTTTTGTATATAAACTGTGATTCATTTTACGAGAACTTGTATATATGCTTTTCATGATAGGAGAAATTCGTACCTACGTGTGTAATGTAGGTGATCCTTGAGTAATCATCAATGAAGGATATAAAGTACGATGCACCTCCGCATGATTTAGTGCGAGACAAGCCCCATAAATCCGAGTGAATGCAGTCAAGTATGCCTTTACCAGTGTGACTCCCGGCCTAAAAGCTTCGCTTATGATGCTTCCCATATACACAATACTCACAAAATCCCTTGTCACTAAGCACATCTTGGGAATAAGTTCCATTTTCATCAAGATCTCCATACCTTATTCACTGATGTGACACACTCTTCTATGTCTTCTATGCTGTAACGCACTGGAAATTCATCACGTTCTATCACCATTTGTGCACCAACAACCGTGCTTCCAAGCAATTTATACAAGTTTCCAACCCCTTTCATGACAACCAAAATACCTTTTCAGACTTTAATAACTTCAGCTTGCCCGGTGTATATGTAGCCACGAGAATCGAGCTCCGAAATTGAAACCATGGATATTTGGGAAAAAGAATGATGGAAGGGTTTTAGGTAATTAATTTTATTTTTGGTGGGTGATATATGAACGAACTTTTTTCTAATTCATCGGAAGTTGATTCAAAATTTCAGCTAAATGAGGAAGGATTTAGTATTTACATGTGGTTTTTATTACATTGAAAGAATATGTAATGCAGTGTGCGGACATAGCATTTAATTTTTAGGTATTCTGGAAATATCAAGTTGGTTGATGATTATTAACATTGAAAAATATATATATGGACTGAGGCAAAACTTGGCCTGTTGAATCAATGGGGAACGTGAGTGAACCATAATCTCATCTTATCATCATGGCAAACCAGGAAGAGTTCTTTTGCTGGACACCTAGTTATGTTATTCTGTTGGAAAACAGGTGTAGAGAATTTTTTTCAATGAGCTTGAAATTGTTTTTGCAGATGTGGTATGGATCATTCCATCAAATATATGCTCCATTAATTTGCGTCTGTCCCAATTGTTAGTTACGCTAAGTCTTTTGCATATGTTGTCTACACTTGTGATTTATCTCGTAGTGGCTTCTTGTAATTTAATATCACCGTAGGTTTGGCCTTACATCATTAAATGCAACTGGGTATGATCTAGAAGAGGTGCCCTGGTGTATGTTCCATTGTGTACAAGAAATTATATGTTATCTTCATGCAATATGTTCGTTCAGATTCCTATCTTTTATCATAAATGTACTTCGATCCATAAAAATGGTTTAGTTTAATATATAGTTGCACCATTTGGTGTAAAACATACGATTCCCTACTGAGGTGCGTCATCTGCTTAGATTGTCTTTTATAAGAGTGTTTTGGCCATCTTTTCAATTGATTGGTACTGCATGTGTAAGGGGAGTGGTGAGCCCGTTGATCATCTTTTACTCTTTTGTGAGATTGCTTGTGTGGAGTGACTTCTTTAGATAGGTTGGTTTGGCTCAAGTTGTATCCATAGAATTGTAGGCTCTTTTATTCTTGAGAGGGTTAAGTGGCAGTACGCAAGTTGCATCAGTGTGGAAAATGGTTTCAATTTGTCTCATATGATGTATTTTCAAATAAAGGAATGATAGAATGTTTGAAGACTGTGAAGAGGAGCTCAAACCATTATTTTTCAGTATTCTCCTCCTTTAGACTGCTTCAAAAGACTTTAATGGGCTTAACTTTCATAGTTTTCTTGTATCTGTTTATCCTTCTAGTGGAGTTCTCTGTTGTATACATCCTGTGTATTTGTGTTCACCTTTTACGCTTTTTAATAAAGGTTTCTTGCTTATAAAAGTTTCTTCTGGCCTTTCACAACCTAGATTGGTTGAGTGGATTCATTTGTTTCAGATTGCTTCGTATTCAAGAACTAAACTATTAAAGAGTGAATTGAAACGAATATTTTGGTAAAATCATCCATGCCATGGGAATTGAGGGCTCTTTTGGTGAAACCCGCATCCTTTATACCTTGCTGCATGGATGAGGATATCTTTAAAACTTTTAGGATGACACGATGGAAGATTGTTTTTTTAAAAAAAAAAATAGTTCGGATTTTACTACCTCATGGTCCTAAATGTTGAGGTGATAAAATCTGAACTGTTTAATTAAGAATAACTGCTATGATTTTTACAACACCATCTAAGTAATCGAAAGCACTTACGTATAACTATTCAGAGGAATATTTCTTGTAAAAAAAAAAACTATGCTGAAGAATATTGCATCCTACAGATTATCTTTTGCAGTAATCCTTGTCTTATTTTGAATATGTACTTTCTGTCATTACCTTTCATGGGTAATGGCAATAATTGCAGATTCTGTGGTCGTTTCTCTTCCTGCCCCTACTGTTTCTCTCCGACCACCACTTGCAACTAGTGCTGGAACAATTGCCAAGTTCTTCCATAACTGCCCTGATAATGCATTCCAGGTTATATTTTTTGCCCTATAGACTAATGCAGCTACTTGCATGTTGCCAAGCTTATTTGAATTGAAGATACACATTTTCTTACATTGTCCTCAAAATCTGTCCACAGGTTGCTCTTGCCAGAACCTCATATTCATTTCTACAGAGATTAGGGACTGTGGTGGTGAGCAAATGGCTTCCATATATGTCTGCTTAAATGAATTTGGGTTTGAAGTTAACAATGAAATCGCATGTTTTACATTTGCTGGTTTTGTTTGTGTAACGTAATGGGACAAAGCTTTTTGCAGTTGGCACAGCTTCATCACTTGTTAGTAGTTTGCGATCAATGTATATTTTTTTCCTGGTTTGTTCTTGAGATCAAGATGTTGAGGATAAAATTGATGACTCTTTAGCCGGGGAAATAATGTATATGGATTACTAAAGCATGCACTTCCTTTTCAGATTTGACTAATATTGATCACTCTTTCTCTAACTTTTGTTGCAAAGGTTTTTTATCATCATTTTTCTTAAGAAAATGTTATGCAAGTTGGAGCACCATTAATGCAAAATGCTGGAATTTAATGTGTTTTGCTTAATTAAAGTTGGGACAGCAGTTATGAATGCATTGATCAATGCAAGGAATGCTGTTGATTAGTCTTCTCCGGTTGAAGTGGAAAACGTGCCCATACTATCCACAAGCGCTGCTTATGCTGTCTATATGGCAGCATTTAGCAATCTCTGGTATGTAGGTTTCCATTAACTACTACGAATGTTTAAGTGAATTGGCTCTTGGACAGCCTCTATGGATTTAAAAGGGCAGAATTTTAATATTCTTGTCTCTTTTCCTATCCTAGTTTGGTGTTCTGCTGCTTATATTCTTGTCTCCTAAAACCATCTTCACTTTTCTAGCACTTACAATGAAACCTCTAGTCTGTCCTGTGAAAAAAACATGTCCTGCCTGATTAGAGTGTCAACCATTCTTAGTGTCGAGGAAAATAAATAAAAAGTTCAACCTTCGCTATCTCTCTCTCTCTCTCTCTCTCTCTCTCTCTTTCTGTTTATTTTGACGGGTAGACCTTTGAATATGAATATATCAAAAATATTATCATACCTTCTTTTCAATAGAAAACAATGTTTATAATGTGCTTTTTCAGCTTCATTTTCCTTAGTATGGGATACTTTTTGTTTTTGTTTTTATTTTAATTTTTTGTATAAAATTTATCAACCAAGTACATATTTGAAACTGGAATCATTGAGAAAGAATGGGGAAGGCATGTTAACATATCATTCAAGAATTATGTTGTGGTCCTCATCTCATCTGAACATATATGGGCAAAGAGATTATGTTGCTGAGCTGTAAAGATGCCATTACAAACGAGGCCCCAAAAGCTTTCTTAGGAGATACAATGGAATGACTGATTCTGTGAAACATGTAAAAGTTTCCTTTGTTTTTTGTTTTAAATAAGAATATGTAAATTCTTCCTTAACTTGGTCTTAAGTAATATTCTTGCCTGTTATTGTGAAATAGAGCAAAGGAGTACGCTCTTTGTTGAATGCAAAGTATTTATCACGGATGTAATTCTGTTGACAGGTACCGAGTATTAGCTGGTGTTATTGAACAGCAGATTCTGGATACTTTGCTACACCATTGCAAACTTATGCTGAGTGCCATTTGCTCTGCTGCTCGGACAGGTAACACATTCTTGGGTTCATTATTGTGGAACTTCTCTCTTCCCTCAGATGTCCTTTGTATATTCGTTTATCCTCCCTCGATGACTTACTCTTTTTAACTTTGCTTTTAGGACTGTTCATTCGTGTTCCGAACTTGATACCCTGCCCAGAACCCGGATTTCAAACCCGGGACGTAACCCAGTTGAATCCGGGTTCCTTTTTTTTAACAAAAGCTTATTTATTAAATCTTTTTTGAACAAGTACATAGTAGCATTTTTTTTTTAATCTAAAAGCCTATATTTTATAAAACTAAAAATATATCAAAATGGAAAACTGAATTTATGTCAAAAAAAGGTAAAGCTACGAGCCCTTAAACAATTAACTAATTAACTTTTTAACTTTTTTTTTTTGATAAGTAATAACTTTATTAATAACAAAGTAATAGGCATAGCCCGAGTACACAGGGAGTATACACAAGAAACACCTAATACATTCTAGAACTTAGAAAAACGAAGACAAGAACGCGTTTACATCCCCTCCCTTCAGTACAATAGCAGAGAACCAGCTAATTAGAGTGCTTATAAAAAACTTCCAAAATGCATCTCTATTGCGTTCCCGATCATTAAAGCACCGCTCATTTCTCTCCCACCAAATACACCACATAATACACAAAGGCAGCATTTTCCAAGCAGCTGCCACTTGGGGACATGTATGCATTTGAAAATTAGTCCAGCATGTTAGGAAATCGACCACTGCTGCTGGCATAACCCAGCACAGCCCAACCTTTCCAAACACACCATCCCATAGCACTTTAGCCATTTCACAATGAAGTAGTAGGTGGTTTGCTGATTCCGCTTCTTTCTTGCACATAAAGCACCAATCCACAACAATCATTCCACGCTTCCTCAGGTTGTCAATAGTCTGAATATTCCCTATTGCTGCTGTCCATACAAAAAAAGCCACCCTTGACGGAGCATGAGCCTTCCAAATCCTCTTCCAAGGAAAGCCAATATGGTGCTGATTAAGTATCACTTTATAATAAGACCGAACTGAAAACTTCTTGGAGGCTGTTTGATTCCAACAAAGTTGGTCCCTGCCCTGTCTTCTTAACACCACTGAATACAACTGTCTAAAAAATTCAGTAACCTCCTCTACTTCCCAATCCTGGACAGATCTGGAAAAGCCTACATCCCAAAGCACCACTCCATTGGAAGATACCATCACGTCGGAAACTGAAGCTTGCTTATTAGTTGCCAACCTGAAAACAGCCGGAAATGCTCGAAACAATTCAATATCCCCACACCAAACATCAGACCAAAATCTGATTTTTGAGCCATCACCAACCGAGAAGTTAACTTGTTTTGGGAAGCGACCCCAACCTTTCCTAATAAACTTCCATAGACTCACTCCATACGAATCCCTACTCTCCATGGTACACCATCCTCCCCAATCACTACCATACTTGCGATCAATCCCTAATAAATGCATGTAAAACAAAAAAAAAAAAATTCAATATTCATCATGGAAAATGCATGTGACATACACGATGGAATCCACTACATATTACATTGTTTGAACTAATTTGCTAAGAATATTACAAAACACATACATTGCTTTAGTCAAACTCTAATACACAACAAATTGTCTGCAAAAAATCAGAAAATGTTCCATCAATTAGCTCTTCTTCCAACAATCACAGGATAGTGGTTTTGACAAGCTCTTTTGGCTGAATCGGGATCCTTAAACGTTACCTAATTACAAACATAATGAAGTCAGAAATCAAAAGTACAAAAAAACCCACATTCAATATATTGCTCACATATGCTATGAATACTAACTATAATTTCCAAAGAAATCCAGAGGCACATTGATATATTGATTTGTGCAGTGGTTTAGTCAGATTAGCACTTGAATCATGAATACCATTACTTAATCAATTGCCAACTTCGTCTTTAATGAACAAGTAAGTTAATGACTAGGAATTGACTCACGAAGAAATAAATCTATTCATATTTAACTAGCAAACAGAGAATAATACTATTCAAGATATATGCAATATATAAACCTAAAATGGAATGGAGCCGAATAACTTCAATTAAAATAAATTCTATAATTACCATTGGAGAGAGTTCATAAACATTTCATTTCAGTAGGGACAATTCACAAAATGCAGGGAACAAGCACACACATGTGCACGCATAGAGAGACACAAATTGCAATTTGCAGCCAATGAGTCACTTAGAATAGAGGTTTTGAAGGAAAAGTACATACTACAGTACAGGTTTCTTGTTCCTAATCTGACGTGCATTCTTTTTGGCATGAATGAGGGGTAAAATATGGTTTAAAACCGGCTTGAGGGACAGACCCCAATACAGGATTCTCCAATTGTAGGCTAGATTGCAGTTACCAACATTTTGCACAGCACAATGTGTTTTGCATTCTAATCCTACGTACGATTCAATTCTTTGCTGTGATCTGGTTCATCAATTTTGGAAATCGAAATTCTTTAATCTAATGAAATAATATATATAAACCTGAATAAAGCAGTTTGTTGGCGACTTTTTCATCCACTTCCATATAATGGCTTCTGGCCACATGCATTTATCCAATCCTTGATAATGTTGCATGTTCCTAGGTATTAAAATTTTTTATAAAAATGTTGATGAACTTTAGATGATTGTGCAAATTTATCTTCCAATTTTACCTCAAAGTCAATTGGCCTCAAAGTTTCAACCACTCTTCTTCAACTAGATCATTATTTGCTTATCTTTGTCTATTTTTTGTTGTAGTTGAAGTTGTCCTGTCATGAAAATCTGTTGACTGATTAGACGTTGCATTTGATAGGTTACCAGTCTAAAATTTGTTGCTCGAGGTGATTTTTTGTTAACTGCCTCAGCCGACAAGGTAAGCATTTGGTTTCCAAACTTGTAGTTATGAATCATGAATGTTGACATGCATGGGTTGTTCGTAAGAAAAGGAAACTCTGTTTTTTTCAGAAATTTATTGTTATGTTTTTTTGGACAATAATGTTTCCTTGACCATTAGATTAAGTGTGTACGGGTGATTTTGTAAATCTTCTTGACCATTTGATTAAATATATGTAGAGAACCTGAATTGCAAATATTAATCTGGGTGCAACCCAGAGGAAATCATTAGGTACAGATTTAAGCTTTGATGGCATTTTAAGCTGTAAGTGAAGATTTAAGCATTATTATCAGAGGTAAGTACTCTATGTCTAACACAGTTGTATCAAATCTTTGATCCAATACAAAATTATTTACAATAAAAAATTACGCCAGACACACCATAAACTCCTGCAGCTAAATACGGTGAAACTCTAATTAAAATTCGTATACAATATAGAAACACTACCTGGTGCTGTGATTCCATGGAAGTTGAAATCACCCACGAGTTTCCATATGTTAACCTCCTAAACCAAGAAATGCAATTATATTTAAACAAGAAGGGAGGTCATAACCATGAAAAGAGCATGAATCCTACATTACTTGGAAATGTTAAGAGATATCACCTCTCATGATGGCTTGTCATTTTTGTCTATGGCATGATCACACTCAACCAGCCATAATTGCACTCTAATTTTTCCTTTTGGGTTAGTTTCCTTTTCTTTTTCTTTTTTTCCAGCAAAGTGACATCTTCATTTATTATTGGCTTTAAATATGTAGTAGCATGCTTTTTGGCTGAAATTTCTGACAAACAGAAAGAATACCTTATTTCTGTTTTGATGCCTTTGCAGGTATATGAACACATAACATTTGAAATGAGAAACATATATCCCTTGGGTGTTTTTGTTAACCAGCCTCCATCAGTAAAAAAATGTTATAATTTTTATTATTTTGCTATTCTCTATTCAGAGTGTTTTTGTTAAGAACTCGAGAAACTTGGGTGACTTTTGCAAACCATTTTAGATGGTAAAGACCCAAGGAGCTTCAACTTTAAAATTATGAACATATGGTCTCTACTTTGCTTTTTCCTGTGGATTATGTCTAGATCCCCTTTCCTAATTTCTATTTGTTGTGGAGAATTTGATATTTGCTTCTTCTTAAATCACTTGATCTAAAATACTATATAGCTCATATTTTCCTTGGAATTTTTATAATGTGTCCTTTTTTTTTCATAGTCTCTATTTGTCAGTAGTTAACATTCATTAGCTTTCATGTGTGCTAGAGCTATATTGGCAGAGTATTCTGGTCCTGTTCTTGGAGTATTGTCTGCAATGTTATATGGATGGAGAGGCCGTGTCTGGAAGAAGGTAGCTCTCTCTATTATGCTTGGTTGTCATTGATTTTAGGGTGTATGCTGTTTGAATAATGCTCATCATATCAGTTAAAGATCATAATCTTAGAGCATGTAAGCTTTGGTTTTATTTCTGACATGTTTTTCTTTTTTCTTTTTTCATCCAATGCTTATCATGAATGCAAGAGTTTTGCAACACATAGGGTTAATGACAATATCAATCGAAGTTTTATTAGGAATTAATAAAAACCATCTACATGAATCCGGTAGAAAATGTCAAGCAAATACATAAATTAAGCTGCCAAAACTAGCTAGATTATCATCCTATATAAATGTCAAGCCCAGTAATAATACTTAAGTTCCCTCATCAAGTTAAAGATCAGTCCTTAGACTCTTCACTGCCATTAATATCATCAGGATTATTATTCGGGACACTATCGGGAAGATGCACATACGACTCTTGGTAAAAGCTATAACTACTAGGATCCAATTGAGATGGCAAACTCATCCACAGATCCTCTTGGAATTCACTCGGTTCATTTAGATAGTTAGACCCAAAGATTGTCTCATCTGTGGAATTATACACCCAGTTGGACCATCCATTTGGTGGAACCATCGTGGCAGGAAGATCAATAGGACTTGCATAATTGAAGTAGCCATTGAAAGTAGCCCCAGTATCGAGAGCATGAGCGTTACTGCTTTGAGCAGCAGATTCTGGCTGCTGGAACCCATTTTGGAAGGTACTGGCCGTGGTGATCTGCATATTATCCCAGGCACCTGTTATTGGTACTTCAACATCAGCAATGGCGGCAGCTTCGAGATTTCCACAATTCATCTTATCTATATGCTCATCATCCCCCCCATCATAATCATCTAGCAGAGAAGTTGAACCAACCATCGCAGGAACGTTATCTTCAATTTGAATTTCGATTGATCTAACAGGTTTTTTATAAATCCTGCATAAGACCCAGTCATCCAACTGCATAGTACAAGATTTAGTGTTGATGATGGTCAGTTTTTGAGAATAGAATTAAAAGCCTTAAAACGAACATATATATTAATTAGTAAAAGGATGAAAAAGTACATACCCTCATGCCATTTGAGCCTCTTTCGCTACAGGGTGAATCCTCGACTCTAAATTCGTGCATAATCCAGTTGGTCTTTTTACCCTTTGGAGCCTTTCCTATATAAAAAACCAATGCCTTCCTATACCCAACTACGGTTCCCTTGGATTTGATTTTCCTATCAGCTCCGGTGGCTTTCCAATATCCATCACCAGCAGCTCGATTTGGTCGTCTTCCATTTCGATACTTTCGATCTCTTGGGGTGAAAATGTATAATTGATCTTCTTGATAATCCTTGTATTTTGCTTTTAATGGAAGAAATTCAAATGTTACTTTCTAGTTCAACTTTTGATCTTTAATATGAAATAGTCTTAATTTAAGCTCAAAGTATTGAATGTCATGACTGTATGCACCACATGCAATATGCACACACAAGCAAGATAATTAGTATTGCACATGATTCAGTCCAACAAAATGAAGCACTATCAAACACAATGAATTAAACAAAATTGAAGCTTAACATGTGTCAGAGTTAGCAAGTTGAGTACCATGAATATTTGTTTAATTTCATATATTTATTCTCTTCTAGTTTTGCTAAGTGCATTCGACATGGAAAGAAGAAGAAGATGGTTGATATCAGAAATATTAGTTCCAAGAGAAACAAGCACATCAAGAAAATTAAGGTATCTACACTATATCTACCATGATTTTCACATTCAGATTATAAATAATTAGCAAGAAAGAAACTTTATATCATGCAAAGTTATGTTCAAACCTCCACGATCAGTACAATAAAATCAGTACTACCTACCTGCAAGAAACTCTGGATTATATGAATATAGGTTAACCTCCACGATGTTGTTAAATGGCAGGGGCTGGTTCCTTACTTTCTTCTCCAAGTAAAAGATGATGAGCTCTTCATCTGTTGGGAGGAATCTGTACCCGGGAGGTTTGGAAAAAAATCCAGCTTGTTCCTTAATGTTGCTGTTGCTGTTGAAATTGCCATTCTCAACCTCCATACTTCAAAAATGATATGATGATCAGTGACCAGTGACGACCTTGAGTATGTGCCCATATATAATTTTTTAAATGGTGCCTTGTTCAGTTATTAACTGCGATAAAATTAGATATAGAAAAAAGAAGATAAAACAGTAAAGATTGAAGAATATGAACAAATTATCATCAAGATAACGTCAACATACAAAGATTAATTCAATTTAACTTAAATTATTATTATCTTTTATCTGTAGATATATATTACATTATTTCTATTTACATAAGTATACTACGTACGTACCTATAAAACTTTTTGGATATATATATTAAATTATTTCTATCATGTATCAAGTTAATAATGTGATAAGAATTTATCCCTTGATTTAGCAGTACTCTTCCTTCATGATAACAATCAATCCCTTAATTTAAGTACTTAATAATCATGAAGTTAATCATGATTTTGTTCATAATTCGACTAATTCAAATCAAAGGCAATCTTAGCAAATGTTAATCAATCTTATATGTTGATTTTCTCTATTTGTAAACGAGAAAAAAGAACTTATAGAAAAATAAATAAATATACACTATTGATTCAAATATTTAAAACTATTAATAAATAATTATAAACATCATAGAATTATAGTCTATATAGAGTGCATTTTTATGTCTGTCATATGCTAGTGTAACAGTGTTTCACTTCAACATAGTAACATGTAAGTGGTTAATGTACCATCATCTTATAGCTATATTATATGGATTTTTATGTCGCCATTATAAGTGATTTGTTAACACACCTATTTATGTGTAGCAAAACTCTTTACATACAGATGGAAAATGATTAACGTGCCATCTTGATCTTACTGCTATCTTAATTTATAAAATTAAAATTTATTTTTAATAAAATGTCATGTTTGCATTTATTTATTGTGCAATGATTTTAGGTAAATAAAAAAACACATAGAAAAAAGGAAAAGGATATGTGATGTTGCACTATCATTAACCAAATAAACTCATATAACAGAACGATATGGATACAGAAGTCTGCCAAATTCATCTCATCTAATTATTATAATTTTTTCAAATTTTCATACAAAATATAATAAACAATTCAAAATTTTCAAATCTTTAAATAATAATAATAATATAAAAAAATAATATATTAATAATATTTTATTCAACTTTTAACTTTTATCTCATCTCACTACCATCTGAACTTCCTAAGTTTTGGTTGGAAAAGAAAAAAAAAATTAAAATTATATATCTCGCGAATCAATAATTGTTAAATAGATAAACATTTTTTAAATTTTTACAGATATATATATATATATATATATATATATATATATATACAAACATAATTATTGGTATTACTTTACATAATAAATTATAGATTATGTAAAAAAAATGAATGAATAAAATATACTTTATTAGCATAATATTAATTCGGAACGTAAGATATGTGCATATATTCTTTTGATCAGACTTAAACCAAATTATGATATTTAGTCATAGGATGCAATTCTTGCGCATTTTATTATTGCATAAAAGGCTGGTTGAAGCAAGCGCGCTGATGGCTCGAACCGAAAGGCAAAAAGGTCGGGATTTGTTAAGTATTGGTGGATACAACATGGCACAAACTGATAAAGCGATAACCATGCATAGACTCATCATTGATTAGCAAGATTGAACATCAACCAGAGCATCCTCATTGATTTAATCAAATTTATTTTTAAAATTTAACCAATATCATACTTCTTTATATTTATCTCTTCTATTTAAATTCAATCTCTATATTAGATTATCCATTCACTCTCTATATAATAATAAAATATTATTAATTTAATAATTTTTTTAATTTATTTTTATCACATTTTATAGTTCTACTAATTAAATGTTAATAATAATTATATTCTAATTAAATTAATATTAAAAAACCATATTTCCCAAAGTCATTTAATATTAATAACAAAAAATATTTGATTAAACTCATCTAAAATTTCTATTAAAATTTTTTAATTACAAACTAAATAGTATTTTTTATTGGAGTGAAAAATTAATATTTTAAATATACCCAATCCAATATGGTATCATTTTAATACAGATTATCTAAATTTTGACTATCATTCTCATTTGACCAATTGACCAAGTCTACTTTATAAAGCTTAGTGGAAGCCAATAAATCATGAGAGGCCGGGGCAGCCGCACTTTCAAATGCACGCGGTTAAGATGCAACAAACAAACCTCCTCCATTAAGATGTCCTTTAAAACGTTGTCAATCTCAACCATCTAACTAACCTCTTGACTTTCTTTTCCATTTGTTTTTTTTAGGGATATGTTTTGTAATAGACGAATGTTATAGTTACAAAAAAAAAATTTATAAAAGTAATTTTATAAACTAATATAATTTCATATGATCTATTATATCTATTTAACGATAAAAATAATTTTTTAATTTGATAAATTATATGAAAATACGTTAATTTATAGAATTTTTTTTATATAACCTTATTTATAAATCTGCATCGATATTCCTTATTTGGAATAGAGTAGTAGATCGTTCTTATCAAGAGAAAATTTTTAGAACTTGGATCAGGACTGAGCACACCTCGTAAAGGCTGAGCTCAGTCGTCATATCCAACACTCATTGAGGGTTGAGTAATATACCTGTTTGCCCATCCAAAGAAGTTGTTTGCTGTTTTTTTTTTTTTAAGAAAAATAAATTTATAAACGAAAATGAATTTATTACATATTAATGTAGCTCCCGTGAACTTTAAAATTAACTTTTTTATTGTGCCACTACTTTACAAAGTAATGCTAGGTATAGTAGACTTAGTAGTAGAAATATGCAAATGTCATACAATTATTCTTTGCAAATGTCATGCAAATGTCGTATTTATCTGCACAAAACTACTCACTCCCTGATAAGGCAATGGATGCTGCTGGATGGGATCAACACCATGCCGAACAAACTATGAAGGAAAAAACCACACACCTACAGCTAGAAGCCTCTAGAATGATTCTCCAATAACAAAAATATTCGCGTGGTTCCCAAGTCTATAATTAAGCTTTTCCTCTTTGAGTCGGACTACTCTGCCGCCCATAGTAGCCCGCTCGATTTGATCGCACAACACATTTTAAGTTTTTATTTCTTTAATTTTTTTACATTTGTTAATATATTTAAATATTTTTAAAGAATATAAAAAATACACTAATACACTTAAAATCACTAAATAAATAAAAAAAATCCCAAATGGTATCTTGGGCGGTAAGAGGGAGTCGTATAAATAGGACTGAAATAGTCACTGTATTCTGAAAATTTGAAATATACTCAGTAATGAAATATTACTCGATGAGGAATTCCTTTTGGGTAATGATAGATTTGCAATATGTAGTGATAGGGTTCTTACTTTTTTTACTATTCATTTATAATTTATAGTGTATTTATTTTTTTATTATTTTCTTTAAATATTTTTTTAACATCCTTAATTATAAGAAAAAATAAAAATATATATATAATTTTATTAATAATCACTTCTTTAACCACTAAATAAAATTAAAAATTAAAAAAAAATCAAATATAAAAGAATAATAATAGATAATAAGAGAATAGTATTACTCTTAATGTATTTTTTTATTACAATTCTTTGGCTGTCACTTTTTCTATTCTCTTTAATTAGTACTGTTTGTTTTATATATTAGGTTTAAGAACTTATCATTAGGTAAGCATAATTACTTAATTTATATTTTAATACTTTATTTGTGTGCCCATCACTAAATTCCTTTTAATTTTTTAACTCGATAAATTATTAAATAATCGTAAAATAATTATAAATTAATATTTTTCAAAATCATGTATTCCTTATTATAGGCGGCATATCTGATATCTTAGAGTACCAGTAGTGGCCTCAACAAATTTTGACCAAAATTTAACTAGGAAATTCACTTTTACAAATTTAGCTAACTACTTTTCAATAATATCAAATAATAGACTCAAAAAATCTATCACTATTATGTTAAAATATTGATTTTGAATTTTTTATTTATTTTAATTCTAATTATAGCTTGAATATTTATTTGTTATTAAAAAATTACACATTAATTTTTCTAACGTTCATATTATTCCAACGGATAAAATTTTCTAACGATTTTTATTTACAACGGTAATATTTTTTTTTAACTAATATTTGGTTGTATTAAAGTTTTTGGTTGTATTATAATTTATGGTTGTATTAAAATTTATGGGAAATGTTGGTGAAATTTCAGAACTTGAATTTGAACCCTTGGCCTAGTTTGTTCAAAGCACAATGCTCTCAAACTATGCGGGTGAGAAGCAAATAGCGGGAGAGAAGCATGAAGATAATTTTTTAGTCCAAAAATAATATTTGGCTAGCCCTTTGGACTCAACAAATTTGGTCAGTGATATAATATGTGGCTAAGAGTTTGAATACATGAGATAAAGTGAATAATATAACTGGAATGACATAGTAACAATGCTCTATCTTCTATTAAGAGTTTCAAGCGGGAGAAGAAGGTAGTAGTCAATTCTATATCGCTATTAAGTTCATGTATCTTATATATCTTTGTGGCCATATTCATTATGCATATATTTAGACAGTACTTATATATAATTAAATTGGATGCTTGAATTTTCCTCTTAAAAGATTTTAATCGCTATAGTGTAATTTATTGTCGAATTTGTACAATCGTAACATAGTAATGTACATATGATTGGAGGATGAAAAAAATTAATTTTAAACTAAATCATGCACCCATTTTGCAAAGTTATTGTTGTTTCTCCTTATGGTCATGTCGGAAAATGTATATGATCTGTTGGACCCACCGAACAGAGCCTGTTGACTCGCGGCAATGAAGCTTTGAGACGGCCCCATCATGGGTATTATAAAGTATATAGAAATGCTGGGTATACTTGTATACCTTTCCAACGTTGGATTGCGCCATTCGGACCACATTGTGCGAGTGATGATTGCACTTTCCATCTCTTTCCCTCAATATTCCAAATACCACCATCAAACTTTTATAATTTGTCATTTTCATGCCCTATAACATCTTTATTTGAGAGATCAAGAGGAGAAAAACAATAGGAAAATTGAATCTAACATGTTCCACTATGATTAAATATTGTCACCTAGTTGGTAATTAATAAATTAATTATTTTTTTACATTTAAATTGCTCTTTAATTTAAATTAGTTTGTTGTGGGATTTAAAATTATTGTGTTGTTGGATTTTGATTATTATGTATTTTAGCTACGTTTAAACTATTTTACTTAACTTGTCGTTTTGAAATTCTTTTCGTTTAATCATTTTGTGACCCAAGATGTGAGGATTGGACCTCATTTCTTTCCCTCACTTTTTCTTTTTCCTCTTTTTCTTTTCTTCTTCTCTTAATTTTCTCCTCTCTCTCTCTTCCCGCGCGCGACACCCTCCCTCTCCCCTCGTCCGTTTGCGTCGTCCTCCACAGCACCGCCGTGCGCTGCCCATTTCCATTACCTCCCCTCCCATTCATCTTCCCACCGGCCAGCGACCTCACCCCTTTGTTTTCAGCCCCTCTCACGCTGCCGTCAGCCCCTATGCACAGCTTCAAGCAGCGGCACCCATTGAGCTCGCGCGCTGCCGTCGCGCCACCATTGGCCACTACCTTTTCACCACATCATTGGCGACCCCCAGCTACCTAACTTACCCATCCTCAGTCCCGATCGGCCACCAGTGAAGCCCATCCATCTCCATTTATGATTTGATTTTTTTAGACTTCAACCGCCGCCTACGCTGCCACTTATGGCCAACCACCACCACCATTAGCTTCACCAACATCCATAAGCCCTTCCTTAGTAATCTCAAGTCTTCGTTTGTCTCCGTTCAAAATCTAGCATTTTGAGACCACGGCCTTGTGCAGTTTCTCACTGTTACATTGTTGTGTCGCCACTTCTAGCACCTCCGTGATCCTTCAAAAATTATATTATAGCACTGTAAGTATTTTTTCAAAGAAATTTTGAGATTTTAATGTATTTTTGCACTAATTCATTTTCACTATGAATTGGTTGGTTGTGTCGGACTGAGTCCGATGAGTAATGGGGTTGATTGGGTTGGAGGATGGAGTTGTTTGTGTCACTGGACTATGTTGGGATTTGTTGGTTGTTGGATATTGTGACTTATCATGTACATTGCATAATTGCATGCATGTTCATGTTTGTAATGAAAACAGGGTTTTCACATAATTGCATACATGTTCATGTGTATATTTCAAAACTGGGTTTTCATGTGAGATATGGTTTTTGGGTGCTTGTGTATCACGACCCTTAGCCAAGATAGTGCATTATCTCAGTGGAGCTCCTCTGGTCACTCGGGAGTGGAATATACTGAGTGACGTCCCCTGGGTTAGCGACAACGGGATCGGACGAGATGGTAACACTCTCGTGCTGACTCCGTGGCCCCTCAACTGGTGGGGGCTAGAGGATACTTGGCCACGAACCCGCTGGGTGCGAAATTGGGCATCGCTCATTACGAAGTCACTCGCACGGTCGTTACCCGTGGTGTGACGAAGGGAGCCAGGGTGTGCGGATGATCCCTAGGGAAGATCATGGTGCATATGGTTAAAATGGATATTGGGCAATTTTTGGGAAAATAGTGGATTACTGATTTGGGCCATTTTCTGAAAAAAAAAATGAGGGAAAATGTTTTTATGGAAATATTTCTGGCTAAAAAATGGATTTTGGCGTGAGTTGGAAAATATTCATTTTCAGGAAAAATGTAGTTTTAGGTCTATTGCATATTTCATCATATGCATGCATAATTGTTGGTTGTATTAATGCATTTTTTTTTTCGCGAGGGTTGTTTGGATTATTACTTACCTGTGGTATCGTTTTATAATATCGTAGATTTTGATGCAGATGATGCTGAGGTTGAGCCTAAGGATTCGGCTCCGCCAGAGGAGTGATATGAGATCACTCATTTATGTATTTAGAGTTTGTATTATATTTTTCGGGATAACTGTATAATTCTTTTTAAACGTTTTACCTATGTAAATTTGTATTAAACAATTATGGTACTTAGTCAATTTACTTAAATTATCCGCTGCTTTGTTTTTGTACACTATTGCATGTACACACACTTGACACTTATTGTTAGGATGCGTGACCGTGTTGTCATCAACCGAGCGTCTTGATTTCTGAGTTTCCGTATGTGGGGTCAGGGGCGCCACATGAACGAACACCTGTGCATGGCTGTCCAAAAATTTAGAAATTCTAGTTCCAATCTAGCTTTCTTTAGACTAACTTTTGCATTAATTGTTTTTCTTAGCTTTCACTTTAAGTTCAATTCAATATTGTTTCTTGTTGTGACAAATGGAGATTGATTTTAGGATGGTCAAGAAGTAGAAAAAGATAATAAATAAATTTCAACAATCACACAATGTACTTGGATTTAAGTGAATTAGCTTGAATAATAGTATACATTCACTGCCGGATCTTAAAGAAATTCACTATTCAAAAGTGGAGTATAAAAGAGTAATAATAAATGTAATAGTAATTATACATACAACCGTAAAGTGCGTAAGCGTCACGTAATTGTTTTAAAAAATAGTGCGGTCGACTATTAAAAAATTATTTTTTTCATGTAAATCTCATGTTTTATTATCTTTTTTTCAAAGCGATTACGCGGCGGTTGCATAATTCACGGTTACAAATATATTTTCTCTAATTATAATGATTAAACTAGATGAGTTAATATCACTTTTGTATCCAAACCAGACCTTAATTGACTATATATTCGTATATTTGTTAAACTTCTCGATTTTCTCCCATCTCTAAATTTTTAGAAGCATGTTTTCATAGATGAGAGCTATACACCTTTTTTTTTTAAATAGATTTCATTTATTCATGAAAGCGAAGTTATAGCTGTGACAGATACATACAGGGAAACACTCAAATTACAAGCCAACTACTCATGGTTAGGGCTCTACCAATAGACAAATTCCTTTGTGACTGATATGGTCTAAAATTCTAAAACTCTCTATAGACAAAGATCTGAGAGACCACACTCTGCCTGAAGCAGAGACTTCAAACCCCTCCCTCCAAAGGAGGAGAGGACTTTCACTCTATTGATAAAATGTCTAAGAGACTATTTTTTTTATTATTAACCTAAAACAAATAAAATAACAGAAAAGTAAATAATACATGGGAAAATAGCAAAATATAGTTTGGAAAGCTGTAGATATGCATTTTCAACTTTAGAGGAAATTAAAAAAAAAAGTACACAGAAAGACTATGATGGTGCATGAGGGACACACACCACCCTGAGTACGGTGGACAATCGAGTATAAATAAACCGGTGGCATGTGGCTATCATGCGTGCTCACGTGCCGCTCCGTTCGAAGAGATTCTTGCAGTGGAGTGCGTGGTGGTCGCCAGGCTCTAGAGAACAACAGATTGATATTTTGTCCTACTTTAAATGAAAAATAAAAATAAAAGAAAAAACTAGAGAAAAGAGGGTGGAGAGAGCAGATATGTAGGAGCCGAAGCTCCAACCCCCTTTGGTTTGGGTTTTTGAGGGGCGATAGAAAAGGGTGAGCCAACGAGAGTTACACACCTTTGAATGTGAGGATAAATAATGCATGAAAAATTTTAAGTTAGGTAAACAAATCAAATCTTGCTAGTTGTCGTGAGGGTTCAAGTTCAACAAAAGGTGAACAAGATAGGGAAGAGGCAAGTCCAGGGTGAATAGTCCAAGAGAGGTGACGCGTGAGTTACAAGCGTATATATTCGACAACGCATAATCTTCACAAGTCTTATTATATAGAAATGGCCAGAAAGATGGAAGAGCAGAGTACAAAAGGTGAACATGAATTTGAGGGACATAGTCACATAAGGTTGTAACAAAGTCTAAAATAAATAATTGTATGGTTTACTTGTCCAATACCATTAAAAATAAATAAAAAATATGCTACCCCCTCCTCCCGACACTTCTCACAGTATCCATCGAGAAGGTTACTTTTTTATTTTAAAATATTTATTTAAATTTTCTAAATATTTAAAAAATAAAAATAAAAATTACAAATTCATTAAAAAAATACTTCCTTAATCATTATTTAAAAATAAATACACAAAAAAATCGAGATCCTCAATGAGACCAGGCGAGGGTCTCTGGACCTAAACATCATGATGGAGGTGCAAGACGAGCTATTAGCAATGCCACTAGGAGGGCTAAACAAGCCGAGGCGAGGGGGGAAGTTTTGGGTGTGCAAGGCAAGGCGACTGAGGACCAACCGCTTGCCACCTAGAGGGCTAATCGAGCTGAGGCAAGGAGGGAGGCTTTGGGCGCACAAGGCAAGGCGACTGTGGACCAACCGCTCGCCACCTAAAGGATGGCCGAGTTGTTGGCGAATCCCATGAATTTAGGTGATGATGTGAATCCTGTGAAATTAGGCAATAAGGCAAATCCCTTGATTTTAGGGGATTGGTGACCGAATTGTGTTTCTTCAAATTAGGAAGTTTATCTATTTGTTATTTAGTTAATTTGTTTTCTTTATTTTCGGAGTTGTTGGGATTGTTTTCTTAATTTTAGAAGTTTGATTTGTTTTGGGATTGTGATTTCAAAAGAAGTCGTTGGAGGGAATAATTGGGGGTGGGCTAGCCGAACCCTAGTACTATTTATTTCGGTTTTGCATTTTAATTGATTATCAATCTATTTTCAATAAAAGTGAAGCTTATGATTTGTCATCCTAATTTTCAAGAATTGAGTGCTACCCCGATTTAGTCTTGATTTTCATATTCCAACCATTCGGATCTTGGTGCTGCCCCGAGGTAGCCCTTGATTCATCCATCCAACACGACTGTAAATACCTGAGTGTGAGTGAGGCTTCCATCAGATCGTTGTGGGTACAACAAAAAATAATTAGAAAAAGCTTAAAAAAATTCAAAACAACAACAATTGTACAGACTATCTCTAAAATCCATCAATCTGATCATCTCTAAAAAATTACAAATAGTCAAACACATGGCAAAAAAATCACGATTAGGGGAAGACCACAGCATGGTTGTGGGTCTGAGCAAAAAACTACAGCCATGAATTTTCGTGGGCTTGCGAAAAAACCTACGACCATTCGTGACTATGGTTCCACGGCCATGCTTCAAGAACTATAATAAAAATTGAAAAGTGGAGGAGGAGAAGAAGAAGAGGAGATGAGAGAGAGAGAATAGAATAGGAGAGGAGAGAAGTAAGAACAACATAGGGAGATAAGAGAGGATAAGAGAATTAGGATTCCTAAGTTAAATATACTCATTCGTAAGTATAAAACGACACCAATTTATACTTACGTATTTTTTTATATATTTGTATACATATATATTTTTTTTATAGATATAAATTTGGGCTGGGCGGATCTCAGCTCAGCCTGGGCCCTGTCCCCTAGCAGCCAAAAGTTAGCAGTCCACCCACACGCCCCTCGTTTGCGGACGAGGTTGGCGGCATGGCGGATCCCCACTGCACACCCATATTTTTATCCAATTATCTGTACTAAAAGCCTCAAAGGAAAGAAAATAAATATAAGAAGTAAATCCTAAATAATTTATTGTGCATTTGATATTGTTTAAAAATTTCACATACATTAATAAATATTATAAGATTTGTTTTATGTATTTCTCTCTTATTTGAAACCCTAAATTTCTTTTTTCCATATTTTACAGCAAAATTTTATTCAAAATCAAATGCTAAATAGCAATCACTACTATACCTTTTCAAAGTCTCATTAAAATAGGATATACAGTATACTGATAAACACAAAGCAACCTAACAACGTAACCCCCTCCCTCTCAATCCGATCGAAAAACATAAATTATTAGGAAGGAATATGTATAAATCCAAACCAAAATCCATTATAAGGAGAAATTAATATTGTTCTAATTATAAGTTGAGTAGGGTTACATGTACTTATATTTTTTTAGAACTGCTACAGACACTAATAGATTACACAAAAGTAAGCCCACAAATTGACGTGGCTTCATGAGATCCATTAAATAAACTTTACAATAAAAATAACTTTGCAATCTGACGTACCATATTAAGTCACGTCAGTTTACGAGTTTACTTTTGTGTAATTCTTTTGTGGTTAAAGTATTTCTCTATGTTTTTATTTACAAAACTTATTTTGTTAGTTTTTTTAATCCAAATTTTAAATTTTAATTGATGATTTTCAACGTATTAATAACTAACATGTAGATAAATAATTTTTTTATAAATTTTTTTTAAGTACATTTAATATTTTCTTTTTCTTATTAATTGTGCTATCTTTACTGTATCTATTATTAATATATCATTCTATTAAATAAGGAGAAGATAAAAACAAGAGTTCCGAACAGCTACCGAAAAGGGTCTCAAATAGTGTATTTTTTTTCTTTTCATGTATTTTTATAATCATCATAAATATTTTTTATAAAAATAAAAAGATTCACAACATTATTAAAAAATACTTTCTTAATTACTAAATAAAAAAAATACCATTCGGGACACAAATTTGGGTCTCGAATTACCATTTCTCTAAAAACAAATTGTTGCAGGAGTAATAATATTCTCCTTCGAAAAGCGCTCAAAAAGGGCTCGTGCAGAGCTACATACATGCGATACAAAAATCACTAAACAATTAAAGAAAAACATCACATGCAAAGTCTTGTTGTCAACTAAAGGACAAAACGTGAATAAGATGATTGGCGAATAAGAAATTGTAAGCCACTAATAGACAACAAGCTTTTTTGTTTTTTTCATCTATTAGTTTATAGATAAATTATGCATGGGAAACGTGTTGGCTAGCAAAATATGCATTGATGTTGCATTGATCATGACAATATCTATCTTTGCCTCCTATGGACTTTGTCCATTTTTAGCATAGTTTTATAATTAGTTTCTACTGTATATAACTATGAGTTTAGTAGTACATTTCTTGCAAGAAGGAAAAAAAAAAAGTTAAGCACTTTTGTTATATTAGTTTTTTTTTTAGCAATTGTTATTTTAATCTTATCCTATCGTATATTAATAAAATCTTTGATGAGATTTATTATTTTTTTAACTTCCAATAAAAAATTAAAACTCATGTCAACCTATTTCATATATTCAAATAAATATCTCAACATATATTTTATATTCAAATAAACTCTAATAGAACTTAGAGCATTATCATTGGCTTAACCAAATCCATCTTCAAAATTTAGCCAATATCATATTTGGATGACTAGAAAATATGAGAGAAAATGTAAGAAAATTGGTCAAATTTGAGGTTGACCTAGCCTCCAAGAAAAAGAGAGAAAAGAGAACAAGAAAATATTTTCATTAATGATTCTGGATGTCCATACAATTTCATCATTCTACTACGTATACTCATTTTCTAACCAATGAGCCAAAGCCCAGCAAATAAAGCAACAATTATAACTAAGGCCAAAACACACGGTCAACTCCTCAAACAAAAGGCCAAACAGACAGCAAGTAAATGGATCATAACCTTACTTCAACAGAAATTCTACAAATAAAAGAGATGATGGCTTTGGGCCATAGGCTGAGCCCAACTACTAAACTCCTATTATCCAATCCAAATCCATTATGAATTTGGTCCCTATTATCACAGTCACAAACGTGTGACAAACCCTCCCCCATCAAATATATGCTCCATTAATTTGCATCTGCCCCAATTGTTATTTACGCTAAGTCTTTTGCATATGTTGTCGACGCTTGTGATTTATCTCGTAGTGGCTTCTTGTAATTTAATATCACCGTAGGTTTGGCCTTACATCATTAAATGCAACTGGGTCTGATCTTGAAGAGGTGCCCTGGTGTATGTTCCTTTGTGTACAAGAAATTATATGTTATCTGCATGCAATATGTTCGTTCAGATTCCTATCTTTTATCATAAATGTACTTAGATCCATAAAAATGGTTTAGTTTATATATAGTTGCACCATTTGGTGTAAAACATACGATTCCCTACTGAGGTGCGTTATCTGCTTAGATTGTCTTTTATAAGAGTTTTTTGGCCATCGTATCAATTGATTGGTACTGCATTTGTAAGGGGAGTGGTGAGCCTGTTGATCATCTTTTACTCTTTTGTGAGATTGCTTGTGTGGAGTGACTTCTTTAGATAGGTTGGTTTGGCTCAAGTTGTATCCACAGAATTGTAGGCTCTTTTATTCTTGAGAGGGTTAAGTGGCAGTACGCAAGTTGCATCAGTGTGGAAAATGGTTTCAATTTGTCTCATATGATGTATATTCAAATAAAGGAATGATAGAATGTTTGAAGACTGCGAAGAGGAGCTCAAACCATTATTTTTCAGTATTCTCCTCCTTTAGACTGCTTCAAAAGACTTTAATGGGCTTAACTTTCACAGTTTTCTTGTATCTGTTTATCCTTCTAGTGGAGTTCGCTGTTGTATACATCCTGTGTATTTGTGTTCACCTTTTATGCTTTTTAATAAAGGTTTCTTGCTTATAAAAGTTTCTTTTGGCCTTTCACAACCTGGATTGGTTGAGTGGATTCATTTGTTTGAGATTGCTTCGTATTCAAGAACTAAACTATTAAAGAGTGAATTGATACGAATATTTTGGTAAAATCATCCATGCCATGGGAATTGAGGGCTCTGTTGGTCAAACCCGCATCCTTTATACCTTGCTGCATGGATGAGGATCTCTTTAAAACTTTTAGGATGACACTATGGAAGATTTTTTTTTTTTTAAAAAAAAATAGTTCAGATTTTACTACCTCAAGGTCCTAAATGTTGAGGTGATAAAATCTGAACTGTTCAATTAAGAATAACTGCTATGATTTTTACAACACCATCTAAGTAATCGAAGGCACTTACGTATAACTATTCAGGAGAGGTTTGGATTTAAAACCTACCTCAACTCATCTCATCTCATCATTATAACTTTCTCAAATTCTCACATAAAATATAATAAATAACTCAACTTTTTCAAATCCCAAAACAACTTTTTCAAATTCTCACACCAAATATAATAAATAATTCAACTTTTATTCTTTTATTCTACTATTCACAGACCATCTCAACTCATCTCTGAATCCAAACCTCTCCTCATAGGAATATTTCTTATAAAAAATAAAAACTATGCTGAAGAATATTGCATCCTACAGATTATCTTTTGCCGTAATCCTTGTCTTATTTTGAATATGAACTTTCTGTCATTACCTTTCATGGGTAATGGCAATAATTGCAGATTCTGTGGTCGTTTCTCTTCCTGCCCCTACTGTTTCTCTCTGACCACCACTTGCAACTAGTGCTGGAACAGTTGCCATGTTCTTCCATAACTGCCCTGATAATGCATTCCAGGTTATGTTTTTTGCCCTATAGACTAATGCAGCTACTCGCCTGTTGCCAAGCTTATTTGAATTGAAGATACACATTTTCTTACATTGTCCTCAAAATCTGTCCACAGGTTGCTCTTGCCGGAACCTCATATTCATTTCTACAGAGATTAGGGGCTGTGGTGGTGAGCAAATGGCTTCCATATATGCCTGCTTAAATGGATCCCCAAAATTTGGTTTTGAAGTTAACAACGAAATCGCAGGTTTTACATTTGCTGGTTTTGTTTGTGTAACGTAATGGGACAAAGCTTTTTGCAGTTGGCACAGCTTCATCACTTGTTAGTAGTTTGCGATCAATGTATATTTTTTTCCTGGTTTGTTCTTGAGATCAAGATGTTGAGGATTTTTGCATATAGTGGCATATGTGGTTAAGGCTTTAGATTTAGACAAGGTTGGTTGGGTTTAGGTGCAACCCATGTCCAAACTCAAGGAATGAATGTGAAAGGATTGCCTGACCATTCCTATCTTGATTTCTAAGTGTTGGACCTAACCTCAAGCTATGGTAAGATAATTCATTTATTATGACTCGCGGAGTGGTTATCTTCATAGTTTCAGTGTGCTTAGTCATGTTTCCCCATTGTAGTTTTGCTCTTTATGTTATCTATAGTTGCTAAAATGAAGTGATTTTCCATCTGAGATATAACCCAAAGCTGCCCCCAATCCTTGACTGAAAACTTGACCGATTGAGGTATACTAAAAGAAAGGATTAACTCTAGTTCTAGAAATTTTCGATAAGATTCTACATGATCTCAATAAAATAGCCGGAGAAATAATGTATATGGATTACTAAAGCATGCACTTCCTTTTCAGATTTGACTAATATTGATCACTCTTTCTCTAACTTTTGTTGTAAAGGTTTTTTGTCATCATTTTTCTTAAGAAAATGTTATGCAAGTTGGAGCACCATTAATGCAAAATGCTGGAATTTAATGTGTTTTGCTTAATTAAAGTTGGGACAGCAGTTATGATTGCATTGATCAATGCAAGGAAAACTGTTGATTAGTCTTCTCCGGTTGAAGTGGAAAATGTGCCCATACTATCCACAAGCGCTGCTTATGCTGTCTTTATGGCAGTATTTAGCAATCTCTGGTATGTAGGTTTCCATTAACTAGTACCAATGTATAAGTGAATTGGCTCTTGGACAGCCTCTATGGATTTAAATGGGCAGAATTTTGTAATATTCTTGTCTCTTTTCCTATCCTAGTTAGGTGTTCTGCCGCTTATATTCTTGTCTCCTAAAATCATCTTCACTTTTCTAGCACTTACAATGAAACCTTTCTAGTCTGTCCTGTGAAAAAAACATGTCCTGCCTGATTAGAGTGTCAACCATTCTTAGTGTCGAGGAAAATAAATAAAAAGTTCAACCTTCTCTCTCTCTCTCTCTCTCTCTCTCTCTCTCTCTCTCTCTCTCCCTCCGTCTTGCTTTCTGTTTATTTTTTTTTTGATAGGTAATCAAAGATAATATATTCATAAAAATAGGCAAAGCCCAAGTACACAGGGAGTATACATGAAGAAGTGCCTAGTTAGAAGATACAAAAGAAAGAAGAAGATCATGGATATTAAGACCGTTACAAACTATGGCCCCCGCCCATGAGAACAATAACTTAAAAAATACAACTTTTAGCTCTTCCAGTGTTCTCTCCTGGTCTTCAAAGCTTCTTGCGTTTCTTTCCCTCCAAATACACCAACACAAACATATTGGTACCAACCTCCAAATTGCCGCTATTTGAGCATTGCCGTATAGTCCTCTCCAGCTTGCGAGAAAATCCACCAATCTACACGGCATAACCCAAGACAATCCAACCCTTGAGAAAAAATCATCCCACATGCCCTTGGCCACCTCACAGTGTAAAAGCAGATGATCAACTGACTCCCCATGCTTCTTACACATACAACACCAATCTAGGACAATAATCCGTCGTTTCCTCAAATTATCTATAGTAAGGATCTTGTCCAACGATGCAGTCCAAACAAAAAAGGCTGCTTTTGACGGGGGTTTCATCTGCCAAATGCTCTTCCATGGATACATAGACTTACCGGGGTTCACAAGCTTTTGATAAAAGGATCTGACAGAAAAAAGACCTTTCTTAGAATGATTCCAACGCATCTTGTCTCCGGTGCCCCCTGAAATGCTTGCAGAATATAATACCGCAAAGAACTCTGTGAAAAGCTCCAACTCCCAATCTTGGGCTGCCCTAGTGAAGTCAATATTCCATTGCGGGGTGCCATTTGAGAAGACCAGAAGCTCGGCTATTGATACCTCCTTTTCTCTAGCGAGCGCAAAGATAGTAGGGAAGGTATCTCGTAGGCAATAGTTACCGCACCATTTATCAGACCAAAAGCGGACCCTCGACCCATCACACACAACAATATGTTCATGTCCTCGAAAGGTCTCCCAAAGACTCCGAATGTTTTTCCACAACCCCACTCCATGAGTGCCTCGAGCCTCAAGCTTCCCCGAACTGTGAATCTATAACGAACTTCCATAAGGCCTCTCGTTCGGTTTGGTACCTCCACAACCATTTACCCAACAGAGCTTGATTGAATTTCATCAAGTGACGAATCCCCAAACCTCCCCCAGACATTGGGGTACAGACTGTAGGCCAATTAACTAGGTGGAATTTGAACTCTTCCCCCAATCCCCTCCATAAGAAGTCCCTTTGTAGCTTCTCAATGCGGTTAGCCACCTTTGTAGGAAGCGGAAATAGAGACAAAAAATAAGTGGGTAAGTTTGAAAGAGTGCTTTTGATCAAAGTTAACCTACCATCTTTCGACAAATATAGCCTCTTCCAAGCGGCCAATCTGCTCTCCACTCTTTCAATCACATCATTCCAAATCCTCACCGATTTGAAAGAGGCACCCAATGGTAAGCCAAGATACTTCATAGGAAGCGAAGATATCTTGCATCCCAAAGTAGTAGCTAAGATCTCCACATCGGGAACAACCCCCACTGGCACTAATTCTGACTTTGCAAGGTTGATGCTCAAACCGGATACAGCAGCAAAACAAAGGAGTAACGCTCTCAAGGCTTGAACCTGGCCAAGTTGTGCACCACAAAAGATGAGCGTGTCGTCAGCAAATAGCAAATGGGAAATGTTGAGAACACCATTCCCCACCGCAAAGCCATGAAGTAGCCCCCCGTCCACCAGACCCTCAATCATCTTACTGAGTGCTTCCATGACAAATAAGAAAAGTAGAGGAGAAAGCGGATCTCCCTGTCTCAGTCCACGAGATGAGTTGAAGAAACCCACCGGTGTGCCATTTACCAAGATAGAGAAACGAACAGAAGAGATGCAAAATTCCACCCATTTTTGCCATTTCCCTCCAAAACCATCTCTACCAAGTAAGTAAAGTAAGAAATCCCAGTTGACATGATCATACGCTTTCTCCATATCTAATTTGCAAAGTAGCCCGGGTACTCTAGACTTCAATCGACCATCCAAAACTTCGTTTGCGATAAGTACCGAATCAAGGATTTGTCTCCCTTTGACAAACTCATTTTGTGGCTTTGAGATAAGTTTTTCCACCACTGAGCTCAATCTATTTGCTAATACTTTGGAAATAATCTTATACACCCCACTCACAAGACTTATGGGGCGATAATCTCTCACTTCCCTCGACCCCACCTTCTTAGGGATAAGGGCTAAGAAGGTGGCATTGAGACTCTTTTCAAAGCTAGCATAAGTATGGAAATCATGAAAAACTTTCATTATATCTTCCTTGACCACCTCCCAACAAGTTTGAAAAAATCCCATAGTAAAACCGTCCGGACCAGGAGCCTTATCACTTGCCATGCTTCTAATAACCTTGCACACTTCCTCATCTGTAAAAGGCCTCTCTAGCCACCTTGCACTCTGCTGGTCTAGTGTGGAAAAAGACAAACCATCCACTTTCGGTCTCCAGTTGTGCTCTTCAGATAGGAGTTGTTGATAGTATTGTTCAATGTGATTATTTATGACCGACTGATCCGAAGAAACTTCCCCATTCACCATCAACATATCAATAGCATTGTTCCTCCTATGAGAGTTGGCCATCTTATGGAAGAATTTCGTGCATTTATCCCCCTCCTTAAGCCAGAGCACCCTTGATTTTTGTCTCCATGAGATCTCCTCCATCAAAGTTAATCTTTCAAGATCAGCTACTACATAATTCTTTCGAGTTTTTTCAAGTTCAGAAAGAGGTCTGGCCTCCTCCTCACCTTCCAGACCCTGTAGCTCCTCCACCAGAGAGCGCCTCTGCTGGGACACATTACCAAAAGCTTGTTCATTCCATTGCTTCAGGTCCTGTTTCAGCGCTTTCAATTTTTTTGCCAATATGAAGCTTGGAGAGCCTTGGAACGAATAAGAAGTCCACCATTGTCTAACCCTGTCCACAAAACCATCAGTTTTAAGCCACATATGCTCAAATTTAAAATATCTTCTACCCCCTTGGATGCCATCACAGTCTAAAATGATGGGGTAGTGATCAGAGCATAAGCGGGGTAATCGTCTTTGTACTACATCGGGGAAGTGCGCCTCCCAATCCGGAGTTAGCAAGAATCTATCAATCCTCGACCAAGATGGGCAATCACGGTTATTGGACCAGGTAAACGTGCCTCCTGATAGTGGAAGGTCCATGAGCTCCTGTTCTGAGATAAAATCAGAAAAATCTCTCATGGCTGCTGTAAGGTGAGAAACACCCGACCTTTCGCTTGGGAAGCGAGAAATGTTAAAATCCCCCCCTATGCAACTTGGTATCTCCCACCAACTTAGAACTCCGGCAAGTTCTTCCCACAAAAGTCTTCTCTCCGAGTCAAGATTTGGGCCATACACACCAACAAAAGCCCATTTGAATCCGTCATCTATATTAACAAAAGAACATGCAACCGTAAAATCACCCACACACTCCTCCACCCTTTCCACCACCCTTGTGTCAAACATAATAAGAACTCCCCCTGAAGCTCCTTTGGATGGTAGGAAAGACCACCCGACATGTTGTCCTCTCCATAGGCTACGAACTATTTGTCTTGAAATATCTTCCAACTTAGTCTCTTGTAAGCATATGATATCCCCCTTCCATTGACGAAGTAAATTTCTGACTTGGAGCCGCTTATTAGGGTCATGCAGCCCCCTCACATTCCATGATACTATTTTTGGCTTCATGGGACTACCATTTTACCCCTCCCCTTACACCGCTCTCGATTAGAGCTCTTCTCTCCCTCATCTTCTTTCATTGCCCATGATAGCCTTTTAAGTTCTCTTTCTCTCTTTTTAGTCGAAGCCAAAGACTGATCAGATTTGGGTTGAACATTTATAGCCTCAACGGCTGTGAGTAAGGCCAAAAATTCAGCTTCGAATTCCCCGTAAGAAATCCCTACCATATGCTTAATGCCCATCGCCATCTGGGTAACCCAATTTGACACATTGGGATGATAGGAGTAAAGAGGAGTAGGTTCATCCTCCCCTTCCTTATTTGCCGCGAACAGCACCAAAGAACCAGCTTGCTCAGAAATTCTAGACTCATCTGCCATCTCCAAAGCCTGACAACCAACCTGATCTGATATCTGGGCAACAACCTTCGCTGCCATGGAGAGAGGAACCAGCTCAGAAGTAGCCGAAGGCAGTGACTGTGCCACAGCAAGTCCCGACTGACCAACCAAAACAGAGTTCATCTCGAAGTTCTGGGCCACCGCCGGCAGACCTGACTTCACCTCCGACGACACTGGAGGAAGGCCAGACCCTGCCGGCGACCCAGTCTGTACCACCTCCAAGGATGGCGTCCCACCCGTGAGCACCCCGCGCCCCATCGCGTTGGAGAAGTCTGCACTAACTAACATCGCATGGTTCTGAGCCACCGCCGGCGGGTCGAGAGGTAGGCCAGACCCTACCGGCGACCAAGTCTGCGCCACCTCCAAGGATGGCGACCCATCCGTGCGCTCCCCATGCACCTTCGAGCAAATCAGCACTTGCGGAGGGAGAGAAACGTCCTGTACAAAGGCTGCCGTCGCAGGAAACTCCGTCACAGAGGCTGACGTCGGGAGGGGAACCGACGCCGGAGTCCCTGTCGCACGGGTTGTTGTCGTGGGCCCAGACAGCTCCGATGCAGCCACCAGGGAAGAGACCTCAACGGGCTCAGTGCACACAGACGGGAGATGGGCCTCAGACGCGGGCCTTGAAGTCGAGCCCTTCTCAAGGCAGGGCCCGTTCTGCTTCCTCTTCCATCTCATACGGGTTGGGCTTCTCCAGCCCATCCCCAACTTAGACTTTCTACTAACGGGCTTGGAAGACTTCCGCCCAGTAAGAGAGACCTGGCCTTGGCCCAGGCCTGGGCCCAGCCCCAAACCTTTAACAACAAGGGATGTCAAGTATTCTAGTTCCTTTCTAACAGATTTTAACTCCTCCTTCACCCCGCTAACTTCCCCTTTCAAACACAACAGTTCCTTCTGCAAGTGGCTTTCCTCTGTACAGACGTTTGACAGTGACCCATTCTCCATTTTGGGTACAAGCCTGTCAATTTTCTCTGCATGTACGCGTGATTGAACCCCTACTTTGTTGTTTCCAGACACCACCATACTACTGCCCATACCACCCCCCACTGCCTCTGCATAGGACAACCCCACCTTCTCCTTCCCCTTAACAACGTCTCTGTCCAGCCGTGGAAAAGCAGGGGCCTGCTTGGTCGAGATCCTAGGCAAAGCTTTCAACAACTCTAACGAAAAAATCTTCCAACCCTTTCCTTCCACTCCTTCCGGGATCGCTAAGAGACCTCGACCACCTGTGCCATCACCATAATCTGTGACTTCCAGAAAACGCCCATACGCGTTGAAGCGTCTGTGAATGAACAGGGCCTTAGCACCATCTCGGTAGTTCTTATAAAAAACCTTCCTACCCCCTGAAAATAGACATTCCTCTACTGATTTAGCCAGCCAACGAGCACTGTCCAGGTTGATGATTATCTCTTTGGTAACCTTCCTGCCCCTCTCAGTGATACGACAATGGTTACCTCCCTCCAAGGACAGAACAAAGACTTTTGTCTCTATTAAAAGATGCTTAAGAAAACCCATACCAAACTCGCCTTGAAGAAGATGATAACTACTTCATCATCAGAAACAAAAGCTTTTTCTCCAGATGATAGGCCTTTTTCCAGATGATACCAATCTAGTTTCTAAACTGGACTACATGCAAATCACCACTGGACTACATGCTAATCCCCCCAATAAACTACCAAGCACAGAAGCAATACACAAGAAAACCAAGCATGGACTACATGCTAATCTCTCTCTGCCTCTCTCTCCCTCCGTCTTGCTTTCTGTTTATTTTGACGGGTAGACATTTGAATATGAATATATTAAAAATATTATCATACCTTCATTTCAATAGAAAACAATGTTTATAATGTGCTTTTTCAGCTTCATTTTCCATAGTATGGTAAACTTTTTGTTTTTGTTTTAATTTTTTGTATAAAATTTATCAACCAAGTACCTATTTGAAACTGGAATCATTGAGAAAGAATGGGGAAGGCATGTTAACATATCATTCAAGATGTGGTCCTCATCTCATCTGAACATATATGGGCAAAGAGATTATGTTGCTGAGCTGTAAAGACGCCATTACGAACGAGGCCCCAAAAGCTTTCTTAGGAGATACAATGGAATGACTGATTCTGTGAGACATGTAAAAGTTTCCTTTGTTTTTGTTTTTAATAAGACTATGTAAATTCTTCCTTAACTTGGTCTAAGTAATATTCTTGCCTGTTACTGTGAAATAGAGCAAAGGAGTACGCTCTTTGTTGAATGCATAGTATTTATCACAGATGTAATTCTGTTGACAGGTACTGAGTATTAGCTGGTGTTATTTAACAGCAGATTCTGGATAGTTTGCTACACCATCGCAAACTTATGCTGAGTGCCATTTGCTTTGCTGCTTGGACAGGTAACACATTCTTGGGTTCATTATTGTGAGAACTTCTCTCTCCCCTCAGATGTCCTTTGTATATTCGTTTATCCTCCCTCGATGACTCACTCTTTTTAACTTTGCTTTTAAAACTGTTCATTCGGGTTCCGTACCGAATACTCGGCCCAGAACCCGGTTTCAAATCCGGATGAATCCGGGTTCCTTTTTTTTTAACAAAAGCTTATTTATTATTAATTTTTTTTGAACAAGTACATAGTAGCATTTTTTATTTATTTATCTAAAAGCCTATGTTTTATAAAACTAAAAATATATCAAAATGGAAAACTGAATTTATGTCAAAAAAAGGTAAAGCTATAAGCCCTTAAACAATTAACTAATTAATTTTTTAACTAAATGCATGCGACATACACGATGCAATCCACTGCATATTACATTGTTTGAACTAATTTGCTAAGAATATTACAAAACACATACATTGCTTTAATCAAACTCCAATACACAACAAATTGTCTGCAAAAAATAAGAAAATTTTCCATCAATTAGCTCTTCTTCCAACAATCACAGGATAGTGGTTTTGACAAGCTCTTTGGGTTGAATCGGGATCCTTAAACGTTACCTAATTACAAACATAATGAAGTCAGAAATCAAAAGTACAAAAAAACCCATATTCAATATATTGCTCACATATGCTATGAATACTTACTATAATTTCCAAAGAAATCCAGAGGCACATTGATATATTGATTTGTGCAATGGTTTAGTCAGATTAGCACCTGAATCATGAATACCATTACTTAATCAATTGCCAACTTCGTCTTTAATGAACAAGTAAGTTAATGACTAGGAATTGACTCACGAAGAAATAAATCTATTCATATTTAAGTAGCAAACAGAGAACAGTACTATTCAAGATATATGCAATATATATATATATATATATATATAAAAGCCTAAAATGGAATGGAGCCAAATAACTTCAATTAAAATAAATTCTATAATTACCATTGGAGAGAGTTCATAAACATTTCATTTCAGTAGGGACAATTCACAAAATGCAGGGAACAAGCACACACGTGCACGCATAGAGAGACACACCATTGCAATTTGCGGCCACTGAGTCACTTAGAATAGAGGTTTTGGAGGAAAAGTACAGACTACAGTACAGGTTTCTTGTTCCTAATCTGACGTGCATTCTTTTCGGCATGAATGAGAGGTAAAATATGGTTTAAAACCGGCTTGAGGGACAGACCTCAGTACAGGATTCTCCAATTGTAGGCTAGATTGTAGTTACCAACATTTTGCACGACACAATGTGTTTTGCATTCTAATCCTACATACTATTCAATTCTTTGCTGTGATCTGGTTCATCAATTTTGGAATTCGAAATTCTTTAATCTAATGAAATAATATATATAAATCTGAATAAAGCAGTTTGTTGGCGACTTTTTCATCCACTTCTATATAATGGCTTCTGGCCACATGCATATATTTAATCCTTGATAATGTTGCATGTTCCTAGGTATTATAATTTTTTATAAAAATGTTGATGAACTTTAGATGATTGTGCAAATTTATCTTCCAATTTTACCTCAAAGTCAATTGGCCTCAAAGTTTCAACCACTTCTCCCATACACATATATAAGAGTCAAAATATATAAATATCTGAGAATATATAAATATCGTCGTGAGAAGTGCATAAAAGAAATGTGGAAAGTGGTGGTTTGAGCTGACAATTTGGTTGGTGTGTTTATATTTTCCTATTAGCCAAACACATTCAGTTATACATAGCACATCACTACAACAACTCGATAAAGTACAACCCATTATAAACACAATGATTTCTCACAACCCAAATTGAAATAATAGCACCAATACAAAGAGAGTGTGTGTGAAATGGAGAAAAACTACATTTGCTTGTAGAAGCCGATGACAGAGCGAAAAAGTGGAAGACGGCCATGAGGAATTGAACTTCGATCGGTAGAGGTATAGAGGTTCTGAGGATGACGGGGATGACGACGACGATGATAATGGGGTCACGGGGATGACGGTGAGTCGGCGATGGCGACGGTGACGATGGGGGGTTTTAAACCCGATACCCAACCCGGGTGTACCTGGGTTTTGGAAGACGGGTACCGACCCAGGTTTGTTCCGGGCAGGAACCCGTAACTGGAACCTGGTTATCCTTGATTCCGGTCCTAATCTCAGTGGTTGGGTGAAGGAGTGATGCTTATGTGGATGTCATTGCTACTGATCATGCAAACTCCTCTGAAATACCCTTCATTTCCCCATCTTTCAGAATTGTTAGTAGAAAACTGCCCCATGTTGACTTCATTGCCAATGTTTCCACATCTTGAAGTTGGGTTATTTCTACAAAAAGTCAGCTAGAAGCCTCCTCCTCCGCATCGGCCTCTACACCCATTGCCTTTTCATTTGCGACTCTACAAGTAAATAAATTATAATTACCTCGTTTTCTTTATTGTATTATTCTTCAATATTCCAATAAATCTCACCACATGCATGATTCTTCACATCCAGGAGATAGCAAGGAGGCAGAAGAAGAGCAAAGGAAAGAAATATAGGAAGGGGTTGTGGAGGAGATCGAGAAGTACTAGACTCCGGAGGCTGCAACGTTGAGGCTGTGTAATTTCACGACAACAATTTCAACTGGGCCTGTATGTTTCTCAAGCATGGAAAATTAAGGTAATTTGATTTTTGGCTGAACGTGGGTGCTTTTCTAGTCTAGATTACTGCTTCTGCAACAGATACAACTTTTCTCAAGACTATCTATTATGTCTAAGCTTACATGGATGATTTAGTTTGCATGTTGGAGCACATGTATATGAATCTGATATATAGCTACATGATGGATGATGCGACCAATTGCTTTGATCTCCTTTATTTGTGCATACTCTCCAAGAACATTTTCTACCATCAATGATCTTGCAGCTGGCTGTTGCACAGAAAATAAGGATTTTCAACTAATATTGGGCTTGAAAATCATCTGGTTTTCTTCATATGGGGGAGTCACCTCTCGGCAGTTACCTACCCAGGTTTTAGCCGCTTCAAAGTCTTCAGTACCTGAATTTGCAATTTCAGACTTTTTTTCCTATTGTTCATTTTTTTTTCCGCTAAAATTTATGGTGTTATGGTGTATTCATTTGTAAATTTTTAGCAGCTTCTATGTCATTTACTTCACAGTGAACTGTTAAATAACTCTTTGTAATTGGTGGATAGTGTATGCAATGTTTAGTTTTTCATTTTTTATTTCATAGATAATTGAAAATGGTGTATATTATTGAAAGGTCTTGACATTAAATAAGCAAATGAATGGTATTGAAAGGTATGTCCTACTTAAATATTTTATTGCTTTATCGTCATTTTAAACATGAAGTATTCCCTGATATTTGCTTTCCTATATATAAAAAAAGAAACATAAAGTATATCAATAATGTCTGTAAATAAAAGGGACCGATTGATCGAGGTTTGGTTGGATGGATCCCATTGTCATTGGTACATACGTAGACAATGACAATAAATAAATAATCGAGGTTTATTTATGTGAATTTACATGCAGCAATTGCATGCTTCTTACGTACGTAGGTGCTAATTTGAATTTCAATATCGAAAATTGCTTATCTATATTGGGGTGGAATTAACGAAAGAAAATAACCTCTATACTGAATTGCGTGCATAGAGACTAGTTTATATGAAAAATTCAAGTTGTTATAAAAATAAATTATTATTATTATTGTTATTATTATTATTATTATTATGTCAAAACGAACATTACTTGGGACCGATTTCTGACTCGGCCGAAACTCATCGGATATGTGAAGTTGAGTTTGTGCAGAAGAAGGTGGCCCCAATATGAGTTGTCTTGGGCTCGATAGAGTTGAAGCTGCCATGTGACTGGTTGTTGCATATATGGCTTTATTAATTTGTAATGCAGGCTAGGTATTGTTGCCAAACCAAGAAAAAGATTGCTCAAACATATTGTACCTTGGGATATTTTTTTATAGGTTTATAATTTGAGGACATGCAATACACTCAGGTTGCTTGTATTTAAAAATCATGAATGCCTTGATGGTTTTCCTGAAGAAATTCATGAGTGCTCAGACTCCACATCATCATTTGTCATTTTCTTATGTGCTTTTGGATCAATGGTTAAGTCTTTAACAAGTGGTATCAGGGTAGGGACTACATCACAAGTTTAAGTCATGGAGGGGCGACCTATAGGTTGGATTAAAATGACTTACTACTATGTATGAACATAGTGTTAAGTCATTGAATACTGAAAGATGAGTGAAGCTGCCAAAAGGGAAAGGGCTACCACTGGGTCAGTATCGATATAGCGGGCTGTTGTGGATGTCGAATTCGGAAGCGTGGTGGAATGTTATGATCCGAGGGTTAAAGGCTTAACCAAATTTGTATCCAACAGTTCTAGGACTTTTGGATCAGTCAGGTCTTTAACACTTTGTACTCCACTCGCTGCAGGCTCTCTCTTTCCTCTCATCTCTGTCCAATCCCAACTACCGCACTCCACCATACGTTGCCACTTTGGTAAGTTTCTCTCTCCCCCTCCCTTCCTTTCTCTCTTTATCCCTCTGCTCCAAAATTGATTTTTTTTTTCCATTGAATATAATGCACCGACACCTTTGTTTGTGGGTTTTGGTTGTCGACAACCCATTCGCTAGATTTCTGTTGTGCAATGGTAAACCCTATTTCTCTCTATTCCTCCGTGCCCCACCCCTACATGTTTTCTTTCTCTCTTTTGATTCTCTGTTGTAGTTGGTTGCAACTCCCAGTGAGACTTATGTGTTTCTTTGTTAGATTATCAATACATTGAGGCATCCATGTGTGGGTTTTTGTTGTCGAAGGCTACGTCTCGATTCCACACTATCGTGATTACCACACCAGTAAGGCTTTGCCTCTCACTATCATTTCCCTCTTTGAATTAATTGCACTCTATTTTGGTTTTGAACCATGACTAACATAGGTTATTGGCGTCAACATTTTGCTGCCAAAGGCATTGAAATAAGTCCTGGACAACGCCTTCTCGCCATTAAGTTCGTCGTATTGGCCACACGGAATTAGGTATATTTCCCAAGTGTTAATCTCCTTTTTCAAGGTTAATTGCGTGACATGATTTGATCATTGGAAATGAGTTGGACTCTATTTGTTTGGTAGATTCTTTAGACTGTGTAAATTCTTGTTGGGTTGATATGTGGAGGTTCTTTTAATTTTGATGTTGTGGATCCATGAAGAAGTGTACTTAGTAATGTGCTATGTGTTAATGTGTCAGCTTGTGGGTGGTCCAGTTATTGACATGTCAATAATAATTTTTCTAACTTGTAATTTTGGGTTGTTGATTGACATTTGTGGGTAGTGATTGGTTAAGCAAAGTTGAGGAATGTATGGATATGTGGGCTATTTTACTTGACATGTTGGGGGCAAGAATGGGTTGTTCAATTGTTGGAAATGTCGGTTTGACATGTTGGGATAAAGGTAGGTTGTTTGTTGTTAGATAAATTAAGGATAAGTTTGCTTTGAACATATGAGATATTGGGTTGATGTGTGGTTGTGTGGGTTGAGTTTTGTGGCTATTTGGATTGTTGTGTGGCTGTTTGGGTTTGATGTGTGATTGTTTGGAGATTTACGTGTTGTTGGGTTCTTGGACACATCAGTTTGACACGTCGGGCAAATGTATATTGGTTAGAAAAAATCTAGGGAGCAGCCGGATCACACGCTACATGGCCTAGCAAAATGACTAATTTGCCCCTACAACAAAAAGCACGTTCCCTCTCTCATATTTCACCCATTTGAAATGCCCAACAGAGCTCTCCCCCATCCCCACCCCCACATTCCGTCTGCACCCCCCCACCCCTTGTTGCACATCCTCTCCCCCACTCGCACCCCCGCGTCGTGCATCTAGGTCAAATGGGAGGCATGGGTGAGCATGGAGGGTTGAGGGAGGTGCATTGGAGCTGATGGTGGCGAGGGAGAGGCGGCACGGTGGCTAGAGGGTGGCAGATCTAGGCCAAATGGGTGGAGAAACCCATGGGAGAGTGAGGGTGCGTGAGGGACAGATCGAGGCTATGGGGGGTTGGGGTAGGTTGATGGTAGCCAAGGGAGGCTCGAGGTGGCGGCTGGAAGCCATGGGTGGCAGCGTACGACGGGCTAAGGTGGAGAACCCGTGTATGGGTGAAATCAGTCTTGGATAGTGCCTTCTCGCCATCAAGTTTGTCTTATCGGCCACATGGAATTAGGTATATTTCCTGAGTGTTAATCTCATTTTTCAATGTTAATTGCGTGACATGATTTGATCATTGGAAATGAGTTGGCCTCTATTTGTTTGGTAGAATCTTCAGACTGTGTAAATTCTTGGTTGGTTGATATGTGGAGGTTCTTTTAATTTTGATGTTGTGGATCCACAAAGAAGTGTATTTAGTAATGTGTTGTGTTAATGTGTCAGCTTGTGGGCTATCTGGTTATTGGCATGTCGATAATAATTTTTTCTAACTTGTAATTTTGGGTTGTTGCTTGGCATGTGTGGGTGGTGATTGGTTAAGTGAAGTTTAGGAATGTATGGATATGACGCCTGTTTTACTTGACATGTTGGGTGCAAGAACGGGCTCGATTGTTGAAAATGTCGGGATAAACATAGGCTGTTTGTTGTTTGATAAATTAAGGACAAGGTTGCTTTGTTGGAAATGTAGGGATAAACGTAGGCTGTTTGGTTCTATTCAGTACTCTGTTATGATATGATGTTGCAACTGAAAACTTTTGTCATAACTTTTTGTTTATGCTTCTGTCCCGACTTTACCACGGGTGTAAAATTATGGCCTCTGTTATAATGTCGGTATGAACATCTCTATTTTTTGTGCACCCACTTGGAAAACAAAGTGATTTTCTGCTTGGTCTTTTTTATGTGCACACTCGATGCTCTAAGAATAATAAGAGGAAGATTCACATTCTGTTTCTGCTCACTTAGCCGTCGGGGTTCAGACAACCCTACCACTGGGGTTAAACATGGAATACATTCTGTTATGATGTTGTTCAGTTATGCTTATGCCTAATGATTTTATTTGTTTTAGTTTTGCAAATAAATGTTTTTCTGAAGTTCGATTTGATAATTTGTTTTTGTTTTGTTTTTCATTCTGTATTGGCTCATGTTTACATATTAGTATATGTTCACTGTTTACTGAGTTGTTGATAACTCACCCAATTACATTCAATAGTTTAAGATGATTCTAATGGTTTAGCCGGAATCAGGAATAGGAAGAATGGGCAGGATTAACTAAGGATAGTGGATTTAGTATTTAAGGGTATTGTGATTATTCGAGGATTTTATTCTATAGATTGAACCTTATTATGTTGATTTGGTTTATTGGGATGTTGATAATTTATTGAGACTTTGTAGAATTGTTGATTAATTATGTTGAGGTCCTTGTAGAGGAACATCTATATTTAGTGTGAACAAATGAATTTTTATTCTGTAAGCAAAAGAGGCTATCTAAGAATGAATTGTAAAATTTCGTCCACTTCTTTATTCCATTTTTATCCCTCTATTTTATTCATTTTCCATTTTTGTCCCTTTGTATGCCTCTATCTGGGGTTGTTTTATTCGATGGGACAAAATAGTAAAAGCCGCTAGCCCTAAAATCCTCATCTCTCTCTGTCTCTCGAATTTTTTCAAGAACCCAGAAAACCTTTTTTTTCTTTTTGACAAGAACCCAAAAAACCTAGAAAGTGGGAGGAAGAAACTTTGCAACTAACAAGAAAATGAGTTTTTCTTATCGAAAATGAAGCAACAACCCTCACTCATTTCGGCTCAAAACACCGATTCAAAGTTTATTTACTTAGTTTTTATTGTTGTTGCATTTGGTGGACTTTCTTCCTCAGTTACCTGCTGGTTAAGGTACGAGTGGAGGTTTTCTTCAATTTTTGTATTTTCTTCTTCTTCTTTCTTATTCTCTCATCTTTGGGTCTAATATGTGAGTTAAGGAGGTTGAAGTTTCTGTGAATAGATGGCTTAGATTTAGGGTTGTGTTTTGGTCAATTTCAATTGGGGGTTTATTGTATTGGGTTTAATTTGTTGACAAATCATGGAATCGAGAAATGAACCAACATCACTTTTTAAGTTCATATTAGTGCGAAAGTGTCTTGAATCTCTTGAGATGTTATCAAAGGTCGTTACCAATGATACCATGTGTTGTTTTGTTGGCGAGGAAAAAAAAAACATCACTTTCTCTTCTTCTCTTCTCCATTGCTGAGATAATCTATTGAATTGTATCCTTATATGCTTTTGCGAATGTGACTGGCACAAGTATTAATACTATCAAAGGATAACTTTAATTCTAATTTTTATAATTACTATCATGACTTTGAAAGATCTGCTACATCCATAAAGTTTTTGGTGGATTTTTTTTTTCTTTCTTGTACTTCCTTTTTTGTATTTCTTGGAATATCTTGTTATAGTTTTTAAATTCTCATACTATTGTAATTCTTGTTGCAGCAAAGTTCCTTCTTGGCTTACTACTTTTGCACCAGCATATGCTCTCACCATGAAAGAGGAAGCTTGGAATGCATTCACAGAATGCAAATCAGGTTTGCCCAGCCACTAACAACTGACGGCTAAAGAAAAGTTCAAGAGAAATTTCATTTTTTCCCTTCTTCAATTAGATTATTATTTGCTTATCTTTGTCTATTTTTTGTTGTAGTTGAAGTTGTCCTGTCATGAAAATCTGTTGGCTGATTAGACATTGCATTTGATAGGTTACCAGTCTAAAATTTGTTGCTCGAGGTGATTTTTTGTTAACTGCCTCAGTATACAAGGTAATAGGGGTGGGCAGCGGGGCCCCGCCCCCGCTGCCCCGCTCCGCTTCCGCCCCGCCCCCACATGGCGGGGCGGGCAACCCCGCTCCGCCCATGCGGGGGCGGGGCCCCCCGCCCCGCATCTAGGGCACCTAGCGGGGGCGGGTGGCGGGGAGGGCCCAACCCCGCCCCGCATTTCCCCCGCCCCGCCCCGCCCTCATTTTTATATATATATATATTATTAAATATATATTTATATTTTAAAAATTGTGTATATATAAATATATATTACAATTTATTAGACTTGTTCATAAAATATGCATTGACAAATTTAAAAACTACATAGTTTAAACATTAATACACTACAATTTACATAAAATATGCATTGACAAATTTAAAAACTACATAATTTAAAAACTAATACACTACAATTTACACAAAATATGCACTAACAAATTTAAAAATTACATAGTTTTTAAATTATAGCCATATTTACAAAATTTAAATTTATAATTTGGATCTAAAAATGTATTTTTAATTACTTTTACACTTATAAATAATTTTTAAATTAAATAAAAATAATTTTTTTTTTTAAGTGAAAATAGGCGGGGCGGATTCCAATCCGCCCCGCACCCCGCCCATCGGGGCGGGGTACCCCGCCCCCGCATCCCGGGGGCGGGGGACGGGGGTGAAAACCCCACCCCCCGCCCCATGCGGGGCGGGGTGCGGGGAAGGGGTGCCCCCACCCCGTAGGGGGCGGGTAGCACCCCTACAAGGTAAGCATTTGGTTTCCAAATTTGTAGTTATGAATCATGAATGTTGACATGCACGGGTTGTTCTTAAGAAAAGGAAACTCTTTTTTTTTTTCAAAAATTTATTGTTATGTTTTTTTGGACAATAATGTTTCCTTGACCATTAGATTAAGTGTGTACGGGTGATTTTGTAAATCTTCTTGACCATTTGATTAAATATATGTAGACAACTTGAATTGCAAATATTAATCTGGGTGCAACCCAGAGGAAATCGTTAGGTACTGGTTTAAGCTCTGATGGCATTTTAAGCTGCAAGTGAAGATTTAAGCATTATTATCAGAGGTAAGTACTCTGTGTCTAACACAGTTCTATCAAATCTTTGACCCAATCCAAAATTATTTACAATAAGAAGTTATGCTAGACACACCATAATCACCTGTAGTTAAATACGATGAAACTCTAATAAGATGGAACTCTAATTAAAATTTGTAAACATAATAGAAACACTACCTGGTGCTGTGATTCCATGGAAGTTGAAATCATGCACGAGTTTCCATTAGTTAACCTCTTAAACCAAGAAATACAATTATATTTAAACAAGAAGGGAGGTTATAACCATGAAAAGAGCATGAATCCTACATTACTTAGAAATGTTAAGAGTTTTCACCTCTCATGATGGCTTGTCATTTTTGTCTATGGCATGATCACACTCAACCAGCCATAATTGTTAATTGGACTCTAATCTTTCCTTTTGGGTTAGTTTCCTTTTTCTTTTTTTTTTTTTTTTCCCCAGCAAAGTGAAATCTTCATTTATTATTGGCTTTAAATATGTAGTAGCATGCTTTTTGGCTGAAATTTCTGACAAACAGAAAAGTTGATATACTCAATCTAATATCTAAAAAAGAATACCTTATTTCTGTTTTGATGCCTTTGCAGGTCGATGAACACATAACATTTGAAATGAGAAACATATATCCTTGGGTGTTTTTGTTAACCAGCCTCCATCAATAAAAATATGTTATAATTTTTATTCTTTTGCTAACCTCTATTCAGAGTGTTTTTGTTAAGAACTTGAGAACCTTGGGTGGCTTTTGCAAACCATTTAGATGATAAAGACCCAAGGAGCTTTAACTTTAAAATTATGAACATATGTTCTCTACCTTGCTTTTTCCCGTGGATTATGTCTATCCCCTTTCCTAATTTCTATTTGTTGTGGAGAATTTGATATTTGCTTCTTCTTAAATCACTTGATCTAAAATACTGTATAGCTCATATTTTCCTTGGAATTTTTATAATATGTCCTTTTTTCTTCAGTCTCTATTTGTCAGTGGTTAAAATTCATTAGCTTTTATGTGTGCTAGAGCTATATTGGCAGAGTATTCTGGTCCTGTTCTTGGAGTATTGTCTGCAGTGTTATATGGATGGAGAGGCCGGAGGCCGTGTCTGGAAGAAGGTAGCTCTCTCTAATATGCTTGGTTGTCATTGATTTTAGGGTGTATGCTGTTTGAATAATGCTCATCATATCAGTTAAAGATCATAATCTTAGAGCATGTAAGCTTTGGTTTTATTTCTGACATGTTTTCTTTTTTCTGTTTTCATCCAATGCTTATCATGAATGCAAGAGTTTTGCAACACATAGGGTTAATGACAATATTGATCGAAGTTTTATTAGGAATTAATAAAAACCATCTACATGAATCCAGTAGAAAATGTCAACCAAATACATAAAGTAAGCTGCAAAAACTAGCTAGATCATCATCCCATATAAATGTCAAGTCCAGTGATAATACTTAAGTTCCCTCATAAAATTAAAGATCAGTCATCAGACTCTTCACTGCCATCACTATCATCAGGGATTATTATTTGGGACACTATCAGGATTATTATTTAGGACACTATCGGGAAGATGCACATACGACTCTTGGTAAAAGCTATAACTACTAGGATCCATTTGAGATGGCAAACTCATCCCCAGATCCTGTTGGAATGCACTCGGTTCATTTAGATAGTTAGACCCAAAGACTGTCTCATCTGTGGAATTATATGCCCAATTGGACCATCCAATTGGTGGAACCATCATGGCAGGAAGATCAAGAGGACTTGCATAATTGAAGTAGCCATTGAAAGTAGCCCTAGTATCGAGAGCATGAGCTTTACTGCATTGAGCAGCAGATTCTGGCTGCTGCAACCCATTTTGGAAGGTACTGGCTGTGGTGATCTGCATATTATCCCAGGCACCTATTATTGGTACTTCAACATCAGCAATGGCGGGAGCTTGGAGATTTCCACAATTCATCTTATCTATATGCTCATCATCCCCCACATCATAATCATCTAGCAGAGAAGTTGAACCAACCATCGCAGGAATGTTATCTTCAATTTGAATTTTGATTGATTTAACAGGTTTTTTATAAATCCTGCATAAGACCCAGTCATCCAACTGCATAGTGCAAGATTTAGTACTAATCATGGTCAGTTTTTGAGAATAGAATTAAAAGTCTTAAAACGAACATAAATATTAATTAGTAAAATGAAGAAAAACTACATACCCTCATGCCATTGGAGCCTCTTTCGCTACAGGGTGAATCCTCGACTCTAAATTCGTGCATAATCCAGTCGGTCTTTTTACCCTTTGGAGCCTTTCCTATATAAAAAACCAATGCCTTCCTATACCCAACTACGGTTCCCTTGGATTTGATTTTCCTATCAGCTCCGGTGGCTTTCCAATATCCATCACCAGCAGCCCGATTTGGCCGTCTTCCATTTCGATACTTTCGATCTCTTGGGGTGAAAATGTATAATTGATCTTCTTGATAATCCTTGTATTTTGCTTTTAATGGAAGAAATTCAAGTGTTACTTTCATAGTTCAACTTTTGATCTTTAATATGAAATAGTCTTAATTTAAGCTCGAAGTATTGAATGTCATGACTGTATGCACAACATGAATATGCACTCACAAGCAAGATAATTAGTTCTACTTGATTAATTGCACATGATTTAATTCAGTTAAACGAAATGAAGCACTATCCAACGCGATGAATAAAACAAAATTGAAGCTGAACATGAGTCAGAGCTAGCAAGTTGAGTGCCATGAATATTTGTTTAACTTCATATATTCATTCCCTTGTAGTTTTGCTAAGTGCATTTGACATGGAAAGAAGAAGATGGTTGACATAAGGAATATTAGTTCCAAGAAAAACAAGCACATCAAGAAAATTAAGGTATCTGCACAATATCTACCATGATTCTCACATTCAAATTATAAATAATTAGCAAGAAAGAAACTTTATATCATGCAAAGTTATGTTCAAACCAATTTCATTGGAAAAGATCAAGTTCCAAACAGCTCAAACCCTGAAACAATACCAAGAAAGAAATAGGATATTTGAACAAGATCAGTACTACCTACCTGCAAGAAAATCTGGGTTATGTGCATATAGGTTAACCTCCACGATCTTATTAATTGGCAGAGGTTGGTTCCATACTTTCTTCTCCAAGTAAAAGATGATGAGCTCTTCGTCTGTTGGGAGGAATCTATACCCGGGAGGTATGGAAAGAAATGCAGCTTGTTCTTTAATCTTGCTATTGCTGTTGAAATTGTTTGACTCATCATTGAGATCTGAAGGAAACCCTTGATCATGAGCAGCTCCAATATTATTTGTTATGGTTATTGAACTGTCGTTGCTCTCTAGTGTATTACAGTCAAGAGTTAATTGAGGTTGCTGTCTAGAATTATTAGTGAATGATTAGGTAGTAATAACAACTATGAGAATCGGTTTACATTCCTTACCATTCTGAACCTCCATAGCTAGACTCTTACCTGAAAAACAAGTTAATTTCAGTAGACGACATTCTCTCTCTATAAATGAATGTATTTTTAATAGAGTGGTGCTAGCGCCAGTCAACTTCTACCCATTTTTTTGGATTCTTGGACTTATCCAATAATTTAAACATTTTATCCTTTGGTTTGTTACTTGAAGGATTGCAACTTTGTTATCATTCATTTGAAATGTTTAATATTTATATAAATAATTCAAAAGTGAGGCCAATTATTTATTTTTATTATTTTAAATAAATGTCCCCCACTCACATACTCGACTGATATATATCATCACGTAATTACCAATTATGAGGTTATTCATATCTATATCACTCTTACTGAAATTCAATAGTACTTATCAGTCAATTGGTCACAAAATTAGGAAAAATATAAATTGATAAAATAAAATAAAAACCATGCATTTTAATTTGAAAATTAAAAGGCCCCTATTAATTCAAACAAGATATAATTAATTCAGTTAACTATATTAATTTATTAACGAAATCTATATTTTATTTTTATTTGATAATAATATAATGAGATGGCACTTGCTCTTAAGAATATAACTCCATACTTCAAAAATTATATAATGATCAGTGACGACCTTGAGTATGTGCCCATATATGTACTAGTACTAGTGTTGTATTAAAATTTTTAATTTCTAATCTTTTTAAGTATATGATTAATTTTTTAAATGGTGCCTTATTCAATTATTAACTGCGATAAAATTAGATATAGAAAAAAGAAGATAAAACAGTAAAATTATGCACAAATTATCATCAAGATAACGTCAACGTACAACGATTAAATATTCAATTTGCAATTATAAAATTCCGTTATAAAGAGTGCATTTTTATGTCGTCATATACAAAACCAGTGTAACAGTGTTTCACTTCAACATAGTAACATGTAAGTGGTTAATGATTAAAGAGTGACATAGTAACATGTAAGTCGTCACATGTTTTACATACATATGGAAAATGATTAAAGAGTGGCTACTCCTTCATGAGACATATGGAACAAACATAGTTTGAAAGCGAAGCCCGTGCGATAGTAGGGGACTCACCGAGGGAAGTGGCACGGTACGGCGGCTCCGGCGGCTAGCTGGGGTGAGGTAGGCGCAACTGGAGGCTTCTCTGTGGTGGTGCGACGCCGAGAGAGGGAGAGGGAGCTGGCGGCAAAGCTTACCGAGAGGGGGGGGAGAGAAGGGTGGCGAACGGCAGTGGCTACGAAGTTCCTACTGTGCTTGAACTGTGGCAACCGTAGGGTGGAGGCTTGGGCGGTGTTTTCTGTGGAGTTGGATGGCTGAGGAGGCTTGCGGGTTTGCCGCGCAGGGGAAGAACCGGTGCTCTGTTTTGAGAGCTAAAAACAGGGGCTTCTTTTGGTGTGGAAGTGGTATGGTCTTACGGTTGCCGTGTGGTGCAACCTTGTTGGCTGAAGGGAGGGATGCACCGCAGTGACTAGGTGGTGCGACAGGGTGGCCCGTGGCCGAGCTGGAGGGTGTTGTGTTGCTGGGCTTCACACGGAAAGGATGTGGAGGTGCAATAAGCTAGCGGCAGCAACGTGGAGGAGGTGTTGCTTCACTGCAACTCAGGTGGCGGCACTCTAATATTTTTAGGTTGAAGATGATCACTATGTGCATAAGGGGTTGGGCCGTGTGCGTGGAGTGTGTAACGCATATATATAGAAAGAAACTGATAAAAATCCCATGCAAGTTGTTGCCGTGAATGTGTATAGGTATGATAAGAATTTATCCCTTGAATTGGCAATACTCTTCATTCGTGATAACAATCAATCCCTTAATTTAAATACTTAGTAATGAAGTTAATCATGATTATGTTCATATTTCGACAAATCCAAATTATCAAAGGCAATCTTATATGTTGATTTTCTCTATTTGTAAACGAGAAAAAAGAACTTATAGAAAATAAATAAATATACACTACTAATTCAAATATTTAAAATTATTAATAAATAATTTTAAAAATTTTTAAAAATGCAGTACGTAGAAGTTGGAGAGCTGATATAGCATTACCCACGTGCATATATTCTTTTGATCCGACTTTGACCAAAAAGGCCGGGATTTGTTAAGTATTGGTAGATATGACATGACACAAACTGATAAAGCGATAACCATCGACTCATTGATTAGCAAGATTTAACATAACCCACCCTAACAAATCACGAAGAGGCCGGGGCAGCCGCACTTTCAAATGTGTGTGGTTAAGATGCAACATACAAACCTATCTCCTTTAAGATATCCTTTATAACGAATCGGTTGTCAATCTCAACCATCCAACTAACCTCTTAACTTCCTTTTTCAATTATACTATTATAGTATTAATGTATTATTATATAATATATAGTATTAGTATCACTATATCATTATAATATATATATACACACCCACTATAAGTTTATATGTAGTAGTAACAGTAATACTATAATAGTATAATATATAGTATCAGTAATAATTTAGTATCAATGTATTATTATATAATATATATTCCACGATTAGTATATAATAATATATTATAAAAATTATAGCATAATATATGTAGTATATGTATAATAGACTAATAGTATAGTTAACTTAATATGTTTCTATAAGTCTAAAACTATATATAATATTAATATCACTATATAGTATTACTATTACTATTAGTATTGATATAGTCAATAGTTATTTAGTATAATATAAGTATTATATTATACTAACTATATAACTATTATAAGTTATAATAACTATACTCATATAAGAGTTATAGTATTATTAGGATATTATAGGACTTATAGTATTATAGCATAATATATGTATTGTTGGAAAATATGGTCTTCATGCCATGGACCCATTATATGTTAAGTTGTTAAGTTTTGAATTGTAATTTGTAATAACTTTTGTATTATTATTTTTTTTTTGGTTTTTCGAGTTTTTTTTATATAGATTAGTTTTCTTTTATCATTGTATTTTTCAAGATCAATTTCTTTTTTTTTAGTATCTTTAGCTATAAAATGTACTAAATTTGAAGTGGGCCGAAAATAATTGAATTTGGAAAAAAAAACTAGATTTAGATGGGCTGAATGGCCAATTTTGGGAATGGTCCAGACCGAATAGACCGGACCGGGCCGAGATCACCACACAACACTACTCACTCCCTGATAAGGCAATGGATGATGCTGCATAGGATCAACACCATGCCGAACAAACTATGAAGGAAAAGCCCACGCAGCTACAACAAGAAGCCTTTGGAATGATTCTCCAATAACAAAAATATTCGTGTGGTTCCCAAGTCTGTAATGCAGCTTTTGAGGTTTGCTACACATCCTCTACCACACTCCACATTCCACATTTTTTAAAATTTTTAAATTTTTTAATATTTTTAATATTTTTTTTGAGTTTATTCCTTTTATATTATTTCAAATTTTCTATTCATTATTTATATAATAAATATTTGATAAAAGAAAAAAATAATAAAAATTAAAAAAAAAATGTGGAGTGTGGAGTGTGAGGAAGTTGTGAAGATTAATTTTACTCTGAAATATTACTCGATGAGGAATTTCTTTCTAGGCAATATAAACTTACAACTCTTTTATCCCTAATTTATTATTTTAATATACTTATTTTTTTAAGTAATTTTTTAGTATCTTTAATTGTTAAAAAAATTTAAAAAATATATAATTTTATTAATATTTATTTTTTAATTATTAAATAAAGGAAATTAAAAACTTAAAAAGAATAATACAAAAGTAATAGAAGCATGATAAGACTCATTATTCTTTCTTCAAACAATTCGTCTGCATCACAACACCTTTCCCTTTCAACGCCGCATCACTGCATTTTTCTCCTTTCTCCAAAATCATTTCATTTTGAGCGGTGCTATTCTGTCACCTGAATTAGCACCGTTCAATTTGACCGTCAGTTTAAAATTTTATTTTTATTTTTTTTCATTTTATTTATTCATATTTTTTTATTATTTTAAAATATTTCTAAAAGATATAAAAAAAATCAATATATTAATAGTCACTTCTTTAAGTAAAAATAAAAAATAAAAAAATTATCATTTATAATATACTTATTTTTTTACTAAAAAATAAAAAAATTATCATTTATAATATACTTATTTTTTTACTAAAAAATAAAAAAATTATCATTTATAATTATAATTTTATAATTAAAAAAAACTAAATACAAAAAGAATAATAAATAAGTAGTCAGAGAACACCTATTTGCATCATTGCACCTTTCCCTTTCCCTTTCAACGATTGCATCACGGCATTTTTCTCTTTTTTCCAAATGAGTAATGTTATTTATCATTTTAATTTTTATGATCTTATGTAGGCCTGTGCACCGTCCAACCCGTACTTATTTTGGCCTCGACCCGACCAAACCCATCCGCAAACCATGTCCCAAAAAACCCGACCCGTAATATTCGGGGTCGGGTAAAATGAATGCACCGACTAAAATGCTGACCCGTACCATAATGGAGTCACTTTTGGGTTTCTAGCCTATGAATGTTTGTAATTTCTAGCCTTGGGAAAGAGAAAACGAGGAGCTAGAGAGGGAGCTGACGAAGAGCCAGGAGAGGGAGTAGCAGATGAGGAAGGAGTTACAAAAGGCTTGGGAGAGGCTCAAAGTCACCAAGGAGGCGGAGGAGAGGTTTTGCTCGTAGCTCGGTGAGCTCGAGGTGGAGCCCGTCCACCAGGCTTGTGAGTACAACGCTCGTCTACTCTCCCTCGTCGATCAGCTTTCCCGTGCCACCCACCAATCTGCCTCTGCTTGTTCGCATCGGCGCGACACCCATTTGGAGGGAAAAAAAAATTGAAGGAAAAGAGTGTGATCAACAGGGAAAGAAAAGCAAAAGGGGAAATAGAAAGATAGAAGTACCATTTGGAGGAGTTGAATCCCCGGCGGAAGAGAGAGAGGCTAAACTTCTCTTGATTCCTGGGTTTTTAGTTTCTACACAATCGTCTTTAGAGCAAAAAGAGCAGTTGGCTACCCTAGGGTTTTTAGTCTAAAACGCTAGAAAAATGTTAAAGAGTCGGTTTGCCCCCGTCATTTATCAGGTTCAACCCGACACTAAGGAAAACCGTATTTTGTTGGATGGATCTGATCGAATCAGATGGGTTGGTCGGTCTAATGAGTTTTTTGCACAGCCCTAATCGTATGATGTATTATTAAATAATTAAAAATTATTTATTATATTTCACTTATAAATCTATTATCTAATATCATGTTATGGGATAAGAAGATGATAAAAGTTACGACGATGATTAGATTTTTTATTTTTCCAAATATCATTTCACTTTACTTAACAACACCGACAATTGAGTTCCGTCATTTATTGCTCGTCGCTACACGCGCATAGTGGTTTTTACGAGCACGCACTTTCCAGTTCTACTTCCACTTCCACCAATTCTCTATCCCTTTCAGACGCGCACGCATCACTCCATTACCTCCGCACACACTTCAAATCCGATCATTTAAACCATGAAAATATGTCGTACAAGCGAAACCTACGTACATCACCAAAGTAGAGCAATGTGGGTTTTACAAGACTTGTCGGTGAAAGAAACTAGGCTTGTATATATTTGGAATGATATTTTCGTTGTGACTCTGTCTGACGAGATTCTTGCGATGGAGTGCGAGGTGGTCATTGGACTTTGGAGAACAACAAATCAATATTTCATCTTACTTTAAATAAAAAATAAATAAAATCATAAAAAATAAAAGAAAAATCTAAAGAAAAGAGAGAGGAGAGAGCAGGTAGGGAGGAGCCGAAGCCCCAATCCCCTCTGGTGTGGGTTTTTGAGGGGGCACTCCAGATAGATAAGGGGAAGCCAGCGAGAGTTACACACTTTTGAATGTGAGGATAAATAAAACATTACAAATTTTAAGTTAGGTAAACAAATCAAATCTTACTAGTTGTCGCGAGGGTTCAAGTTTTAACAAAAGGTGAAAAAGATAGTTTTGGTGAACAAGATAGGGAAGAGTCAAACCTGTCCAACGTGAACAGTTTGAGAGAGGTGACGCGTGAGTTACAAGCGTATATATTCGACAATGCATAATCTTCACAAGTCTTGTTATCATACATAAATGGCCGGAAAGATGGAAGAGCAGAGTACGATAGGTAGAAGGTTAAATTTTTTTAAAATATTTTTTAAATTCTTTCAATATTTTAAAAAATAAAATTAAAAATTCATTAAAAAATAAATCCTTAATCATTATTTAAAAATAAATAAACAAAAAAAATCGAGATCCTCAATGAGCCCAACATTATTAAAAAAAAAAATTGCTTCACCCTTCGACCTCAATCTGGTTATTTCCACCAACATCCTTTACTATGCTTTCATTTAGTTTTTTTTTATTTTTTTTTTATTTTTATTTATTTTATTTCTATCTTTGGCATTAGTTGTACTGTGAAATTACCTTTTGTTCTCACGTGTGAGGCAGAATTAAGATTTAAAATCACTTTTTTTTCTCGATACTATATAAAAGTATTAATTCTTTAAATAAATAAATAAATACAAAGCGATAGATTTTATTATTTATATTATTAAATATGCAACATGAAAATCACGTTGAGCCTTCAGCCTTGATGTCAATCGAAAAACTTAATTTAATACTCCATCTCAGTTTTAATTTTTATTTTATTTTTTCCGCTTTGTCAGAAAAAATATGGAATATTAGACCAATGAGATTAGAACTACATGGAGTTGCATCGAATGATATTCGTCCCAACCCATAATTTTGGTACGTTTCTCTTGCAATGTCATGGTGGGGGGCAGCCCATCTCCACAATGCGTTAGTGCTTGCTTTTATCTAGGGGTGCTGCCCTGTCCTGCCCCCTATAAGCGGGGATAGTTTGGGTCTTTGGACCTCGCTGTGGGTACAACAAAAAATAATCCGGAAATGCTAAAAAATATTCAAAACAACAACAAATACTATCTCTAAAATCCATCAATCTTATCATCCAACAACAAATTCAAAAAATTACAAGTAGTCAAACACATGGCAAAAAAATCACGATCACGGGAACACCACAACACCATAGTCAAACACATGGCAAAAAAAATCACGGTGTGGTTGTGGGTATGAGGAAAAAACTACAGCCATGAATGGTCGTGGGCTTGCGAAAAAACCAACGGCCATTCGTGACCATGGTTCCACGACCATGCTTCAAGAATGAGAATAAAAATTGAAAAGTGGAGGAGGAGGAGAAGAAGAAGAGATGAGAGAACGATAGAGAAAAAAGGAATAGAAGAGGAAAGTAGAGAAGTAAGAATGACACAGGGAGAGAAGTGAGGATAGGAGAATTAGGATTCGAGTTAAATATACTCATTCATGAGTATAAAATGACACCGGTTTATAATTACGAATTTGTTTATATATTTGTATACATATATATTTATTTATATCCCCATTGCACACCCTTACTTTTATCCAATTATCTATACTAAAAAATTTAGAGGAAAGAAAATAAATATAAGAAGTAAATCCTATATAATTTATTGTGCATTTGATATTTTTTAAAAATTTCACATACATTAATAAATATTTAAGATTTATTTTATGTGTTTCTCTCTTGAAACCCTAAATTTCTTTTTTCCATATTTTACAACAAAATTTTATTCAAAATCAAATGCTAAATAGCAATCACTCCTATACTTTTTCAAAGTATCATTAAAATGGGATATACAGTATGCTGATAAACACAAAGCAACCTAACAACGCAACCCCCCTCCCTCTCAATCCGATCAAAATGAATAAATTATTAGGAAGAAATATGTATAAATCCAAACCAAAGGACAATATAAGGAAAAATTAATATTGTTCTAATTATAAGTTGAGTAGAGTTACATATACTTATATTTTTATTTACAAAACTCATTTTGTTAGTTTTCTTTTGAAATTTAAATTTTAAATTTTAAATTTAATGATTTTCAGCCTATCAATAAATAACATGTAGGGAAATAATTTTTTTGTAAATTTTTCTTAACTACATTTAGGGTTGGTTTGGATTCTGAGATGAGATGAGATGACTTTAAATGAAAGATAAAAGTTGAAAAAATTATTTTTTAATATTATTATTTTTTTTATATTTGAAAATTTTGAATTGAGATTTGAAAAATTGAATTGTTTATTATATTTTGTACAGTAATTTAAGAAATTTATAATGATGTGATGAGTTGAAACACTTTCTGAATCCAAACGAGACCTTAATATTTTATTTTTCTTATTAATTGAGATGATCTTTGCAGTATCCATTATTAATAGGAAAACGCTAATTTCCCTTCTCATTTTGCTCACTCATTTTGACTGCTTGTATATTTAATTTTTTTTTACTTAATAATTAAGAAAGTGGTTTTTAATTTATTGATGTATTTTTTTTAATAAATATTTAAATATGTTAAAAAATATGAAAAAAAAAGAAGAAGATAAAAATGATCTAGCAGACAAATGAAGCGCTCTGATTAATATATCATTTTATTAAATAATGAGAAGATAAAAACAAATCGTGTTACACAAGTAATAATATTATCCTTCGAAAAGAGCTCAAAAAGGGCTCGTGCAGAGCTGCATGTGATACAAAAATAACTAGAAAATTAAAGAAAAACATCACGATTTTAAATTCATTTCAATTCATTATTATAATTGTTTTCAAATTTTAACATAAAATATAATAAATAATTCAACTTTTTAAAATTTTAAAATAATAATAATATTAAAAGATAATATTTTATTATCTCAACTCAACTTAATATCTAATCGTAGTCTAGAAATTGTAAGCCACTAATAGACAACAACCTTTTTTTTTCATGTATTTGTTTATATATAAACTTTTTGAGGCGCGTGCTTGTTAATCGTGGGAAACGTGTTGGCCAGCAAAATTTGCATTGATGTTGCATTGATCATGACAATGTCTATGTTTGCCTACTTTTGTTATTTTGTTATTCTTTTTCGGAAATAGTTATTTTGATCTTATCCTAACGTATATTAATACTAAATTTTTTATGAGATTGATTATTTTTTCAACTACTAATAAAAATTTAAAATTCATATCAACCTAATATATATATATATATATATTCAAACAAATATTTCAACTTATATTTTATATTCAAATAAATTTTAATGAAATTTATAAAATATTATTATTCACAAATTAACTTAAATTATCTGAAATCATTTTAAAATCCAAACGCATCAAGAGGAGTAAAAGATGTACACACCAATGTTTTGAATACCGTACCGGATGGCGTACTGGTCGAGGTACTGGAACGAAATATTTCGATACCGGTACCTTTTCGGGATAGTTGATATATGAATAAATTATATATAAATACATACATATATATAAATTATAAATAGTCTAGTCTGAATTGGGGGTAAAACAATGAGCTTGTAGTTTGAAAAAAAAAATGAAGGCCGAAATATCGGTCGGTACAGGCCGAAACGGCCAGTATTTAGGTCGGTATGAAATACAGGTGGTACCTGTACCGGCCCAATGGCCAGTACGGCAAATATTGGCTGGTACGGTACGATTTTCACAACATTGGTCCACACACCTCATTATTTAAGTATTGTTACCATTACTAGTGGAAGATGATATATGAAAGTACAAATGTGCTAGTCTTTTAAAACAGGACCGTGCTATAAGGACCAAGACTTTAATTGAAGAATTAGGCCGATAAGGTGTAAATATATTTTTTTTTCTTCATTTTTTTAATCATTTTTTATGATCTTTAAACATTTTTTAAAAATTAAAAAAATACCAATTAATATTCACTTTCTTAAAAATTAAGTAAAAGAAAAGTTAAAAATAAAAAATTCAATTGATCACTTTTATCGATTCAACTAGTATTATACTTTAAAAAAAAAAAAGGGGGTACCGGAAGCCACTTGAGACCCCCACCTTTTTATAATGAGTGCTGCCTTTTCTTTAAAAAAGAAACTTGAATAGACCTGTATGCAGTAGTATTTATTCAGTACTCAAAATATATTTGATAATTCAACTCTAAACAACTGAAACTATTATTATGTAATGTCTCTTTTTCTATTTTCGAAGGTGCGTGAGTATAACATGCATACCACCTCACGTGCAAGTGAGTCTCGTGTGCATGACCATATCTATTTTTAATGGATACTTGAGTAATGAATACTTGCATATTGTTAAGGAAAAAGAATTACTTAATAGATCACTTGAATGCCTCTGACACCAAATTAAGAAACCTGAATAGAAAAGAGAGAGGAAAAAATTAAGTGATTTATACATTTCAACAAAAATATACGTTCGAAAATCATATTTAAATGATAGGATTCAAAGACATCGAAATTAGATAATGCAGTTATATATTCTATAAGGAAAGCACAATGTTAAAACTAGTTATTATTAAAATGATTACAAAAACTTATTTTTTAATTCCGGCATTACAAAGTCTGTGCTGATACGATTTATAAAGAAAACTTAAGTTACATCTAAACTTATAATCTAAAAGACTAGTCAAGGTTATAAATAGAGTTATTTAAATTATTATAAAGTGTAGTTCATCCTTATTAGAAACCAATATTAGACTTGATTGTACTTGCTATTCTAGAAAGAAGTGTCTAGAAAGAAGTGTCTAGAAAGAGTGAGTTACACTATTAAAAAATTAATTTTTTTTCATGTAGGTATCATATTTTATTCACATTTTTCAAAACGATTATGCGACGGTTGCACAATTCACGGTTGCAAATATCTTTTCTCTTGTTCTTAAGCCCATCATCCTGATCCAATAACTATTTCATTCCTGGATTAGAACCACTGCCACTGCCTTCGTGCTCAATATTTATTGGTTTGCACAATGTACAGTCCACAAATTGGACTCCTTTGCTGTCCTAATACAGGAATAGACAAAATTGTCCCCATTTTTATCATAAAATTAACCAAAACACACTTATTTCTAAATAAAGAACAAGCCAGAAATCTGAAACATTTGGATTTCCCTCTCCCTGTCTGTACCCTGCATCTAGGTCCACTGCCAATCGCCCCACTGCCATGCATCTGTAAATTACCCCACTCATGTCGCGGCAATCTTCTCCTCCACAAAAAGGGCTAATTTTATCAACACATAGGAGGGCGTCATGTATATAAGCTAAAGCTCATGACTAATTTAGCTCTATTGATAGAATGCCGAGATCATTTCAGAGCAAGCCTCAATATTCAATATAACTTGTAGCAAGCAGATAGTCAGACTTATGCGTATCATGCATAAGTAGAAGTAGACAATAGCCATTTATTTGGCCAAAAGAATAAATCCATGATCTGTGCATAAGAAGAGTTGATAAAACCTGATCAAAACATCCCGTGTACTTGGGCTATGCCTCATTTTCCTGTGAATACAAAATCTTGACTACCTAAAAAAAAAAAACCTGTTAAAAGCATCCCCAAGTTCTCCCTTGATTTTTAAATCCTACCTCTTGCATTCATGCTATCTTGAATCTTCAACCATCCAGAATATCATCTCCTAGCATTCCTTTCTTTTTTTATAAGTCTCCTAGCATTCTATCTTCAACCTTACCATCAATGGCCAACATTCCTATCTAATTAGAGATAGAAGCAATAAACCCAACACAAAAGTTTTCTAGCATGAGTTTGAGACATAATAGGAGTCAGGACTCTTCCTGCTACCCTCAAGTAATAGTTGATAGAGTAAGTTAAGACCAGAAAATCAGTCAAGACAACCAAGTTTGGAGTCATCTCTGATGCACCAGAACTTGGGGTTTGATGCTCCACTTGGGATAGAGGAGCACCTGACTAAGGAGGTGAAGAAAAGCAGAAAGGCATACACTTTAAATAAGAAGGAAAGCTAACACTATCGTGAGCTGACACCCAGATATAAAGTGTTTTCAGCAAAATCAGCAGTGGAACAGATGAAAATTAAACATATAAAGAATTTTGAAGAGAGAGGCCTTAAAATCCATCACTGACTCTCAACAAGAAACTACACAAATGAGAGCTTACCATCTTCCTGAACTTCTCTATAGTGGCCAGGGGTATTGTTCCAAGTCCAATGAATAACCATATGGAACCCATTATTGACAAAATCCAATCCCACCAAATTAGCAATCTCTTGATCTTAGGAAATTTGACTTTTAAAAAAATTTTCAAATTTAAAGATTACTAAACGTATATCAAATTCATATTTTATTAATTATTTCTATCTTCCTTCCTTTCTATCACATATTTAATCATAATTGGTATATTAATATCAACCCCTTTTCCTCTCTCTCTCTCTCTCTCGAGGAAGAACATAGTACTCCTATACAAAGATAAGAGAAATTCAGTGAGAAACCTTTCATGGCGTCTTTGCTAACACCACTCAACCAGTCCATCTCAACTCTCCGACCTCGTTCTCCAGGGCTCCTGCCTAGACACAACCTCATAAAAACCCAAAATCTCGGCCTTCCGGAGAAACCCTTTTCACCAAATTATAAGCCAGCCATAGGCACAAAATGCTCGACAGTCTCGAGTTTAATCCCAGAGTTGGATGAACCTTCGACCCTAGTTTTCGAGGAACAGGACCGGCCCCTTTGTGAAATTTGGAAGGAAATTCAGGGCAGCAATGACTGGGAAGGCCTTCTGGACCCCATGAATTCCCACCTCCGACAAGAAATCATCCGGTATGGAGAATTCGCACAAGCTTGCTACGATTCCTTCGACTTCGATCCTCACTCCAAGTACTGTGGCACATGCAACTACCGAGGAGCCAATTTCTTCGAAAAGCTCGACATGGTAGAAAAAGGGTACAAAATCAACCGGTATTTATACGCAACTTCAAACATCAACCTCCCCAATTTCTTCCAAAAATCCAAGATGAGCAAGGTTTGGAGCACCCATGCAAACTGGATGGGCTACGTGGCGGTTACCACCGACGAGGAAGAGATCAAACGGCTGGGGCGGCGCGAAATTGTCATTGCATAGAGAGGCACGGTGACGTTCCTCGAATGGGTATGTGATCTCAAAGATATTCTCCACCCGGCGAACTTTCGTGGAGACCCATCGATCAAGATAGAGTCAGGCTTCTACGACTACTTCACCAAGAAAGAGGAGAACTACAAGTATTGCTCACTCTCAGCTCGTGAACACGTACTAGCCGAAATTAAGCGGCTTCTGGACTACTACAGAGGAGAAGAAATAAGCATTACAATTTAAAGTGACGGGGCATAGTCTTGGCGCTGCTTTGGCTATCTTAAGTGCTTATGACATAGCCGAGATGAAGCTAAACATTGTACGTGGTACTGGTTTTGCGACCAAGATTCTCATCACTGTTTACTCCTTTTCGGGTCCTCGAGTGGGCAACCTCAAGTTCAAGGAACGATGCGATGAGCTCAGAGTTAAGGTACTTGTCGGTGAAAGAAACTAGGCTTGTATATATTTGGAATGATATATATGTTGGTTGTCACTTTTTTTATTCTCTTTGATTAGTACTGTTTGTTTTTATATAAGATGGAGATCGAGATCATTCAATGCTTTGATCAATGCTTGCACTAGCAACGACAGATGCAATACTTTTTTGCTCAATTTTAGTGCAGTGAGGATAGGGATGTTGCATAAATTAAGTTTAATGCCCCCCAACCATGTTTTCACTAAGTACTCCGTCAATTCAAATGTCATTATGAATTCTTGGGTGTGCAATAATATTACTGGATTTGACTGATGACCTCTTTAGGCATTATATCTTCTCTGGTGTAAATTCATGAACATCTGTGCATGGCCGTCCAAAAATGGAGATTGATTTTAGCTAGAAAGGTCAAGAAGTAGAAAAAGATAATAAATAAATTTCAACAATCACACAATATACTTGGATTTAAGTGATTTAGCTTGAATAATAGTATACATTCACTGCCCGATCTTAAAGAAATTCACTATTCAAAAGTGGAATATAAAAGAGCAATAATAAATGTAAAAGTAATTATACATACAAACATGAAGTGCGTAAACTTAGCATACTTGCTTTGAAAAAGAGTATGATCCACTATTAAAAAATTAATTTTTTTCATGTAGATCCTATGTTTTATTCATTTTTTCAAAGCGATTACGCAACGGTTGCACAATTCACGATTGCAAATATATTTTCTCTAAATGTAATGGAAATTAGATGAGTTGAGATAACTTTTGTATCCAAACCAAACCTTAATTGACTATATATTCGTATATTTCTTAAACTTCTCGATCTTCTCCCTTCTCTCAATTTTTAGAAGCATGTTTTTATATATGAGAGTTACACACTTTTTTTTGAAGTAGACTTCATTCATTCATGAAAAGCTGTGACTGATACATACAGAAAAAAAACTCAAATTACAAGCCAACTACTCATGGTTGGGACTCCACTAATACACAAATTAATTTGTAACTGATATGGTCTAAACTTCTAAAACTCTTTACAGACAAACGTCTGAGAGATCACACCCTGCCTGAAGCAGAGATTTCAAACCCTACCCTCCAGAGGAGGTGAGGACTTTCACTCTATGGATAAAATGTCTAAGAGAGTATTTCTTTTTTTATTATTAGCCTAAAACAAAGGAAATAACATAAAAGTAAATGATACATGGGAAAATAGTAAAATATAGTTTGGAAAGCTGTAGATTTGCATTTTCAACTTTAGATGGAAAAAAAAAGTAAACACAGAGACTGAGATGGTGCGTGAGGGACACGCACCACCCTGGGAGTACAGGGGACAATCGAATCTGAATAAACCAGTGGCCCTAGTCCCATAAATGCTGCGCGTGGCGGCGATAGAACTCCCCATGCGGTGGCACGTGGCTATCACGCGTACATTTTGGACCACGTGTGTGGCTCACGTGCCGCTCCATTCGACGAGATTCTTACGGTGGAGTGTGTGGTGGTCGTTGGGTTCTAGAAAACAACTGATTGTCATTTCACCCTATTTTAAACGAAAAATAAATAAATTCAGAAAAAATAAAAAAAATAAAAAACTAGAGAAAAGTTGGAGGAGAGAGCAGGGAGGGAGGAGCCGAAGCTCCAACCCCCTCTGGTCTGGGTTTTTGAGGGGGCACTCCAAATAGGAAAAGGGAGAGGCAGCAAGAGTTACACACTTTTGAACGTGAAGATAAATAAAACATGACAAATTTTAAGTTAGGTAAACAAATCAAATCTTGCTACTTGTCGCGAGGGCTCAAGTTTCAACAAAAGGTGAACAAGATAGGGAAGAGGCAAACTTGTCCAGCGTGAATAGTCCGAGAGAGGTGACGTGTGAGTTACAAGCGTATATATTCGACGACGCATAATCTTCACAAGTCTTATTATACAGAAATGGCCGGAAAGATGGAAGAGCATAGTACGAAAGGTGAAGATGAATTTGAGGGACATAGTCACATAAGGTTGTAACAAAGTCTAAAATAAATAATTGTATGGTTTACTTGTCCAATACCATTAATAAATAAATAAAAAAATCATGCTACCCCCTACTCTCGACACTCCTCACAGTATTCATTGAGAAGGTATTTTTTTTAAAAATATTTTTTAAATTCTTTAAATATTTAAAAAAATAAAAATAAAATTACAAATTAATTAAAAAAAATACTTCCTTAATCATTATTTAAAAATAAATAAACAAAAAAAATTCAAGATCCTCAATGAGCCCAACATTATAAAAAAAAAAAAAAGAATGCTTCACCCTTCGACCTCAATCTGGTTAATTCCACCGACATCCTTTACTTTTTTTTCATTCAGTTTTTTTTTTCTTTGGCGTTTGTTGTACTGTAAAATTACCTTTTATTTTTATTTTTTTTAGGCGTGTGAAATTACCTTGTGTTCTCGCGTGTGAGGCAGAATTAAGATTTAAAATCACATTTTTCTTTCGTATTCTGATACTATATAATAATATCACTTATTTAAAAATAAATAAATAAATACAAAGTGATAGATTTTATTATTTATATTATTAACATATGCAACGTGAAAATCACGTTGAGCCTTCAGCCTTGGGGTCAATCGAAAAACGTAATTTAATACTCCATCTTAGTTTTAATTTTTATTTTATTTTTTCTGCTTTGTCAGGAAAAAAATATGGAATATTACACCAATGAGATTAGAACCACATGGAGTTGCATTGAATGATATTCGGCCTCGACCCATAATTTTGGTACGTTTTTCTTGCAACGTCATGGTGGGGGGTAGCCCATCTCCACAATGTGTTAATGCTTACTTTTATCTAGGGGTGCTGCCTGTCCTGCCTCCTGCCCCCCATGAGTGGGGATAGTTTGGGTCTCTAGACCTCAACATCATGATGGAGATGCAAGACGAGCTATCTGTAATACCACTAGGAGGGTTAAATGGGCTGAGGGGACGAGGGAGGCTTTGGGCATGCAAGGCAAGGGGATTAAGGACCAATCGCTTGCCACCTAGAGGGCTAATTGGGCAGAGGCGAGGAGGGAGGCTTTGGGCGCACAAGGCAAGCCGACCGAGGACCAACCACTCACCACCTAGAGGATGACCGAGTTGTTGGCGAATCCCGTGAATTTAGGTGATGAGGCGAATCCCTTGAAATTAGGCGATAAGGCAAATCCCTTGATTTTAGGGGATTGGTGACTGAGTTGTGCTTCAAATTAGGAAGTTTATCCATTTGTTATTTGGTTAATTTGTTTCCGTTATTTTCGAAGTTTTTGGGATTGTTTCCTTAATTTTAGAAGTTTGATTTGTTTTGGGATTGTGATTTCAAAAGAAGTCGTTGGAGGGAATAATTGGGGGAGGGCTAGCCGAACCCTAGTACTATTTATTTTGGTTTTGCATTGTAATTGATTATCATGTTATTTTTAATAAAAGTGAAGCTTATGCTTTGTCACCCTAATTTTTGAGAATTGAGTGCTAGCCCAACTTAGTCTTGATTTTCATATTCCAACCATTCGGATCTTGGTATTGCCCCGAGGTAGCCCTTGATTCATCCATCCAACACGACCATAAATACCTGAGCGCGAGACATCTTTGTGGGTACAACAAAAAATAATCGGAAAAAGCTAAAAAAAATTCAAAACAACAATAATTCTACAGACTATTTCTAAAACCCATCAATCTTATCATCTCTAAAAAATTACAAATAGTGAAACACATGGCAAAAAAATCACGATCAGGGGAAGACCACAACATGATTGTGGGTCTGAGCAAAAAACTACAGCCACGAATGGTCGTGGGCTTGCAAAAAAACCTACGGCCATTTGTGACTATGGTTCCATGACCATGCTTCAAGAACGAGAATAAAAACTGAAAAGTGGAGGAGGAGGAGGAGAAGAAGAATAGGGGAGAGAGAGACAGAGAGAGAGTGAGAGTGAGAGAGAGAGAGAATAGAAGAGGAGAGGAGAGAAGTAAGAATGACATAGGGAGAGAAGTGAGGATAGGAGAATTAGGGTTCCTAAGTTTAATATACTCATTTGTAAGTATAAAACGATACCAGTTTATACTTACGAATTTGTTTATATATTTGTATACATATATATATTTATTTATATATATAAATTTGGGCCGGGCGGATCTTAGCTCAGCCTGGCCCTGTCTCCCGGCAACCAAAAGTTTGCAGTCCACGCACATGCCCCTCGTCTGCCGACGAGGTTGGCGGGATGGCAGATCCCCACTGCACACCCATACTTTTATCCAATTATATGTACTAAAAACCTCAAAGGAAAGAAAATAAATATAAGAAGTAAATCCTATATAATTTATTGTGCATTTGATATTGTTTAAAAATTTCACATACATTAATAAATATTATAAGATTTGTTTTATGTATTTCTCTCTTACTTGAAACCCAAAATTTCTTTTTTCCATATTTTACAGCAAAATTTTAATCAAAATCAAATGCTAAATAGCAATCACTCCTATACCTTTTTCAGTACAACAAACGAATGAATTTAAAAACAAAATGGTATTAATATATTTAATATTTTATTTTTCTTATTAATTGTGCTATTTTTACGGTATCCATTATTAATATATCATTTTCTTAAATAATGAGAAGATAAAAACAAATCGTGCTGCATGAGTAATAATATTCTCCTTCGAAAAGTGCTAAAAAAGGTCTCATGCAGAGCTGCATGTGGTACAAAAATAACTAAAAATGAAAGAAAAACATCACATGCAAAGTCTTGTTGTCAACCAAAGGACAAAACTAGAATCAGATGACTGGCGTAGAAGAAATTGTAAGCCACTAATCTAATAGTTTATATATAAATTATTCAAGTGGGGGAAAAAAGTGAGGTGTGTGCTTGTTTCCAAAGTGATCATGGGAAACGTGTTGGTTAGAAATTTTCACTGTTTTATATTGTTTTTTTAATGTTCATTTAAGTGGATATTTTTAAAACTTAAGAGATGAAATATTATGTTTAGATAGCCAAAACTACTGTATATTACAATTCCAAATGAGATGTTTTTATCTGAATTGTCTATTCAAACTCACCCTTAAATTATCTGAAATCATTTCAGAATCCAAACATATCTTGAGAGGAGTAAAAGATTTATTAGCATTACTAGTCGAAAATGATTTATGCAAGTACAAAATGTGCTAATCTTTTAAAAAAGTCGGTGCTACAAGGATGAGACTTTAATAGAAGAACTCAAACAAATGCACTTTTTTATTTTTTTCTTTAATCATTTTTTATAGATCTTTAAATATTTTTAAAAAATTAAAAAAATATCAATTCACTAATATTCACTTCTTTAATCCTCAAATAAAAAAAATAAAAAATAAAAATTCAATTAGTAGATTTATCTATCCAACTAGCATTTTCCTTTAAAAAAGATTGAAAGCTACTTCAGACCCCACCTTTAATTTATAATGAGTGCTGCATTTTCTTTTAAAAAAATTTGAATAGACTTGTACGCTTTGACCTGTATATAGTAAAGGAAAAGCTTCTTTGCCGCCTATGTTACCATTGGTCAATTTTTTTTTTTTTTACTTAGTGATTAAGGAAGTAATTTTAAGTACATTTGTGTATTTTTTTTTATTTTTTAAAAATATTTAAATATATTAAAACAATGTGAATAAAAAATTGTCTGGGCGGCATAGTAGCCTTACCTAATGTCTATTTTTCTATTTTCGAAGGTGCGTGAATATAACATGCATGCCACCTCACTTGCAAGTGAGTCTTGCATATAACCATTTATTTTAGGTTGTGTTTGGGTAGTGGAGTGTTAAGAAATAATCCTACATTATCTGTGGATAAGGTCTTAGACATGTTCATAAGTAATGAACAATCTTCTATTATAGGACTAGTTTTATGAGATGAGTTAGACCCATGAATTTCTTAACGATATCAGAGTCTGTCACAGGATGAATGTGGCCCAAACTATTTATCCCGTGACAAGGAGAAAAACAAATACTAGCCTGCACGTGAGTGAGGGTGTTGAATAATAATCTCACATTGTCTGTGGACAAGGGCTTGTGCATATTTATAAAGAATGATCAATCTTCTCTTGTAGAACCAGTTTTATAAGATGAGTTGGACCCATACATTTTTTCGTTATATCAGAGCCTATCATAAGACGAATGGGGCCCACATTACTTACCCCATGATAAGAACCAAAAAAATATTGGTCTGCACATGAAGGAGGGTGTTGAGGAATAATCTCACATTTCCTGTGGACAAGATCTTGGACATGTTTATAAGAGATGAACAATCATCTCTTGTAGAACCAGTTTTATAAGATGTTAGGCCCATGAATTTCTTCATGGTATCAGAGTCTGCCACATGACGAATGAGGGCCCACACAACTTACCATGTGACAAGGAACAGAAAAAAAAATTATGGCCTACATCTGAGGGAGTATGTGGAGGAATAATCCTACATTGTCTGTGGACAAGGTCATGGGCATGCTTGTAAGCAATGAACAATCATTTATTGTAGAACCGGTTTTATGAGATGAGCTAGGACCATGAGTTTCTTAATGGAGATCACTCTAGAACTATTCATTATTATATAATATTTTATCATTATTTTTCACTATTATTCAATATTTTATCATTACTTTTTTATTACCATTCGCAGATCATCTAAGATCACATTAATACCCGAACGTACTCCTAGATTTGGAGCCCTTTAGAAACTGTCTACTATACTCCCCTTGAGTAATGAATACTTGCATATCGTTAATGAAAAAAATTACTTAATAGATCACTTGAATGTCTGCAACACCAAATTAAGAAATTACTTGAATAGAAAAGACTAAAGAGAGAGGAAAAAATTAAGTGACCTATATGTTCAACAAAAATATATCATTAGAAGATCACATGAAAATGATATGATTCAAAGTAATCAAAACTAGATAATGCACATATATATTCTATAAGGAAAGGACAATGTTAAAACTAGTTATTATAAAAATGATTATAAAAACTAATTTTCTAATTTGGGCGTTACAAAGTCTGTGTTTATACGATTTATAATGATTTATGGAAAACCTAAGTTACATCTAAACTTATAATCTAAAAGACTAGTCAAGGTTATAAATAGAGTTTATTTGAATTATTATAAAGTCTAGTTCAGCCTAATTAGAACCAATATTAGACTTGATTGCACTTGCTATTCAAGAAAGAAGTGTCTCTAAATCCAAGCATGTAAGCAATCTCCCATATATTCCATTTCCAATTGGAGCTTATGTTCATATAACAGTTATCATAGTGTAATTGTAAGGCCCATCCTAATGCAGGCCTTGCCTCTATATGCACTAAAGTAAATCATATATAGGTTCCATTCTCTCTCTCTCTCTCTCTCTCTCTATGCACCTCTGACCATGTGGATTTATTCCTAAAAATTTAGAGGGATTTTAAACCTAAAGAATGTTAGAAAATTGAATTACTAAGAAAAAACAAACCGAAACGTATGTATTCTTATTGTTAAGTTGCTCTTTGTTGGCAGTCTGAAGATCCTCCTCCTTTTATTGTGTTGAAGATTCTTCATATTCGTTGTTAGTAGTAGGGGTGTAAATTCAAACCGGAAAACCGGACCGGACCGGACCGGACCGGACCGAACCGGACCGGTTTTACCGGTTTTGAACCGGTCCGGTCCGGACCCGGTTTTTAAAACGTAAAAACCGGCCTGTTCCGGTCCGGTTCCGGTTCCGGAATTTTTTGGACCGGACCGAACCGGACCGGACCGGTTGATTAAAAAAATAAAAAATAATATTTTTATATATAAGTTTTATACAAAATATTTTTTATATATTAAATATTAATATATATAAGTTTTATATGTAATGTATAATTATAAATTTTTATGTGAAATTTTATATATAACATATATATTCATATATGAAATAATTTCTTATTATAATTTATAAATTATTACATAAAATGTTAATACTAAATCACTAAAAGTTTATAACTAATACTAATATATAACTTATAACTATACCAATAGTCTAATATTAATACTATTATATAGTCTAATATATTAATAAAAGTATAAAACAATTTTTTTTAAATCAATTTTTTTTTTATAAACAAATTTTTAATGACAAATTGTGAAATTTATATTTTTAAAAAACCGGAAAACCGGACCGGACCGGACCGGAAACGGGTAAAACCGGAAGTACCGGTTTAGGAGGGTAACCGGTGCATAATCGGTTTTAAAAAATACAAAACCGGTACATACCGGTTCGGTCCTAGATTTTATCAAAAACCGGACCGGTTACACCCCTAGTTAGTAGACTAGGTTTGTGATATGATCTTCTTGTTGCCAAGATTTCCACTTGGTACTCATTGAACAGATTAGTCCACTAAGTATTGACCATTGCTCGATCTAACCTCTCTTTGGTAAAGTTAGCGTCTTTATGCTTATTACTTCAAGTGAATTTGTCACATTTCCATCCTGAGTCATACAAGTTATTATACTCGATAACTTGTCTAAACTCCTCCATTTGTTTTTCAGTCCTTGGTCTTCCTCCTTGCTTTTCCATTTTAAATAATATCTTATTAAAATCTTCAATAACACACCAAGCCTTATCAAAACTAGGTTTAGTAAGGACAACAAGACCCATGTTTCACTTCTTCTACTTGTTTCAGGATGCCCATAAAAACCAGTAAGAAACCACTAGACTCTATCTTCCTAATCAGTAATTTGAGCATGAATATGATGTTGGGAATAATTCACAATCTCCACAACAAAGTCATTATTCCATCGCAAAGCTAGACCCTTTTTTCTCCCCATAGAATCAACTTTAAAACATGAGTAAAATCCCAATCTTCTTTTAATAGGCTTAAATATTGTGTTTCTTAGTTTTGTGTCCATGAAAAAAATTAAGTTGGGTTTCTTTTCTTTAACTAAAAGACAGAGATCATGAATCGTCTAGGAGTTCTTAAGCCCCCAACTGTTCCAGCTTAAGTATTTCATGATAATTGTAGGAGCTGACTAGCAGCCTCGGCCACCACTGACTTATCCAAATTACACTCATTATCTTATTCATACCTTCTTTCTGTTTTCAAAGTTCCTTGGTTTACACTGTCACCATTGTCCTCATCTAGATTACATTTTTTTCCAACATTGAAACAGACAGATTGTGTACCTTGAATTCTTGCCTGCCTGCCTTTTCTAGCTTTTCTGATTCTTCCTCTTGGTGCCACTCCTAGTCTGAGTGTCATTTCCAGTGTGATGACCAATGCTACAATATAATTTGTGCATTGACACAATATAATTTGTGCATTGTCGTGGGCCTTTCTACTTGCATTTCTGAACTCACCATCTTGGGCTAAATATTCTTAAACCCATCATCCTAATCCAATAACTGTATCAATACTGGATTAGAACCATTGCCTTCTTGCTCAAAAGTTGACATATCTGATTCCTTATCCAATACTGCTACAAGTAGAATTTGTGCCTGTATGTGCACATCGTTGATGTGGCATTTTGCCACGTCATCGTTTGTATTAAAAAAAAAAACTAAAACTAAAGACCTTCGGCTGCTACCCAGAACATATGTGATTTCTCTCAAATCTCTCCCGCTCTTTCGTCTCTCTCAAATCGGTGTAGTTTCGTTGGCTGCTACCCACTCCTCGACGTCGAACCAGGTAAGATACTTTGACAAAGCTTTTTCTTTTGTTTAGAGGGACATGGAGGCTCTTCGCATGGATGGAAGGAAGCTGAAGGTGCAGAGGGCTAGGTTTTTTTTTTCATTGAAATGCACCGTTTCATGAGTTTGTGTTGGTGAGGAATGCGTTTGAGGATTGATCTATGAAACGCTTTGTTTTAGTAATACACGAATACACGCTGGACACCGTGCACGGGGCCTCCCCCAAGTATGCCTGACTTTTAGCATTTTTCAAAACCTAATTTGGCAATTTTTCATACCAAAAGTTGTTTCCTTTTATATTGATCTCCCCTATATTTTATTTAAATTTTAAATTTTATCTCGTCTATATAACCAAATAATAGGAATTGCCACCACGCAGCCCACGAGAGATGAGAAAGAGATAGTGTAACACACCTGATTGATAGTGATTGGATGACTAAAAAATATGAGAGAAAATGTAAGAAGATAGGTCAAATTCGAGGTTGACCTAGCTGCCAAGAAAAAGAAAGAAAAGAGAATAAGAAAATATTTTCATTAATGATTCTGGATGTCCATATAATTTTATCATTCTACTACATATACTCCTTTTCTAACCAACAAGCCAAAGCCCAGCAAATAAAGCAACAATTATAACTAAGGGCAAAACACACAGCCAACTCCCCAAACAAAAGGCCAAACAGACAACAAGTAAATTGGCCATGGCCCTACTTCAACAGAAATCCTACAAATAAAAGAGATGATAGCTTTCGGCCATAGGCTGAGCCTAACTACTAAACTCCTATTATCCACCCCAAACCCATTATGAATTTGGTCTCTATTTTCACAGTCACAAACGTGTGACAAACCCTCCTCCCCCTTCAAGCACCTTGTCCTCAAGGTGCGGTTAAGCTTCAATCCTTCTCTTGTAGCTGAGGCAAGCTACTTCCTTATTTGAAAGGCATCAAGGCATCCATCATATACTGATGCAGTACTAGCACACACGCGTGACTCACTTTCCTTATCAGTTAACCTTAAGCCAAAATCAATGACTTCCTTCAGCAACTCATATACAAGCACCCAGTTTTTGTGCAACAGATCTTCATTGAGTACACCAAAGTAATCTTTGATGACACCTACAATCCTCTGTAGCACTTTGATATTAGACCCCTGCTTCATTCCTCTATCAAATGGCTTAAAAACAACATTAAGTGGCAAAAAGTCAAGCAGCCGAGGCACAAATTTCTTAGCTCCTAAAGCATCCAAAACCATGAGATTTCTCCATTGCCCGCATCTGTTCATTATGAAAATCACCATGGATAAAGACTCTTGCAAGCAAGTGGCTTGCACAATTGGGTCATTTAGCCTCTTCCACTTCAAATCCTCATAAAAGAAGCGAGTCTTATCTGATATCCACTCTTCATTAGTGACCACACTTAACCGGGAAAAGATGCGCATTACCTCTGCATGGTTGTAACAGCTGCCTCCGTTGCTTACCAAGGGAGGAGCCGCCCTTATCATCATACTTTGAACAAAAGCAATCGTCATAGCAAATCCAATGCACCTAGTGCTAAATCCAGGGAAATTGAAAGGTGCTCCATCATATAGGAATATAGCTGCTAGTGGAGATAAAGCTAAGGGAGAAACATCATTGGCAAAGGAACATATGCCTGAAATGCACCCTTGAGCCAATCCCTGTTCGTAGGACCCAACTTGTTTGGGAACAATGCTCCTCGTACATGGATGTGCTAGAGAAAAAATTACGAATAACATAGCAGCAACATAAGGAACCCAGAAGGACCACGCAATGCTGTAAAGAAACATATGTGCATAGTTAAATAAGAGCCCTACTGAAAGTAGCTTTGCCTCTCCTAGATCAAGAACTAATGTAGGCATGATAAATAGTTGTGATATGCTCCCTGAAATCTGAAAAATGACCATTAAGTTAACAAACTGGTCCTTGTTAAAATGAAACCTGGCTTTTAAGTAATACATCATTGGACCATGAAGGCCAAAATCTGCTAGATTGTTAAAAAAGGAAACGACAACAGCTTGGGAAAACGTCGAACTAGTGTTGATCAAGGAGACCACATCCTCCAAACGTCGAGCCAGCATACCATTCCTGTTCGATTCTCCATCCGATTGAGTAATGTGCAATTTATCCTTTGAGAGAATTGGAGTTAAAAGTCCGTCATCTACAATCAAATCCAGGAGGAATACCCTCACATACGCCGCAGAATCATAGCCACCGACACCGCAACCTGAAAAGTAGAAGACGTGGAGAGAAAATGAGTGAATAGGGTTCCGTAGACGAATGTAGAGGATCCAATCCTTGGTAGAACACCGAAAGCTGATGCTCTTCGCCCCCTGAGACATTATTCACCTTCGATGTTACCCCAGAAACCTGATAAGGTTCGGATAGAGCTTGGGGCCACGGGCAAAGATCTTGAGCTTGTGCAGCTCCTCGTGGAGCACTTGGACTATGTATTAAAGACGATGGCTGGATTGAAGGAAACTGTAAGTCTACTTGCAGGTCGATTCAGCGGAGGCAGAAGACTGGTTGAGAGCGAGGGAAGGTGCAGGGTGACAGAGCATCTTCCAGTTCTTGGTCTTTTTTATCATAGACATAATAAAAAATGAATTCGAGAACTCAAGACTGAAGGTGTTGCCACCGATTTTTGTGTCTTATACGCAGTAGATTTTGGGTATTCTGTTGTTGGTTCGTTGGGGTGAGGACATAAAATGGAAAAAAATTTGGCGCTCATGGGAAAGAAAAAGGGAGGGTGAGGACAGAAAAATTTCGAAATGAAGACACTAAAAATCACTACCACCAAGAGCAAACTCCCTAATCTGAAAATCTAATCGTGAAATTTGAGGTTGGAGCCGTAATAATGTTGTATTCCATATTTGAGAAATCCCCAAAATTGCACGGCTCATTTTCCTCTCTCGCCCTTCTCTGACTCTATACATGATTTTGGAAATGCCAATTTTGAAATTGAGTCTGGAGACATAGTCACTGCATCTTCCTCTTGTAATTGGTTGAAGCTTTCCTGAAACTTGATGGCAAATTTGTCAAGAGACTGTTGAAATACTTGGTGTATTTTGTCGTGGCTCTCCCTAAAATCATTCAAATGTTGATGGATAACGTCTAAGTGATGAAGATTTTGTTCCAGAAGCTCTTTGATATTGAGTAAGGATGAGATAATATTTTCCATTTTCACGGATTGATAAACCCAATACAAGGAAAATTTAGTTTTGGATACCACTTGTAACACACCTGATTAGTAGTATTTGGATGACTAGAAAATATGAGAGAAAATGTAAGAAAATAGGTCAAATTCAAGGTTGACCTAGCCTCCAAGAAAAAGAGAGAAAAAAGAAGAAAATATTTTCATTAATGATTTTAGATGTCCATACAATTTCATCATTCTATTATATATACTCATTTTCTAACCAACGGGCCAAAGCCCAGCAAATAAAGCAACAATTATAACTAAGGCTAAACAGACAGCAAGTAAATGGGTCATGGTCCTTCTACTTCAACAGAATTTCTACAAATAAAAGAGATGATGGCTTTGGGCCATAAGATCAGCCCAACTACTAAACTCCTATTATCCAACCCAAACGCATTATGAATTTGGGACCTATTGTCACGGTGACAGACGGAGAGAGCCAGAGTGCAACGCGAAGAAGCTGAGCTGAGCAGAGCAATGGCGATCGCCTTCTGCTTCAACCCTTCCTTCTCTCTTTCTCCACTCTCCGAACTCGATTCCTACCGTCCACTCGCTTCCTCCTCGTTGTCGCCTCCTTCCTTCCTCTCCAGCTCCGCCTCAATATATCACCCGCTCCCGCCCTCCGCCTTCTCACACCCTTGTACGTCCCAAAAAACGTCGTTTTGGCCTGAGGAAACGATGGAGACGACGAAAATAGCAACAACAACAAGTACGAAGGCGGGGGAAGAGCGGGGAATGCGGGGGACAAGAACAGGGAGGAGGCAATGGTGGTGCTGGCGGAGGCGGGGTGACTCTTGGAGAGCATGCCAAAGGATCTGAGGGCGGCGGTCGAGGCCGGGAGGATCTCGGGATCGGTGGTCGACAGGTTCTTGGAGCACGAGAAGGCGGGGCTGTTTCACTGGTTGATGCAGTTCGACGGCTTCAAGGAGCGCCTTTTAGCCGATGACCTGTTCCTCGCCATGGTCGGAATCGAGTACTGCATCGGAATGTTCACCATGGTACGGATTTTTGTATATAAACTGTGATTCATTTTACGAGAACTTGAATATATGCTTTTCCTGATAGGACATAAATATTATTACCACCATGAAAAAGTAGATTAGGTTAAACATTCTCCATAGAGTTTGCAGAGCTTAAGGCACATTGAGAAATAGTAATTAATAACTGGACTAACAGATATCAGAATAAAATTATGCATTCCAAAACAAACGGTATATTATAAAAAGCTAGGACTATTTAGCTGGGGGAGTACTGAGAAACCACCTTTCTGACCATCTTTGAATCAAAATCAGTTTCCCCATCTCGAAGAACTTCATGCGAACAAAGTCCATTCCTCCCGCAACACTTTTCAAATTGCTCATTTGCTTCACTGCACCACACTGGTTGGTTGACCAAGTTCCCCATTCTTGCATCATCAACATCATTACCATGCTCTGTAGCACAAGCCAGAAAATTCCTTAAATAAGGAGAGAGGTTATAAATTTAACCCAAATGTGATGGAAAAATCAGAGCATAAAAAAGTATCTAGTGAACTAGACAGAGAGAGAGAGAGAGAGAGGGATTTATTTTTATAAGTAAGAAGTAATTGTATTGATAAAGATAGGCATAGCCCCAGTACAATACACTAGAGTACACCAAATTAAGAGCTAAAAAATGTTACAAGAAAATCATGGAAGCTAAGACAATTTAACTCTAAAGCAATGGCCCCACATAAATAAAGTCTTCATAAAAAACTCCTAAACTCCTCCGAGGATCGTTCATGATCCTCAAAAAATCTATCATTTCGTTCTCTCCAAATACACCAGAAAATACAAATAGGAGCCATCTTCCACACAACTGCAATCTGTGGTGTCCCTGTGATCCCTCTCTAGCTAGCTAGTAGTTCCACCACCCTTCCCGGCATTACCCATGCTAATCAAATTCTGCTGAAAAAATCGTTCCATGTCCCTTGCAAAATCACAATGTAAGAGTAAATGATCTACCGTTTCCCCACTATTTCTGCACATATAGCCCCAATCCATAATTATAAGCCCACACCTTCTAAGATTATCCATGGTTAGTATCTTTTCTAAAGCTGCTGTCCAAACAAAGAACGCAGCCTTTGGAGGTGCTTTACTGCTCCATTTATTCTTCCACAGAAACTTGGGCCTAGCTTGGGCTGTAAGTACATCATAAAAAGAGCATACCAAGAATTTCCTACTCTTAGAAGGTCTCCATTCCATCATGTCTTCAGTTGGAACCGCAATACAAATGTTATACAGCAAGCTGAAAAAATCCACCAAAGCACTCACTTCCCAATCTTGTACCTCCTTTGTAAGGTTGATGTTCCACTCCTGTGAGCCATGTCTTACTGCCCTCACATCAGCCACCATAACTTCCTTTTCTCAGTGCAATTCTAAAAATATTAGGATAAGCATCCTTACAAGCTGTATCTCCCACCCACACATCATTCCTAAAGTTGATTCTGCTGCCCACCCCCAAACTCAGCCTAGTATTGCTTGAGAAAACCTCCCACCCTTGCCTAATATACTTCCACAACCCAACACCCTTATTAGAACACCAACCCCCCTTGCTCTAAAAAGGCTAGTTTATGGATGCTAAACCCTTCTTCTGTTATGCCATGCATTTGGAAGAAAAGGAATGGTTGGACTTTTGAGGATTGTGAGAAGATGGTGACAAAAGTCAGGATGTTTTCTTTTGAATGATGGCCCAATCTTGTTTTTCCTTTTCTAGTTATCAGGATGTTTTTACAGCTTTTCTTTTTCTTTTCTTTTTTTTCTTTCTTTCTTTCTTTTTTTTTTTTTTTTTTTTTTTTTTTTTTTTTTTCTCTTAGGTTGTATATCACATTACTCCTTGTGTACTAGGATTACATCCTTTTTTATTGTCAGTAAAATTTAACTTTTCCAAGGTAAAAAAATAAAATAAGAGGATTTTTTTATTGGTAATCAAGATATTATTGTATTCGTAATAATAAGCATAGTCTAAATAAACAGAAAGTATACATGAGAAGTACCTAGCTAGAGTTTACAATAGAAAGTAGAAAGTCATGGACATATATTCTGTTACAAACAATGGCCCTCACCCAAGAAAACAATGTTTTAAAGAAAAAAACTTTCAGCTCCTCCATTGTTTTCTCTTGGTTTCCGAACCTTCTATCATTTTGCTCCCGTCAAAGGCACCAACACATACATATAGGGACCATTTTTCAGATTTCTTGAACTTGTGAATTACCTTGGAGGCCTCTCCAGTATGCTAGAAAATCCACAAATCTACGGGGCATCACCCAAGATAATCCAAGTCCTATAAAAAAATCAGCCCACATCTAACTCAAAAGGATTTGAATTGCAGAATATATCTCAGGAAAAGGAAATCAAACAATCAAGCAGGATAAACCGTATATATAAATAAATAATAAAAGATAAAAGAAACTTCTAGAGGTAAAGAGAAAACAGGATAGATTGAATGAAATGAAAATTCAATAAGATTATGGAGGCACACTTCAGGGGATCCCCCTTCACATGAGAAGAAAATTTTATTGCAGACTTAATTGGTTGTCTATGAAAGCTAGTGAAATATAAGCAAATTCATAAACAAGAATTTCGCTGCAGTTATCATAAAACAGGATACATATTTGTAGTAAAAAAAACCTGGGACAGCAAGAGAGATAACTATGACCAGAAAAGTTTCTAGAAAATTCAAAACTTGAATAAAAACTTCCCAAAAAGCAATTTGAGCAACACCAGAAAGGTAACTAACAAAACCAACTAGACCCCTATCCATTCCTTATTTCTCTAGTCCTCCAGAGAGATGTATATGGTTTGCTAATATCCATTGCCTATAAATTTGATTTCAAATTTTTTTTTTCGAGTTCGACAGAATTCCCTTTTTTAGAACCATGGAGTAAAGTATCCATCTCAACATATTTATGTCATTGCATAAATGAAAAAAAAAAGAATCCAAAATGTTTCACCTTAAATGTTTTGACACTAGAGAGTAACATGAACTTGTCTTCTTGATAACCTGTCCATGTTTCTTACATGGATGACTAGCGGTTCTTTGCAAGTTAGAGCAAGCACCTTCAGAGCATCTACTGTCCTGCTCTTCTCAAATTTCCCAGAACACTAGCAGGAAAGCACTAATCCCACATTTCCCATTACATTATCTAGGGATATCTCCACCATCTACAAAAGAGTTTAGAAACTTCATGCCTGATGCATGGGAAAACACCCATAATCTGATGACAATGAGCCCATATTTCTTTTTGACAAGTAGATAATGAGCCCAGATTCCATAGCGAGCTGTAAGGAAACAAATTATCCAAGTTTTCACTAATTGGTTGGTACAAAAGAAGAATCAAGATGCCAAAGACCTAAAAAATTCTCTTCAGCACGAAAGAGAATTCAAGTTTCTCTAAGCAGGAGAAATTCTCCAAATGAAACAGAACAAGAAAGGAGCGTTTCCACTCTCCTCAACAACTCTGGATAAGAAAGATCTCCTACATTAATTGAGAAAATAGTTTCCATATAATTCCGATAATAGTACAGACTGGCAAATATGGCAAAACAAGAAACGTTTGGAAGATATAACTTGGATATGATAAAGATACATATAGGCATACGACAACCTAGATTACATAGGAAGAATAAATGGAAAGCCAAAACTTAATACGATACAAGGAAAGAAATTTGGAACTGGCCTGAATGATGTATGGTGCATTAAAGATGATAGCCTGAGTTGGAGCAAGGGATGGAAAAATAAGCTATATATGGACATTATGTTTGGGATGATTTTATTGAATCCAAGGGCAAAGTTTTTTGTCTATAAGTGAGACTAAAGGGAATAGTCTAATTTACAGTTCTAAATCAGAAATGTATTTACTTTCTTCTGTCCCATTAAGGCTTGCAAGTACATTTATATCGATTGCATTAGTGTGGATGATTAGATTACATAAAAAGTAGGCAAAAATAAGAAGAAAGAAAAAAATGCAGCATGAACAGACCAGAAAGCAACATTTCAGAGATGAAAAGAATATTAGTTATATCAACAAATATGTTGTCAAAGCAATCAGGCTTATGAAGGAACGAGTATTGGCAGCAACTACTTCTTTTGAAATCTGTGAAATGACCATAGTTTCATGCTATTAATTCGATTCCATTGTTTATTGTTCTTAGGCACCAGAGTTGCACATGGAGATCCACAAGCATGAGCTTGGTCAACAGACTATGGGTGGGGCATCCTCTGCTTCTACTTCTGTTAATGAAAAGGTTAGATTGTCAACGTTTCCCTTCACTTTATAGTTTATGCAAGAGGATTCTGTAAGCTGTAATTGTGTAGAGCCTGTTGACTTGGCTGGAAACCCTTGTCAGGGTTGAACAAATCATTGACCAATGTCTTTCGTTTTTTATTCCAAAATTTCTATTAACATAAAATATTTCTCTAAACTTGTAAAGTCACTGTTGGCTTTTTGTTCTTTGATTTGTTGATTGTGTTTGGATATCAAGTCCTAGTGTATTACAGCTTTTATTTGGGTATCGGTTGTCATCTATGAGCATATGTTTGTTCTGCACGTTATTGTAACGTGGCTCATCTTTATGATTTGAACAGAATATATACCCTGGGTATGAATCTATTTAACTGTTATATGTGTTATTCTTAGGGGTGTGATCACCAAACGGTGTACCCCTTGGAATGACACCCTCTAACATGGTGATGGTTCCCATGAGGGATGATGTTTAAGGAAGTGTCACTTCTTAAGGTTGTGACCTTTGGGTTACCATTGGTTTATCAATGGTTGTACCCTTTTCAATAGGTTATGTCACTTCTTAAGGATGTGACCTTTGGGTTACCAATGGATGTGCCCTTTACCAACCAGTGCATGATGACCTATAAATAGGGGTCATTGGTGCACAAATGAGATCACTCAAATCCCTTTGTTCATCACCAACTTGTGGGACAAATACCCTCACGGGAGTGTCGCCATATTGTTGTAATTTCTGCTTCTTGTGGAATTCTATTGAATCCCATGAATTGTGGTTTTTGAATGCTGCGTAGCATGTAAGAGCTCTCTACCACCCTCTCAATGTTTTCAATTGAGTCACTGGTGTATTTTTACAGTTGAGATTTTTTATGTTTTCCCCCTGTTGTCTTCTACTTTCTGTTTCCTACACATGGTTTCTCTCATTTTCCTTGAGTTCTCTCAAAACTTATCTTGAACTGGAGTGGGAAGTTTTTAGATTATCTTTCATCCCATTGCAAGATTGCTAATTCTTTGTGGAGTGAAAAATTGGAGTTGGTTTGGCTTGTGCCTCGTGGCATGACCATTCATGAAAACCATATCTTTTATCCCATTAATGGCATGACCATTCATGAATTTCTTGGATTCAGAAAGTGTCTCGTCTCGTTTCATCTTATTTTATCTCATTTCATCATTATAAATTTTTTAAATTTCTACACAAAATTATATAATAAACAATTCAATTTTTTTAAATCTCAATTTAACATTTTCAAATTTCAAAATAGTAATAATATAAAAAAATAATATTTTAACAATATTTTTTACAACTTTCATGTTTTATCTAAAACTATCTCATCTCATCTCTAAATCCAAACCAGTAGGCAATATGCAACCAGTGAAGATTTAATAATAAAAAAATAGAATTTAGAATGGTTGTAGTTGGCTAGAACCTCAACTAAGTTATCCACAAACAAGACAGTATCATCGTCTGTTACTACATACTATCTCACATCTTCATCTTCCTGTCTAAATGTCTCCATTATTATGCGTACTATTCGAACTTGAATCGGCCTCACAATTTTCGAGTATACTTTTCAGTTTATTGATGTTTTCATTGATGCGAAGAGGAGGAGTAAACGGCACCTACAACTGCAAGCCCCCCTCTTTCTCTCTCTCTGTTTTTACTAGTTTTCAATGTCTCAAATTCTTTCGCTAAACCTCGATATTCTCCATTAAAATATTAAAAAGAGCACAACTTATAAAGAGAGAGACAGGGAGGGGTGGGGGGGGGAGACAAAAAAGGAAAGAGAGAAAAGACAAGAAATAATCTTCTACATGTGTCTAAATTTCAGTTTTTTTTAAGAGAAAACAACGGTAGCTCAATTTTATTAATAAATTCTAATTTATGACAGAAGAATACCGTTAAAATAATCAATTAGATTAACAAATATGCAACAAAACCAAACCCAGGTGTAAAATTTTTTTTAAAAAAAATTACCAGTATAGAAAACAAGAAACTATACAAATAATTCCAGAACAAGAAAACGATAAACAAATTATAAAATCTTTGACAAGAAAACCAAACTCAAGTGTAAAATTTTAAAAAATAAAATAAATTTTTTTTTACCAGTATAGACAAGAAAACAAGAAACTATACAAATAATTCCAGAACAAGTAAACGATAAACAAATTATAAAACCTTTTGACAAGAAAATAAAATTCCTCCCAGCCTTGTTGACTTTTCCGAGGATAAGGAAAATTTCATTTATCAAGTCTTATTAAACCTTTTATTAAAGAAGTGGTTTCCGAAGACAAAAAACACGAACCATTAAATCCTTTAGCTCCCATTAGTTTTCCTGTATGAATCACAAGCCCCATTACATGATCAGCAGCGTTATTGGTAGTCTGACCCATATAAGACGCAAAACAACATAGCAGCATATCACCATTTCAATTCCGAATGATCCCATCAGAACCTGAAAATCCAGGATTACCAAAAGAACAACCATCTATATACATTAGTTTATTGTACGTTTTACGTGACGAATTTTTATTAATTAATATTAATTAAAATATAGTTTTCACCCAACCGACGGGAAGCATTTTCCTTAAAATTAGGAACCTGAAGGATGCCAAAATGAATAGCTAGGTACGTTGGACCATATTGCATGTACTAATGGTTTTAGATGGCAAAGTTTCAGCTGTACTAATTTATTTATTGGATTCCTTAATTTATTTATTGTTTAAAGAAAAAGCATCTTCATTTCTTGTTTGACTTTAACACGCAGCAGCACATGCAAGAATTCATATACTATTAGAGACGGCCAGTCCTCTGTATTCAAAGCATCTTTGATGGATAGAGACATCAGTCATATCGTCGAGGTGGTAATATTTTGTAATATAAAAACACTTTGATACATAACAAAGTAGAGCAGTATAACATGTAGCACGAGTTTGTTCCGAGAAGAATTTTTTATTTATTTTTTCATATTCTTAATTATTTTTAAAAAAAAATTCACAACATTATTATAAAATAATTTTTTAATCACTAATAAAAAAACTTTATAGGGAGAAACTTCGGGAGAAATGCTCGGGAGATATTTCTCTAGAAAGTATCACCTTGATTTGGTTATACAATTCAAATTATCTTATCTAATCTTATTTAATTATAATTTTCTCAAATTTTCATACAAAATATAATAAATAATTTAACTTTTTTAAATTCTAAACTAAAAATTATATTTTATTCGACTTTTAACTTTCATTTCATTTCATCTCATTTGTATTTCAACTTTTTCAAATCTCAAAACAATAATAATATTAAAAAATAACATTCTAACAATATTTTTTTCAACATTTTACCTTTCATTTTTTTATCTAAAATCATCTCATCTTATCTAATTTTTGAATCCAAACCAGCTTATAGCAATATGCAATCAGTGAAGATTTAATAATAAAAAAATAGAATTTAAAATGGTTGTAATTTGCTAAAACCTCAACTAAGTTATCCACAATCAAGACAGTATCGTGTCCATCATTACATACTATCTCACATCTTCATCTTCCTGTCTAAATGTATCCATTATAATAATGCATATTATTCAAACTTGAATCGGCCTCACAATTTTTGAGTATACTTTCAATTTATTGATGTTCTAGTCTGGTTTTTCAGATACAAGGGATGCTTTTTATTGCTCTCTGTGTAAACCCCATGTGTCATGTCTATTACAACGGTATTCTTTCGTCACAAGTAATAATTTTTAATACAATTAGAATGGGTCACTATTGGACATGTGATCCCGTCTTTTCTTAAAAAATAAAAAAAAAGTTTGAACTCTAGCGTGCATGGGTGCTGTGTCTAGAAAAGGATATTTCCGGATGATGTTTGGTGGCCACCAAGCTTCAATGTATGGTTTTTTGTACTTCCATGCGGTTCATGGAACCAACTATGCCAAACACAATTAGCTGACATATGTAGGAGAATTGGTGATAATGGGAGTTGAGGAGTCCATCTCAATCTCTACATTCCTGAAACCAAGCAGATCAACTTGGCGAAGAGCATGAACAAGCCCCATTCCCTGATCAGCAGCGTTAATTCAGGATTACCAAAAGAGCAACCATCAACGTTAGTTTATTGTACGTTTTGCGTGACAACTTTTTATTAACTAATATTAAAATATGGTTTTCATCCGACCCACGGGAAGCTTTTTCCTTAAAATTAGGAACCTGACGGATGCCAAATTAGAATACCCGAAAATGAAACTCAGGCTAATTAATGGAACATATTGCATCTACTAATGGTATTAGATGGCACCTCGAAAAGTAGATGTTGACTAGTCAAAGTTTCAGCTGTTCAGATTAACAAATAAATAAACTAATTTATTTCTTGTTTAAAGAAAAAGCATCTTCATTTCTTGTTTAACTTTAACATGCAGCAGCACATGCAAGAACTCATAAACTATTAGACACGGCCAGTGGTCCTCTGTATTCAAAGCATCTTTGATAGATATATAGATAGAAACATATTGTCGAGGTGGTAATATTTTGTAATATAAAAACACATCGATGCATAGAAAGTAGAGCAGTATAACATCCACCCAGGATGTAGCACCAGTTTGTTCCGAGAAGAACAAAAAAAAAAAAAAAAAAAAAAATTTATTTGTTTATTAATTTTTTTTCATATTCTTAACTATTTTTAAAAAAGAAAAAAATCCATAATATTATTAAAAAAAAATTTCTTATTCACTAAGCAAAAAAAATTTGTAGGGAGAAATGCTCGGGAGATTTAGCATTTCTCTAGAAAGTAACACCTTGTTTTAGTGATACAATTCAAACTATATATCTTATTTCATCTCATTTAATCATTATAATTTTCTTAAATTTTGATATAAAATATAATAAACAATTCAATTTTTTTAAAATTCTAAACTATAAGTTATATTTTAATTATATTTTATTCAACTTTTAAATTTCATCTCATATCACCTCATCAGTGTAACGAAACTAGCCCATAGGATAACACGTTAGTTTACACAAGTTTCTGAATTAGCCTTGTTTGTTTTGAATATAATACAAAGTTGAAAGTTGAATAAAAGTTAGGTTGAGATAAAAGTTGAAAATTGAATAATATATTATTAAAATTTATTTTAGGATTTGAAAAAGTTGAATTATTTATTTTATTTCCTATAAGAATTTGAGAAAGTTGTAATGGTTAGATGAAATGAGATAAGATGAAATGAAAAATTTTGTGAAACTGAACTAGACCAAGTGTGTTGGATAAACGTAACGCTTTAGTTTACACAAATACACACACACACATATATATATATATATATATATATAATATCACAAATATAATAAGAAAAGTATACTGCGTATACAAATTAAAATTTCTATAACTAAACAGAAAAATACAAGTACCTATTATAGCAATTAATTCAACAAAAAAATGGTAAAAACAAAATATATCAAGAAAATAGTTTACCAAATAAGTGTTTGAATCGAGGTAAATTCATGTAGTCCATTCTATAATTGTTAAGGGTGACAATATATTACATCAATCGTAAATTCGACATAAACACCATATGACATGAGCGGATTTGTATATGATATAAATGAGTTTGAGTTAAAATGGATTAGTCCGTTAAGATACGATTAATAAACGAGTCAATTCGCGAAACCTACAATAAAGCCATATAGCGCTGATAAATTTTATTTTTAAACTTTATAAATTTAGTCTTACACGTATTTTTTTTCTTGTTGGAAACATATGACATTAATATTAGTATTTAACTACATCATATCTCAAACTATTAAACTGTTTTTGATAATAAGTAATTAATATTAGGTTTTCTTATATATTATTAGTTTGGATATTGATTGTAAAATATTTTATCATAAATCCAGTTGTAGTTGTAAATTATTTATATAGTTTTCCTCGTATTAGGTTTGAGATTATACTAATTGGGTTAAAGAATAAATATATGGGTTTGAAGCGGGTTAAATGGGTCGTGTCCAGATTAATATAATAAAAATTAATTACTAAACAGGTTAAACGAGTCATGTCATGTCACTTGTTAATTAAATGGGTTGAGTTCATGTTTTAAGGTCTAACCCATTTAATTAAACGGATCGGGTTCGGTTGACCTATATATTGTAATATTCATAACTTGACACAATACGAATACAATCCACAAACAAGAATTGACACCTCTAGTATTTGCCCAAAGTCCTTTTACAAAGTTGAGAAGTCAAAAAATATGTGATAGAAACACCATTAGCATCTACTTTAACTAGACGATAAACCACAAAATTACTCTCATAGTAAAACTATTGAAGAGGGACCGGACCTATAAAGCTAGTTGAGAAAAAGATGTCAGTTTAAGTATTATAAGACTTTCAACGAGGACATTTTGAATTAAAAAACCAAAAGACAAGAATGGTTGAATATGATTGAAATACATGTTAGGTTTGTAGAGTTTGATTTGTTGTTGTAGCTGTTCTATTTGAGCACCCGAATTGTTATGTTATCAGAATTGGGTCTTAAAATTGAATTCTGGCTCAAAACTTCATCTTATTAATTAAATATTTCACAAATTAAATATACTTATTTTAGAATATCCAAGATGAAGCAGTATTGGATGTAGAATTGAATAGAATATTGTCGTTGCCTATATTTAGTTGGTAGTTGGGTGTAATAATGTAGTTGCCATTAATTAATCTTGGGGATACAAAAATAAGGTAAAGAAAAAGCACTAGGCAAAGCATCTTCAGCACTAACAAGAAAAGAAAATTCATGTTTAAAAAATTCATGCAGCAGCACATGCAAGAACACATAAAATATTGGCCACGCTCTGTGTCCTCTGTATTCAAAGCAAATACTGTTTGACTTGGTCTATGCCAATAGGAACTTTCCCATGCAAGGCCTTATAAAATGTTGGTCCCGCCTTGTCCTATGTACGTATTCAAAGCAAACATATCTTCCGTCTATCCCTTTAGTGATTCATCAAGAGCGGTTTTTAGCATTCCTTCACCGACCATCAACAAATGGCAGAAGGCGTTCTCTTCAACATTGCTGCACGAATCATTGAGAGCTTAGGATCCCAGGCTCTCAAAGAGATCGGACAGCTTTGGGGTGTCAGAGATGAACTTGACAAGCTCAAGGATACCGTTTCGACAATCAAAAATGTGCTTCTTGATGCTGAGGAGCAACGGGCAGTGAACAACCATCAAGTTATTGAATGGCTTGAAAGGCTTAAGGATGTCGTTTATGATGCAGACGACTTGCTGGATGGTTTCTCCACTGAATGTCTGTTGCGAGAGATGATGACTCGGGATAAGATGGCAAAAAAGGTACGAATCTTCTTCTCCAAATCAAACCAGCTTGTCTATGATCTGAAAATGGGCCTTAAGATTAAAGCGATTAGACAGAAGTTAGATGCCATTGCAGATGACAGGACGAAATTCAACTTGGTGGAACGCCCTGTAGAGATAGGAGTCAGGGCTAGGAAGAGGGATGATAGTCATTCCTTTGTACTCGAGGGAGAAGTTATTGGTAGAGAGGATGCCAAGAAGGAGGTCATAGATATACTTCTTTCTGATAACAATGTTAAAGAGAATGTAGGAATCCTTCCGATTACTGGCATCGGAGGATTAGGAAAGACCACACTAGCTCAATTCATATTTAATGATTTGAAAGTAGATAAACATTTTCAGCTAAAAATGTGGGTGTGCGTCTCTGATACTTTTGATGTTAGAAAAGTTGTTGAAAAAATCCTAGAATCGGCAACAAAAAACAAACCAGATAGTGTTGAAATGGATACACTGGTGCATGGTCTTCGAAAAGAAATTGTTGGAAAGAAATACTTACTTGTGTTGGATGATGTTTGGAATGAGGAGGTTGGAAAATGGGATGAATTGAAAAAACTATTGATGAGTGGTGCAAGTGGGAGTCGAATACTAATAACTACACGTAGTGCAAAAGTTGCAAGAATTACCCAAACAATTGAACCATATTCCTTACAAGGTTTTGACAGCCAGAAGTCATGGTGTTTATTCAAGCAAGTGGCATTTGAGAACGGAGAAGAGCCAGTGAATTCTAGAAAAGTGGAAGTTGGAAAGGAGATTGTAGAAAAGTGTTCAGGCGTCCCTCTTGTCATCAAAACAATTGGAAGGTTACTGTCCTTGGAAAATTCTGAAGCAGGGTGGGTTTCTTTCGGAAAAGACAAACTGCCAAAAATAAAAGAAAATGAAATCATACCAACTCTTAAGCTGAGTTATGATCAACTTCCATCACATTTGAAACAATGTTTTGCTTATTGTAGTATATTTCCCAAGGATTACGTGATGAAAAAATCAAAATTGCTAAATCTCTGGATAGCACAGGGGTTTATCCAACCATCCAATCGAAATGAATGTCTTGAAGATGTTGGTGATAAGTATTTCATGCATTTACTTTGGAGATCGTTCTTTCAAGAAGCTAAAATGGATTATCTGGGCAACCTAATTACGTGTAAAATGCATGACCTCATGCATGATCTTGCAATGTCAGTGGCAGGATCATTGATCACCCAATTAGAATCTAAGGAAAAAATCATTGGTGATCAGAAAACTCGGCACGTAGCAGTCGTCGACAATATAGATATTTCCTTCGTAAATCCAACTTCCTTGTCTAAAGTCAGTAGGATTCGAACACTTCTTTCGGTTGGTGAATGGAAGGATTTGCAAGAGTCGAGCACTTCATGTGAAGCAATCTTTTCAAATTTGAAGTTCTTGCGAGTGCTGGATCTACATGGAAGACAACTTGATGTAGTACCGAGTTCCATATGTAAGTTGAAGCATTTAAGAGATCTTGATCTTTCAGGGAATAATAAAATCGAGAAGCTGCCCGAATCCATAACAAGATTGCAAAATTTGTGTACACTAAGACTCTCTAATTGCACACAACTGAAAGAATTGCCTAGAGGAATTACGAAATTAGTCAACCTCAGGCATCTTTACAATGATGGATGTTCGAATTTGACTTATATGCCACGTGGATTGGGGGAATTGAAAAATCTCCAGACATTATCTATGTTTGTTGTCCACTCTGATTCGGCCTCAAAGTATGGCTGTACTTTAAGCGAGCTAAATAGACTAACTAGCTTAAGAGGAGAATTAGGGATTTCGGGTTTGAGAAGTCGGGAGGAAGACGTCGCAAATCTAAAGGAAAGAGAACATCTTCAGGTTTTGTATTTATATTGGAGGGAAGAAAATGTTATTAATGCAGGTGATGAAATGGCATTGGAAGGCTTTGAACCTCACCCAAATCTTAAACAGCTGGAAATATATGAATATGGGGGTGTGAGGGTTCCGATGTGGCTTTTGTCACTCACAAATCTTGTTAACTTGGTTTTACGGGGTTGTAGTAAATTGAAATATTTGCCACCATTGAGTGGACTACCCTTTCTTAAGACTATTTATCTGGATGGACTTGATGAAATAGAGTACGTATCAGATTGTAGTGACAACAATGAGTTATCTTTATCTTCTTTTTCTTCATCATCAGAATTCTTTCCATCTCTTGAGACTATTTACCTAATTGAGTGTCCTAATCTGAAGGGTTGGTGGAGGAGGAGGAGTGATTCTTATAATGTGGATGTCAATACTACTACTGATCATCAAAATTCCTTTGAAACTCCATCATCAATGACGAGGAGAAATGCTTTACTACTCCCTTCATTTCCTCGTCTTTCAGAATTAAAAATATGGGAATGCCCTATGTTGACTTCATTGCCAATGTTTCCACATCTGAAAGAAGTGTTATATCTAAGGAATGCCAGGTGGAAGGCAGTGCAACAAACAATAAGTACGAATGCCTCCTCCTCCGCTTCCTCTACACCCATTGCCTTTTCATCTCTTCCTCTCTCCAAATTGAAGAATATATCCTTAAATCAAATTGAGGATCTAGAAACACTTCCAGAAGATGGGTTGCAAAACCTCATATCTCTCCAAACTTTGAACATAAGACTCTGCCCCAAATTAAAGTCTCTCTCCCAAGGTGTACAATATCTCACTGCAATTCAAAACCTGGAGCTTATTGATTGTCCCATGCTTGATCTAGGCAACGATGAGCACGGTATGCAATGGAAAGGGCTTAAAAGCCTCATCTCTTTGAACTTTCAAAGTATTCCGAAATTGGTGTCTCTACCATTGGGGCTTCAACATGTTACCACTCTACGACAGCTACAAATCTCAGATTGTTCAAGCTTGATGACTATACCAGAGTGGATATGCAATTGGGCATCACTTGAGCAGTTCACGATTTCTAGATGCTCTGGTTTAACATCACTGCCTGAAGCAATGAGTAGGCTAACCTCTTCGAAAATGTTGACAATTCATGATTGCCCCATCTTATTCCAAAGATGCGAACAAGACACAGGTGAGGATTGGCCCAAGATTGCTCACATCCCAGAGCGAGATTTATCCTGATCCTCAACTGGAATACGTTCATCCTTGATAAAATACGTTCATCCAGGTATTTTTCTACCAATTTTATCTTTATCGCCGCATTCACCGTCTTCACCTTCAACTTATAAAATTCTATTTGCAGAAACGACTTTGAGGAAAGAAGAAATAGGATAGAGGAATTGAGAGTTTGTTAACAAATCTAATGCACTGCGACTTCTACAAGTAAATAAGTTAGTTATGATTACTTCGCTTTCTTTATTGTTTTATTCTTCCCTACTCAAATAAGAAATATCACCATATGCATGATTCTTCACATCCAGGGGAATAGTAAGGAGGAGGAAGAAGAGCAAACAGAAGAAATATAAGAGGCCGCAATGTTGAGGCTATGTAATTTCACTACAACCATTTGAACAGGGCCTGCATGTTTCTTAGCATGGAAAGTGATGGTAATTTGATTTTTGCTGAACTTGGGTGCTTTTTTAGTCTTGATTACTGCTTCTGCAACACATACAACTTTTCTCAAGACTATCTCATATGTCTAAACTTATAGGGATGATTTCATTGGCATCTTGAAGCACATGTATATGAAGTTGATCATAGCTACATGATGGATGATGCGACCAATTGCTTTGAACTCCTTTATTTGTGCATGCTCTCCAAGGAACATTTTCTGCCATCAATGATCTTGCAGCTGTCTGTTGAACAGAAAATGAGGATTTTCGACTAATATTGGGCGACAAAATATTCTGGTTTTCTTCTCTCGGCAGTTGCTTACCCAGGTTTTGGCCACTTCAAAGTCATCGGTACCCGACATTTGCAAATTTTATCCAAAGTAAAAATTCATCCAAGGCGTAAGGAAGTTGATGAACTTGAAAGAGAAACAGAGAAACGAGATGCTCCAAGAGTTTCCAGGCCGTCAGCTAACTTGGTTTGCTTTTCTGAAAACAGGTAAGAAACAAAATTCTAAAAACTCATCAAGAAAAAGAATGTCCTCCCAGATATCAGCAAATCTCCTTGGAATTGTGGTCGAAAGGCGTCATTTGAAGGATTGTCGCTTTTAGGCATTGTGGTCCAAGATATAATCACGAGGTTGATGGAGGAGCTGAAAATTTTGTATATGCAAATTTTGCTATCTTCCCAATTCGTAGTTTTTATGTTGTTTTGTGTAGAAATCTTATGATTACAATTTGTATCTGATTAGAACATGTAATTTTCTACCTCTCTGTTTGTTCAAGGACAGTAGCATTATGATTAGAATAAGAAATAATAAGAACATGCAGAATGATTACCCATGAATGAACAAGCCGGCAAACCACGCAATGATGTTCTTATATAGGTTGTAACAATCTGGTTCTGTTGAGTATAATATTCAATAGAATCATGAAAAAAAACATGAGGAGCTTCACAGGGATTGTTGGAGGTCCATCGGGTGTTGAACATTTACAATGGTGGCCTAGCATTTCTCATCCATGGCCTAAATGTCTCGAGTGGTCTCCACAAAATGCTCCGAGGGAGTATGTTTTCATATATATAAGCCGAGTAAACCCATGAAATTGAGAAAGACCAATTGCTTGGCCTGTGGTAGCAAATGGTTTGTTGAAGAAGAAGTGATTGGTCCACTTTTGCAGCCTTCATGTGGTGGTTTATTGATTCAGAACGGTTCATGGAGGGGAAGATTGGGTTTATGGTGTCAATGTGGTGGAGGGAGAGGAAAGGAGACTGTAGATGAGCTGATAGAAGACCTGATATGTCATTGTGTAGATCAATCTGCCGTCACAAATACCCGCAAGGCTTAGTTTGTAATGGAAAACCATATACAGGAGTATTCGTTTCATTGCCATATTTGGAATGGCTTTTGTATGTCATATAACTGTATAGAATGGTCTAATTCTACCATGGTATTGAAAAGATAAATGTCGTATTTTATCTTAAATATACCATCCCCAATTACAATGACTTTTTGGCATATCGTAAGTGGTTGTCATTTAAGTAATTAATACACAAAACCAATCAAAATGTGTCACATCAACAAGTGTGACTGATAAAAGATTTAAATACACGTGACTTTTGGTCTGAAAGAATAGCAAGTACTGATGCAAAATCACATATAGTAGCAAACTGAAGTAGAGAAGCTTGCAAAATCACATACCGTAGCAAACTGAAGAAGAGAAGCTTTATGCAATTACCTTATGAAACCCTTTTCTCTCGAGTTGAAGAAACTCCTAAATCAGCCAAACAAGAGTGTAACATAAATCACTGACATACATCTGAGGATATCTTTCAACACAATCGTCTAACTTGGTTGCCAATGCTTGCACTAAAGGGTAACTCAAAGCATACCTGGCACCACCAAATGCCATTTCAAACGAGAAATAAAGTTAGACACACTCTGAATTTGACCCAATATAGTAGTATTTAGAATGGTTGTACTTGGCTAGAACCTTAACTAAGTTATCCACAAACAAGATAGTATCATCGTCTGCCATTACATACCGTCTCACATCTTCATCTCCCTGTCTAAATGTCTCCATTATTGTGTGTACTATTCGAACTTGAACCGGCCTCACAATTTTCGGGTATACTTTCAGTTTATTGATGTTTTCATTGATACAAAAAGGAGGAGAAGTTGAAGGCCTTGGTTGGAACTCCAGTGTGGGTGCTCTGTCTTGGAAAAGATATCTCCGGGTGATGTTTGTCGCCACCAAGCTTCAATGTATGGTTTCCTATACTTAATTGGAGAGTAACGGAGGACCTACCGAGAGAAGTTTCGAGCGGCAAACAATGGCTGGGCACGGCGGCTAGGGTGGATACGCTGGCGAGCTGGGCACGGAGAGAGAGAGAGAGAGAGAGTGATGAGTGAGAAAGAGAGAATGGAGAGTGAGAGATGCACAAGAGAGAAACAGAGAGGGAGATAACCGTGAGGCAGCGAGGCATGAGGTGGACCTAGGGTGACAGAAGTCTTCGCTGGCGATTTTTGTGGGGCCGCAACGTGAAGGAGCTCTCGGTGGGGAGTGGTTGTAGTGGCTCAAGGTAGGAGGAGACACATCCTATGTTTCGGGAGTGAGGAACAGAGGCTTGCGGGATGGCTATTGGTGGCTACACTGGTGGGTTCACGGCTGAGTCACGATGGTGGCGTATGGCAGCGTTGAGGAGGAGCGTGCGGCGACTTGACCTCCTTGGGAGGCTGCGTTTTCCATGAGATGGTTGGGTAAAACTGTGAAGGTGCAGGTTGGCCTTTGGCCGTGCGCGGGTGAGTCTCTTGCTGTGCGATCCACGTGCTCAGGGTCTCACGTGGTGCTACCCGTGGTGATTATCTTCCTTTGCTGGCCGTGGGTGGTGCACTGCAGAAGTGCACGGTGGGGAGCGGAGGACGGAGATGAGAGGGCTAGGGGTATGGTGCTGAGTATGCTGACGGAAGGAGAACCACGATGTAGAAGCTGTGGGGGCTGCACGATGGTGGTTTCTGTGATCAAAGTAGTGGTATATCTAGCGGCTGCTGAAAACCCTAGTGGGAAGATCACGTACGTGCATGAGATATGGAAGTGAAAACTGCTTCCTAGTTGCGACGGCTTGGGCTTACTGGTCCACTCCATGTATTTGGGCTCATGGGTAAGGTACGATAAATGGGCTGGAACCCAAAAGAAACTAAAAGACACTTAAACAGGCCCAGTCCGAAAAATAGAATAGTCTAACAAAAGAAAAAATGCACAATAAAAATAAATAAGAACCAATTAAAAAACATTGCAACTCAAAATTAATAAAATAAAATAATTAAAGTCCAATAATAAAATTATTCATTAAAGCAAAGAGCAATTTAAATGCAAGCACTAATTAATATCAAGAAAGCACATCAAAATAAATTTCACAATTTAAAAATTATAAAATAAATTCAACGAAAAATCCGATAAATTTTAAAACAAGAAAAATAATATTTAAATTAATTAAAATAATCCTTCACTAAAAAAAAATACAATAAAAATACAGGATATTACAGTCATACTACAGATATCAACTGAGGAGATATTATATAATAACGTCATTCATAAAAATAAACGAAAACCATTACACCGTTGCTGGCTTTTTCCCCTCTCCTCGTATTAGTTAGATTCATTTTTCTTTTTGGGTTTGGCTTCAAGTTGGTAGTACAATCATTTTCTTGATGAAAAATCACATTTAGAGCATTTGTGCTTGGATTGTAAAACATTTTCCCAGAGCAAGTACACATACTATCACACAATTAACATGCTTTCAATGCTAATTAAACAGCTGCCAGATATCTGTATGTTTCAAGCATCTCGAACATCACACTTATTACAGTGAAAGCATAATAACTACACACATTATGTGTGCACTACTAGCAGTCAAAATTTAAACTACTTAAACTATAAGCTCGAGACATTTCACATCCAATCACTATAGGCTTTCCACTTGCAAGATTACACCAGGCAAATTCAATGTAGCCTTCAATTATAAGATATTCTAACTCGAATATCTTTCTGGATAATAAGCATGAATTATCCTATAAAACCCAAAGAAATAAATTTCCTTGTAACATTGCATGCCTAAATTATATAACACTGATCTTATTGTAAGATATGGAGGCAACAAATGTGGATGGACCATTGATCCTCCAGCCGCCAACGAATATGCAGTACTGCTAGAGGTTGTAGATAAAATTAAACCATCCCCTTGGACAGAAGTGACAAAGGGGAGTCGTCACAATAGCATTCCAAATTTGTAAGGTATGATCATGATATTCCACGATCAATTGTAACCTCTTTCAAAACAAGTATTGGTTCTTCACTATCATACTCATTTTTAGCCACATCCCTAATAACTTGACACTGCAAACGGTGTCGTAATGTGATACTAATTGGACCCTGAAAAACAGAGTCAAGGCATTCTCTGTAATTTTCAGAGTCTGAAGAATATTAAGGACCAACTTGCAGTCAGATAGGAGAAAGCCAACAATTATGTGAAAGATGTCATAAAAAGGTGTGGGTTGTATAAAGTGGTGTCATTAAATTATCAAATTGTTAGAGAGACAAATGCCTTTAAACAAGGAGGAGGATTCGGAAAGCCAAGAGACCCTAAAGAAAATGGGACGATGGGAGGAACTGGTCCTTTGAACATGGATGCTGCCTAAAAATCAGTTGATAATAATTGCCAAGTACAGTCTGAAAGCAAAAGAATCTGAAAGAAATAGATATCATTGTGTAGCATGAAATTCAGTTGATGCAGATTCCAGGGTTTTAGACTTCATTTCCAAGAATAAACCCACTCTTACACTGAATTAGACAAGCATTCTGCATATTACCTTAGAGATAATTAATGAAAAAATGATCATATTTAGAAAAGCTTACTTGCAATGATTGTAAAATTTGGAAAACGAAAAAGTAAAGAAAATCAGGAAAAACCAAAAAATGCAGTATTCTCTTCAGAGTTGACAAGTATACTTCTATGAATCTTAAGCACCCCTAGAGATTTTAAATACAAGCATAGGATAAACCATCCACTTAATTTGGGGGCTAAAACTTGTTATCAGGCCCCTTTATTGGAACATAAGCAATATTAAACATTGACTTTCACAGATATATATATATATAAGAACATATAAACTTACACAGATATACAAACATGCGGATGGGTGCATTTATGTATGTATGATATAATCAGTGTGTGTGTGTATGATATAATCAGTAGCAGTTACAAAACAGAACTTGTAGTAGTTGTGAGATGAGGGTATCTGTTTTTTTTCTTTTTTAATGGCACCGGGTGTCCAAGAACAAAGTCCTTACTAATCCTAGAGGTGCACGGGCCCTTGGCAATGAGTTTTCCGCAAGTGCACTTCGAGTAATTCAAGGGTATCTGGTTTAATATAAACTCAATCCTAAACTAGTATAATGCCTGCAGGCATTTTACAAAGCTCAAATCTGATTGCTCTACCACTACATTTACCTATTAAAAAAATATTGCAAATAAAGAAATTGCAGAAAAAATAGCCCTTAGAAAAAAATATATATGAGATCATAGTTTTGTATTCACAACTGACCATTTCTGCACATACAACTTGGACAGAAATTGAATTTGGTTTGGTCAAAATAAGCACGGTTTGTGGGTGTGATTCCCACCTCAAAGAGATCTGAAAGAAAAATGAGGTTTCAATTAGAAAAAGATGAACGACCCCAAAATTCTGTTCATATTAGTATGTTCATTTATGCCAATTACTGGAAGCCAACACACCCCATGAGGCTTTGATTAGACAATAGATGACAGACTAAAAATTGTGTTACAACACCCCCCCCCCCCCCAAAAAAAAAATCAGTCTCATATATCACGCTAGGTATCCTCCATATTTTTTTATATAGGTAAGTATCCTCCATATTTTTAAGGTAAGACAAATCAGTCTATAAAATATTGTTAACTTGAGTGTACAATATTTATAAATTTACTAATTGCTTGATACAAAAATAGGTATATAATGAAACTTATATGCTATAATAAAATGGGTGGGGTCGAGGCTTTACTTTTCCTAATGGTGGGGACAGGAACCCCTTGTTATCCCCAAGCAAAAATAAGGCAGTTATAGGCATGGTTCAACTTCACAGGGAAGGGATCTTTAGACCCGGCCCTGCCACGCATTATTCCCACTTCTATGAACTATTATAACAGTCACTCAAAGAGTGCCATGCAGAGTTGAGAAAAGAGTGTAAAGGTGAGCAAATAGATAGATCAGTGGCAAAAGCCGCTGCTTTGACATGTTGAATTAGTGGTAGAACCACAACCTCTTACATACAGAACCACAACCTCTTACATACAGAATAGTTGTGTACCTGCTTACTGCTTTGTTCTGCAGTTGTTATATTCCTTCTTTCAAAAGAGACAATGTCATGTTTGTGCTGATCACTTTGTTGGCCTTTGCAGCACCATGAAAGTTTAAATGAAGCCTGTCTCAGAAACATAATTATATTATAGTTCAATACTGAGATTGGAGGCGTTAGTTGTGCTGCAATATTGTTGATTACAATCAAATCATTTTTACATTTATATGACCATGGAATAAGGGAGAGAAAATGAATAACTAAATTAACTCTAATAAATAAGAACAAAAACATAAATATTATTACCACCATGAAAAAGTATATTAGGTTAAACATTCTCCAGAGAGTCCACAGAGCTTAAGGCACATTGAGAAATAGTAATAAATAATAACTGGACTAACAGATATCAGAATAAAATTATGAATTCCAAAACAAACGGTATATTATAAAAAGCCAGGACTCATTAGCTGGGGAAGTACTGAGAAACTACCTTTCTGACCATCTTAGAATCAAAATCAGTTTCCCCATCTCGAAGAACTTCATGCGAGCAAAGTCCATTCCTGCAGCACTTTTCAAATTGCTCATTTGCTTCACTGCACCACACTGGTTGGTTGACCAAGTTCCCCATTCTTGCATCATCAACATCACTACCCTGCTCTGTAGCACAAGCCAGAAAATTCCTTGAATAACGAGAGAGGTTATAAATTTAACCAAAATGTGATGAAAAAATCAGTACATCAAAAAGTATCCAGTGAACAAGACACAGAGAAAGAGAGGGAAATTTTTACATTTTTTTATAAGTAAGAAGTAATTATATTGATAAAGATAGGCATAGCCCAAGTATATTGGAGGTATACATAAGAGGTATACATCCAAGTTTTCACTAATTGGTTAGGTACAATAGAAGAATCAAGATGCCAAAGGCCTAAAAAATTCTCTTCAGCACAAAAGAGAATTCAACTTTCTCTAAGCAGGATAAATTCTCCAAATGAAACAGAACAAGAAAGGAGCATTTCCAGAAAGTCTATTGCATATGTTGTTGACACTTGTGATTTATCTCATAGTGGCTACTTGTAATTTAATATCACCGTAGGTTTAGCCTTACATCATTAAATGCAACTGGGTATGATCTAGAAGAGGTGCCCTGGTGTATGTTCCTTTGTGTACAAGAAATTATATGTTATCTTCATGCAATATGTTCGTTCAGATTCCTATCTTTTATCATAAATGTACTTAGATCCATAAAAATGGTTTTGTTTAATATATAGTTGCACCATTTGATGTAAAACATACAATTCCCTACTGAGGTGCGTCATCTGCTTAGATGGTCATTTATAAGAGTTTTTTGGCCATTGTTTCAATTAATTGGTGCTGCATGTGTAAGGGGAGTGGTGAGCCCGTTGATCATCTTTACTCTTTTGTGAGATTGCTTGTGTGGAGTGACTTCTTTAGATAGGTTGGTTTGGCTCGAGTCATATCCATAGAATTGTAGGCTCTTTTATTCTTGAGAGGGTTAAGTGGCAGTACGCAAGTTGCATCAGTGTGGAAAATGGTTTCAATTTGTCTCATATGATGTATTTTCAAATAAAGGAATGATAGAATGTTTGAAGACTGTGAAGAGGAGCTCAAACCATTATTTTTCAGTATTCTTCTCCTTTAGATAGCTTCAAAAGACTTTAATGGGCTTAACTTCCATAGTTTTCTTGTATCTGTTTATCCCTTTTTTTTTTTTTTTTTAAAAGAGGACGGGACCCCAATTTTATTGATTGTCCTCACTTGTGGCGGAGGGAAACCGTGGTTACAAGAACGACACCTGGGACTTACATAAACGCTAAATAAAAAACCCAGGCATCAAAATCAGTATAACCATATAGGATACACGGCCTTAAATAAGATACAAAACCTACATCCCAGCTAGCCAAAAGAGGGGCACCTGCAAAAAAACCCAGTACACAAAGCAAACAGAAACGCAAATAATTTGAGAACAACGAAAAACAAATAAACAACGAACAACAAACCTGGCACGAAGCTTATGATATCCTCAGGTAGGGCATACCCAGCTTGTCCATGCGGAGAAGACCCCTCACCAGGCTAGGCAGCATGTGAATGTCATCCCAATCAGAGTTCAACCCTTCCGCCCCACACTTAGCTAGAAAGTCAGCCACGGCATTACCTTCACGAAGGAGTTCTCCCTTTTATACATCCTGTGTATTTGTGTTCACCTTTTACACTTTTTGATATAGGTTTCTTGCTTATAAAAGTTTCTTTTGGCCTTTCACAACCTAGATTGGTTGAGTGGTTTCATTTGTTTCAGATTGTTTCGTATTCAAGAACTAAACTATTAAAGAGTGAATTGAAACGAATATTTTGGTAAAATCATCCATGCCATGGGAATTGAGGGCTCTTTTGGTCAAACCCGCATTCTTTATACCTTGCTGCATGGATGAGGATCTCTTTAAAACTTTTAGGATGACACTATGGAAGATTTTTTGTAAAAAAAAAAATAGTTCAGATTTTACTACCTCAAGGTCCTAAATGTTGAGGTGATAAAATCTGAACTGTTTAATTATGAATAACTGCTATGATTTTTACAACACCATCTAAGTAATCGAAAGCACTTACGTATAACTATTCAGAGGAATATTTCTTATAAAAAAAAACTATGCTGAAGAATATTGCATTCTACAGATTATCTTTTGCAGTAATCCTTGTCTTATTTTGAATATGTACTTTCTGTCATTACCTTTCTTGGGTAATGGCAATAATTGCAGATTCCGTGCTCGTTTCTCTTCCTGCCCCTACTGTTTCTCTCCGACGACCACTTGCAACTAGTGCTGGAACAATTGCCAAGTTCTTCCATAACTGCCCTGATAATGCATTCCAGGTTATATTTTTTGCAACTAGTGCTGGACCTAACCTCAAGCTATGGTAAGATAATTCATTTATTATGACTCGCGGAGTGGGTATCTTCAAAGTTTCAGTGTGCTTAGTCTTGTTTCCCCATTGTAGTTTTGCTCTTTATGTTATCTATAGTTGCTAAAATGAAATGATTTTCCATCTGAGATATAACCCAAAGCTGCCCCCAATCCTCGACTGAAAACTTGACCGATTGAGGTATACTAAAAGAAAGGATTAACTCTAGTTCTAGAAATTTTCGATAAGATTCTACATGATCTCAATAAAATAGCCGGGGAAATAATGTATATGGATTACTAAAGCATGCACTTCCTTTTCAGATTTGACTAATATTGATCACTCTTTCTCTAACTTTGGTTGCAAAGGTTTTTTATCATCATTTTTCTTAAGAAAATGTTATGCAAGTTAGAGCACCATTAATGCAAAATGCTGGAATTTAATGTGTTTTGCTTAATTAAAGTTGGGACAGCAGTTATGAATGCATTGATCGATGTAAGGAAAGCTGTTGATAAGTCTTCTTCGGTTGAAGTGGAAAACATGCCCATACTATCCACAAGCGCTGCTTATGCTGTCTAGCACTTACAATGAAAACTTTCTAGTCTATCCTGTGAAAAAAACATGTCCTGCCTGATTAGAGTGTCAACCATTCTTAGTGTCGAGGAAAATAAATAAAAAGTTCAACCTTCTCTCTCTCCCTCCGTCTTGCTTTCTGTTTATTTTGATGGGTAGACCTTTGAATATGAATATATCAAAAATAGTATCATACCTTCTTTTCAATAGAAAACAATGTTTATAATGTGCTTTTTCAGGTTCATTTTCCCATAGTATGGGAAACTTTTTGTTTTTGTTTTTATTTTAATTTTTTGTATAAAATTTATCAACCAATTACATATTTGAAACTGGAATCATTGAGAAAGAATGGGGAAGGCATGTTAACATATCATTCAAGAATTATGTTGTGGTCCTCATCTCATCTGAACATATATGGGCAAAGAGATTATGTTGCTGAGCTGTAAAGACGCCATTACAAACGAGGCCCCAAAAGCTTTCCTAGGAGATACAATTGAATGACTGATTCTGTGAAACATGTAAAAGCTTCCTTTGTTTTTTGTTTTTAATAAGAATATGTAAATTCTTCCTTAACTTGGTCTAAGTAATATTCTTGCCTGTTACTGTGAAATAGAGCAAAGGAGTACGCTCTTTGTTGAATGCATAGTATTTATCACGGATGTAATTCTGTTGACAGGTACCGAGTATTAGCTGGTGTTATTGAACAGCAGATTCTGGATACTTTGCTACACCATTGCAAACTTATGCTAAGTGCCATTTGCTCTGCTGCTCGGACAGGTAACACATTCTTGGGTTCATTATTGTGAAACTTCTCTCTCCCCTCAGATGTCCTTTGTATATTCATTTATCCTCCCTTGATGACTCACTCTTTTTAACTTTGCTTTTAAGACTGTTCATTTGAGTTCCGAACTAGATACCTGGCCCAGAACCCGGGTTTCAAACCCGGGCCGTAACCCAGATGAATCTGGGTTCCTTTTTTTTTTAACAAATGCTTATTTATTATTATTTTTTTTTGAACAAGTACATAGTAGCATTTTTTATTTATTTATCTAAAAGCCTGTATTTTATAACACTAAAAATATATCAAAATGGAAAACTGAATTTATGTCAAAAAAAAGGTAAAGCTATAAGCCCTTAAACAATTAACTAATTAACTTTTTAACTAAATGCATGTAAAACAAAAACAAAAAAAATTCTATATTCATCATGTAAAATGTATGCGACATACATGATGCAATCCACTACATATTACATTGTTTGAACTAATTTGCTAAGAATATTACAAAATACATACATTGAATCAAACTCCAATACGCAACAAATTGTCTGCAAAAAATCAGAAAATTTTTCATCAATTAGCTCTTCTTTCAACAATCATAGGATAATGGTTTTGACAAGCTCTTTTGGCTGAATCGGGATCCTTAAACGTTACCTAATTACAAACATAATGAAGTCAGAAATCAAAAGTACAAAAAAACCCACATTCAATATATTGCTCACATATGCTATGAATACTTACTATTATTCCCAAAGAAATCCAGAGGCACATTGATATATTGATTTGTGTAATGGTTTAGTCAGATTAGCACCTGAATCATGAATACCATTACTTAATCAATTGCCAACTTCGTCTTTAATGAACAAGTAAGTTAATGACTAGGAATTGACTCACGAAGAAATAAATCTATTCATATTTAACTAGCAAACAGAGAATAATACTATTCAAGATATATGCAATATATATAAACCTAAAATAGAAAGGAGCCGAATAACTTCAATTAAAATAAATTCTATAATTTCCATTGGAGAGAGTTCATAAACATTTCATTTCAGTAGGGACAATTCACAAAATGCAGGGAACAAGCACACACATGTGCACGCATAGAGAGACACACCATTGCAATTTGCAGCCAATGAGTCACTTAGAATTGAGGTTTTGGAGGAAAAGTACATACTACAGTACAGGTTTCTTGTTCCTAATCTGACGTGCATTCTTTTCGGCATGAATGAGGGGTAAAATATGGTTTAAAACAGGTTTAAAACAGGCTTGAGGGACAGACCTCAATACAGGATTCTCCAATTGTAGCCTAGATTGTAGTTACCAACATTTTGCACAACACAATGTGTTTTGCATTCTAATCCTATGTACGATTCAATTCTTTGCTGCGATCTGGTTCATCAATTTTGGAAATCAAAATTCTTTATTCAAATGAAATAATATATATAAACCTGAATAAAGCAGTTTGTTGGCGACTTTTTCATCCACTTCCATATAATGGCTTCTAGCCACATGCATATATCCAATCCTTGATAATGTTGCATGTTCCTAGGTATTAAAATTTTTTATAAAAATGTTGATGAACTTTAGATGATTGTGCAAATTTATCTTCCAATTTTACCTCAAAGTCAATTGGCCCCAAAGTTTCAACCACTCTTCTTCAACTAGATCATTATTTGCTTATCTTTGTCTATTTTTTGTTGTAGTTGAAGTTGTCCTGTCATGAAAATCTGTTGGCTGATTAGACATTGCATTTGATAGGTTAGCAGTCTAAAATTTGTTGCTTAAGGTGATTTTTTGTTAACTGCCTCAGCCGACAAGGTAAGCATTTGGTTTCCAAACTTGTAGTTATGAATCATGAATGTTGACATGCACGGGTTGTTCTTAAGAAACGGAAACTCTTTTTTTTTTTCAGAAATTTATTGTTATGTTTTTTTGGACAATAATGTTTCCTTGGCCATTAGATTAAGTGTGTACGGGTGATTTTGTAAATCTTCTTGACCAATTGATTAAATATATGTAGAGAACCTGAATTGCAAATATTAATCTGGGTGCAACCCAGAGGAAATCATTAGGTACAGGTTTAAGCTTTGATGGCATTTTAAGCTGCAAGTGAAGATTTAAGCATTATTATCATCAGAGGTAAGTACTCTATGTCTAACACAGTTGTATCAAATCTTTGATCCAATCCAAAATTATTTACAATAAGAAATTACGCTGGACACACCATAAACTCCTGCTGCTAAATATGGTGAAACTATAATAAGATGGAACTCTAATTAAAATTCAACCAGTCGAGCGCAAATTTCTTAGCTAGCTTCCAAAACCATGAGATTTCTCTATTGCCCGCATCATTATGGAAATCACCGTTGATAAAGATTCTTGCGAGCAAGTGGCTTGCACAATTGGGTCATTTAGCCTCTTCCACTTCAAACCCTCATAAAAGAAGCGAGTCGTATCTAATATCCACTCTTCATTAGTGACCTCACTTAACCGGGAAAGGATGCGCATTACCTTTGCATGGTTGTAACATCTGCCTCCGTTGCTTACCAAGGGAGGAGCCGCCCTTATCATCATACTCTGAACAAAAGCTATCGTCATAGCAAATCCAATGCACCTAATGCTAAATCCAGGGAAATTGAAAGGCGCTCCATCATATAGGAATACAGCTGCTAGAGGAGATAAAGTTAAGGGAGAAACATCGCTGGCAAAGGAACATATGCATGAAATGCACCCTTGAGCCATTCCTTGTTCGCAGGACCCAACTTGTTTGGGAACAATGCTCCTCATACATGGATGTGCTAGAGACAAAATTACGAAGAACATAGCAGCGACATAAGGAACCCAGAAGGACCACGCAATGCTATAAAGAAACATATGTGCATAGTTAAATAAGAGCCGTACTAAAAGCAGTTTTGCCTCTCCTAGATCAAGAACCAATGTAGGCATGATAAATAGTTGTGATATGCTCCCTGAAATCTAAAAAATGGCCATTAAGTCAGCAAACTGGTCCTTGTTAAAATGAAACCTGCCTTTAAGTAATACATCATTGAACCATGAAAGCCAAAATCTGCTAGATTGTTAAAAAAGGAAATGACAGTAGCTTGGGAAAATGTCAAACTAGTGTTGATCAAGAAGACCACATCCTCCAAACATCGAGCCAGCGTACCATTCCTGTTCGATTCTCCATCCGATTGAGTAATGTGCAGTTTATCCTTTGAGAGAATTGGAGCGGAAAGTCCGTCATCTACAATCAAATCCAGGAGGAATACCCTCACGCACACTGCAGCAATCACGGCCACCGACGCCACAACCTGGAAAGTAGAAGACATGGAGAGAAAATGAGTGTACAGGGTTCTGCAGACGAATGTAGAGGATCCAATCCTTGATAGAACGCCGAATTCGAGAACTCGAGACTGAAGGTGTTGCCGTCGATTTTTGGGTGTATGATGTTTGAATAATGCTCATCATATCAGTTAAAGATCATAATCTTAGAGCATGTAAGCTTTGGTTTTATTTCTGACATGTTTTTCTTTTTTTCTGTTTTCATCCAATGCTTAACATGAATGCAAGAGTTTTGCAACATATTGGGTTAATGACAATATCAATCGAAGTTTTATTAGGAATTATTAACAACCATCTACATGAATCCGGTAGAAAATGTTAAGCAAATAGATAAATTAAGTTGCCAAAACTAGCTAGATCATCATCCTATATAAATGTCAAGCCCAGTAATAATACTTAAGTTCCCTCATCAAGTTAAAGATCAGTCCTCAGACTCTTCACTGCCATTAATATCATCAGGATTATTATTTGGGACACTATCAGGAAGATGGACATACGACTCTTGGTAAAAGCTATAACTACTAGGATCCAATTGAGATGGCAAACTCATCCACAGATCCTCTTGGAATTCACTCGGTTCATTTAGATAGTTAGACCCAAAGACTGTCTCATCTGTGGAATTATACGCCCAGTTGGACCATCCAATTGGTGGAACCATTGTGGCAGGAAGATCAATAGGACTTGCATAATTGAAGTAGCCATTGAAAGTAGCCCCAGTATCGAGAGCATGAGCGTTACTGCTTTGAGCAGCAGATTCTGGCTGCTGGAACCCATTTTGGAAGGTACTAGCCGTGGTGATCTGCATATTTTCCCAGGCACCTGTTATTGGTACTTCAACATCAGAGTTAGCAAGTTGAGTACCGTGAATATTTGTTTAATTTCATATATTTATTCTCTTCTAGTTTTGCTAAGTGCATTCGACATGGAAAGAAGAAGAAGATGGTTGATATCAGAAATATTAGTTCCAAGAGAAACAAGCACATCAAGAAAATTAAGGTATCTACACTATATCTACCATGATTTTCACATTCAGATTATAAATAATTAGCAAGAAAGAAACTTTATATCATGCAAAGTTATGTTCAAACCTCCACGATCTGCACAATAAAATCAGTACTACCTACCTGCAAGAAACTCTGGATTATATGAATATAGGTTAATCTCCACGATATTGTTAAATGGCAGGGGCTGGTTCCTTTCTTTCTTCTCCAAGTAAAAGATGATGAGCTCTTCATCTGTTGGGAGGAATCTGTACCCGGGAGGTTTGGAAAAAAATCCAGCTTGTTCCATAATCTTGCTGTTGCTGTTGAAATTGCCATTCTCAACCTCCATACTTCAAAAATGGTATGATGATCAGTGACGACCTTGAGTATGTGCCCATATATAATTTTTTAAATGGTGCCTTGTTCAGTTATTAACTGCGATAAAATTAGATATAGAAAAAAGAAGATAAAACAGTAAAGAGTGAAGAATATGAACAAATTATCATCAAGATAACGTCAACATACAACGATTAATTCAATTTAACTTAAATTATTATTATCTTTTATCTGTAGATATATATTACATTATTTCTATTTACATAAGTATACTACGTAAAAACTTTTTGGATATATATTAAATTATTTCTATCATGTATCAAGTTAATAATGTGATAAGAATTTATCCCTTGATTTAGCAGTACTCTTCCTTCATGATAACAATCAATCCCTTAATTTAAGTACTTAATAATCATGAAGTTAATCATGATTTTGTTCATAATTCGACTAATTCAAATCAAAGGCAATCTTAGCAAAAGTTAATCAATCTTATATGTTGATTTTCTCTATTTGTAAACGAGAAAAAAGAACTTATAGAAAAATAAATAAATAAATATACACTATTGATTCAAATATTTAAAACTATTAATAAATAATTATAAACATCATAGAATTATAGTCTATATAGAGTGCATTTTTATGTCGTCATATGCTAGTGTAACAGTGTTTCACTTCAACATAGTAACATGTAAGTGGTTAATGTACCATCATCTTATAGCTATATTATATGGATTTTTATGTCGCCATTATAAGTGATTTGTTAACACACCTATTTGTGTAGCAAAACTCTTTACATACATATGGAAAATGATTAACGTGCCATCTTGATCTTACTGCTATCTTAATTTATAAAATTAAAATTTATTTTTAATAAAATGTCATGTTTGCATTTATTTATTGTGTAATGATTTTAGGTAAATAAAAAAACACATAGAAAAAAGGAAAAGGATATGTGATGTTGCACTATCATTAACCAAATAAACTCATATAACAAAACGATATGGATACAAAATTTCGCCAAATTCATCTCATCTAATTATTATAATTTTTTTAAATTTTCATACAAAATATAATAAACAATTCAAAATATTCAAATCTTAAAATAATAATAATAATATGAAAAAATAATATATTAACAATATTTTATTCAACTTTTAACTTTTATCTCAACTCACTATCTGAACTTCTTAAGTTTTGGTTGGAAAAGAAAAAAAAATAAAATTATATATCTCGCGAATCAATAATTGTTAAATAGATAAACATTTTTAAAATTTTTGCATATATACTTTATTAGCATGCAGATAGAGTTCTTCAAACATTTTTAATAAATTATAGATTATGTAAAAAAAATGAATGAATAAAATATACTTTATTAGCATAATATTAATTCGGAAAGTAAGATATGTGCATATATTCTTTTGATCAGACTTAAACCAAATTATGATATTTAGTCATAGGATGCAATTCTTGCGCATTTTATTATTGCATAAAAGGCTGGTTGAAGTATTTGTTAGCAATTATTGGTGGATACAACATGGCACAAACTGATAAAGCGATAACCATGCATAGACTATTAGCAAGATTGAACATCAACCAGAGCATCCTCATTGATTTAATCAAATTTATTTTTAAAATTTAACCAATATCATACTTCTTTATATTTATCTCTTCTATTTAAATTCAATCTCTATATTAGATTATCCATTCACTCTCTATATAATAATAAAATATTATTAATTTAATAATTTTTTTAATTTATTTTTATCACATTTCATAGTTCTACTAATTAAATATTAATAATAATTATATTCTAATTAAATTAATATTAAAAAACCATATTTCCCAAAGTCATTTAATATTAATAACAAAAAATATTTGATTAAACTCATCTAAAATTTCTATTAAAATTTTTTAATTCCAAACTAAATAGTATTTTTTATTGGAGTGAAAAATTAGTATTTTAAATATACCCAATCCAATATGGTATCATTTTAATACAGATTATCTAAATTTTGACTACCATTCTCATTTGACCATTTGACCAAGTTTACTTTATAAAGCTTAGTGGAAGCCAATAAATCATGAGAGGCCGGGCAGCCGCACTTTCAAATGCACGTGGTTAAGATGCAACAAACAAACCTCCTCCTTTAAGATATCCTTTAAAACCAGTCGGTTGTCAATCTCACCCATCTAACTAACCTCTTGACTTCCCTTTTCATTTGTTTCTTTTTTTTTTAGGGATGTGTTTTGTAATAGACGAATGTTATAGTTACAAAAAAATTATATGAAAATAATTTTATAAACTAATATAATTTTATATGATCTATTAGGTCTATTTTATGATAAAAATAATTTTTTAATTTGATAAATTATAAGAAAATACATTAATTTATAGACTTATTTTTATATAACCTTATTCATAAATCTGTATTGATATCTCCTTGTTTGGAATAGAGTAGTAGATTGCCCTTATCAAGAGGAAATGTCTAGAACTGGGAATGGTCCCGGAGTCTCGGTCCAAATTTCATAGGACATAATTCATTCGGTCCAATCCACAGTCTAGGAGTTTTTCACCCTGGATCGGACTGGATAGAATGAAAATTAAAAAAAATTATAATTAATATATATTAATAATATAATTTTTATTTAACCTAATCCTATCACTAACTCACCATTAAGTAATTATTAACTAATACTAATATTTATAATTTTATATTAATACTAATATTTATATAATACAAGTATTATATTAATAGTTTAGACTCTAGACTCTAATATGGTATAAAAAATATATATATACTAATAGTCTAGTATAGACTATAGTTATACTATTATAGTTATAACTTATACTAAATCACTATAACTAATAGCTATACTATATTACTTATAGTCTAATACTAATACTATTATATAGTTATACTAATCATGATTCATAATAACTAATCACTATAAGTCTATAGTATTAATGTATTATTATATAATATATAGTATTAATATCACTATATCATTATAATATATATATACACACACACACTATAAGTCTATATGTAGTAGTAACAATAATACTATAATAGTATAATATATAGTATTAGTACATATTAACATATTATGAGAGTTATAGCATAATACAGTATATAGTATTAGTAATAATTTAGTATCAATGTATTATTATATAATATATATTCCACGATTAGTATATAATAATATATTATAAGAATTATAGCATAATATATGTATAATAGACTAATAGTATAGTTAACTTAATATGTTACTATAAGTCTAAAACTATATATATAATATTAATATCACTATTAGTATAGTATATAGTATTACTATTACTTTTGTATTACTATTACTATTAGTATTGATATAGTCTATAGTTATTTAGTATAATATAAGTATTTATACTAACTATATAACTATTATAAGTTATAATAACTATACTCATATAAGAGTTATAGTATTAATAGCATATTATAAGAGTTATAGTATTATAGCATAATATATGTATTGTTGGAAAATATGGTCTTCATGCCATGGACCATTATATGTTAAGTTGTTTAGTTTTGGATTGTAATTTGTAATAACTTTTGTATTATTATTATTATTATTGGTTTTTCTAGTTTTTTATATAGATTGGTTTTCTTTTATTATTGTATTTTTCAAGATCAAGTTTTTTCTTTTAGTATCTTTAGCTATAAAATGTACTAAATTTGAAGTGGGTCGAAACTAATTGAAATTGGAAAAAAAAAAAAAAACTAGATTTAGATGTGCTGAATGGCCAATTTTGGAAATGGTCCAAACTGAATGGACCGACTGGACCGGTCCTATACATTACTCGGTCTGGTGACTAGGGTAGAAAATCCATAGACCGAATAGGTCCAGTCTAGTCCACAAAACTGCCTAAGACCGGATCAGACCGGACCGAGATCACCACACAACACTACTCACTCCCTGATAAGGCAATGGATGATGCTGCACAGGATCAACAACATGCCGAACAAACTATGAAGGAAAAGCCCACGCAGCTACAGCAAGAAGCCTTTGGAATGATTCTCCAATAACAAAAATATTCGTGTGGTTCCCAAGTTGGGAATGGTCTGTAATTAACATACTCATCCCATAAGTTCTTGAAAAAACTAAAATACTCAGTGATCGATAAAGAACCTTGAGTAATAGAACTTAGAGGTTTTTCAAGATGAAAAACTCTCAGACCATCGCTTCTTAAGTATCTTGTTTTCAACTCTTTCCAAAAATCAACAGCAGATGCAACATAAAGAAGACTGTTCCTTATTTCCTTGGAAATGGAATTCATTAAACACGAGAGAACCAAATTATTGGCACGCAGCCAAGCAATATGAAGAATACACTGACTAACAGGAGGAGCAAGAATCGTACCATCAATGAACGCTACTTTGTTCTTGACTGTTAGAGCAATGGTGATTGATCGACTCCATGCGATATAGTTATCACCAGTAAAGATTTCTGAAACAAGTAATGCATTAGGATTGTCGCTTGGATGTAAGTAGTATGGACGTGATGAATCATCCGAAGGGTTGATCGTGCAATGAGAATTATGTGAACTGATAGAATCTTCTTCCTTAGAAGTCATTTCTAGAATTTCTCCAAGAAAATGCAAGAAAGTGTGTAGAAGGAAAAATTACAAAAATTTCAGAGCAAAATCTATGTAAGGCCATGGAACCAAAAAAATGATTTTCAATCTGATACCATGTCAAGTTTCAGATGAATTGAGATTTGGTTTGTGAGAAAAGATCTCATAGATGAAAACAGAGGAGATGAACTGGAAAAATACTTTCATGAATGAATTAGATCGTTAATTACAGAGTAATTGAACTATATTTATACTAGGCAAAATGAGAAATAACAGACTACCTATAATAACTAACTCTTCTTCTCCTCTTCCAGTTTAACACGTGTAGCTTTAGATTTTAACTCTATTTGTTCAATCCGTGAGGCTATATTCCAACAAGTCACACACTTTTGAACGTGAGTATAAGAAAAACATGACAAATTTTAAGTTAGGTAAACAAATAAGATCTTGCTAGATGTCGCGAGGGCTTAAGTTTCAACAAAAGGTGAACAAGATAGGGAAGAGGCAAACCTGTCCAGTGTAATCAGTCCGAGAGAGGTGACGCGTGAGTTAGAAGTGTATATATTCGACAACGCATAATCTTCACAAGTCTTATCATACAGAAATGGTCGGAAAGATGGAAGAGTAGAGTACAAAAGGTGAAGATGAATTTGAGGGACATAGTCACATAAGGTTGTAACAAAGTCTAAAATAAATAATTGTATGGTTTACTTGTCCAATACCATTAAAAAAAATAAAAAAATCCTGCTACCCCCTTCTCTCGACACTCCTCACAGTATCCATCGAGACGGTTAATTTTTTTAAAAAATATTTATTTAAATCATTTTTAAATTCTTTATATGTTTCAAAAAATAAAAATAAAAATTACAAATTCATTAAAAGATACTTTCTTAATTATTAGTTAAAAATAAAAAAACGAAAAAAAAATTGAGATCCTCAATGAACCCAGCATTATTAAAAAGAAGAAGAAGAATGCTTCACCCTTCGACCTCAATCTGGTTAATTCCACCGACATCCTTTACTATGCTTTCATTCATTTTTTTTTTCTTTGGTGTTTGTTGTATTGTGAAATTACCTTTTATTTTTTTTGAGGTGTGTGAAATTAACTTTTTTTCTCACGTTTGAGGCAGAATTAAGATTTAAAATCACATTTTTTTCTCGTATTATGATACTATATAAAAATATCACTTATTTGAAAAAAAATTAAATAAATACAAAGTGATAGATTTTATTATTTATATTATTAACATACGCAGCGTGAAAATCACGTTGAGCCTTCAGGCTTGAGGTCAATCAAAAAACTTAATTTAATACTCCATCTGAGTTTTAATTTTTATTTTATTTTTTCCGCTTTCTCAGTAAAAATATGGAATATTAGACCAATGAGATTAGCACTACGTGGAGCTACATCGAATGATATTTGGCCCCAACCCATAATTTTTGTACGTTTCTCTTGCAATGTCATGGTAGGGGCAGCCCATCTCCATAATGCATTAGTGCTTGCTTTTATCTAGGGGTGTTGCCCTATCCCGCCCCCTGCCCCCATGAGCAGGAATAGTTTGGGTCTCTAGACCTCAACATCGTGATGGAGATGCAAGACAAGCTATCCGCAATGCCACTAGGAGGGGTAAACGGGCCGAGGCGAGGAGGGAGGCTTTGGGCGCGCAAGACAGGGGGACTGAGGACCAACCGCTCTTCACCTAGAGGGATAATCGGGCCGAGGCGAGGAGGGAGGCTTTGGGCGTGCAAGGTAAGGGGATTGAGGACCAACCACTCGCCACCTAGAAGGCTAATCGGGCCGAGGCAAGGAGGGAGGCTTTGGGCGCACAAGGCAAGGCGACCGAGGACAAACCGCTCGCCACCTAGAGGATGACTTAGTTGTTGGCGAATCCTGTGAATTTAGGAGATGTGGTGAATCCCTTGAAATTAGGCAATAAGGCAAATCCCTTGATTTTAGGGGATTGGTGACCGAGTTGTGCTTTTTCAAATTAGGAAGTTTATCCATTTGTTGTTTAATTAATTTGTTTCCTTTATTTTTGGAGTTGTTGAGATTGTTTCCTTAATTTTAGAAGTTTGATTTGTTTTGGGATTGTGATTTCAAAAGAAGTCGTTGGAGGGAATAATTGAGGTAGGGCTAGCCGCACCCTAGTACTATTTATTTCAGTTTTGCATTTTAATTGATTATCATGCTATTTTCAATAAAAGTGAAGCTTATGTTTTGTCATCCTAATTTTCGAGAATTGAGTGCTAGCCCGACTTAGTCTTGATTTTCATATTCCAACCATTCGGATCTTGGTCTTGCCCCGAGGTAGTTTTTGATTCATCTATCCAACATGACCGTAAATACCTGAGCACGAGTGAGGCTTCCATCACATCATTGTGGGTACAACGAAAAATAATTAGAAAAGGCTAAAAAAAATTCAAAACAACAACAATTCTACAGACTATCTCTAAAATCCATCAATCTTATCATCTCTAAAAAATTACAAATTGTGAAACACATGGCAAAAAAATCACGATTAGGGAAAGACCATAGCATGGTTGTGGGTTTGAGCAAAAAACTACAGCCACAAATGGTCGTGGGCTTGCGAAAAAACCTACGACCATTCGTGACTATGGTTCCACGGCCATGCTTCAAGAACTAGAATAAAAATTGAAAAGTGGAGGAGGAGGAGAAGAAGAAGAGGAGTGAGAGAGAGTGAGAGAGAGAGAGAGTAGAAGAGGAGAGGAGAGAAGTAAGAACGACATAAGGATAGGAGAATTAGGGTTCCTAAGTTAAATCTACTCATTCTTAAGTATAAAACTACACCAGTTTATGCTTACGTATTTGTTTATATATTTGTATACATACATATGTATTTATAGATGTAAATTTGGGCCGGGCGGATCTTAGCCCAGCCTGGGCCCTGTCCCCTTGTAGCCAAAAATTTCCAGTCCACCCACACGCCCCTCGTCTGCGGACGAGGTTGGCGGGATGGCAGATCCCCATTGCACACCCATACTTTTATCCAATTATCTGTACTAAAAACCTCCAAGGAAAGAAAATAAATATAAGAAGTATATCCTATATAATTTATTGTGCATTTGATATTGTTTAAAAAGTTCACATACATTAATAAAATTAGAAGATTTGTTTTATGTATTTCTCTCTTACTTGAAACCCTAAATTTATTTTTTCCATATTTACTGCAAAATTTTATTCAAAATCAAATGCTAAATAGCAATCACTCCTATACCTTTTCAAAGTCTCATTAAAATGGGATATATAGTATACTAATAAACACAAAGCAACCTAACAACGCAACCCCCTCCCTCTCAATCCGATCGAAAAGCATAATTATTAGGAAGAAATATGTATAAATCTGAACCAAAGTCCATTATAAGGAAAAATTAATATTGTTCTAATTATAAGTTGAGTAGGGTTACATGTACTTATATTTAGAAGTGCTACAAATACAAATATATTACACAAAAGTAAACTCACAAACTGACGTGGCTTTATGAGATCTGTTAGATCAACTTTACAATAAAAATAACTTTACAATCTGACATACCACATCAAGCCACGTCAGTTTGTGAATTTACTTTTGTGTAATCATTTTGTGGCTAAAGTATTTATCTATATTTTTATTTACAAAACTCATTTTGTTAGTTTTTTTTTTAAATTCAAATTTTAAATTTTAAATTTGATGATTTTCAACGTATTAATAACTAACATGTAGATTATTCAAGTGGGGTAAAAAAGTGAGGTGTGTGCTTGTTTCCAAAGTGATCATGGGAAAGGTGTTGGCTAGCAAAATATGCATTGATGTTGCATTGATCATAAGACCATTTAACGTGTAGCTCCCTTGTAAAATTTAATGAAAAATCATATTTTACCAAAAGGTCCTTAAGACCCTTGACCATTTGACGAGTAACGCCTTTATAGAATTTAATGAAGGATCATGTTTTCCAAAAGGCACTTAATATTAAATTAATAATATTTTATTATTATATAGAGTGTAAATAGATAATCCAATATGAATGCAAACCGATGCTCATACTTTGCTGAAGTTTAAATTTTTTTTATTCCTGATTTTTTTTCTTTCTTTAACCTTGTATTTTTTTCCTAGACAAATAAACTACTGACTTTTTCACTTTTTTTTTTATTTAAATCATTATGTCAGGTGTACTCTAAGGCTAACGCACCTGGGACTGTTTTCTAGTAAATAATAAATATATATATAGTGATGGAAAAACCCTAGGGAGGGGAGATAGGCATGTGCATGGGAGTAGATAAATACATTAGAGACGTGCATGCTATGACTAACGGAAAAAGATGTGTAAAGGTGGGGAGTTTTTAAAATAACAAACCGTCGTTGGGTCTCCTTGTTTAATAAAAAGGGGCATGGGCCTTGGGGTGATCGGGTAGAACCCATTTAAAAATTTTGGATCCAAAATTGGTAGTGAATAATAAAAATAAATAAATGGGCTATTCTCTAAGTTTTGGGTCTCAAACCAAACTCTGCAATATTCTAACTTGTCTCTTGAAAAAAATTTACCGGCCCATAAAAATATTATACAAATCAACTGGCTTTCCATACGTATAAATCCAAGAATTTTAGAAAACAACTTGATGCTGGTCCCGGGTGTTACAACTTAAGTTAAGTTTAGTTTGAGAAGACATTGTAAATAGTGGAAAGATATTGATGCAAAAATATATATGGTAGAATCAAATTAATAAAAGACAGATTTCAATTGAAGTTTTAGAAACAGTTTTGAAAGCTCCAAGTACTGTTAAAGTCAACGATTCTGCTTCAAGATTGAAAATAAATGTGATTTTGCTGATCTCTTTTGAACCTTAATCTCAGGTTATGTTATGGATTTCATGAGAAAGTGTAGTATCAAGTGCTTCAGGCCAAGCATGCATGCATTCAGCTTTATTAAATGGAGTTATGCAGAGGAGGCTACAGGATCTTAAGGAGAACTGGACAAGTCCTTTGAAATTTTCATGCCATACAAGCATGTTAGCCTACCTTGGACAGAAGTTACATTGACACAAAAGATTTGTGAAACGTACAAAATCACACATCCAAAACCTGCTTGGAAAACTTGATTAAAATTGGAGAAAAACAAAACAAAAGGTTCACTTGTGTTCGACTACTAAACATTTAGCTAAAATTTGCAAGCTTTATAATTCTTGGAAATAATGTGAAGTTGATCACATTATTTGAAGAATCATTGGTTATTTTCTGATATAACAATAGTCCAAAAGTTGAGATAGTTTCCAAAAACCTACAAATGTCACATGATTTATGCTTTTTTACTATACTCAAAACAGTCCAAGATGCTGGGCACTTTGCATTGCATGAGATTGGTATAGAAAGCATTAATCGATGTCGTTTTCTATCCAAACTTGTAACGTACTGAGTATTGTTGTTTCCTCAAGTATGATCTCATTAATTCCCCCTAATTTTATCTTATTTATCATTTAGGTCCTGAAAAGGTTGCATAAGTTGATCACCATACATTTAATTGTTCTATTTTTTATTCTGTTTAATCTGATTGTGGGTTGTTTGAACATAATATTGTTTTAATTAATAATTATAACAAATTAATTATTGAGGAAAGAAAATGAGGTGTTGTATATCAGGAAGAAGAGAAACTGTATACTAATTAATATTTATTGCTATTACATTTCAATATATATATATATATATATACACACACACACACCATATGGTTAAGGCAAATCAATGACCAGTGTGTAAGGTTTATTATGATTTGTTCAAAGTCATTGACTCAATGGAAACAAGATTCAACGAACTTGATAAAGATGCAGTTCCTTTCCTTTTTAAACTTTTAATACCAATACATACAACAGATCAATTTGATATGTCATTTCATCGTAATTAAAATTTTTCTGAATGTTTCTGAATACCAATTTAATTCATGCAATTTACAAATCACTAAGCAAAAAATTATTGTATAAAATCATGCAAAGGAAGTGAGGGGGCAGAGAAATAATAGGCCAACAAATAACAAACACTGTCTATCTTCTACTTTTCATCATCATCTGCTGACATTCAGCTGTTCTAATTCCATATTATGCATAAATGCACTCTTCATTTGGGGTATAGAACAATAAGAAAAGGAGCAAAAAATAAATAAAAATTAAGTTATATCCCCCAAGGCAAGGCCCCTTCTACGATGACACTATGCAGTGGAAGTCCTCATGGATGTTGCGTAAGAAGTCACTTGTGGAATCAACCAGACACGCTGTGGGCACAGGCAGCCAAGGCGCCATGCTACACACAAGAGTATCTCCTGCAGTTAGCTGTTTCCTATCCTTACCATCGAACGATGCCCATGCATGGCTTCTGCTGTTGAAAGGAACTTGCACCTGTAGCGTCACATGCTCAGGTAATATCAGAGGCTGGAAGGACAAGGAATGTGGACAGATTGGTGTGAATAGGATACCACGGACCTGCAATTGTTGAGATGCTTCAAGAGTCATCAAGAATAGTATGATCATTTTCTTTGTTTGATTGTATCTATATGGTATGCATATGTTGCTTCCCCTCATAAGAGGAAAACAAAAATATTTCCTGTGTGAAAGTTGTGCAAATAGTATTGTTCATCAGCAGGTACAGCTAAAACAAAGCTACACAAGTTGCAATAATCATCTATAATATTACAATTTCGGCCGTTTAATTTGTGTTTGGTAGTCTATAAAATCATAGTGAAGGTTATGGTATTTTGATTGGCGCCTAGTCCTCTTCATCAGTTTATTTCTCGCAAACAATCCGCATTCATTGGGGTAGAGGTATTTTTGATAATATGGCACTTGCACAGGAGGTAGTTCAAGGTATAAATCAGAAGGTAAGTGGAAGAAATGTTATGCTGAAAATCGATATGGCCAAGGCTTATGATCGGATAAATTGAAAATTTTTAATAGAGGTGTTGAAAAGATTGGCTTTTTCGGAAAAATGGAGGAATTTGATTTTTAATTATATTTCTTCTCCATTTTATTCGATGATGTTGAATGGTTGTACTAGGGGATTTTTTAAGTCTTCGCACTACAAAAAAAAAATCAAGCATTGCCGGAGTTCGATAAGCACCGGCAACTATCCAGAAAAGGCCGCTACTTAATTAGTGGCAGTTTTCTTGCTAGCGTGACCGTCCACTAGTAGTGGGTGGTTGCTATTTTCCCATATCGGCATTTTTTCAAACGTCGGTACTTGAAAATCTCATTAGCGGCATTTGTATACAATTTAGTGACATTTTTTTAAATGCCACCATCTTTCCTAAATTAACAGCGTTAATCGAAACGCCGCCATTAGTTCGTTACCATCCCATTGCATAAAATAGCGGCGTTACAATAAACGTTGTTGCGAGTACGTTGCCGGCACATCATATAAATTGGCGGTATTTATTTAAATGCCACTAATAGTACGTTGGTGACACATTGTTTAAATTAACGACATTTATCTAAACGCCGCTACTAATACAAATAGTGGCGTTACAATAAACGTCGTTGCTAGTACGTAGCCCGCACATCATATAAATTGACGGCATTTATTTAAACACCACTAATAGTACATTAGCGACACATTGAATACATTAACTGTATTTAGCTAAACGATGTTGCTACTACGTTGCCGGCTAAATTGGTGGCATTTATTTAAACGCCACCAATAATATGTTGGCGACACGTTGAACATATTAATGACATTTATCTAACACCGCCACTAATTAAAATAGTAGTGTTACCATAAACGCCGTTGCTATTACATTGCCAGCGCATCATATAAATTTGACAGCATTTATTTAAGTGCCACTAATAGTACGTTGGCGACACATTGAATAAATTAATGTCATTTATCTAAATGCCGCCACGAGTACGTTGTCACCACAATCCATAAATTAATGGTGTAATGTAAACGCCGCCACTAGTTCATTGCCAGCACATTTTTTAAATTACCGGCATTAATATAAATGTCTCCACGAATATGTTGTTGGCATATTGCATTAATTAATGGCGTTTGGAACGCACCAATAATATGATATACCACATTAAAAAAATGTAATATATAAATTAATAATAAATATGATATAATGGGTCATTATAATAAAAAAAAATTACAACTCAAATCATATGAAAGTGATTTAATAACAACTATATATAAAATCATTACATGTGAAGAAACCTTGAACATTTCAACTCAATCACGAACCATTTTGAAACTTTGTTACATATGAGATTAGCCAAATAGAGTTTGTACGGCTTTCCACAATTCATTCCCCAGATGCCTCTCATAAAATTAAGTCTACTTCATCTCTTCCTTTCACAAACAATGCAGAAGTGCTTCTAGTACCATAACGTCCCTATGCATGAGCGAGAGACATCAGAAATTTTGTCAAATAATAGATGGAGTGATAAATTCTGAGCTTAGGATTACAGAATTGTGACCCATTAAGATCAGTAACATACGTTAAAGGAAATGAAGAGTAATATATGTTAAAGGAAATGAAGTGGCAATTGGATCAATAAAAATCTATCCTGAGAGTTTAATTCGTACTTGTGATTTATCAATTGCTATTATATAGACGGAATGTAACATACCTTCTTACTTTTGGCAATGGAGAGTCTAACATTGCAAAGTGGGAAAAAAAGAACTAAACTTGAGATCAGGATTTTTGATCCTCCAATGCATGATCCCCAAATAGTTACCTGTTGGACACGTTAAAGGAAGATGTATGGGGTGGTAAGTTATATAAAGTATATAAGAAGTAATAAAGCAAGAGAAATAATGCAGAAAACGTGTTTGATAAAATGCTCAACCGAAAGATTTTTTTCTAAGTGCCTTTTCACAGCACTTCCTTACATTTTACAGTGAATGACAGTCAATATATAAAGCGTAAACCATAACAGATTCCTTCTCTAGTGTCACATCATCTTTTCTGTTACAATTGGAGTTCTCTTGAATATTCTCTAAGTTTCTAGAACTTTGTTTTGATTTTGGGCAGATGATACAGCTGTCTTAAAAAGAAGAAATAAGCATTATTGAAGCAGTACTACATAGCTTGAAACAGAGCAGCACATCAATGTTGTGCCAGAAAGTTAGACCCAGATGAATGGCAGTTGAAGACTCACCGGTCAAACATGCTCATAACAAGATTTCCCACCCTGCCAGAAGAAAAGAACCATTCTAAGCAGAAACCCAGGTCTGTCTTGTTTCTCAAACAAAATTTTCAGTTGCAAGACTCTCTCTGCACAACTGAAGTTGCTCATCATGACGAGGCACCCTAACAAAAACCACGCAACCGTCGCAGTTGACATTGCCAAAGCTCGATCTCTGATTCAACTGATCACCACAAATTTTATCATTTCTATGAATAATGAGATGTTTTTAAGTGAATAAAGCATAATATTCCACAAATCAATCTGCCTTGTATAAAACACTCTCCTCCATTCTCAAAATTGTACCTTTACAAAATTTTATGTGATTGTTTCCAGTGTAAGGAAATGGGTGACATGTATTTAAGAAATGAAAATGTCTTGTACACTTCAAATGAAACAAATCTTCTAGTTTTCTGACAACTACTCTTGCTGTATGTTTTTCCTTAGCCTAAAATGGCCTCTCTTCTTATTTTTTCTGCGAGAGAGCACACAGTCACTCTATTGGGATTAATCTATGCAATAAGGAAAGAGAAGAACATAGAAGAAACTCGCGACCTTCAAAGGGATGTGCCTGTTGTTGAGTATGTGGAGTCTGGTTCACGCCGCTCGAGCGAAGCGTCTAGCCGCTCGAGCGAACACAAGGCAGAGAGCTTCGCTCGAAGGAAGCTCGACAGACCGCTCGAGCAATTGTGGGACAGAGAGGTTCGCTCGATGACCGCTCGACTCACGGCTCGAGCGGAGGGAAGTCAGAGAGCTTCGCTTGAGGAGCCGCTCGACTCACGGCTCGAGCAATTGCGGGAAACAAGTTCGCTCGATGCGGGCTCGACACGCAGCTCGAGCAAACATCGCTAATTCACCAGAATTAGGGTTTCCGCCGTACAACATATATATATTGTTTTTGTTTTGTCTTGCACTGTGTCTGAGTGAACAGTAGCCGTTCTACATCATTGTATTGTGATTCCTCAAGAAATACAAATCCTCTGCAGCTCCCGTGGACGTAGGCAATTTGCCGAACCACGTAAATACTGTGTCGTGTGTGATTGTTTAATTTCGTGCATTTATTTTCACTTTATTGTCATCGTTTTCACAACAATTGGTATCAAGAGCCAAGGTTCGGGTCTGAGAAAAACGATGGCTGGAGAAGAAGTGAGAGTATCGGGGATCGAGAAGTTCGATGGCACGGATTATGGGTATTGGAGAATGCAGATAGAGGATTACCTCTATGGGAAGAAACTCCATCTTCCATTGTTGGGGAAGAAGCCGGACAGCATGTCAGTTGCTGATTGGACTCTGTTGGATCGACAGGTCCTGGGGGTTATTCGTTTAACCCTGTCGAGATCCGTTGCACACAACGTCATCAAAGAGAAGACGACTGCGGATCTCATAGCGGCTTTATCAGGTATGTATGAAAAGCCGTCAGCAAATAATAAGGTACATCTGATGAAGAAGTTATTTAATTTAAAGATGTCGGATGGTACGTCTGTTGCACAGCATTTGAATGATTTCAATACTATCACAAATCAATTGTCGTCTGTTGAAATTGAATTTGATGATGAGATACGTGCATTGATACTATTGGCATCACTGCCAAATAGTTGGGAAGCCATGAGAATGGCTGTTAGCAATTCTGCTGGCAAATCAAAATTGAAATATGATGACATCCGTGATTTGATTTTGACTGAGGAGGTACGCAGGAGAGATTCAGGTGAGACCTCAGCTTTGAGTTCAGCACTGAATGTTGACTCTCGAGGAAGAGCACAAGACAGGAACTCATACAGAGGCAGATCAAAATCAAAGAACAGGAGCAAGAGCAAGATGAGACCTGGCCAGCAGGCAATTTGTTGGAATTGTGGCAAGGCTGGCCACATAAAGAAGAATTGCAGAAATCCCAAGAAGACAGAGAACGATAGTGCTAATGTGGTAACTGAAGAATTACAGGATGCACTATTGCTTGCAGTTCATAGTCCAGTTGATGACTGGATACTTGATTCAGGGGCATCTTTCCATACATCTTCCCACCGGGAGATAATGCAAAACTATGTTGCGGGTGACTTTGGAAAGGTGTATTTGGCTGATGGAGAAGCCTTGAATGTAATTGGAATGGGAGACATCGACATCGTACTCCCTAACAAGAACAAATGGACCTTGCAAAAGGTCAGACACATCCCTGAGTTAAAGAAGAACCTTATTTCTGTTGGGCAACTTGATGATTGTGGCCACTCAGTGGTGTTCTCAGATAGCACCTGGAAGGTCACCAAAGGGGCACTAGTACTGGCTCGGGGTAAGAAAACTGGTACACTCTATATGACTACTGGTTTGAATAACACTATTGCCACTACCGTTGCAGAGAGCACAGCAGACTTGTGGCATTGCAGGCTTGGCCATATGAGTCAGAAGGGCATGAAGGAACTCCTGTCTAGAGGCAAGCTACCAGAACTGAAGGCAGTTGATCTCAGTATGTGTGAGAGCTGTATTATGGGGAAACAGAAGAAGGTCAGTTTCTTGAAGAGTGGTAGAACACTGAAGTCAGAGAGACTAGATCTTGTGCACACTGATGTGTGGGGACCTTCCCTAGTGGCATCTCTTGGAGGTTCTCGCTACTATGTCACTTTTATTGATGATCACAGCAGGAAGGTATGGGTTTATTTTCTGAAACATAAATCTGATGTATTTAATGTGTTCAAAAATTGGAAAGCCATGGTTGAGAATGAAACAGATTTGAAGTTGAAATGCTTGAGGTCTGATAATGGTGGTGAGTATATTGATGGCGGGTTCAAGGAGTATTGTGCAACTCAGGGAATCAGAATGGAGAAGACCATTCCTGGGACACCACAGCAAAATGGAGTTGCTGAACGTATGAACAGAACCATAAATGAGCATGCTAGAAGCATGAGGCTACACGCTGGACTACCACCTACTTTCTGGGCAGATGCAGTTAGCACTGCAGTATATTTGATAAACAGAGGACCATCAGTTCCTTTGCATTGTGGATTGCCTGAGGAGACTTGGAGCGGGAAAGAGGTCAAATTTTCTCATCTTAAAATATTTGGCTGTCTTTCTTATGTTCTTATTGATTCTGATGCTCGTAATAAGCTTGAGGCTAAGTCAAGGAAATGTTATTTTATTGGCTATGGAGACGAGGCATTTGGCTATCGTTTCTGGGATGATCAGGGTCGGAAGATTATAAGAAGCAGAAATGTGATCTTCAATGAGAAGATTGTGTACAAGGACAAGTCTAGTACAGTTGCTGAAGCAGCCCCTCAGGAGTCTGAGTTTGTGGGTTTGGATGACCTACCAGAGGTCACAGTGTAGTGCAGAGATGTGAGTGACGGGGAGAGTGGGTCCAGCACACCCATTCCCATTATTCCGCAATCAGATCGAGAGCCGTCCACTCCAATAGCTGCAGTTCGAAAGTCAGTTAGGACTATACGTCCTCCACAACGTTTCTCACCTTCTTTGAATTACATTTTGTTGACAGATGGTGGAGAACCACAAAGTTACCAAGAAACCTTGCAAGATGAAAATTCTAGCAAGTGGGAGTTGGCCATGAAGGATGAGATGGATTCCCTGTTAGGGAATCAGACATGGGAGTTGACAAAACTTCCATCAGGGAAGAAGGCATTACACAACAAGTGGGTGTACCGGGTGAAAACTGAGCATGATGGCAGTAAGAGGTACAAGGCCAGACTTGTTGTAAAAGGCTTCCAACAGAAACAGGGCATTGACTATTCTGAGATCTTTTCTTCTGTGGTAAAGATCACAACCATCAGGCTAGTTTTGGCTATGGTTGCTACTGAAGATCTATTTCTTGAGCAGCTAGATGTGAAGACAGCTTTTCTTCATGGAGATCTTGAAGAAGACATCTACATGCACCAACCTGAGGGGTTTGTGGTACAGGGAAAGGAAGGTTCAGTTTGCAGACTAAAGAAGAGCTTGTATGGCCTGAAACAAGCTCCCAGACAGTGGTACAAGAAATTTGATAGTTTCATGTGCAGTGCAGGGTACATCAGATGTCAGGCAGATCATTGTTGCTATGTTAGACAGTTTGACAATTCTTATATTATTCTGTTGCTATATGTGGATGACATGCTCATTGCAGGGGCTAGTATTGATGAGATCAATAGTTTGAAGAAGCAGATGTCAGAGCATTTTGCAATGAAGGATTTGGGAGCTGCAAAACAAATCCTTGGCATGAGAATTGCTAGAGATAGAATCAGAGGCACGTTGAGACTTTCACAGGCTGAGTATGTGAAAAAGGTACTCAACCGGTTCAGTATGGACAAGGCCAAGTCAGTTGGCACACCCTTAGGAAGTCACTTCAGACTCAGCAAGGATCAGGCACCAAAGTCAGAGGAGGAACAAGACTATATGAGTAAGGTTCCTTATGCCTCAGCTATTGGGTCACTCATGTATGCTATGGTTTGCACTAGACCAGATATTGCCCATGCAGTGGGAGTTGTGAGTAGATACATGAGTAATCCTGGAAAACAACATTGGGAAGCAGTAAAGTGGATTTTGAGGTACTTAAAAGGCTCCTCAGAAACGTGCTTGTGTTTCTCAGGAGAGGGCTTAGAGGTACAAGGCTACGTTGATGCTGATTTGGCTGGAGATATTGATAGCAGAAAAAGTACCACAGGGTTTGTCTACACTCTGGGTGGTACTGCAGTTTCATGGGGCTCTAATCTACAGAAGACAGTTTCTTTGTCTACTACAGAAGCTGAGTATATTGCAGTTTCAGAAGCTGCAAAGGAGATGGTTTGGATACAGGGCTTCTTGGAGGAATTGGGTAAAAAGAATCAGAATGGCACCCTCTACAGTGACAGCCAGAGTGCCATATTCCTTGCCAAGAATCCAGCATTTCATTCCAGGTATCACTTTATACGATCATTGTTGGATGATGGACAGTTGCTACTTGAGAAAATTTGTGGAAGTAAGAACCCTGCTGATATGTTGACAAAGGGTGTTACACTTGAGAAACTGAAGTTGTGCGCAACTTCAGTTGATCTTCTAGCATGAAGACAAGAGCTGTGAGTTGCAGAGGTGGAGGATATCATGTTTGAGGCAGAGGACGACATGTGGGTGTACCAGTCTCCAAGTGGGAGAAATGTTGAGTATGTGGAGTCTGGTTCACGCCGCTCGAGCGAACACAAGGCAGAGAGCTTCGCTCGAAGGAAGCTCAACAGACCGCTCGAGCAATTGCGGGACAGAGAGGTTCGCTCGATGACCGCTTGACTCACGGCTCGAGCGGAGGGAAGTCAGAGAGCTTCGCTTGAGGAGCCGCTCGACTCACGGCTCGAGCAATTGCGGGAAACAAGTTCGCTCGACGCGGGCTCGACACGCCGCTCGAGCGAACATCGCTAATTCACCAGAATTAGGGTTTCCGCCGTACAACATATATATATTGTTTTTGTTTTGTCTTGCACTGTGTCTGAGTGAACAGTAGCCGTTCTACATCATTGTATTGTGATTCCTCAAGAAATACAAATCCTCTGCAGCTCCCGTGGACGTAGGCAATTTGCCGAACCACGTAAATACTGTGTCGTGTGTGATTGTTTAATTTCGTGCATTTATTTTCACTTTATTGTCATCGTTTTCACAACACCTGTTTGACTATCCAGGCCCCTCGAATCCATCAGGCTTGCCGGATTTGAGCAACTATAAAGTAAGATTCATTGATTGGAGGAATCATGATTAGGCCCTTCGAATCCATCAGGCTTCCGAGTGGAGGAATCATGATTAGTCACTTGTTGTATGCGGATGATCTCTCGATTTTTGTTAATGGTGGCAAGGCATATTTTCGGAAGTTGATGGAAGTGCTGCACAAATATGAACATATGTTTGGTCAGCTGGAGAGTCCTCAAAAATCTTCCTTGTTTTTCTCTAAACATGTCTCGGAGGATAGAAAACAGGTTTTAAAACGTTTGTCTGGCTTTGAGGAAGGTGTTTGGCCGTGTACGTATTTGGGATTCCTTTGCAAGTGGGGGCGAATGAGAGTACGGATGTTTGATCTGTTACTGGAAAAAATTCATGAAAAATTAGCAGGTTGGAATAGCAAATTGCTTTCTTTTGGAGGTAAATTTTTCTGATCAAACATGTTCTGAACAGTATGCCCTCCATATGCTTTCAATGTTGAATTTGTCAAAAGGGGTTATGTCACAGATTAAAAAAAAAATTCTCCAATTTTTTATGGGGTTCTTCAATGGAAAATAAAAAGAGGAAGTGGATTTCTTGGAGGAATATTTGTTTACCGGTGGAGGAAGGTGGACTTGGAATAAGGAATCTTGTGGAGGTTCAAAATTCTTTGCTTATGAAGTTCGCCGGGAAATTAATTATGGGAGGTTCGCTGTGGTTGGATTTTTTTTTCCAGCCAAATATGTGCGTAATTCACACATTTCTTCAGTTATGTCCTTGGGGAAAGGAACTCGATTTTGGAAAGGGGTCATGCGATTAATGCCAACTGTGTTATGTAATTCGAGATGGAAGATTTAGAATGAGGTAAATTTTTGAGATGGGCCATTGGCGGAGCATTCGGTGGTTGGGGATGGGAGTTTGAAGCTGCGTGAGGTGATGGATGACAATGGGTGGAAGTTGGTGTTATTAAGATCTCTTGTTGAAGAATCTGTGGTGGCTACAATTTTACAGGCGGGGGTGGGTTTAAGGGAGGGGGACGATGTGTGTGTTTGGGAGCATTCCGTGGATGGGAAATTCACAACGAAATCGACTTGGAATTTAATTCAGGATTGTTTGCCCATGTTGGAAGTGGCTATGGCAGGAGTATGTGCCTGCAAAAATGTCTTTCATGTGTTGGAGGGCTAGAAGGAAAGCCTTGCATGTGGATGATGTGATTCAATAGCTTGGAATTCCAATTGCTTCAAAATGTTGCTGTTGCGTTGAGGCTAAAGTGGAAACATTAAATCATGTGCTTTGGGAAGGGGAGGCAGCGACTAGAACCTGGCAGTATTTTGTGGAAATTTGTGGGGTGCAAGTGCCAAGAGTTCAGAACTGGGAAGGAGTAATGAATTTCTGGTGGGGTCGTGCGACTAGTTCCTCTCAGGTAGGCTAGATTTGAGGGATCATACCAATTATTATTTCGTGGGCTCTTTGGAGATTTCAATGTATAGCTCGGATGGAAAATATACACTATAATTGGAGGAGTATTATTTGGGCTATGAAAGTGGCGTTGATAAAGGCTACTAGCAGGTTGCGGCATTTCAGAAAAATGGGAACTAAGGATGTACGAGTGATGCATGAATTAAATTGCTCCATTGTTCCACTCCGTGTAATAGTGCCAAGAATGATAAAATGGCAGGCACCGTGTAACATTCCGCCCATTCCTTCTTACGTACGTTTATTCCTTCTTACATATGCTTCTCTCTTTCTGACGTACGTTCCGTCTTTCTGACGTAAGCAAACTCCGAAGGCAGAAATTATGTGAGTTGTCTTCCCCTTCTATCTAGTGACTGCGAGACTCGTCATGCGTGCCGAACCACAATGACATCTTTGAAAAGATATCATGTGACTTCTAGGGCACGTCCAATGTTTTAAATGTGCTGGAAATATTTATAAGAAGTATTTCCAGTATTATTGAATTAAGTTTGATTTTAAATACGACAATTATAATATTTTTGAAGAGCTCCAAAAATATTATAATCGTCGAAAATCATTTTAAAATCATTAATAAAATGATTTCAACTATTTTATGATATTATGAGATTTAAATTATGTTGAAAGCTTTAATTAATTAAATGATTTCATTCTCTTAAATATATAAAATAAGACTTCATCATTTTATTAATGATGAAGGAATATTATTTTATAAACTAAAGTTGGTTTAAAATAATATTCTACCTTAATTCCTCTAAGTGCTTTTAATTAAATTAATGTTTTATGCATTTTAAATCAGGGTTTTAATCCCTTACCGTTAGATAGTTTTGTAGATCCCAAGACGAAGGGACTAGATTAAAACTCAGTACCCCCCTCTTTCCCCTCACATTTCCCCAATCCTCTCTCTCTCTCCTCCCTCTCCCTTAAGCGTACGTCGTACACAGTTCTCTCTCTTGCCGAGTCCTCCACTCCTCAGCCCGGCGTCGCCGTGCGTCAGCAGACCTCACCACTGCTACCACCAGCTCCTCCTCCCTCCGGCGAGCCTCCCCACATCGGTCACCCTCACTCACGCTCTCTCTTCCTCCCCCTCGGCAGTGCACAGCCCAAATGGGCTTCACGTTGTTGCGCCGCCTTGCGCCGTCCAATGGCGCCACCACCTCCATGGCAGCTTCTCCTCCCACCGGCCATCACCCTCCAGCGAGCTTGGCCCCTCCATGCAGCCACCTTCTCCACTTGCAAGTACACAACCTCCATCATGCACGTGTTCACTATGCACGCACCTAGCGCCGCCATGTGCGGCCACCTTGGCCACCGGACACCACCACGGGCACCTCCTAGCCTCCCCCTTCCTCCTTCAAGTGACCTGAGGCCCATAGCCCCCCTCCACCGCACGGGCTTCTCCCCTCTCCAACGCACAGGTTTCTCACCCTCCACCATCGTACGCCGTCACCCACAACGTGTGACCACCATCTCCAGCCTCCTCATGCCACCACCGAACCATCCTGACCACCCTTGGCCCCGATCTGCCACCCATGCATGCACACACTCTCTCTCACGGGCTTCTCTCCATCACACACACGACCATCACTCCCTCCACCATCGTGGACTGTCGTACCACCACCACCGAGCCTTCATGGCTCCACCAGCATCCCCTTAGTCCAACCCTAAGCCGAAACCACCACTTTATGTGGTGGGTAGCCGATGGACAGCCACTATGCGTGGCTGACCACCACTGTACACGGCCAAATCCGCTGTGTTACGCTCATTGCCACCATCACGAGGCCACCACGAGCCCTTCCAAGACTACACCTAGCTATCCAAACAATCACCATAAGCGGTATAGCCACCCCGTACCTTCCTTCCAACGTCTTCGACGGTGACGGTTAACGAGCAATGCACGGCTATCCCGTCGATAGTATAACCCTCTATCCCTTGTTATTTATATTCTTAGTTGATTAGGTTGTGGGCTGTGCTGTTAGTATTATGGGGTTCATTGTGTTGTATGGAGATGTGTTGTCCTGTGTAGCGAAGTGTTGGCCTTATCTGTGTAGTGCGCTGTGAAGTGTTGGGCATATCTGTGTAATGTGCTGTGAAGTGTTGGGCGGGCATATCTGTGTAGTGTGCTGTGAAGTGTTGTGGACTGTGCTGTGTAATGTGGTTATGAGTATGTGTTGTATTGGTGATGTGGCGCGTGTGGAATGGGGAGAGTACATGCTGAGTGTACTATGTGTGGCGTAGCATGTGTGAAAGGAGTACATTTGGAGTGTACTCCATATGGTGGAGTGATGCACCATATGGCGGGTTACCATAATGGTGATGTGGCGTGGTGTGTATGAGGAGATTACATGCGGAATGTACTCTATGTGGTGGATTGATGCACCATATGGCGTGTACGCCATAGTGGTGATGGGTCGTAGCATGTGTGAAGGAAGTATGCGTAGAGTGTACTCCATGAGATGCAGCTATACACCGTGTGGTGTGTTGCAGAGATAAGGATGGTTGAGTGGTTGATGGGCGTAGGGCATGGTGAGTAGTGTCAGGAACTGTGAAATAGTGTCCCAAAGTAGTTATGGTGGGCCTGTAGTCTAAGGTGACTAGTGTCACCGTACTTGACTTATGGTTGGGAGTATGGGTGAAGTAGCAGAACAAGTATCAGAGTAGTGCAGCAGGAGCATGACTGGGCAACGTCACGAAGTGACATGGTTACCAGCAGTCATGCTTATGATGGGTGAGGAGTTAGCGTATGAATGGCGTAACGGGAACGTGACGAGATGTCACGATGGTTGGGAGTATGTGAGGAACCGTACTCACGATGAGTTAGGAGTTGATGTGGCAGGATGTTGGGTGACACGTCAAGGTCACGGTATAGCTTGGGAGTAGTCTCGAGCTATATGATGTGACATAAGGCGTAGTTGTGAATTGAGTCATGTCATGTCAAGTGTTGGGATGAGCTATAAAAAGGGACGGGTAGCATGAAGAGTCATGCTTGCCGAGTTAAGAGAAGGTTGGTATCAGAGTATGACCCTTGTCCCTACAAGCAGGTGATCAACATGTTATATGTTGATCTTAGGTGATAAGGGGTAAGGTACATGTGTAACATGGTGAGACACATGTGTCAGACAGATTCACCATATGTAATGGGTAATCTATTCTGAGCATAGTTGCACGATGCTTAAGCCTCAGAGTTGGCTTGGAGCCGTGTGGCTTGTATGGATAAGAATGAGGATTAGTATGGGCTAAGGTGCATGAAGATAGTGACGGGTGTACTGTCTAAGGATGGGATGCGTGACTTAATCGGTCTGAGTCATGCGTCGAAATGTGGTCAGTAAGAAGAGTAAGACAAAGGTCCTAGTGTCTTAACCCTAAGGTGAATCATGGGTTCACTTTAGTGGATGAGCACTCGAGACAAGATCTTGAGTTGGAAGATGTGGTGACCGTAATGCGTCCCCGAAGGTCTTGTCATAGTAAGGGACATGGAAGAGCACGGGATAGAAAGAGATTGTTCCAAGTGAAGAATGGTTCTATTTTTAAGTTTAAGTTGCTTATGCATTATATATGCAAGTAGCATGGAGTCCAGGTAAGTATTACATTCATACTCTTATAGAGTTTTCTAAAATAAAAGAAAACGAAGACGAAAAGTCTTTCCTTTAAGACGCTTTACGAAAAGAAACGAAAGATGCTTTATGAAAGAAAATGCTAAGTGTTGAAATGTGTAAGTATGTACAGCCCCTCCTTGGCAACCCCGGTTTATGCACCCAAAGTATTAATTATACGCATGTGAATGGATGACTATACGGTGTACCTATTGTACGTATTTTCTAAGAAAATCAACGAACTGATATTTTATGATCCCAAAACTAAGCTTTTCTCACAAAACATGAATGAATGAATGAAAAACAAAGAAAGACATGAAAACTGATGATTTCATATATCATACGAACCGACGCTTTTATGGATGCTATGAGGTGATGCTCATGGATACCATGAAAGACAACGTTTAAGGTAATGCTTATGGATGCCATGAAAGACGAAGTTTAAGCCCATGTTCTAAACGATGTTTTTCAAGAAAATGAATGTTTTCTCATGAAAGGATATGTTAAATGAAAGATAAGAAAATAGTGAAAGCTCCAGCTCTTTCGAGCTGGCATGAATGAAATGAAAGCATGAAATGTTTGAAAATACGTAACGGCCATATGAATGAATGAAAAGGGGTACCCAATGAATGAATGGGCATATTGCAATGCCGGGCAGTAGTACTGGTTGTGCACCTAGTACTGCACCCTAACGGAATGGGATTCCAACCTACGGCCACGGGCGAATCCATTGGCCATATGGCCGCTAACCCTAACACGCGAGGCGTAACAGTGTGTACTGCCCTATGAAAGTGATAAGAAAGAATGTATGTATGCATGAGTGCACTAATGAAAGCACAAACTCTTGAAGAAATGAAGGCACTAACGAGAGACACGTTTTACGAAAAGAAAGACTATTAAAGAAAAATCCCATCTAGTGACGTTTTCAAACGAATGCACATATACATGCACGTAATAGTATGTATGAATGATAAATGCATGAATGAAAACCTATGTTGTTATATTTTAACTGTATGAAGTAATGCTTACGAGTCTTCGACTCATTTTAGTTTTTATGTATGCCCCTCCCCCCCCCCCACAGAAACTGAACGGTCAAGATGGGCAACGGCCCATGGAGAAGAGCACGGAAGTCTAGGCATGAGTTTTAAATGTACGAGAGGTTTACAATTAATGTTTTCCGCTGTAATCCTAAGCACTTTTTATTTTATAAACGTAGAGTCTTGCACCCTGGGTATGCAAGTAAAAAGTCTTAAAACGGTAATTCTCGTTGTCCTTTCTAAAATCTGTTATAAAAAGTCTTACCACAAGGACGGGCGTTACACACCGGATGTGGGAAGGTTAACGCTGAACGTGGATGGTGGGTCTTGTGGCAATCCGGGGATGTCAGGTGGTGGAGGTGTTATTCGGGATGCACAAGGAGAAGTATTGTTAGGATTTGCTCACTTTTATGGCCAAGCGACAAACATGATTGTCGAGTGTTGTGCATTACTTGATGGGTTATAGCTATGTTGTATGCTTGGTTTGAGGGATTTTTTGGTGGAGTCCGATTCTTCGGTAGTGGTTGGATGACTTAATTCGGGTATCCGTAAATATTGGTATTTATGAGATTTCTGGGAGGAAGTAAAAATGCTTGTTCGTTTGCTTAAGGTTCGATTTCGGCATATTTTTAGAGAAGCTAATATGATTGCGGATTTTCTGCTAAAAAGGGGACAAAAGGAAGGACTATAGATTTCATGGGTGAAGATCATGTCAAAGGAAAATTTCGGGGTATAGGGCGCTTAGATAAATTGGGGATTCCATATATTCGAACTTGATGTAAAGTTTATTTTCATCCATGTTGTATTCATGGTTGTTCCTCTGCCTTAGTGAGGGTTTTTCTAATAAGAGGCAGAGAACTCGTCTTTTGGTTTTTTTAAAAAAAAACTATAAATTACAATGGAAAAAGCATTATGTGTGCACTACTAGCAGTCAAAATTTAAACTATTTTGCTAGGCAAGAGGCTTTTTTCAATTAGTAAACAACTAAGCGAGAGACATTTCACATCCAATCAGTATAGGCTTTCCACTTGCATGATCACACGTTCTAATTCATTCAATAGTCAATACAGCTAAAAACAGAGTCAAGGCATTCTCTGTAATTTTCAGAGTCTGAAGAAAGTTAAGGACCAACTTCCAGAGCCAACAATTATGTGAAAGACATCATAAAAAGGTGTGGGTGGCTGAGGCCATTGTATTATGAAGTGGTGTCATTAAATTATCAACTTGTTAGAGAAACAAATGCCTTTAAACAAGGAGGAGGATATTGTATAATTATCAAAACAGATTTAGACATTTTTATCCATAAAAAAAAAATAAGAAAGTCATATATATAGGGTAAGATTGTGGGTGGACAGGAACCCCTTGTTATCCCCAAGCAGAAATAAGGCAGGAATAGACATGGTTCAACTTCACAGGGATGGGATCTTTAGATCTGGCCATGCCAAGCGCTATTCCCACTTCTATGAAGACATCAATGAACTATTCTAACAGTCACAAAAAAAGAGTGCTAGCAGAGTTGAGAAAAGAGGTGTAAAGGTGAGCAAATAGATACACCAGTGGCAAAAGCCTGCGAGCAAATAGATGGATCAGTGGCAAATGCCACTGCTTTGACATGTTAAATTAGTGGCAGAACCACAGCCTCTTACATAGAGAATAGTTGTGTACCTATTTACTGCTTCTTTCTGCAGTTGTTATATTCCCTCTTTCAAAAGAGACAATTTCATGTTTGTGCTGATCACTTTATTCACCTTTGCAGCACCATGAAAGTTTAAATGATGAAGCCTGTCTCATAAACATAATTATATTATGGTTCAATCCTGAGATTAGAGGAGTTAGTTGTGTTGCAATATTGTTGATTACTATCAAATAATTTTTACATGTATATGACCATGGAACAAGGGAAAGAAAATGAATAACTAAATTAAGTCTAATAAAATAAGAACAAAAACATAAATATTATTACCATAATGCAAAAGTAGATTAGGTTAAACATTCTCCACAGAGTTTGTAGAGCTTAAGGCACATTGAGAAATAGTAATAAATAATAGAGTCATGCTAGGCTGCCGCCCAGCAATGCTTGTTGGGCGTGCCGCCTTGCACAAATGTGGCTTTTTATTTTTTTATTTTTTTTTCATATTTTTTTAACATATTTACTATTTTTTTAAAAAAAATAATACAATAAAGACACTTCCTTAATCATTAAATAAAAAAAATTAAAAAAAATTAAATATATGAGCGGTTAAAGTGAGGGGACAAACTCAGGTAGCATACTAGCATTTTTCTAAATAATAACTAGACTAACAGATATCAAAATAAAATTATGCATTCCAAAACAAACGGCATATTAGGACTCATTAGCTGTGGGAGTACTGAGAAACTACCTTTCTGACCATCTTCGAATCAAAATCAGTTACCCCATCTCGGAGAACATCATGCGAGCAAAGTCCATTCCACCCGCAGCACTTTTCAAATTGTTCATTTGCTTCACTGCACCACATTGGTTAGTTGACCAAGTTCCCCATTCTTGTATCATCAACTACACTATCATGCTCTGTAGCGCAAGCCAGAAAATTCCTTGAATAAGGAGAGGTTATAAATTTAACCCAAATGTGATGGAAAAATCAGAGCATCAAAAAGTATCCAGTGCCCTGTAGCACAAGGCTTCAGGTTGCTTGATCAGACTATAGCATGTATTGGAAATATTGGTGGATAATGAATGCAATGTTTTAATTTTTTTATTATTTTATAGATAATTGAAAATGGTGTATATTGAAAGATTTTGAATTTTTTACATTAAATAAGCAAATGAATGGCATTGAAGAGGGGCACTAAATAAATTAAAAAAAATAAAATGGTAAAAGAATTAAAAAAAAAACTTGAAGAATAATGTTGAGGTGTTAATATTTTGTCAAAATAAAAATATTTGTTAGATAGACACAAATCGTTCCCAATTTTGTAAAAAAAACTCGGACACGTTAATTTTAGCTTACATAGACACATAAGACAATATCACAAGTATAACATGTCATTTTTAGAAGTGGGACGGTACCTCTACTTATATTACTCATCCTCACTTATGACGGAGGAAAACTGTGATTACATAAGAAAGCTTGGGGGTATAAAAACTCCAAACCCAAGCTTTAAAATGTAGTAAGAAAAGTAAATCCTTCCTACATGTACAAACTAAAATCTCTATAGTGAATCTGATAATTAGCTGTAATGAATATGGTGATCAATGATCTTGTCCCTGATACCTCAAGATCTTGCATGAGGTCATGCATTTTAAAGTAAATTATGTTGTCTTGCCCAAACCATCCGTTTTAGCTTCTTGAAAGAATGATCTTGAAAGACAACCAGTCTGTTTCTGAATCTTCCAAGCACAGCAAAGTCCTTGCAATTGTTGTTATGGCAAGCGGGACACTTTTCTATGCATCTTATTCACCATTTATGTTTGTTGTGCTTATCTCCTATTCACTGCAACTAACATCTGTATAGGCACTATATTGCCACTCCAAACCGCCATTGTGCGCCCAAACCCAGACCGATCGAGGCCCAAATAGTCACTATGAGCCGAGAATGACTCATTCTCTCTCTTCAGTAAGTCATTACAAAACAGGCTTAACAACTACTATCAAAACAAAAACAAAGAAAAAAGTTTGAGTTTATGTAAATTTAAAGGAGTGTATCTATCGATTTACCTAGCAGATGAAACAATAAATTTCATTTTAGTCGCACGTGCAACAATAAAAAGGAAGCTCAAGGGTGCCAAATTACATGGGTGAAAATGAATCGGGCTGAATGGTTTTTCCACCGAAGGGTGCCAAAAAAATCTTTATCAACAATGAAAGGGCACTGGATAACTTGTATTAGACGTGTGGATGGAATTGTCCTTGGAAAGTAGATGACAAGTCATAGTTTCAGAAGCAGTACTGTGCAGGTCCATTACTTTCCTGCATGGTTAGAATCTTCTTTTTACACTCTCTCTCTCTCTCTATCTACTAGGCACTTTCCTTGCATGTCCATCTCATGTAAGGCTTTTATTCAATGTCGGTCCCGTCTTGTCCTCTGTATTCAAACTCAAAGCAAACATATCTTCCTTCTATCCCTTCAGTGATGATCTCAATATATAAAATATCTACATGATCTCAATAAAATAGCGAGGAAAATAACGTATATGGATTACTAAAACACGCACTTCCTTTTCAGAGTTGATTAACATTGATCACTCTTTCTCTCTACTTAATTTTCTTGCTAAGGGTTTTTATCATCATTCTTCTTAAGAAAATGATATGCAAAATGATAGAGAGGGTGTTGGCTGTACTGTAGGTCCATCAATAATTTCTTTAACGTGTCAAGCAAGCTTTACAACATGCAGAGCATCAAGACTACGACACTTCAAAGAAATTGCTGGTTGAATTGGTCTCTGCCAACACCCTCTCTATCATACTAATTTCTTCAACAGTAGTGTAGGTCCATCACTAATTTCTTTAACGCCTCAGTACTCTCCAATTGTAAATCCAAGAAATACTCATTACATACATCTTGGTCTGATAACTTAATAAGCAAAACATTATTTCAAATGTGATGGAAGTTGATCATAACTCAGCTTAAGAGTTGGTACGATGTCTTTTTCTTTTATTTTTGAGAGTTTATTGTTCTTGAAAGACAACCACTCTGTTTCTGAATTTTCCAAGCACGGAAATGTCCTTCCAATTGTTCTTATGGCAAGCAGGACACGTACACACTTTTCTACAGATATCAACTTAGGAGATATTATATAATAATGTCATTCATAAAAATAACCGAAAACTGTTACGGAACATTTGTGCCAGGATTCATTCAAATAACGGTCATACTACAGAACTTTTTTCCCCTCTCCTCGTATTTACTTAGATTCATTTTTCTTTTTGGGTTTGGCTTCATGTTGGTAGTCAAACGGTGTCGTAATGTGATACTAATTGGAACCTTAAAAGCAGAGTCAAGGCATTCTCTGTAATTTTCAGAGTCTGAAGAATTATCAAATTGTTAGAGAAACAAACGCCTTTAAACAAGGAGGAGGAGGATTCGGAAAGCCAAGAGACCCTAAAGAAAATGGGACGATGGGAGGAACTTGTCCTTTGAGCATGGATGCTGCCTAAAAATCAGTTGATAATAATTGCTAAGTACAGTCTGAAAGCAAAAGAATCTGAAAGAAATAGATATCATTGTGTAGCATGAAATTCAGTTGATGCAGATTCCAGGGTTTTAGACTTCATTTCCAAGAATAAACCCACTCTTACACTGAATTAGACAAGCATTATGCATATTACCTTAGAGATAATTAATGAAAAAATGATCATATTTAGAAAAGCTTACTTGCAATGATATTTTAATTCTATAACACGTTCTAATTCATTCAATACAGCTAAAAGTAAATGCACAAACCCAAAGGACTGTTCCATCCCCACGAAGAGTTACCACAGGTTCAACTTTTGTATGCAGGAGCAAAATTTCCTTCTCTGAAAAAAATAAGAAAGTCATATATATAGGGTAAGATTATAAGCATGCACCAAACGCAATTATAACTAGAAGGAATAATCATCATACAGGGTTTGTTTATCTGATATCTTTGATGTTCAAAAAATTGTAGAAAAAATCTTAGAATCTGTAACAAACCAGAAACAAGAAGTTGCTTCAATGGAGGCATTGGCCTCTCGTATTCGGAAAAAGTTGCTGCAATGGAGGCAATGGGATTTATTAATCATGTAATGTTTTGGAAATCTATTACAATAAGCAAAACATTGCTTCAAATGTGAGGGAAGTAGATCATTTCTTTTATTTTTGACAGTTTGATTGTTCTTGAAAGACAACCTGTAATACCCGGGCGTAGCACCAATTCTGTGTTTAATATTATTATTATTATTATTATTATTATTTTCTTCCCAGACTTGATCCTAGATGTTTTTTAAAAGGCCAAACAGCCCAAGCCCGAAAGATCGTGCCAGACTCCACTACATGCACGGCTTCGATCACGTACTTGGCATGCACATTTCTTCCTCTCAGTTTTTCCCTTAGGGTTTCCATCACCTATATATACACACAAATACATTATCCCATGTTTGTAGAAACTACCCAAGCACTTGCTGCCGCAGCCCAATTCTTGCATGTCCTCACCATCACGAAAAGCCAACCATCGAAGCTAAAGCCCCGCCGTTCACGATGCAACCGGCCTGCACCTTCACGGTTTCACTCAACCAGCGCACGGAAACTGCAACTTTCCAAGGAAGTCAGGCCGCTGCTTACTCCTCCATAACGCTGCCATAGCCACTTACCTGCACCACAAAACTCGTGCGACTCCCACATGAAACCGAAGCCGAATAACTCTGTTTTGCAGTCCAAAAACAGAGCAGAACCGAGACGGCCATTTTCGGTTGATCATCACCGTGAGCCCTTACCCATAGCGCAACCATGCAGCACCCCAGCCAAAGCCATCCGGCCCCAGTCACAGCCCGAAACAGAGCCTGAAACAGACCTTCACGGAAGCCCAAACGTGAGCATCCCAAGCTCCTCTCGGGTTTTCCTTGTTTCCGTAAGCAATGGTAGTTCCTCCGCAAGCGACCAGCTTTCGTCACAGCCATGCACCACCGAGAACCAACACCTCTCAGTCGCAGCATCAAACGGTTGCGTTGGGATTGTTCATCATTCGGGCAACCTAGAGCAGCACACATGCATGATCAACAGCGAATCAACACCTCCACATAGTTGCCGCCGGTTCATCCACCTCACGAAAACCTCTGTCCAGACCCCACCACCATGCCCAACCACACGAAGCCGCCGCCCAACTCCTCCCGTAGCCTCTGTCGCAAGCCACGAAACTCCCCTGTTTTAGCCACCGAAAACAGAGCAACACAGCCCGGTGCCCTTGTCGTTCAAACGCCACCACGCACGACGCCAACGCCTCCACGTCGTTACCACCGGCACAGAGAACTCCGATGGTCACTCCAAGCCACTCCTATCCGCCGTGTCCCGCTCGTGCGCTGCCGTCGGGACAGCCTCCGCCCAACGCAACTCAGGTCCTCCACGATCTCCTTCCCTCACGGGAGCTCCTGTCGCTCGTCTGCCCTCACTCGTGAGTTTCGGAATTTTTGGTTACAAGTACTGCATGCAGTTACATATAGTTAGTGGGTAGGGGAAGATTTTTATGGGATTACCATTTTGCCTTTGAGCCAATAGGATTTGAATGTATTTTGTTTTTATAATGGATTTTATTTTTCGGATGGGTTGGGTTGACTTTTACGAAGGGTTTTTGATGACAGATAAGTCTTATATTTTGTTAATAAAAAATATTTCTTAAATGCTTTAAATTGTTATTCCTTTCAAAGGAATAATCGGTAATGTTGTATTTTTTTTACAATGACTTAGTTTACTATATAATCGTTGTGTTTTTTTTAAATATTTTGGTGTAATTATATTAGCTAGTATTAGATTTTATAATTACATGTCATTAGTAAAGAAGTTAGACTTTTAAAGGTTTTTAGTCGAGGTTATTAAATGAACATTGCCAATTTTTTAGAAAGGGATGTTATATTTTGGGCTTTTGAGGGTTTTATGGAATTAAATAGGTTATTTTATAAGTTTAGGCGTAAATACCAAAATACGTGATTGATTGAAAATTTACGGGAATTACGTGATTATTTGATAGGTGACGATTGTTAATTATCGACAATTTGAGGAAATTTCTGAAAAGCTAAGAAGTCCAGGTAAGCGGGGTTCCTATGCTGGGTTTTATACAAGTTAATAAGACTGAGGTTGATTTTATGAAAACTTGCATAAATTGTGTTGTGTTGAGAACTTGTGAAAACAAAGATCAACCTCGGTCTCTTATCTGCATTATTCATGAAATCTGTGAGAAAAATGAAAATATATTCTGGCATGCATTGTGTAGACATGAGCTAAATTCTGTCATGTGATTTCTGAAATTTGAAAAAGAGCGATATTGAGAATATGAAAAGTTGTGCATTTATTTGTTCTGGCTTTTGTGTTCAGCGTGTGTAAACTGTTCTGAGTCTATTTTGGTACTCTGTATTATTTTGATATAACATCTGAAAACCTTTGGCATGGTGTACTGGTTTTCGTATCTGACTCTATCTTTGCTTTGCTCTGCTCTGCTCTGTTATGCTCTGCTCTGTTTGGGTTGGTACCAACTTCTCTGTCTCTGAGTGCACCCACTTTGGAAACAAAGTGGTTTATTTGTGGTCTTTTCCTGTGTGCACACTCGGGGCTCCGAGAAGAATAAAGGAAAGATTTCACCTCTGTCTCTGCCTGGTTTGGCCACCGGGGTTAGCACAACCCTACCACGGGGGTGAAACATGGTCTCTGCTCTGTTTGATGCTCTGTTTTGATCTGATGATGATACCCAGTTTATGTTATGCCAAAGCACTAAGGGGTTTACTTGTCTTAAAACCATCGCTCTGTTACTTTTGAAAATATGTTCTGTTCTGCATGTTAACTCTGGAAAATATTTTGTTCTGCATGTTCTACTTTGTAAATGCTCATGTTTGCACGCTAGCATATGATTTCTGCTTACTGAGTTGTTGATAACTCACCCCCTATCATTATAATATTTTTCAGATATTTTGGATACTCCAGCAGAGGTTCAAGAATAGGAAGCATGGGTAAGGCTTTGTGGGCATAGTCTATTATATATACAAGAGGGTATTTGATATTGGAGAATTTTATGGAATAGTTTCGTTCTGTTGACTTTGTACTTTGGGAAGTTGACTTTTTATTTTGAGATTTATTCGTAATCATAGTTATTTATTTTGGAGTAGATGGTTTAAAACAATGAGGTATATGAGTAAATGAGGAATTGCAGTTACATTTATACAATGAGATATGATTTTAAGTGTTAAGAGGTAACTCTCCGACCCATCCGGGACCGGGGCGTTACACAACCACTATGTTTCTGAGTTTTCCAAGCACAACAACGTCCTTCCAATTGTTGTTATGGCTAGTGAAACACCTACACACTTGCCACGATTCTTGAATTCCACGATCGGATCTTGTCCATCCCTAAACGTCAGTCGCTTAAATAAGGACCATGACTCGTGTTCATTTAAAACTTTTTAAGAAATATGGTTCTACAGTACATGAAAGATTTGCCACCGTTTTATTGCGTGTGGACGCTAATATTCTACTGCCTCTTGAACCAACCATCAATAATTCTTTTAAGCTATCCCATTTTTCAATATCCTCATTCCATACATCATCCAACACCTGATGACGCTGCTCACATGTCCTCTGCATCAATGCCAACTATAGAAAAATCATGGATGCCTTCATGATTTTCCTGGATTGCTTATATATGCTTTATTCTTTAACCTATAGAAATTTAAAATAATTGCATAAAACAATTATGCTAACAATATATAGCAATGAGAGATTTGGTGGAGGCCGTGGCTCTTGTCATCCTCTTAGTTGGGAAGATGAATAATGTAAGAAACAATATGATTTCCAAAGTCGAACATGTGTGGTACTAATGTTTAAGAACCAGCTAGCATTGCTACTCACATCCCATCTATATACACTACAAGAAATAAGGCATTTTGTGTCGATTTTGTGTCTGTTGAAAATAAAATCGTTGCAAAAAACCTTTAATTGCAACGAGTTTTACATCGCCGCAGCCTGTTAAGGCTGTGTAATTTCACGACAAGAATTTCAACAGGGCCTGCATGTTTCTTCACGTGGAAAATGTTGGTAATTTCATGGAGCCAATCATTTGTTTCCTGGTTAGCACTGGAGCGCCAATTCTTGCTAACATCTACCCTTATTTCAGAGTAAAATACAACAACCAACCAGTCCCCTATGCCTTATTTACTGCAACGGATGTTGTTGTACAAGATGGCAAACTAGAGTACCGAAATCTCTTTGATGCCTTGATGGATGCTTTGTATTCTGCGATTGAGAAAACAAATGGAAGAAGTTTGGATATTGTGGTGTCAGAGAGTGGTTTGCCATCTGCTGGAGGTGCTGTGGAAACCATTGAGAATGCAGGCACTTATTATAGGAATTTGGTTAATCATGTGAAAGGAGGGACTCCGAATCCAAATTCATGAGTACTGGGGTGGCGCGCTATGCATGGTAAGAGACTTATATGTATACATAATTTGTCTTGATCTCAAATTTTGAGTTCAACAGGCCTAGAATTACTTATCAAATGAGTCAATGGGGACTTAAAGTGAATGGCCGAACTCACTGGCAAATACCATAGAGTTTAAAGATTTTTTCGATCATCACATCTCAAAACCAAGACAGTGTTTCCAAAGAATAATCTATGAAATGTGCATGTACTATAAATTCAGAGAGAGAGAGAGAGAGAGAGAGAGAGTAGACCTATTAATTAATTCTAGGCTCGATATCAGAAAACCAAGAAGTAGGAGTATGGGAGCCATAAGAGCATTGCTATCTTTTGGTTTGAGTATACCAACCATGGGAAAAGCAGAAGAAAACTGCACATTTCTGTTTATTAATTGGAAATTTCCTGAGACAACCAACATTAATATAGGGAACAATTTAAGAGTTTATCTGTATTGTCTTCAATTTCTGTCTCATTTTTTAATAAAATCGTTGAGTAGTCCTAGCATAGGGAGCCATGCTTTTAACAATTTAAGGCTTGTCTTACTTGATGGAGAGATTGTATAATTCCAATCCCAGATTGAGCAAATTTTATGGAAGAGTTGGTGACAATGTTATGCAAGTTAGAGCACCATTAATGACATTTGATTATGAATATACGTACATTTGATAAGTAACATGTACAAAAGTGGAACAATAATGCCCAGAAGCTAAATAAGTGTTGCATTTTTTAAAAAAAATTTGATTTGAGTTATTGTATTATACCTTTTTTCCCATCGCGGTTCTCTTTTGATACTTTTCTTCACAGTTCTCTTTCAATGGATGGGCAAAGTACTCCAGTATAAGAATGGGTTCAAGGAACTCGAGATTCCAGAACTACAAATATTTCAATAAAAGTCTCTAAAAATAGGAATAATAGGGAAAGCATCTTTAAAATGTGAAAGTAACATATTAACAAAGTCTTTATTCTTCAAACAATAGATAAAGGAGTGCTTGAGGCAGCACTCAAAGGCATCTCCAAGAAAGATAAGGAAAAAAAGGAACAACAATTAAGGAGAGCATCTTCAAAAGTGATAAGATAACTTGATGCATTTGCAAATGGAAGGTTAGAAAAAGCAGTAAGCAAAGCATCTTCAACAATAACAAGAAATCTCATGCATAATACGCAGCTGCACCAGCAGGGCACTATAAATATTGGTCACCGCCAGAGTCCTCTGTATTCAAAGCCAACATATCCTCCTTCAATCCCTCAAGCAACTCAAGAGCGGTTTTTAGCATTCCTTCACCAACAATCAAGAAATGGCAGAAGGCGTTCTCTTCGACATTGCTGCACGAATCATTGAGAGCTTCGGCTCCCTGGCTCTCAAAGAGATTGGCCTGCTCTGTGGTGTCACAGATGAGCTTGAGAAGCTCAAGAACACTGTTTCGACAATCCAAGCCGTGCTTCTTGATGCTGAGGAGCAACGGGCACTGAATAACCATCAAGTTAGAGATTGGCTTGAAAAGCTGAAGGATGTCGTTTATGATGTAGACGACTTGCTAGACGGTTTCTCCACTGAATGTCAGTTGCGAGAGATGATGACTAGGGATAAGATGGCAAAAAAGGTACGAATCTTCTTCTCCAAATCAAACCCGCTTGTCTATGATCTGAAAATGGGCCATAGGATTAAAACGATTAGACAGAAGTTAGATGCCATCGCAAATGATAGGAAATTCCACTTGGAGGAACGCCCTGTGGAGATAGGAGTCAGGGCTAGGAAGAGGGATGATACTCATTCCTTTGTACCCGAGGCAGAAGTTATTGGTAGAGAGGATGCTAAGAAGGAGATCACAGATATACTTCTTTCTGATTCCAATGTTAAAGAGAATGTAGGAATCCTTCCGATTACTGGCATCGGAGGATTAGGAAAGACCACACTAGCTCAATTCATATTTAATGATTTGAAAGTAGATAAACATTTTCAGCTAAAAATGTGGGTGTGCGTCTCTGATACTTTTGATGTTAGAAAAGTTGTTGAAAAAATCCTAGAATCGGCAATAAAACAGAAACCAGACATTACTGTTCAAATGGATACATTGGTGCATGGTCTTCGAAAAGAAATTGTTGGAAAGAAATACCTACTTGTGTTGGATGATGTTTGGAATGAGGAGGTTGGAAAATGGGATGAATTGAAAAAACTATTGATGAGTGGTGCAAGTGGGAGTAGAATATTAATAACTACACGAAGTAAAAGAGTTGCACAAATTACCCAAACAATTGAACCATATTCCTTACAGGGTTTAGACAGCCAGAAGTCATGGTCTTTATTCAAGCAAGTGGCATTTGAGAACGGACAAGAGCCAGTGAATTCCAGAATCGTGGAAGTTGGAAAGGAGATTGTAGAAAAGTGTTCTGGTGTCCCGCTTGCCATAAAAACAATTGGAAGGTTACTGTCCTTGGAAAATTCTGAAGATGGGTGGGTTTCTTTCAAAAACAATAAACTGCCAAAAATAAAAGAAAATGACATCTTACCAACTCTTAAGCTGAGTTATGATCAACTTCCATCACATTTGAAACAATGTTTTGCTTATTGTAGTATATTTCCCAAGGATTACGAGATGAAAAAATCAAAATTGATAAATCTATGGATAGCACAGGGGTTTATCAAGCAATCCAATCAAAATGAATGTCTTGAAGATGTTGGTCATGAGTATTTCATGGATTTACTTTGGAGATCGTTCTTTCAAGAAGCTAAAATGGATGATCTGGGCAACGTGATTATGAGTAAAATGCACGACCTCATGCATGATCTTGCAATGTCAGTGGCAGGATCATTGATCACCAGATTAGAATCTAAGGAAAAAATCATTGGTGATCAGAAAACTCGGCACATATCAGTTGTCGACAATATAGATCTTTCCTTTATAATTCCAACTTTGACATCTAAAGCCAGTAGGATTCGAACACTTCTTTTGGTTGGTGAATTCTGGTATTCGCAAGAGTCAAGTACTTCATGTGAAGCAATCTTTTCAAATTTGAAGATCTTGCGAGTGTTGGATTTACATGGAAGAGGGCTTGATTTAGTACCAGTTTCCATATGTAAGTTGAAGCATTTAAGAGATCTTGATCTTTCAGGGAATGATAAAATCGAGAAGTTGCCCGATTCCATAACTAGGTTGCAAAATTTGTATACACTAAGACTCTCTGGTTGCAGAGGGATTAAAGAATTGCCTAGAGGAATTACGAAATTAGTCAACCTCAGGCATCTTTACAATGATGGATGTTGGAGTTTGACTTATATGCCACGTGGATTGGGGCAACTGACAAATCTCCAGACATTATTTAAGTTTGTTGTCCACTCTGATTCGGCCCCAGAGGATAGTGGCAGGTTAAGCGAGCTAAATAGACTAAATAGCTTAAGAGGAGAATTAGAGATTTGGGGTTTGAGAAGTCAGGAGGAAGACGTGGCATTAGACTATAAGGCTGCAAATCTAAAGGAGAAAGAACATCTTCAGGTTTTGACTTTAAGTTGGACTTTGAGAAGAGAAAATGTTATTAATGCAGGTGATGAAATGGCATTGGAAGGCTTTGAACCTCACCCAAATCTTAAAAAGCTGAAAATAGATTATTATATGGGTTTGAGGGTTCCGATGTGGCTTTTGTCACTCACAAATCTTGTTGATTTGAGAATATGGTTTTGTAGGAAATTGAAATATTTGCCACCATTGAGTGGACTACCCTTTCTTAAGAGTATTGATCTAAATGGACTTGAAGAAATAGAGTACGTATCAGATTGTAGTGACAACAATGAGTTATCTTTATCTTCTTTTTCTTCATCATCAGAATTCTTTCCATCTCTTGAGCGTATTAGCCTCTATAACTGTCGTAATCTGAAGGGTTGGTGGAGGAGGAGGAGTGATTCTTATAATGTGGATGTCAATACCATTGATCATGAAAATGCTTTACTATTCCTTCGTCTTTCAAGATTATCAATAATCAAATGCCCTCTGTTGACTTCATTGCCAATGTTTCCACATCTGAAAGAATATTTACACCTAAGGAATGCCAGGTGGAAGGCAGTGCAACAAACAATAAGTACGAATGCCTCCTCCTCCGCTTCCTCTACACCCATTGCCTTTTCATCTCCTCCTCTCTCCAAATTGAGGAAAATATCCTTAAATCAAATTGAGGATTTAGAAACACTGCCAGTGCAAAACCTCATATCTCTCCAGAGTTTGAACATAAGTTTTTGCCCTAAATTAGAGTCTCTCTCCCAAGGTGTACAATATCTCACTGCACTTACAGATCTGGAGGTTCTCTATTGTCCCGTGCTTGATCTAGGCAATGATGAGCATGGTATGCAATGGAAAGGGCTTAAAAGCCTCACCACTTTGAAGTTTAAAAGTATTCCGAAATTGGTGTCTCTCCCGTTGGGGCTTCAACATGTTACCACTCTACAAGAGCTCCGAATCTCAGATTGTTCAAGCTTGATGACTATACCAGAGTGGATATGCAATTGGGCATCACTTGAGCGGTTCACGATTTCTAGATGCTCTGGTTTAACATCACTGCCTGAAGCAATGAGTAGGCTAACCTCTTTGAAAGTGTTGACAATTCATGATTGCCCCATCTTATTACAAAGATGCGAACAAGACGGAGGTGAGGATTGGCCCAAGATTGCTCACATCCCAAAGCTGGGGTACTCTGATCCTGATCCTGGACTGATAAGGTATTTTTCTACAAATTTTGTCTTTGTTGCCGTATCCACCTTCTTCACCTTCAACTTATAAAATTCTATTTGCAGACACTACTTTGAGTGAAGAAGAAACAGGGGAGAGGGATTGAGAGTTTGCAAAAAAATCTAATGCACTGCGTCTTCTACAAGTAAATAAGTTAGTTATGATTACCTCGCTTTCTTTATTGCTTTTTTCTTCCCTATTCAAATAAGAAATATCACCATATGCATGATTCTTCACATCCAGGAGAATAGTAAGGAGGAGGAAGAAGAGCAAAGGGAAGAAATATAGGAGGCCGCAATGTTGAGGCTGTGTAATTTCACGACAACAATTTGAACAGGGCCTGCATGTTTCTTAGCATGGAAAGTGATGGTAATTTGATTTTTACTGAACTTGGGATGATACTGATCATTCTTTTGTACCTGAGGCAGAAGTTATTGGTAGAAAGAATGACAAGAAGAAGATCATAGATATACTTCTTTCTGATTCCAATGTTAAAGAGAATGTAGGAATCCTTCTGATTATATACCACACTAGCTCAACTGATTTTCAGTGACCAGACGATCCAAACATATTTTCAGTTAAAAATGTGGGTTTGTGTATCTATTTAATTACAATAAGCAAAACATTGCTTCAAATGTGAGGGAAGTAGATCATTTGTTTTATTTTTGAGATTTTATTGTTCTTGAAAGACAACCACTCTGTTTCAGAATTTTCCAAGCACAGCAACATCCTTCCAATTGTTCTAATGGCAAGCGGGACACCTACACACTTTTCTAGAATCTCCTTTCCAATTGCATTTTTCATGCCATACATACATGATACATGATACATGTTAACTTGGCCAGCAGTTACATTGACACCAAATATTTGTGAAGCGTACAAAATCACACATCCAAAACCTGCTTTGAAAAGTTTATTTCAATTGGAGAAATACAAAACAAAAGGGCAAGCCCGTAAAGCTCTAAATGCATGGTTCACTTGTGTTCGACTGCTAAACCTTTAGCTAAAATTTGCAAGCTTTATGGGAGCTTTGGATAAGAAGTTGAGATGAGATAAAATTTGAAAGTTGAATAAAATATTGTTAGAATATTATTTTTGTTTTAAAATTAAAAAAAAAATTGAATTATTTATTGTATTTTGTATAGAAGTTTAGAAAAGTCGTAATGATTAGATGAGATGAGATGAGTTGGAATGAGATTTGATCACATTATTTGAAGAATTATTGGTTATTTTCGATATAAAAATAGTCCAAAATTAGTTGAGCCCGTTTCAAATAACCTGCAAATGTCAAATGATTTATGCTTTTTACTTCACACAAAACAGGCCAAGATGGAGGAGCTGTACTGTGAACTTGATGGAGAGATTGTATAATTCCAATCCCAGATTGAGCAAATTTATTGAAAGATAATCCTTGACATATGCAAATTTTGCTGATCTTCCCAATTCATAGTTTTTATGTTGTTTTGTGTGGAAATCTTTAGATATAAACATCCACATGCAAAGCCACTACCATTTGTTGCATATGGAATACTTCTTATGATTACAATTTGTATCTGATTACAACCTGTAATTTTCTACCTCTCTGCCTGTTCAAGGACAGTAGCATTATGATTAGAATAAGAAATACTAATATTCGATATCTTTCTTCTCTCTTTGGGTTCTACCCTCAACGTTCATTTTGAACTTTTAAGAGAACTGAAAAACATGCATGTTGCCTTGTAAAATTTGAAAATAAAAGGCACATTACAAAACCACATCATCCTTATATATTATTAATAATACAATCAGTTATTAAGGAGCTCAAAAAAGAAAGAAAATGAAAGAATGATGGATGCTTTGTATTCTGCTATTGAGAAAACAAATGGAAGAAGTTTGGATATTGTGGTGTCAGAGAGTGGCTGGCCATCTGTTGGAGGTGCTGTGGAAACTATCAAGAATGCAGGCACTTATTGTAGGAATTTGGTTTATCATGTGAAAGGAGGGACTCCGAAAAGGCCCGGAAAGGCCATAGAAACTTATTTGTTTGGCTTGTTTGATGAGAACCTGAAGGAAGAGGAAATTGGGAAACATTTTGGTCTATTCTATCCTAATAAACAGGCCAAGTATAGTATTAGTTTCAATTGAAAGGGAGACCATGGAGTGTATATAAATAAGAGTGGTTTAAGGCCAAGTCGCCTTCTACTGCATCATGTATGAAATAGTATAAAAGAGGGCTTACATGCTATAGTTTCCATACAATATCCTTCCTCTATGTTTCCTTTCCTAATATTCTTGAGGGACGCACGTTGGCATTTAGATATTATTTGGAAGCTTTGTCATTAGTTGAATTGCTGAGTGATAAATCTTTTCCAGAAGAATACTGAGTAGTGGAGAATGCGGAGCTCTCATTAACCTCCAACACAGCAGCAGAAATGACACAGAGATTATCCCCTACTGATTTGGTAGGAGAAGGCAAAAGGCTATCGGGAAGTACCTGCTCTACACTGCACTCATGGTCAACATAGAGGGGAAATGAGCAAGAGAACATAATCAGCAATTGAGAAGAATTATAAATTACGGATAGACACACGAACACAGAGGAGTGAGGGCAGAGCATGCAACTCAAATAAAGTAGAGAGTGATGCTTGCTATCATGGCTGGCCTTATTTTTCTATGATTATCAAGCTCCATACCTTTTCTGGAGATCAAACTCTTCAGCATGGGAGATGTCCTCCTTGCTGTTGGCACTGTGATTATTGTGAATACAAGCAGGATTCGCTTCCTGCAAAAGCAGATGCTCAGCAGCTGCAGCAGAATTGTCACTGTGACCTGCACCAACAGAATACATATTAATCACTACCAGCCTACATCTTCCAGAGATTTTTTTTTTTTTTTTTTGATAAGTTACATCTTCCAAAGATATAAAACCAAAGCCATATCTGATGGCTACCATCATAAGCTTGACGTTGTGCAACATCTTGTTTGGTTCCAACTGATGGGAGGATGACACTTTGATTGACATTAGCATGAAACTGAGCAGTTAAGAGAACAGAAGAACCAACAAACAGACTGCGCTGGTGGTGGTGTATACGTTCATCCAAGTCCGGAAGCTGCAAATTTATCAATCTTCTTCCTTGAAGTTCAATTGCTTGCTGTAGTTAAGTTTGCTCCTCTAATTTTCTCCTCAATATCATTTCTTGCGTATTATAAAACATTCTAGGTGCTGTAAGGAGATTTGAGATTCAGTGAGGTAAATGATTTAAACACAAAAAAGTTTAGAATGCATAACGAACTGAAAAGAATCAGCTTAAAAGTTTTTTTATTGCCTTTCTAGCATTCTCACCAACAATGAAAGGGCAAATTCAAAGGAAAGACGCAGGAAGAAGCATGCATGCTTGTAAGCTTACCATGGGGCAGATCATAGGATTCTCTAGAGTCGAGCTTAGATGGACTTGAACAAGGTGAAAACTCTCCCCTCTCCAGTTGCTGTTGTTGCCTTCTGCAATCAATCAAAAACAAAAGTATAAAAACAGCAAGTGAACAAGACAAAATCTAGATGGCACAAGAGTAAAGATTTCCATACTTATCCGGAAATTTTCCCTTCTCCTTGTACGGCTTGACAAGCACACGTGAATCACATATAAAATGAGGATTCCCTTTGGCCAAAATGAGTTTCACAGTTTCTGAGTAGATAAATGTAACAAACCCAAACATTCGCTTCTACTGGTATGGAATCCTCACATCTTGGACTGGTCCGAAATTGCTTCAGAGAGATAATAAATTTTAATTATATTCCTGAGTTTGACTTTTAAACACTAACAAATGCACACACTGATGAATATAACTCAATAACAAGATATACAAAACTTGTTTCGTTAGCCACTCAAGATCATGTTTTCTGCTACTCAAGAATGGATCCCATTCATAAGGAGGCTGGGAAAAATATTTCAGAATTTTTTTTTTAAGTAAAGATAGTAAATTATTTGCATTCCTATCATTCTCCAAGAATAGCATAAACACAGAGGACACCTTCAAGTGAAAAAGGGCTGTCCAACATGTACGGTCATCTAAAGAAGTACTTCTGCTCAAACACAAGCCCACCACTAAGAGAAAAACATTTAAACACTCCAGCATCTCAACCAACAAACTATGGCCTCCATGATCTAGGACAGAACCTGCAATCATAGCTGCATTCTGTAATCTAAATCACGGGTAAAATTTTGCATACCTTTCAAATTTTCCTCTCCAAAAGATGGATTTCTCCATCTTCACTGACCACATATTGCTCAAAAACAAAGTTAAATTCAATCGTAAAACATTTCAAACAACAATATCCAGCACAATTTTGCAGTAGGTTCTTCAAGCACTTGCACTTGATTGATGAGTCAAACAAACCAAGTGACCAGTCGTAAAGCATTAACACATCACGTTTTGGAGGGTCAGTTTTAGACAATTCCGTCTTCTTTCAAAATTAACAATATGGGAATGCCCTATGTTGACTTCATTACCAATGTTTCCACATCTTGAAAAAGAGTTATTCCTAAGGGATGCCAGGTGGAAGGCAGTGCAACAAACAATAACAAATGCCTCCTCCTCCGCTTCCTCTACACCCACTGCCTTTTTATCTTCCAGAGATATAAAACCAAAGCCACATCCGATGGCTACCATCATATGGCTGACCTTGTGCAACATCTTGTTTGGTTCCAACAGATGGGAGGATGACACTTTGATTGACATTAGCATGAAGCTGAGCAGTTAAGAGAACAGGAGAACCAACATTAAAAACAATAACACTTGGGCCTTAGTTGATTTACCACCGGATAAGGAAGCAATTGGGTGCAAATGGGTTTATAAGGTTAAGTTTAAATCTGATGGGACTGTAGAGAGACTTAAAGCAAGACTAGTAGCAAAGGGATACACCCAACAAGCAGGACTAGACTACCATGAGACCTTCTCACCTATGGCTAAACTTGTCACTGTCAGAACCCTCTTGGCTGTAGCAGCAATAAGGGGATGGGGCCTTTTCGAATTTGATGTAAACAATGCATTTTTGCATGTTGAGTTAGATGAGGAGGTGTATATGGAACTTCCTCCGGGTTATTCCAATGATGACAGCAAGAAAGTTTGCAAATTAGAGTTTATATGGATTGAAACAAGCATCACGGCAATGGTACTCTAAGCTTTCCAATTTTATTGTTGAACAATGATTCACACAGTCTAAAGCTGATTACAGCTTGTTTACCAAGAGCACTAAAAGTTCATTCACAGCCATTTTGGTATATGTGGATGATATTATAGTGGCTGGTGATTGCATTGGAAGCATTAACTATCTCAAAACCATCCTTCATGAAAAATTCAGAATCAAAGACTTAGGCAAGCTGAAGTTTTTCCTTGGAATTGAGGCGGCCAGGTCTTAAGATGGGATTCATATATGCTAGAGGAAGTATGCTTTGGACATTCTAAGTGACTCAGGCACCATTGGGTCTGCACCTTCTAAAATCCCTATGGATCAAAACATGAAGTTGAGCAAGGAGGAAGGAGAGCTGCTCCCAAAACCAACAATTTACAAAAGGCTAATTGGTCGATTGCTATACTTGACAACAACTAGGCCTGATATTTCATATGCAGTCCAGGTATTAAGTCAATTCATGGATAGCTCTCGGGTCCCACATCCACAAACAGCACACAAGATCCTAAGATACATCGAAAGGGCCCCAGGCCAAGGGTTATTTTATCCAAGAAATTCAAAGCTGCTACATGGGTACAATGATTCAGACTGGGGAACTTGTCCTGATAGCAGGAGGTCTGTGACAGGGTATTGTGTGTTAATTGGTGAATCACTAGTTTCTTGGAAGTCCAAGAAACAACATGTTGTTTCCAGATTATCCTTAGAGGCAGAGTATAGGGCTATCGCTAATCTATGCTGTGAATTGACATACCAAAAGTAAATGCCCTAAATTAATATTTTAATTCTATAACACGTTCTAATTCATTCAATACAGTTAAAAGTAAATGCACATACCAAAAGGAATATTAAACATAGACTTTCACAGATATATAAGAACATATAAACTTACACAGATATAAATACATGTGGGTGGGTGCATTTATGTATGTATAGTAATTAGTGCGTGTGTATTGTATTGCGCTTAAAGTTGGGTACTCCATCAACAGATGTGACAATCATGACAATAATCAGAAGAGCTGTGAGAAAAGGTTTTAATCAGTGCGTGTGTGCTTGATGTTCATCACGTCAGAGCTCGTTTAGCACACTTAGAAAAATTCTACAACATCACTGAGTGATGATTGCTGCCAAAGAATATATGGAGTTTTTAAATAATAGTTTCTGGAGAGAGAGAGAGAGTGGGGGACAACGTCCTCATCGCTCTCTAATTTTCAGTCAGTCCCTTTCAGAGCATATGTAATGCGTAGAATCTCACCCACTTCTTTCCTCTTCTTTTTCTTTTCTTAATATAGGAATAGTATAGCAAGTCTCCTCGAAGTTCATTAAATTACCTTTTTAGTTGCAATTTTAGTGATTAAAGATCAGAACGCATACATTAGCAGTTACAAAAGAGAACATGTAGCTGTTGTGAGATGAGTGTATCTGGTGTTTTTCTTTTTTAATGGCATCGAGAACAAAGTCCCGACTAATCCTAGAGGTGAATAGGTTCTCGGCAAGGAGTTTTTCGAAGTGCACCTCGAGTAATTCAAGGGTATCTGATTTAATATAAACTCAGTCCTAAACAAGTATAATGCATGCAGGCATTTTACAAAGCTCAAACCTGATTGCTCTACTACTACATTTACCTATTAAAAAAGTATTGCATAAAGAAATTGCATAAAATAGCCCTTAGAAAAAAAAAATATATGAGATCATAGTTTTGTATTCACACCTGACCATTTCTGCACATAGAACTTGGACAGAAATTGAATTCGATTTCGTCAAAATAAGCACCGTTTGTGGGTGTGATTCCCACCTCAAAGAGATCTGAAAGAAAAATGAGGTTTCAATTAGAAAAAAGATGAACAACCCCAAAATTCTGTTCATTAATATGTTCATTTATGCCAATTAAGCTGGAAGCCAACACACCTCATGATGCTTTGATTAGACAATAGATTACTAATTGCTTAATACAAAAATAGGTATATAATGAAACTTATATGTTATCATACGAATGGGTGGGGTCGAGGCTTTACTTTTCCCCAAGCAGAAATAAGGCAGCAATAGGCATGGTTCAACTTCACAGGGAAGGGATCTTTAGACCTGGCCCTGCCAAGCACTATTCCCACTTCTATGAAGACACCAATGAACTATTGTAACAGTCACTCAAAAAGTGCTAGCAGAGTTGAGAAAAGAGGTGTAAAGGTGAGCAAATAGATACACCAGTGGCAAAAGCCTGCGAGCAAATAGATGGATCAGTGGCAAATGCCACTGCTTTGACACATTAAATTAGTGGCAGAACCACAGCCTCTTACATAGAGAATAGTTGTGTACCTGTTTACTGCTTCTTTCTGCAATTGTTATAATATAACATAATTATATTTTAGTTCAATCCTGTGATTGGAGGCGTCAGTTGTGTTGCAATATTGTTGATTACTATCGAATAATTTTTACATCTATATGACCATGGAACAAGGGAGAGAAAATGAATAACTAAATTAACTCTAATAAAATAAGAACTCATTAGCTATGGGAGTACTGAGAAACTACCTTAAACTACCTTTCTGACCATCTTGGAATCAAAATCAGTTTCCCCATCTCGAAGAACTTCATGCGAGCAAAGTCCATTCCACCCGCAGCACTTTCCAAATTGCTCATTTGCTTCACTGCACCACACTGGTTGGTTGACCAAGTTCCCCATTCTTGTATCATCAACATCACTATCATGCTCTGTACCACAAGCCAGAAAATTCCTTGAATAAGGAGAGGTTATAAATTTAACCCAAATGTGATGGAAAAATGAGAGCATCAAAAAGTATCTAGTGCTCTGTAGCACAAGGCTTCAGGTAGCTTGATCCGACTATAGCATGTTTTGGAAATATTGGTGGATAATGAATGCAATTTTTGAATTTATATATTATTTTATAGATAATTGAAAATGGAGTATATTGAAAGATTTTGACATTAAATAAGCAAATGAGTCTACTGCATGGACTTCGGTTGGTTAATGAGATGGGCATGATTGATATAGATGTTGAGTTAGACTCTTTGTTGGTAGTGCAATTGCTAAGAAAAAAAATATGTGCAAACTGGTACCTTGAGGATTTTTGGGAAGAGGTAATGGTGATTTCACAAGGCCTTAACGTTCATTTCTCTCATATTTTTCGGGAAGGGAATAAAGTTGCGGACTATCTGGCAAGGTTGGGGGCAGAAGGTACTAGCAGGTTGTGGGGGTCCAATCGGGAGTTGCCTTCTCTCCTCAAAGGCATCATGCGTCTGGAAAAAAATGGGTGTCCCACTATTCGGATGGTATAGCCATGGTTTTACTGTTTTTTTTTTCTATTGGTGTTTGTTGGTTTTCGGTATTGTTTTTGTCTGGTGTTTCTGCTTTCGGTACTGGCTTTGCTGGGTGTAATAGGAACTTTGTAATGGTTTTCCCCTACCATGAAGGGGGTCATTTGCAATAAATCACGGAGGTCCTCCCACTGTTTTTTTTTTTTTAAAAAAAAAGAAAAGAAAAAGAATGGCATTGAAGAGGGGTACTAAATAAATTTTAAAAAATTGAAATGGTAAAAGAATTTTTTTAAAAAAAAAAAAAGAACTTAAAGAATAATGTTGAGGTGGTAATATTTTGTCAAAATAAAAATATTTGATAGATAGAAACTAATTGTTCCCAAGTTTGTTAAAAAAAAAAATAATGACACATTAATTTTAGCTTACACAGACACACAAGTTTGTATAACACATCATTTTTAGAAGAGGGATGGTACTTCCAATTTTATTAATGATCCTCACTTGTGACAGAGGAAAATTGTGTTTAAAAAAGAAAGCTTGGGGGTATAAAAACCCCAAAACCAAGCTTTAAAAAGTTGTAAGAAAAGTATATCCTTCATGTACAAACTAAAATCTCTATAGTGAATCTGATAATCTACTGTAGTGAATCTGATGATCAATGATCTTGTCCCTGATACCGCAAGTTCATGCATGAGGTCATGCATTTTAAAGTAAATTATGTTGCCCTGCCCAAACCATCCGTTTTAGCTTCTTGAAAGAATGATCTCCAATATAAATCCAAGAAATACTCATTACCTACATCTTGGTCTGATAACTTAATAAGCAAAGCATTGTTTCAAATGTGATGGAAGTTTATCATAACTCAGCTTAAGAGTTGGTACGATGTCTTTTTCTTTTATTTTTGAGAGTTTATTTTTCTTGAAAGACAACCACTTTGTTTCTGAATTTTCCAAGCACAGCAACGTCCTTCCAATTGTTGTTATGGCAAGCAGGACACGTACACACTTTTCTAGAATCTCCTTTCCAATTGCCACGATTCTTGAATTCCTCGGCTCTTTTCCATCCCTAAACTTCTTGCATTTTTCATGCCATACATACATGATACATGTTAGCTTGGCCAGCAGTTACGTACATTGACACCAAATATTTGTGAAGCGTACAAAATCACACATGAGCCAAAACCTGCTTGGAAAAGTTTATTTCAATTGGAGAAATACAAAACAAAAAGTTCACTTGTGTTCGACTGCTGAGTTGAGATGAGATAAAATTTGAAAGTTGAATAAAGTATTGTTAGAATATTATTTTTGTTTTAGAATTTGAAAAAATTGAATTATTTATCGTATTTTGTATGGAAGTTTGGAAGTTGTAATAATTAGATGAGATCAGATGAGTTAGGATGAGATGGGATTTGATCACATTATTTGAAGAATTATTGGTTATTTTTCGATATAAAAATAGTCCAAAATTAGTTGAGCCAGTTTTGAAAAACCTGCAAATGTCACATGATTTATGCTTTTTACTTCACACAAAACAGGCCAAGATGTTGGGTATTTTGTGGTTGCATGAGATAGGTATAAAAAGCATTAAACGACATCGTTTTCGATCCAAACATGTAATTGAGTATTGTTTTTTCCTCAAGTATCTCACTAACTCCCCAAAATTGCTTAAGTTTATAAATTTATGTCTCATTAAGTATTAATTCGTCAGAGATATTTCGTCGGTGTTAATTATTATAAGTTTTTATTGAACAGTTTGCTGTTTATACTCCACAGCTTGGAACCCTCTTTCCTTACTCTGCTCACATGTCTCTGCATCAATGCCAACAAAACACAGACCCCTCTCTCCTGATTACACTATTCACATGTCCTCTGCATCAATCCCAACAAAATACTTAAATGTCATTCATCACCACAGGCTGCACCAAAAATGGGAGCTTCTCCATTCAACTGCATGAAGCAAGTACTCTGCCTATTGGAACTTCTTGATGTAAGCCTCTCTCTCTCTCTCTCCCCTAATTACTCTGCTCATCACATGTCCTCTGCCTGCATCAATGCCAACTATAGAAAAATCATGAATGCCTTCATGATTTTGCTGGATTGCTTATGCTTTATTCTTTAACCTATAGAAATTGAAAATAATTGCATAAAACAATTATGCCAACTATAGCAATGAGAAATTTGGTGGAGGCCCTGGCTCTTGTCACCCTCTTAAATGGGGATCAGATGATTAATGTGAGAAACAACATGATTTCCAAAGTCGGACATGTGTGGTAGTAATGTTTAAGAACCAGCAGCGCTGCTACACCCTGCATCCCATCTTCTTTCAACCAGCTTGCATGCTCGTGGACGTGGCTAGCAATCTTGTATTATATATTCAATTGATATTTCTCTCACTTTTGCACCCAATTAAAGGGTAAAATTGTTTTTTTAAGTTTTCTTATAATTAAGCTGGTTTGATTAAATTTGAACTCAAATGAAAAGTTCTGTCCTGTTATAATATATATGAAAATATAATAGACATAGTTTTGATGTGTTTCCTCTTCCCAAATCCCTCCTAATTTGTATTTCACCTACGTTGCTTGTCATTCATGAACCTCAATATTCAAACTAATTCACATGCACAATCATGAATAAATAGCCATTGGTAAATCATTAAGTAATTTAAGCTCACTTTATTGCATGTTTCGTTCTTCTTGAGCCGAATATGTTACCATTTTTTAAGGAACACAAATACAAGATTTATCACTATATATATAAGAGAATAATCATAATCACACTAGTAACTACTTCATTTCTGAATTTTATAATAATAGAAATATATGTCGGCCTACCAATTCAAAATTTGTAATTGTCTATCCTCTTGATTACGAGGCCTCTATTAAGTTGCGTTTGGATAGTGAGGTGATATCAGATATTCTGTGAATAGTAATAAAAAAATAATAAAAAATATATATATAAGCTTGATCAAATCATTTTTTAAGGAATTGGAGTTAATGCAACCACACACTACAACCAAAATAATCAAAGTAGTATATAACTGAACACAAAATTTTGGTGACAAGGTGAAAACCCTCTAAAGAACATATCAATGGTACGTAAAACCATCCGTCTTTAGCCAATCAAAAGACTCAATCCACTAGAAGATTTCAGTTATGCAAATTCCACTTCCAACCTCCTATAAAGAACTCTCTTCACCTTCTATAAAGAACTCTTTTCTATATCAGCCAATCAACATGCTTGCCTAGGGGCTCCAAAACCTCTTAACATTTCATCTATCTTGACTTCCTCTTCCGAAACAATTGTGGATTTTGCATAGAAGTTGAATGCTAAGAACTTGAGTGTAGCCTACGAAAATGGCCTTATGTTCTATTTAGTTTTGTGCACACAATTAGAGTTTCCCATTTAAACAAAGTAGTGGGAAATAATTGAACAACTTTGAAAAAAGAAATCCATATTTTGGCAATTAGTGATCTCTTGATATTGAAGATGGGTAAATAAATTAAAATAATAAATTGGTAAAAGAATAAAAAAAATTAAAAAATAATGTTGACATTTTGTTAAAAGAAAAAAAAAAAAACTTGATAGATTGAAACTAGAACTGTTCCCAAGTTTGTCAAATAAAATCTAGGAAGTACTTGTTTCCTTCGTTTTCTTACCGATGGGCCAATGCCTCCCCAATATTGCAGCAATCTTTTGTTTCTGGCTTGTTACAGATTCTCTAACTTTTTGAACATCAAAGTAATTATCTATCAGATACACAAAACCCAAATTTTTATCTGAAAATATTTTTGGATCTTCTAGCCATTGAATATGAACTTGAGGAAGTGTGGTCTTTCCTAATCCTCCGATGCCAGTAATCGGAAATATTTCGGCATTCTCTTTGTTGGTGCAAAGGGGTTGCAAAATAAAAAATAGTGAAAGAAAAGTTTGCTTCAAGGCACATTACTATGTTGCTTTCCTTAAGACAATATTTGCCCCTACCAATAACGGTATACACACGGATTACAAGCGAATTTTCCTCCAACATACAATGAAGCCTAGAACAAGTTTGTTTGTCAAACTGCGTTATGCACACACGAAATTAGATCTCGAATACTCTTAAATTTTGCTATTCAACCAAGAAATTAGAAATCTGTTATCTAGAGAACAAACATATTCTAACAAGTTTTGAATAAGTGAAAAACTTGAGAGAGAGAGAGAGAGAGAGAATTCGAAATTGAATTCTGGGATACTCAAATGGCAGGCCAATGAGTCTATTTATAGATGGCCAAAAGTTGCAAACGGAAAGTTATTACTTTCCAAAAAACTGTTCGCAATAGTTATATATATTGTGTCTATTGCTATATGAGTTGGACTTGGTCCAACGTTGCTTGCTTCCCCTTCAATTGGTATGCACCCGTTCGAGTCATGAGGTGCGCGGTTTGGTAATTTTGTTTTCCCATTTTTCCAAGCATTGCAAGCAGCGCCTGCTAGAGCCTCGTGCGCGCACCGCTTGCCCATGTGTTGCAGTGCTTCATGCAGCATGCCCCTTGAGCCCCAAGCGTTGTAGTGCATGAGCGCCTAAGCCGCATGCAGCCTCTTCATAAATCAACAAAAATACCTTATAACTTTCCATATCTTCTCTCTTTTCAAAATAATTCAAAAGTCCCAAAATCAACCCAAAAATATTATTAATAGATGTAATATATAATTAATTATTTTAAAAATATTTCCAACACTCTTTAGTTTTGGAATCAGAAAGAAGTCTATCTATGATCGATCTTCTTCTTGTCATCCTCTTTAGTAATAACTTCTGCCTCAAGGTACAAAAAAAGGAGAATCATCTCTCTTCCTACTCTGACTCCTATCTCTACATGGTACGTGTTCCTCCAATTGGAGTTTCCTCTCATTTGCAATGGCATCTAACTTCTCTCTGATCCCCATAATTTTGCGCAGCTTTGATTATCATAACGGTTTTCCAAAGCTTGTCAAGCCCAATATATATCTTTGACACCCCAGAATAGTTTGATCTCTTTAGCCAGGAAGCTAAATTTGCCAATGGTTCGTTCCTTCAGCAATGTTGAAGAGAACACCATCTGCCATTTCTTGATGATGTTGAAGAAGTGCATACCAAGAAGTCATGTCGGACGAACACAAACTAACTGATGTATGAACAAGGAAAAAGAAAAACTAGCAGCACAGTCGCGCGATGTGCAAAAAATTGTTAAGTTTTCTATTTTTTAATTTTGTTTTTAATTTGATTTTATAAAGTTGTTTAAATATGACCTTACTCGATAGAAAATGCAACACAGATAGAAAACTCTTCTGAAAATATGATTTATTCATCAAACTTGAATAGTGTCAAATGCTCGAAGATCTCAGTACTCTAGATAGCTAACTTAACGCCCACCCACTAACCTATTTTACTTGACTAATAAATTAAATGTGCAAATTAAATACAAGCACGAACAATTAAATCTATAATTCACCACGCCTTAACACAATACTGGGTACTAGTGATCTATCTTATTCGTGTATATAATATTTTTGGTTTTCTTGTTAAAGTGTTATATTTATATATACATATATAGAAGAGCCGGAAGCCGCATGTCCAATAGTGACCATGTCTCAATTTTATTAATAGTCCTCACTTATAGTGGAGGAATACCGTGGTAACAAAACCAACACGGGGGATTTACAAATAAAGCACTAACACCATCCCTTGTATCCAACCAAAATAAAACAAACCAAACCAACACAACTACTAACCAAGCCTATAAAGGATCATCTAAACAAACCTATAAGATTAAAACTAGATAACCTAGACAGACCTATAAAAGAGAAACACCAAAACAACACCAAAACAAATAAGTTGTCATACCAGATCAGTTCAGAGCGACATAACCTGTAATTACGAAAAAATACGTTTGCTGCACGTAACTTTTCCACCAATGTGAACTTACTAAACCCTTCTCATAGTCCCACGGTCCCGCACCAATTAAACCCTACACCCTACCTCTTACGCCTTAATGCTGGAAGACCCCATTTTTCACTTCTAATCAAGCCTCGCTGCAGAGGAGGGAGCTCACTCATGGTTTTCCATTCCACATCACCTTCTCTTGCGCCCCTTCCAGCTAACCAATCCGCAACGACATTTCCTTCCCTGTGAATGTGCAGAAACTTTGGATCCATAGTTGAAAGCAAATCTTGAAGTTCCTCCCAAAATTCCTCCAAATACCAGATACCACATCTATTATTCTGCAACCATGACAGTATCACCCTTGAGTCCGTTTCAATATCTACTGCTACTAGATTCAGCCTTTTACAATTTTTAACTCCCTCCACTAGCGCTCGTAATTCCGCATAAGTACGATTTCCATAACCGAGATTCATTGAGAACGCCAACAACAAAGCTCCATGTATCTCCCGAATAACTCCTCCAACCCCCGAAGCTCCTGGATTCCCTAGACTACTTCCATCTGTATTCAGTTTCACACGTCCCTGTGAGGGCTTAGTCCATGATATAAGTTTTATTGGTTCTTGTTGGATTGAAATTTGAGATATATTTAGACTAGTAAGAATGTAAGAGTCGGTCTGAGTAAGCTTCTTTGGCTTGGAAAAACCTTGACAGATCACGCCTATTCATTGTTTGATAGATTGCCACACCACCTGGGCTGATTCAGCCTTACCTTCCATACGGGTAGAACATCTTCTAGCCCATAACCTCCACGAAATAATAGTAGGGAGTAAACACAATATGACACCTATTTGAGAGACATTTGAAGCTCTCCAAAACCAACTAAGACAAGTTTCATGCCATGTTCTTCCAATCGGCAGACCAAGAGTAGCTCCATATTTTTTCCAAACCTCGGCTGCAACCTCTCCCTCAAATAAAACGTGATTTAGATCTTCATGTTTTCCTTGACTACAGTAGTTACATTTCGAGACCAAAGGAATTCCAATCCGCCTAATTCTATCATCCACTGCTAAAGCACCATGCCATGCCTTCCACATTAGAACATAAAATTTGTAGGGAGCATATTATTCCAAATCCATTTGTGCCCCTAAAAAATCTGACCTCTTACTCGAACACATTCCCAGGCTGATTTGGTGGTAAAATCACCACTTTCAGTTTTAGTCCAAATTAGCATATCCTCTCCCTCTTTACAATTAGCAAGGACATTTAGTGCCCTCTCTGCATTTTCAGTCCCCACCAACCTTTCTAACAGAGCCATATCCCATCCCCTAGCCAGTTGACAATCTTTAACTTTCAATTGAGGTTGCTCACTCACATGAAAATTGTCAGCAAAAGGCCCCTGATCCAGCCACTTGTCATACCAGAAAAATACATTTCCTTCTCTGAGTTTCCATTTAGAATTATTCAAGACAGTAGGGATACTTCTAACAATCATACGCCAAAACCTTGTGCCCTTTTGAGAACCCCGAAGCATCAAAGGTTTATTCCCAACATATTTCGTACGAAAGAAGTTTGCCCAAAGAGAGTTTTCATGCATCAGTTTCCAGGCAAATTTTAAATGAAAAGCTTTTTGCATCTCATCCAAAGATCTAATACCCAAACCTCCTTCTGCTATTGGCCTACATATGTTTCTCCAAGCAACCCATTTTTTCTTTCCCCTTCAATCACTTTCTCCCCAAAAAAAGGAGCTCATTAACCGATTTAAAGAAGAGATAATCAGTTTGGGAACTTGCAAAACTGCCAGTAGATGTAACGCCATGCTAGCAAGGACGTGTCTCAATAAAATCACTCTTCCCCCCACCGATAGTAGTCTCATTTTCCATCCGCTTATTTTTTTTTTAACCTTACTCGCCAACTCCTCCAAATCCCCAATTTTCAATCTTCCGGAAACAATAGGAACTCCCAAATATTTAAAAGGGAATTTACCTTCCGAAAAACCCGTCAATGTTTTGAGATTTCTTCTTCTAGCTATAGGAATTTTTTTAGAGAAAAAAAGTAGTTTTCTCTTTATTTATCAATTGACCAGACCACTTCTCATATGTAGCCAAGATATTTAGAATGCATCGAATTGATCTACAACCTCCATTAGTGAAGATGAACACATCATCCGCATACATTAGATGAGAGACCAAAGTAGTACCTCGGGCTTGTGTGAATTGGCCAAAACTTTTCTCCTCCACACTTTGTTTTATTAGACGAGATAAGATTTCCTGTAAAATAATAAACAAATAAGGGGACAATGGATCCCCTTGTCTCAATCCTCGACTACCCTTGAAAAAGCCTTTCATAGTACCATTCATCAGTATAGAGTACCAAGACGTGGTGATACACTCTCTAATCATGCCACAAACTGTGATAGAAAACCCAAAGGATCGAAGCACCTTCATGAGGAACTCCCAATCAACACGGTCATATGCTTTGGCCATGTCAAGCTTCAACGCCACATTTCCCCCATGCATTTTCTTATTAATAGAACGAACCATTTCCTGAGTCAGACTGATATTTTCAAAAATACTTCTTCCAGGAATAAACGCGTCTTGTTCAAAAGAAATCATTTTTTGAAGTAGAATTGCCAAATGATTCACAATCACCTTTGAACAAATTTTATAAAACACCGAACAAAGACTTATAGGTCTAAATTTATCAAACCCCGTTGGCGTATCCATTTTCGAAATTAATACCACATAAGAAGAAGTATAAAATCTCGGCCATTTACCTCCTCTAAAAAATTCTTCCACTGCTGCCGTGATATCCATCTTAATGATGTCCCAAACGCTTTTAAAAAAACCTAATCCAAAAACATCTGGACCCGGAGCACTATTAGAAAGTATGGAATCCAAAGCATTTTTCACTTCATTAATCAAAGGAATTGCACTAATTGCCTCACTCTCCTCCAATGTTATAACAGGCGATATAATCTGAGATAAATCTGGCAAACTTTCCTGATTCTCCTTTTGCAGAAAATTGGAGAAATAATTTACTGCTCTTAAATGAATTTCCTCGGGTGATCTCAAATACGTGCCATCTTGGAGCCTCATTTTCGTGACTCTCTTTTTTCTTTTGTAAGATAAATACGCATGAAAGAAATGTGAATTTTGATCCCCTTCCGCACGCCATTTAACTTTCACCATTTGAGCCAATCTAGTTTCTTCCCAGTGTCTCCAATTAGCTAATTCCATATGTTTCAACACAAGTTCCTGTTCGATCTTCGGATCCCATTCAAGTTGTAACGCTGATTTTAAGCCCTCAATTTGAGTTTCTAACCCCTGAATATGTGCTTCAGTTCTTCCAAAAAAACTCTTATTCCACTCTCGCAGAGCCCCTCTTAATTTTTTCAGCTTGATAGCCAATTTCAAAAGATCCATTCCCCCCACTTCCTCCTCCCAGATTTTCCCCACAAAATCATGAAATTCTGGATGTTCTGTCCACATTTGTTGAAACCGAAAAGGAAAAGGTCCATATGAGAAAGGGTCTGATTGAAATTCCATGAACATTGGCGAATGATCTGAGGTTGATCTCGGTAAATATCAGTTACTCACATTAGGAAATCTTGTCAAGCAACTAGCATTCAATAAACATCTATCCATTTTAGCCCAACTTCTTGATAGACCTCTCTGCCCGTTACGCCAAGAGAACCTTCTTCCCAAAGACTTCATTTCCATTAATCCACAATTATCAATCCAAGAATTAAAATCCTCCATTGCCATTCTCGGACAAGTTCTGCCGCCCCGACGTTCCGAATCATCCCTTATAATATTGAAATCACCTGCAATAATACAGGGTTCATTTCCTAAAACCTGACCATTTAGAGACTCCCATAAATCTCTCCTTTCCACCATATTAGATTTGGCATATACAAAGCAGCAAAGTACATTTGTAACTCCATCTCCAACACGAGTTAAAATAAATTGTTCTTTACACAAAACCAACTGAAGTGAAATATCATTCTGCCAAAGCACCCAAATTTTACCAACCTCCCCTTCATTAGTAATAAACTTATCCATGTGTAATAAGTTTAATACATCCTGCACCTTATCAGACGAGGCAAAAGGTTCCATTAGAGCAACAATTTTTGGTTTTAATTTCGTAACCAATTTTTTTAATCTACCTCTACAGGTGCCAAGACCTCTAATATTCCATGATAAAATCAAACCAAACATAGGGAAAATTTATTTGGCCGGGCTATCACCCGGTTCGAACTACAAACCTTTTCAAACGTTTTCCGAGCTCCTTTTTTCTTTTTATCAGCTCCCTCATTTTTCGTAGCATAATCTTTATGCTTTAAAAAATTTTCAACATTTAATTCCATATCTGGTTCAGAAACAGAGTCCTCCATATAAGTGTTCTTTTCAGCATTCTCATAAGGTATAGTCTCCAGTTCCGAGTCATAATTTCTCTGGTCTGCTACATTTTCAACGTTCAAATCCCTCTCCGTTTCAGAATCATAGTCGCCCCTATTAACGTTCTCATCAACCTTCGCCTCCGGCATCACCTTAACTTCCAGACTTACAGTACCATTTATTCCAGTTCCCTCTATTTCCTCTTCTTCTATTTCCTCTACATGATACTCCTTTTCTTTATTTTCTTCACTCGACCGAACATCAGTTCTGTTTCTCTCCAGTGTTGCTTGAAACTGTCTCTCCTTTGTACCATCTTCCTATTGCATTAAGAATTGATCCGGAGGCTTCTCTATTTGCGTAGCCATATTTTCACTCGTATTTCCTTGTTTCATTCCTGATCCCATCATCATCAATCCCTTGCCTTTATCTATATCATCGTTTGGAACGGCTTGTTGATCTGTTTTCGCAGCTTCTATGTCCTTTGTATTTTTATGTACCCAAACATTTTCTCCATCTATCCGAGCCTTCAATCTACACGTACGTACGTTGTGCCCTTGTACCTTACATCTTGAACAGAATGATGGGAAAGTCTCATAAATCACTTCCTGTTTTCGTCCCGACCCTGGCATCCTGATCCAGAAAAAAGAAATCGGTTCTTTTGCTGCATCCATCTCCAAGCATAAACGTGCCCCATCCGTGCGAGTAGCACATTTTGTTGGGTTATCTCTTCCAATGTACCGGCCAATCGGAGCAGTAAAAATCTTTAGAAAAGATTCATGATAAAAATTTGGTGGAAGACCTGGTAGCACTATCCAGACTGGAACCAGCGATGGTTCTTCATCTTCATTGAAATCTGGTTTCCAATGAAAAGCCCGATAGTGAACCCCATTGACCTCACAAGTTTCACGAGAGAGAGCTTTCAAGAAATCCTGTTCATTTGACATTCGGATGAAAGCGTTTCTTGGTCTTTTCATAGTTGAAACCACCGGCATGCATGATAATCCCCAACGGAGATGAATAAACGACCGAATTGCATCCAACGAGGGCCTCTCCCTTAGGAACTTCAGAACAATGGAATAATGAAAAGGTTCGGTAGATCGCGCAATTTCCTCCTTAGTAAACTGAAAACAAATTTCCCCGTCCACGTACTTTGGCCCATGATGGGGCACAAACATTTCAGGTAGAGGTTGCGGAACCGTCGAAACAAGTTCAACGTAAGAACGTCGACCTGATGGAGATCTCGTGGATCTCTCTTCTTCTGTAATGGGATTTTAAAGACTTGAGGACATGGCTATCTGTCTATATTGTTTGAAATTCCATCTAAGAGCTTTATGGAAGAAAAAGGGTTAATTGGCATTCAACAAAAAAAAAAAAAAAAAAAAAAAACCCGCCCCTCTCAATATTGATATTGTTGGGAAAAACAAGCACAACGGACTTCACTAATAATAGTAGAACACAGAAAAATATTACAGATGAGGAGGATCACACTCCACTCAACTCAACTCTCTTATTTTTCTCTCAGAGTTCTCCTAACTCTCTCTATTTTCTTTCTCTTCGTTGATACTCAACTGATGTACATATGAGGATCTCATTGGAGTCCTCATGAGGCTCTCGTTGGAGTCCTCTATTTATAGGTGAATCACACATGCTCACTGCCTGTGTGAACACTCACAATTTGCAGCCACAATTGCGGCTGCCTAACTTCAGTAGGTAGCAGCCCTTTTGGGCAAGTGGGCAGCAGCCCATGTGCTGCTTCAAACTAGTGGGCAAGTGGGCATGGGACCCATCAATTCTCCCCCTCCATGCCCATCTACCTAGATGTTGTCCATCCCAGCTATGTCTCTGCATAGCTCAAGCTTGTCACTTGTAACCACCTTCGTCAGCATGTCCGCTGGATTTTCACTTCCAATGATAGCGGATATTAATGTGCTTGGTGCGAGAATGGTACATTGAATTTTAGCTCAAGTCTAGAGCACTTTAATTGTCACAATGTACCTTGTAGTCTTCTTGACTAACCTCCAATTCTTGGAGAAAACGCTTCATCCATAACAACTCTTTCACAGCTTTCGCTGCGGCAATGTACTCTACATCTGTAGTAGATAAAGCAATATACTTCTACAATTTGGACTGCCAAGAGACAACTCCTCCTGCAAAGGTGAAGAGAAATCCCAAAGTAGATTTCCTACCATCCAGATCTCCTGCCATATCTGAATCTATATAGCCTTCCAAAACTGGTTTAACTCCTCCAAAACACAAGCACATCTTCGACGTACCTTTTAGGTACCTGGGAAGCAGTCTGAGAATCCACTTGACTGCTTCCCAATGATCATTTCCTGGATTTGAAAGGAATCTGCTCACCATGCCTACATCATGAGCAATATCTGGTCTTATACAAACCATTGCATACATCAGGCTACCTACTACTGAAGAGTAGGGAACTGATTCCATTTCTTCAATCTCTTTCTTTGAAGAAGGACACGAGCTCTTACTCAACTTGAAGTGGTTAGCAAGTGGAGTATTGACTGGCTTATCATCTCCCATGTTGAAACGTCTAATTACCCATTCAACATATTTTTGTTGTGATAGTCACATATTTTTGGCTTTCCTATCACGAACAATCTGCATGCCCAAAATTTGCTGCGCTAGGCCTAAGTCATTCATGTCAAAGGACTTGGATAGTTCCTTCTTTAGTTTGTTAATCATGGACCTATCCTCACCACTGATTAACATATCATCAACATAAAGAAGGAGTATGACAAACTTGTCATCCTGGAACCTTCGAACATAGACACACTGATCTGCAACAAGTCTCTTGTAACCGTGACTCACCATGAATGAGTCGAACTTCTTGTATCATTGTCTCGGTGTTTGCTTGAGGCCGTAGAGACTCTTCTTCAGCTTGTAGACTAAGTGATATTTCCCTGAAGCTTCATACCCTTTTAGCTGCTCCATATAGATTTCCTCATCTAGATCTCTATGGAGAAAGGATGTCTTCACATCCATCTGTTTGAGTTCCAAATCCAACCCAGCTACCAATCCGAGTATGACTCAAATTTACATCATTTTCACCATTGGTAAAAATATCTTGTCAAAGTCGATTCCCTTCTTCTACTGGAATCCTTTGACAACTAATCTGGCATTGTGCTTCATCAGCTTTTCTTGGCCATATTTTTTTAGCTTGAACACTCATTTGTTCTTCAGGGCTTTCTTTTCTTTAGGAAGTTTCACCAACTCATAAGTCTAATTCTTCTGTAAAGAACTAATCTCTTTTTGCATGGTCTGCTCCGATAGGCTTCTATTAGCATGAGTTTGAACTTCTTGGAAGCTCTCTGGCTCCCCCTCATCAGTAAGCAGAATATAGTCTGATTCCGGATATCTCCTTGACAGAATCAATAAGCGGCCTCTTGCCGATCTTCTTGGTTGAGCTTCATCAACCAAAAGAGGTTCCTCACCATCTAACCCTTATAGTGGTACACCAGCTTCTGGTGGAGAGGGTTCTTGCTCCCCCTACTCGACACCCTGAGCTTCTTCTTCTGCTTCTGGATCTCGATCCTGCATATCCTCATTATCTGTGGCAAATTGGTGCAGAATCTGTAATATAGGAACCAAGCTCTCCTAATGTTGAGGAAGCTTCAGTTCCTATGTGCTGGTTTTCATGGAACACAACGTCCCTACTTTTGATAATTCTCATTGCCTCTGGATCCCATAACTTGTATCCGAATTCTTCATCTCCATATCCGACAAAGATACATGGAGTTGACTTGACATTAAGCTTTTGTCTCAGCTCCTTGGATACGTGTGCAAAAGCTTTGCACCCCTATGAGACTGCATACATAAGACTGTACCAGACTCAACAACTCTGATCTTCTCTTCGTAGAGAAATTAAACGAGACTCTTCGTTGTTTGCCAAACAAACAGCACTCACAATATACTAATCTCTGGAAGCTCTTCTTGAGTACACTTGGTCAAATGGTCGGGTTTGGTTAAAATTAGTTAGATTCCTTGTCTCCCCTTCGTGGGAAGCCCACTTTCCGAAGGTATGCCAGAAACGGCTAGCTCGAGTCAGTTCAGATCATTTTCCTATAACTCTAGATTGTGGGGGTGTTCACAGGGGTCACCAGTCTTTCAAGTTTGAAAACATGTGGCTTACAGCGGATGGGTTCGTAGAGATAGTGGGTGCCTGGTGGTCTTCATATCAGTTTATAGGCACTCCAAGCTTTATTCTTGCAAGTAAGTTAAAGGCTTTGAAGCAAGACCTGAAGAAGTGGAATTTGGAAGTTTTTGATCACATTGACAACCAGAAGTCTACTCTTCTGGAGGAATTGCAGGAGTTAGAGGGTAAGAAATTATTGGGTGATACTTCGGAGGAGGTGATATTGAGGAAGACCATGGTTATGGCAAATTTGGAGAAGGTTTTGTTATCAGAGGAGACTTCATGGCGTAAAAAATCCAAGGCACTTTGGCTGAAAGAAGGTGATAAGTGTACGAAGTACTTTCACAAGGTGGCTAATTCACATTGACGTAGTAACGCTATTGAGTCACTACATTCAGGTACTCAGGTGCTATCTTCTCCTCCTGAGCTAAAAAATCATATTGTGCATTATTATGAGACCCTTCTCACAAAATCGGCTAGTTGGAGGCCGAAGCTTGATGCCTTGTCCTTTGAGGCAATTGATTCTCAGTGTGCGAGTGTATTGGAGAGACCTTTTGATGAAGATGAGATCTACAAGGTTACCTTTGGTATGACTAAAGATAAAGCGCGGGGCCCGGATGGTTTTTCAATGGGTTTCTTTCAAACTTGTTGGGACATAGTGAAAGACGATGTTTTGTAGGTCTTTAGTGAATTTCACTCTTTCAAAAGTTTGAAAAATCTTTTAATGCGACGTTTATTACTCTCATCCCCAAGAAGCATGGGGTTTCGATTATTGAGGATTTTTTCCTTATAAGCTTGGTTAGTAGTGTATACAAGATTATTTCAGAGGTTCTTGCTAACTGATTAAGCCCTGTGTTGGAACATATCATTTCCAAGCCTCAGAATGCTTTCATTCGTGGGAGACAAATTCTTGACTCGGTGCTTATTGCAAATGAATGTTTGGATCATAGATTGAGGGAGGGAGGCTTAGGTATTCTTTGCAAGCTTGATATGGAGAAGGCCTATGATCACGTGAACTAGGATTTCCTCTTATACCTGCTTGGGAGGTGTGGCTTTGGTGATAGGTGAATTTCCTGGATGCGTCATTGTATTTCTACTGCCTGGTTCTCAGTTCTAGTTAACGGTACACCTGCTGGTTTTTTTTTGTAGTTCTCGGGGCTTGCGGCAAGGAGATCCTCTATCTCCTCTTTTGTTTGTTATCGTTATGGAGGCTCTTAACCGGATGGTACTGGCCGCTGTTGGTGGAGGTTTCTTATCTGGTTTCCAGGTGGGTAATGGCAATGGTGGTTCAATCATCATCTCACACCTTTTATTTGCAGATGATACTCTTCTGCTTTGTGAAGCGGATAGTAGCCAGATCCAAACTCTACGAGCACTGTTACTTTGTTTCGAAGCAGTATCGGGGCTCAAGGTGAATCTTGGCAAATCTGAGATGGTTTCAGTGGGTGCAATCTCAAATATTCTCAGTCTAGCAAGCCTTCTGGATTGTAAGGTGTCCTCTTTGCCAATGAAATACCTAGGTCTTCCTTTGGGAGCATCTTTCAAGGCTAGAGCTATATGGGATGGAGTGGCGGAGAAGATAGAGATAATGTTGGTTGGTTGGAAACGAATGTATTTATCGAAAGGGGGTCGCCTCACCCTTATTAAGAGCACCCTTACTAATCTCCCGACATATTTTCTGCAGGGGTGATGAACAAGATTGAGAAATTCTTTAGGGCGTTTTTATGGGGGGCATGGGGGAGGAGAAGAAATTTCACTTGGTTACATGGAAGACAGTTTGTGCTCCAATTGTGTATGGGGGGTTGTGAGTGTGTAACTTGAGAACTTTTAATAAAGCTCTACTGGGAAAATGGTTATGGAGATATCATTCAAAGGGGGATCATAATGGAAAGAAATTATTGACGCTAGTTATGGAGCTGCTTGGGGTGGTCGGTGCTCTAACGAAGTGCGATGGGGTATGTTGTGGGTTTATGGACGTTTATAAGGAGGGGGTGGCCTTGTTTTGAAAAACACATTCGGTTTGTAGTTGGAGAGGGCAATCGAGTCAGTTTCTGGCGGGATGTGTGGTGTGGAGAACATGCATTGGAAAGGGCTTTTCCGGCTCTCTATTGTATTGCAGCCAATAGGGAGGCTTCAGTGGCAGATATGTGGCTATTTTCCCATGTGCTCATCAGTGGAATATAGTCTTTAATAGGGACTTTCATGACTGGGAATTATCTAGTGTATTCGATTTTTTCAGTCTACTATACTCCATGGGGACTCCTACGGCACAACGTAATTGTTTGAAGTGGATGTCTAATGATCACAAGAAATGTACGGTTAAGGCGTATTATAAAATCTTGTCAACACATGATCTTACTCTGTTTCCTTGGAAGAATATTTGGAGGTCTCGTGTACCTTCTAAAGTAGCCTTTTTTTGTATGGAATGTTGCTCTTGAGAAGATCCTGACCACGGACAATCTGAGGAAGAGGGGATGTATCGTGATTGATTGGTGTTATATATGTAAAAAGAATGGAGAATCTGTTGATCATATCTTACTGCATTGTGAGGTAACAATGATGTTGTGGAATGAGATCTTCCAAATGGTTGATATTGCTTGAGTTATGCCTTTGAGAGTGGTGAATTTGTTGGGTTGTTGGAGGAAAATGCAAGGTTGTCATCAAGTGGCAGCCGTGTGGAAGATGATCCCGTTGTGCATCATGTGATGTATTTGGTCGGAAAGGAATACGCGATGTTTTGAAGACAAGGAACGCACAATGGCGGAGTTGAAGAATTTTTTTCATCCACACTTTACTCCTTTGGTTTTTCGCTATTGTACTAAATGAGGACAATGTTCATAATTTCTTGTTCTTAATTTATCGTTCTTAGAATGTATTTAGTTGTTTCTCTGTATACTTCCTGTGTACATGGGCTATGCCTACTTCATTCATATCAATAATATTTATCTCTTACTTATCAAAAAATATATTTATATATATATATGCTCTGTTACTTATAGACAACAAATAATGGAATGAAAATAATGAATAAAGAAAATATATTTACAGCTCATTGCAACAACTCTTAAAACAGAAAAATATTCCTTTACTGCACTATCGAATACTTGTCTGGAGGAACCGGAGGGACTTGGGCCCTGAGGGAATTCTTCTGGTAATTTCAACACAGCTTGCCCGGTGTATATGTAGCCACGAGAATCAAGCTCCGAAATTGAAACCATGGATATTTGGGAAAAAGAATGATGGAAGGGTTTTAGGTAATTAATTTTATTTTTGGTGGGTGATATAGGAACAAACTTTCTTCTAATTCATCGGAAGTTGATTCAAAATTTCAGCTAAATGAGGAAGGATTTAGTATTTACATGTGGTTTTTATTACATTGAAAGAATATGCAATATGTTCGTTCAGATTCCTATCTTTTATCATAAATGTGATTAGATCCATAAAAATGGTTTAGTCTAATATATAGTTGCACCATTTGGTGTAAAACATAGGATTCCCTACTGAGATGCCTCATCTGCTTAGATTGTCTTTTATAAGAGCTTTGCCATCGTTTCAATTGATTGGTGCTGCATGTGTAAGGGGAGTGGTGAGCCCATTGATCATCTTTTACTCTTTTGTGAGATTGCTTGTGTGGAGTGACTTCTTTAGATAGGTTGGTTTGGCTCTAGTATATCCATAGAATTGTAGGCTCTTTTATTCTTGAGAGGGTTAAGTGGCAGTACGCAAGTTGCATCAGTGTGGAAAATGGTTTCAATTTGTCTCATATGATGTATTTTCAAATAAATGAATGATAGAATGTTTGAAGACTGTGAAGTTGAGCTCAAACCATTATTTTTCAGTATTCTCCTCCTTTAGACAGCTTCAAAAGACTTTAATGGGCTTAACTTCCATAGCTTTCTTGTATCTGTTTATCCTTCTAGTGGAGTTCTCTCTTGTATACATTCTATATTTGGGTTCACCTTTTACGCTTTTTAATAAAGGTTTCTTGCTTATAAAAGTTTTTTTTTGTCCTTTCACAACCTAGATTGGTTGAGTGGTTTCATTTGTTTCAGATTGTTTCGTATTCAAGAACTAAACTATTAAAGAGTGAATTGAAACGAAAATGTTAACAAGGAATGAATGATTACCCATGAAAGGATTGCCTGACCATTCCTATCTTGATTTCTAAGTGTTGGACCTAACCTCAAGCTATGGCAAGATAATTCATTTATTATGACTCGCGGAGTGGTTATCTTCATAGTTTTCAGTGTGCTTAGTCATGTAGTTTTGCTCTTTATGGTCTATAGTTTGCTAAAATGAAATGGTTTTCCATCTGAGATATAACCCAAAGCTGCCCCCAATCCTTGACTGAAAACTTGACCGATTGAGGTACACTAAAAGAAAGGATTAACTCTAGTTCTAGAAGTTTTTGATAGGATTCTACATGATCTCAATAAAATAGCGGGGGAAATAATGTATATGGATTACTAAAGCATGCACTTCCTTTTCAGATTTGACTAATATGGATCACTCTCTCTTACTTTTGTTGCAAAGGTTTTTTATCATTATTTTTCTTCAGAAAATGTTATGCAAGTTTAATGCAAAATGCTGGAATTTAATGTGTTTTGCTTAATTAAGGTTGGGACAGCAGTTATGAATGCATTGATCAATGCAAGGAAAGCTGTTGATAAGTCTTCTCCGGTTGAAGTGGAAACAGTGCCCATACTATCCACAAGCGCTGCTTATGGTGTCTATATGGCAGTATTTAGCAATCTCCGGTATATGTAGGTTTCCATTAACTAGTACCAATGTTTAAGTGAATTGTCTCTTGGACAGCCTCTATGGATTTAAATGGGCAGAACTTCATAATATTCTTGTCTCTTTTCCTATCCTAGTTAGGTGTTCTGCCGCTTATATTCTTGTCTCTTAAAACCATCTTCACTTTTCAAGCACTTACAATCAGACCTTTCTAGTCTATCCTGTGAAAAAACATGTCTTGCATGATTAGAGTGTCAACCATTCTTAGTGTCAACCATGGAGGGAAGAAAATGTTATTAATGCAGGTGATGAAATGGCATTGGAAGGCTTTGAACCTCACCCATATCTTAAAAAGCTGTACATATTGCAGAAACGACTTTGAGTAAAGAAGAAACAGGGGAGAGGGATTGAGAGTTTGTTAACAAATCTATTATTTTCTCTAAATACTCAGATGCTTCCTCATATACTGCAAGCCAGAAAGACCAAAAATTAATCTACTCTCGCAATAAAACTGAATAAGTTCGAAAGATAGATTCTTATATCTTACTGATCCCGCAGCCACTTGAGTGCCTCTGCATATCTCTACAAGGGAGACTACCAAGTGTATTTACCAAATGCACCCAATTTCAACTGTGGTACTTCAACAGCTTGTGTAGACCAGAAACCGAATATCATCATCAACTAAACTTGGTAAAAACAAAAGAATCTGAAAAGAACATGTTAGTCAAATAAAAGAAGAAAAGAGCAAAGTGCCATTCATGGTTTTCCAAACATCAATGCACTGTCCTGGAATAACATTCAAAAGAAAATGAACTCCATAAGTTTTTATTGATAGAATCAATAGTACGTTGGATTGTATAAGAGGGAATGGAGTTACATGCTTAGAAGAAAATGAAAACTGAGTATATGCTGAAATTTACTTTCTATATTCTATGTGGACCTAATCTCTTTCAGCTAACCAGAAAATGGAGTCAGAGCACCAACATTGACTAAAACAGAGGGCTGTCTTCAAATGATGCCCAGCATCTCAAAACAGAACCAAAACACTTTTCAGTTCTTCTTCTGAAATCTAGTAGTCAGATGTTTACATAAACAATTATTTGCTTACTAGTTGTATATACTATCCAACTATATATATATATATATATATATATATATATATATATACAAGTTGACATAAAAAGGGGTGCCACTTAAACAATATGCATGCTTACCCAGCTACAGGACACTCAACCAGGTACAAGAATGTGAGAAACATTCTAACATTTTTATTTTTTTTTTAAATTACCGACCAAATGTAGCTAAAAGACAGAGATCATTGCGTGAAATCAAAACAAATAAGAATCTGATTTTGGGGTAAAATAAAGTGGCTTCTTTGCAGGTTCTTGCTTGGACATGATGATATACAGCTAATCTTTTTCATGATCAAAAGGAATAATATTCATGCAAACATCACACTAATGTATATAATAAGCCCTTTGCTGTGATATACATGAGTTTGTTAAGGACCCTGCTTATTGCTTTCCATTTTCCTGCTTTAATTCTTTAGCTAGGATACTAATTAATGGCAGCTCGCTAGCATAGTTGGCTACATCATAGCAAACCCAAAAAATTCAAATAAAAAAAGGAATGACAACTAGCTAGCTAGCTAGCTTGGTTGCTCGTACTTTAAATTAAATTATTAGTCATGATAATCTTTTATTATTAGATAAAGGTATAGTTTCAACTATATATGGACACGTGATTTTATCATTAAAAATTAATGGTTATATAGGCAATTTTAATAATATCACATTTTGCAATAGGATAAAAGTATCACGTTATAGCTCCGAGCCGGTTTTAGCATTCCTTCACCAACCATTGATCAAGAAATGGCGGAAGGGGTTCTCTTGATCAACATTGCTGAAGTAATTACTACAACATCGAAAAACCAATCTGTCAAAAATCTAAAAAGTAATTAATAACCTAATCCTCTACAAAAAAAAAAAAAAAAAAAAAAAAAAAGAACTAAACAACTCGCAGACATAGGCCCAGTGCCGAATAATGTAAATCTGTGCGTCTTATTCTCCCTTTATGATTGCTGTACTTATCTCCTATTCGCTGCAACTGACGTCTGTATGGGTACTGTATTGCCACTCCAGACCACCATTGTGCGCCCAAACCCAGACCGATCGAGGCCCAAATAGTCACTGTGAGCCGAGAATTACTCATTCTCTCCCTCTTCAGTATGTCATTACAAAACAGGCCTTAACAACTACCATCAAAACAAAAATAAAGAGAAAAAGTTTATGTAAATTTAAAGGAGTGTATCCATCGATTTAGCTAGCAGATGAAACAATAAACTTCATTTTAGTTGCACGTGCAACAATAAAAAGGATGCTCAAGGGTGCCAAATTACATGGATGAAAATGAATCGGGCTAAATGGTTTTTTCCACCGAAGTGATGTAAGGGATTACGTATATTAAAAAATCTTTATCAATAATGACAGTGCACTGGATAACTGGTATTAGATGTGTGGATGGAATTGTCCTTGGAAAGTAGACGATGACAAGGCTTTATTCAATGTTGGTCCCGGCTTGTCCTCTGTATTCAAACTCAAAGCAAACATATCTGTATTCAATGGCAAAATAGCCATCACTTCCTTTTCAGAGTTGATTAACATTGATCACTCTTTCTCTCTGCTTGATTTTCTTGCCAAGGGTTTTTGTCTGTTAAGGAAATATCCACTGATACAACTGTCCCTAATTCTAAGGGATAATGCTCTGCCCAGTTTTGGAAACTTTGACCATTATATTTAGGAGCAATCTGTGTAACGGTCATCCTTATTTCTTGTCCATAATTTTAGGCTAATGATCTGCAGTTTACTTCTTTATACTTTCCTTGTATACCATCTGTTTTATATAAAAAGGTGATGCACGACTCTGGTGAGGATCATCCAGAATTATTCCTATTTCGTTTCTTGTTATATTGTCATCATTCTTCTTAAGAAAATGTTTGCAAAATGATAGAGATCGAGGGTGTTGGCAGTAGTGTAGGTCCATCAATAATTTCTTTAACCCGTCAAGAAATCAAGCAAGCTGACAACATGCAGAGCATCAAGACTACGACACTTCAAAGAAATTGCTGGTTGAATTGGTCTCTGCCAACACCCTCTCTATCATACTTTGTATTAAACCAATTTCTTTAACGCGTCAGGACTCTCCAATAGGAACTTTCCCATGCAAGGCCTTATAAAATGTTGCTCCCGCCTTGTCCTCTGTACGCATTCAAAGTAAACATATCTTCCTTCTATCCCTTTAGTGATTCCTCAAGAGCCCTTTTTACCCTTCCTTCACCAACCATCAACAAATGGCAGAAGCCATTCTCTTCAACGTTGCTGCTCGAATCTTTGAGAGCTTGGGATCCCTGGCTCTCAAAGAGATCGGACTGCTTTGGGGTGTCACAGATGAGCTTGAGAAGCTCAGGAACACCGTTTTGACAATCCAAGCCGTGCTTCTTGATGCTGAGGAGCAATGTGCAGTGAACCGTCAAGTTAGAGATTGGCTTGAAAAGCTTAAGGACGTCTTTTATGATGCAGACGACTTGCTGGATGGTTTCTCCACTGACTCTCTGTTGAGAGAGATGACGACTGATCAGGATAAGATGGCAAAAAAGGTACGAATCTTCTTCTCCAAATCAAACCCGCTTGTCTATGATCTGAAAATGGGCCATAGGATTAAAACGATTAGACAGAAGTTAGATGCCATCGCAAATGATAGTAAATTCCACTTCAAGGAACGCCCTGTAGAGATAGAAGTCAGGGCTAGGAAGAGGGATGATAGTCATTCCTATGTACCTGCGGCGAAAGTTACTGGTAGAGAAGATGACAAGAAGGAGATCATAAAAAGACTTCTTTCTGATTCCGACATTAAAGAGAATGTAGGAATCCTTCCGATTACTGGCATCGGAGGATTAGGAAAGACCACACTAGCTCAATTCATATTTAATGATTTGGAAGTAGATAAACATTTTCAGCTAAAAATGTGGGTGTGCGTCTCTAATACTTTTGATGTTAGAAAAGTTGTTGAAAAAATCCTAGAATCGGCAAGAAAACAGAAACCAGACAGTGTTGAAATGGATACACTGGTGCATGGTCTTCGAAAAGAAATTGTTGGAAAGAAATACTTACTTGTGTTGGATGATGTTTGGAATGAGGATGTTAAAAAATGGGATGATTTGAAAGTACTGTTGGAGGTTGGTGCAAGTGGCAGTAGAATATTAATAACTACACGAAGTAAAAGAGTTGCACAAATTACCCAAACAATTGAACCATATTCCTTACAGTGTTTAGACGAACGGGAGTCATGGTGTTTATTCAAGCAAGTGGCATTTGAGAACGGACAAGAGCCAGTGAATTCTAGAAAAGTGGAAGTTGGAAAGGAGATTGTAGAAAAGTGTTCAGGTGTCCCTCTTGTCATCAAAACAATTGGAAGGTTACTGTCCTTGGAAAATTCTGAACCAGGGTGGGTTTCTTTCGGAAAAGACAAAATGCCAGAAATAAAAGAAAATGACATCTTACCAACTCTTAAGCTGAGTTACGATCAACTTCCATCACATTTGAAACAATGTTTTGCTTATTGTAGTATATTTCCAAAGGATTACGTGATGGAAAAATCAAAATTGATAAATCTCTGGATAGCACAGGGGTTTATCAAGCCATCCAATCAAAATGAATGTCTTGAAGATGTTGGTGATAAGTATTTCATGCATTTACTTTGGAGATCGTTCTTTCAAGAAGCTGGAATGGATTATTATCTGGGCAACGTGATCTCGTGTAAAATGCACGACCTCATGCATGATCTCGCAATGTCAGTGGCAGGATCATTGATCACCAAAAATAAAGAGAAAAAGTTTATGTAAATTTAAAGGAGTGTATCCATCGATTTAGCTAGCAGATGAAACAATAAACTTCATTTTAGGCGCACGTGCAACAATAAAAAGGAAGCTCATGGGTGCCAAATTACATGGATGAAAATGAATCGGGCTAAATGGTTTTTTCCACCGAAGTGATGTAAGGGATTACGTATATTAAAAAATCTTTATCAATAATGACAGTGCACTGGATAACTGGTATTAGACGTGTGGATGGAATTGTCCTTGGAAAGTAGACGATGACAAGGCTTTATTCAATGTTGGTCCCGGCTTGTCCTCTGTATTCAAACTCAAAGCAAACATATCTTCCTTCTATCCCTTTAGTAGCGAGATGATCTCAATATATAAAATATCTACATGATCTCAATAAAATAGCCATCACTTCCTTTTCAGAGTTGATTAACATTGATCACTCTTTCTCTCTACTTAATTTTCTTGCTAAGGGTTTTTTTATCATCATTCTTCTTAAGAAAATGTTATGCAAAATGATAGAGAGGGTGTTGGCAGTACTGTAGGTCCATCAATAATTTCTTTAACGTGTCAAGCAAGCTTTACAACATGCAGAGCATCAAGAGGAACTTTCGTTGCAGGTCCTTCAATAATTTCTTTAACGCGTCAAGCAAGCTTACACTTCAAAGAAATTGCTGGTTGAATTGGTCTCAGCCAACACCCTCTCTATCATACTTTGTATTAAACTAATTTCTTTAACGCGTCAGTACTCTCCAATAGGAACTTTCCCATGCAAGGCCTTATAAAATGTTGCTCCCGCCTTGTCCTCTGTACGCATTCAAAGTAAACATATCTTCCTTCTATCCCTTTAGTGATTCCTCAAGAGCCCTTTTTACCCTTCCTTCACCAACCATCAACAAATGGCAGAAGCCATTCTCTTCAACGTTGCTGCTCGAATCATTGAGAGCTTGGGATCCCTGGCTCTCAAAGAGATCGGACTGCTTTGGGTTGTCACAGATGAGCTTGAGAAGCTCAGGAACACCGTTTTGACAATCCAAGCCGTGCTTCTTGATGCTGAGGAGCAATGTGCAGTGAATCGTCAAGTTAGAGATTGGCTTGAAAAGCTTAAGGACGTCTTTTATGATGCAGACGACTTGCTGGATGGTTTCTCCACTGACTCTCTGTTGAGAGAGATGACGACTGATCAGGATAAGATGGCAAAAAAGGTACGAATCTTCTTCTCCAAATCAAACCCGCTTGTCTATGATCTGAAAATGCGCCATAAGATTAAGGTGATTAGAGTCATTAGACAGAAGTTAGATGCCATCGCAAATGATAGGAAATTCCACTTGGAGGAACGCCCTGTGGAGATAGGAGTCAGGGCTAGGAAGAGGGATGATAGTCATTCCTATGTACTTGCGGCGAAAGTTACTGGTAGAGAAGATGACAAGAAGGAGATCATAAAAAGACTTCTTTCTGATCCCGACATTAAAGAGAATGTAGGAATACTTCCGATTACTGGCATCGGAGGATTAGGAAAGACCACACTAGCTCAATTCATCTTTAATGATGAGGAAATAGATAAACATTTTCAACTAAAAATGTGGGCTTGTGTCTCTGAGAGTTTTGATGTTCAAAAAGTTGTTGAAAAAATCCTAGAATCGGCAACAAAAAAGAAACCAGAGATTGCGGGATTGGATACATTGGTGCATAATCTTCGAAAAGAAATTGGTGGAAAGAAATACTTACTCGTGTTGGATGATGTTTGGAATGAGGATGTTAAAAAATGGGATGATTTGAAAGAACTGTTGGAGGTTGGTGCAAGTGGCAGTAGAATATTAATAACTACACGAAGTAAAAGAGTTGCACAAATTACCCAAACAATTGAAGAATATTCCTTACAGTGTTTAGACGAACGGGAGTCATGGTGTTTATTCAAGCAAGTGGCATTTGAGAACGGACAAGAGCCAGTGAATTCTAGAAAAGTGGAAGTTGGAAAGGAGATTGTAGAAAAGTGTTCGGGTGTCCCTCTTGTCATCAAAACAATTGGAAGGTTACTGTCCTTGGAAAATTCTGAAGCAGGGTGGGTTTCTTTCGGAAAAGACAAAATGCCAGAAATAAAAGAAAATGACATCTTACCAACTCTTAAGCTGAGTTATGATCAACTTCCATCACATTTGAAACAATGTTTTGCTTATTGTAGTATATTTCCAAAGGATTACGTGATGGAAAAATCAAAATTGATAAATCTCTGGATAGCACAGGGGTTTATCCAACCATCCAATCGAAATGAATGTCTTGAAGATGGTGATAAGTATTTCATGCATTTACTTTGGAGATCGTTCTTTCAAGAAGCTGAAATGGATGATCTGGGCAACGTGATTACGATTAAAATGCATGACCTCATGCATGATCTTGCAATGTCAGTGGCAGGATCATTGATCACCAGATTAGAATCTAAGGAAAAAATCATTGGTGATCAGAAAACTCGGCACGTATCAGTTGTCGACAATATAGATTTTTCCTTTGTAATTCCAACTTCCTCGTCTAAAGCCAGTAGGATTCGAACACTTCTTTCGGTTGGTGAATGGAAGAATTTGCAAGAGTCAAGCACTTCATGTGAAGCAATCTTTTCAAGTTTGAAGTTCTTGCGAGTGCTGGATTTACATAGAAGAGGGCTTGATGTAGTACCGAGTTCCATATGTAAGTTGAAGCATTTAAGAGATCTTGATCTTTCTTGGAATGATAAAATCGAGAAGCTGCCCGATTCCATAACAAGATTGCAAAATTTGTATACACTAAGACTCTCTTATTGCACACAACTGAAAGTATTGCCTAGAGGAATTACGAAATTAGTCAACCTCAGGCATCTTTACAATGATGGATGTTCGAATTTGACTTGTATGCCACGTGGATTGGGGGAATTGAAAAATCTCCAGACATTATCTATGTTTGTTGTCCACTCTGATTCGACTCCAAATGATAGTGGCCAGTTAAGCGAGCTAAATAGACTAACTAGCTTAAGAGGAGAATTAGAGATTTCGGGTTTGAGAAGTCGGGAGGAAGACGTGGCATTAGACTATAAGGCTGCAAATCTAAAGGAGAAAGAACATCTTCAGGTTTTGACTTTAAAATGGAGGAGAGAAAATGTTATTAATGCAGGTGATGAAATGGCATTGGAAGGCTTTGAACCTCACCCAAATCTTAACGTGCTGTGCATAAATTATTATATGGGTTTGAGGGTTCCGATGTGGCTTTTGTCACTCACAAATCTTGTTGACTTGAGATTACGAGAATGTAGTAAATTGAAATATTTGCCACCATTGCGTGGACTACCCTTTCTTAAGACTATTTTTCTATGGGGCCTTGAAGAAATAGAGTACGTATCAGATTGTAGTGACAACAATGAGTTATCTTTATCTTCTTTTTCTTCATCATCAGAATTCTTTCCATCTCTTGAGAGTATTCTCCTAATTGAGTGTCGTAATCTGAAGGGTTGGTGGAGGAGGAGTGATTCTTATAATGTGGATGTCAATACTACTACTGATCATCAAAATTCCTTTGAAACTCCTTCATCAATGACGAGGAGAAATGCTTTACTACTCCCTTCATTTCCTCGTCTTTCAAAATTAACAATAATCGAATGCCCTCTGTTGACTTCATTGCCAATGTTTCCACATCTGGAAGAAGAGTTATCACTATTAAATGCCAGGTGGAAGGCAGTGCAACAAACAATAAGTACGAATGCCTCCTCCTCCGCTTCCTCTACACCCATTGCCTTTTCATCTCCTCCTCTCTCCAAATTGAAGAAAATATCCTTATATCGAATTGAGGATTTAGAAACACTTCCAGAGGATGGGTTGCAAAACCTCATATCTCTCCAGCATTTGCAGATAGCTTACTGCCATGAATTAAAGTCTCTCTCCCATGGTGTACAATATCTCACTGCACTTCAAAACCTGGAGCTTGTTGATTGTCCCATGCTTGATCTAGGCAACGATGAGCACGGTATGCAATGGAAAGGGCTTAAAAGCCTCATCTCTTTGAACTTTCAAAGTATTCCGAAATTGGTATCTCTACCATTGGGGCTTCAACATGTTACCACTCTACGACAGCTCCAAATCTCAAATTGTTCAAGCTTGATGACTATACCAGAGTGGATATGCAATTGGGCATCACTTGAGCGGTTCATGATTTCTAGATGCTCTGGTTTAACATCACTGCCTGAAGCAATGAGTAGGCTAACCTCTTTGAAAGTGTTGACAATTTATGATTGCCCCATCTTATTACAAAGATGCAAACAAGACACAGGTGAGGATTGGCCCAAGATTGCTCACATCCCAAAGCGGCACTTATCCTGATCCTCAACTGGAATACATTCATCCTTGAGTAAAATACGTTCATCCAGGTATTTTTCTACCAATTTTATCTTTATCGCCGCATCCACCTTCTTCACCTTCAACTTATAAAATTCTATTTGTAGAAACGACTTTGAGGAAAGAAAAAACAGGGGAGAGGGATTGAGAGTTTGTTAACAAATCTAATGCACTGCGACTTCTACAAGTAAATAAGTTAGTTATGATTACCTCGCTTTCTTTATTGTTTTATTCTTCCCTATTCAAATAAGAAATATCACCATATGCATGATTCTTCACATCCAGGGGAATAGTAAGGAGGAAGAAGAGCAAACGGAAGAAATATAGGAGGCCGCAATGTTGAGGCAATGTAATTTCACGACAACAATTTCAACGGGGCCTGCATGTTTCTTAGCATGGAAAGTGATGGTAATTTGATTTTTGCTGAACTTGGGATGATACTGAACCTGAGGCAGAAGTTGTTGGTAGAGCAGATGACAAGAAGAAGATGATAGATATACTTCTTTTTGATTCCGATGTTAAAGAGAATGTAGGAATCCTTCTGATTACTGGCATCGGAGGATTAGGAAAGACCACACTAGCTCAATTCATTTTCAATGAGCAGACGATCCAAAAATATTTTCAGTTAAAAATGTGGTTTTGTGTATCTGATATCTTTGATGTTAAAAAAATTGTAGAAAAAATCTTAGAATCTGTAACAAACCAGAAACAAGTTTTCTCAACAATGATTTTCTTATCATAATCTACTATGGTGAATCTGGTGATGGCATTTTAAAGTAAATTATGTTGGCCTGCCCAAGCCATCCGTTATAGCTTCTTGAAAGAATGATCTCCAATATAAATCCAAGAAATACTCATTACCCACATCTTGATCTGATAACTTAATAAATCCTTGTGCTATCCAAAGATTAGCAAGCACGGATTTGTTCTTAAATGAACACGAGTCATGGTCCTTATTTAAGCGACTGACGTTTAGAGATGGACAAGATCCGATTGAGGAATTCAAGATTCGTGGCAAGTTTGTAGCACAACAATTGGAAGGACGTTGCTGTGCTTAGAAAACTCAGAAACAGAGTGGACGCTAATATTTGTCACTGGCTCTTGAACCAACCATCAATAATTCTTTTAAGCTATCCCATTTTTCAATATCCTCATTCCATACATCATCCAACACCTGTTGACTCTGCTCACAATTCCTTTGCATCAATGCCAACTATAGAAAAATCATGATTGCTTTTATATGCTTTATTCTTTAACCTATAGAAATTTAAAATAATTGCATAAAACAATTATGCCAACTATATATAGCAATGAGAGATTGGTTGGAGGTCGTGGCTCTTGTCACCCTCTTAGTTGGGAAGATGATTAATGTGAGAAACAACATTATTTCCAAAGTCAAACACGTGTGGTACTAATGTTTAAGAACCAGTTAGCACTGCTACTCGCATCTCATCTATATACACTACAAGAAATAAGGCCTTTTGCGGCAATTTTGTGTCTGTTGGAAATAAAATCGTCGCAAAAAGCCTTTAATTGCAATGAGTTTTACATCGCCGCGGCCTATTAAGGCTGTGTAATTTCACGACAAGAATTTCAACAGGGCCTGCATATTTCTTCGCGTGGAAAATGTTGGTAATTTGATTTTTGCTGAACTTGGGTGCTTTTTTAGTCTTGATTACTGCTTCTGCAACACATACAACTTTTCTCAAGACTATCTCATATGTCTAAACTTAGAGGGATGATTTCATTTGCATCTTGGAGAACATGTATATGAAGTTGATCATAGCTACATGATGGATGATGCGACCAATTGCTTTGAACTCCTTATATTTGTGTATGCTCTCCAAGAACATTTTCTACCATCAATGATCTTGTATCTGGCTTTTGCACAGAAAATGAGGATTTTCGACAAATATTGGGCAACAAAATATTCTGGTTTTCTTCAAATGGGAGACACCTCTTAGCAATTGCCTACCTAGGTTTTGGCCACTTCAAAGTCATCGGTACCTGACATTTTGCAAATTTTATCCAAAGTAAAAATCCATTGAAGGCGTAAGAAAGTTATTGAACATGAGAGACAAACAGAGAAACCAGATGCTCCAAGACTTTCCAGGCCGTCAGCTAACTTGGTTGGCTTTTTTGAAAACATGGAAGAAACAAAATTCTAAAAACTCATCAAGAAAAAGAAAGTCCTCCCAAATATCAGCAAATCTCCTTGGAATTGTGGTCAAAAGGCGTCATTTGATGAAGGATTGTTGCTTTTAGGCATTGTGGTCCAAGATATAATCATGAGGTTGATGGAGGAGTTGTTTAAACTTGATGGATATATTTTATAATTCCAATCCGAGACCGAGCAAATTTATTGAAAGATATTCCTTGACATATGCAAATTTTGCTGATCTTCCCAATTCATAGTTTTTATGATGTTTTGTGTGGAAATCTTTAGATATAAACATCCACTTGCTAAGCCACTAATACCATTTGTTACATATGGAATTCTTCTTATGATTACAATTTGTATATGATTAGAACCTGTAATTTTCTACCTCTCTGCCAGTTCAAGGACAGTAGCATTATGATTAGAATAAGAAATACTAATCTTCGATATCTTTCTTCTCTCTTTGGGTTCTACCCTCAACGTTCATTTTGAACTTTTAAGACAACAGAAAAACATGCATGTTGCCATGTAAAATTTGAAAATAAAATGCACATTACTAAAACAATCTTATTAAAAAAAAATACAAGAAGCTGAGTAATTTGATGTTGAAGTTAGGCAATTACTTTATCCTTCCCGCAAGGCCTATATTTCACTTCTGTAACATTTTTAGTAGCCGTGTATAAAATGTCACAACAGTCTCTTCCTCCAACCTGTGAAAGAAAAAGGAATTGCAATTATCATTGAACCAGATCAATATTTTTTAAAATCATTATGTATTTCACAATAATCACTTCTCAAAATCCACGAGACCTTAAGTGATCAATCATGGCAGGTTCAGGTATGCTTTCTCTAAACATTTTGGTTATGGTACCAATAATGAAGCCGAGCTTAGGGCTCTTACAGAAGGGGTGAAGTTATGTAAAACTTTGGGTTTTCTCCATGTTGATATTGAAAGTGATTCTAAAATTGTGGTTGATTGGGTTAGATCTCGATAATGTACAGTTTGGTATTTGTGGGATTTTTGGGAAGAGTTTCTTGCAGCTTCTAATGGGATCTCTTTCTCTATTTCTCATCAATGAAATATGGTAGCTTATTTTTTGGCCAGAAGTGGTGAGCGTGGTTGTAGCATTTTGTTTGAAGATTATGACTTGCTCCACAAAGAGTTGAAAGGAATGTTGAGGTTGGAGAGATTGGGTTTGCCGTATATTCGTTGGTAGGTGGGGAGGGCTTTTCCTTTAGCATTATATTTGTTTATTATTTATTTGTTTTGGCGACTTGGGTTATTGTGGGTTGGTTTGTTTTCACGGTTTTCCTCCGCCCTAGTGAAGGATATTTTTAATGAAGTTTTTATTTTCTAAAAAAAAAGTGATCAAAGTAGAAGGCAAGATTTCCCATATTATTGAAGTGAACTACAAAAAATTAATGTTCTGGTTAAAAATCATGAGAATATAAAGAACTCACTTCCATGACTTTCCCTTCCTTCCACCCCACATTGCATGGTAACGTTTATGAGCGATGGCATTTCTGTATATTTACATCCAGCAACAAAAGGAACTTGCATAGAAGAGACTCCATCAATCTTTAGCGTGATTGTCAGGATTGTTGCAATCATATCATATTTATGTTGGGAGACGTTGTGGAGGGTCAGTTTTAGACAATTCCTGTTTAGGAAAGCAGCAATTGGGCTCCATGCAGGAGCAAAAGCTAAATCTGTTAGCACACAAGGGACCTGGCTTCCACAAAACTTATAGATCCAAATAAAAACATTTCAATAAGCTGAAAGGGAAAGGAGAGTAATACCCTAATACCCCAACCCGTATAGTGTCAGCACCCATGTGCCAAAAGCGACCTTTCCCCAACATGTGGGCCTAAAATAAGAGAGAAGACGAGTTCCCTAGAGTGAACAAGACCAGACCAAACCAACATTATAAAATGAACCTGCACTCGAGTGGTGATAACAATGAAGGGAATTTTTACTCTTATTTGTAGTGTTCTACTAGTTTGATTATCTACTGCTCAGAAAGGGAAAATTAAAAATATAAGCTTGGATGGGAAGTCATTTTCCTCTACACTTCCTTTGTTTGCTAACAAAGTAGCTTGTACATATTTGTCTTGTCTAATCCTCTGGCATAAAGTCCAATTCAACTGCACAACATCTCCCAACATAAATATGAGTACTCTAATCACCAACAAGCCTTGACCAGATATCTGCAAATTGTAGTTTTAATTTTTAGCATAATTTAAGAAACAAAAGAATATCTGTTACCCGAAAGTCAATCCATTCTGCCATGCTCACGATTATTACAAAGGCTGCATTGCAAAAGCTTCATGCCAATAGAAAACTCAAGGAATTAAAAAATAAATATATCTAAAGTTGAATCCACCATCTATTCTCTTATCAGTATAGCAAGAGAGTTTCTTGAGGGATGCACCTTGGCATTTAGATATTATTTGGAAGCTTTGTCATTAGTTGAATTGCTGAGTGATAAATCTTTTCCAGAAGAATACTGAGTAGTGGAGAATGCGGAGCTCTCATTAACCTCCAACACAGCAGCAGAAATGACAGAGAGATTAAGAAGAGAATTGAAAATGAAGTAAAATATCACATTTGTATTTCTTATCAACGTGAACAACAAGCAAAGGTTACAAGTTGTATTTAAAATATAAAGACTATGACAGAGTTGACATTATACACTAGGAAGGAAGGAGAGTATCGTGGACAATTAATATTAAATTGAAGGTGTTGAGATATAAAAGGACACTTTGAATATTTCCCTTGATTTCAGACATAGATCTCATACTGGGATTGAGTCCGTGAGCTGTACTCAAATCTGGCCTGACATTCGAAATTGTCTCCATGGATTTGTGCTGATCGTGAGGTTTCCTTTATCACTCTACGTGCTCTGTTTGAGTTGAGCTGGCTGATGTGCCTTAATATCCTCCCGCAAACTTGGCCGAGGTTGGAGGCAAAGTTTGATTCGAAATTTTGCAAGGGAGGCTTTAGACATAGGTTTGGTAAAGAGATCTACCACCTGTTGTGTAGTGAATATATGTCGAGTAACAAGGAGACCGAGTGCAACCCTCTCACGCACAAAATGATAATCTAACTCGATGTGTTTGCTACGAGCATGGAAGACTGGGTTGATTGTCAGATGGAGGGCACTGATGTTGTCACAGAATAGCACTGGAGGATTAGTTTGAGGGACACCAAGGTCCTTGAGAAGGAATGTTAACCATGTAATTTCTGCAGTAGTATGAGCCATGGCTCTATATTCGGCCTCTGTGCTTGAACGAGAGGCAATGTTTTGCTTCTTTGCACACCAGGAGATGGGATTGTGGCCAAGAAAAGTGACATATCCAGTCGTTGAGCTGCGAGTGGTAGAACGTCCTGCCCAATCGGAGTCAGAAAAAGCACTAAGATCAAGTGTAGTGTGAGAAGTTAAATCAAGACCAGGATGAATAGTGCCTTTGATGTAGCGCAAGATCCGTCGAACCATTTTAAGATGTGAAATAGTAGGTGCATGCATGAATTGGGAGACAAAATTAACACTATATGAGATGTCGGGTCGAGTGAGTGTTAAATATTGTAGAGCCCCAACAATCCCTCGATATCAGCTGGGATCATCAAGAGGTACATCACTGTCAAGACCCTTAGTTTTTGCCTCTAGAGGCATGCTCATGAGCTTGCAATCAACCATTTGTGTTTTCTCAAGAATGGTGAGCGCATAGTGAGCTTGTGAGAGATGTAATCCTGCAGATGTGGGTGCAATCTGTATACCAAGAAAATGATGGACAAGACCAAGGTCCTTCATAGCAAACTCAGAATGTAAAAGGTGAATAAAATTATTGAGAAGTTGTGGGTTGGAACCTGTAAGAAGCATGTCATCAACGTATAATAAAAGAATTAAAGTGCCTTGATTAGAATGCATTATAAATAGAGAAGGGTCAGCTAGGCTGCAAAAGAAACCATTTTTGAGAAGAAATGCACTGAAGCGGTCAAACCAAGCACGAGGTGCTTGTTTCAAGCCGTAAAGTGCTCGTTGAAGCTTGCACACGTGATTAGGAAACATTGGATTAGCCATGCCTGGTGGTTGTGCCATATAGATATCTTCAGAGATAAAGCTGTGGAGGAATGCATTTTTAACGTCTAATTGTCGGATATCCCAATGTCGAACTAAGGCAAAACTAAGAACAAGTCGGATTGTACCGGGTTTGATTACAGGAGAGAATGTGTCAATGTAGTCGATGCCATCCAATTGATGAAAGCCCTTGGCAACGACACGAGCTTTGAGACGATCAAGGGAGCCATCGGGATTGAGTTTTGGCTTGAGGACCCATTTCGAGCCAATAACATGCATGGTGGGTTCGCGAGGAACAAGCTGCCAAGTGTTGTTATGATGAAGAGCATCCATTTCCTCTTGCATAGCTGCCCTCCAACCATCATGATTGAGAGCAGCTTTAACTGAATGAGGTATCCTTGGAATATCTTGACTATCAACAAGGAGAGCATATTTCGGATTTGGTTTGTGAATGCCATGTTGAGAGCGAGTCATCATATGCTGAGTTTGAGTCTCAGGGGGTCAGGTAATTCAGAAGGCTCGAGAAGATCATGAGATGCCTCAGTTTGAGACTCTACGTGCTGTGTGAGAGGTGATATTGGTGCTGTGCTCGTGTCCTGATCCTGAGAAAATGGAGGAGAGTTAGTAAGATGAGAACTATCAGAAAAGACTAAAGTAAAGGGAGAGAAGGATAGAGGTGTGTTATTCATCAAGGCTGAAGAGGCTGGTGTGTGAGGGGGCTGAGGCAGATCAGAAGGTGGAAGGGGTAAATCATTGGAATCTGTAGGCAAAGTAGAAGGATTAGTTTGAGAAATAGGGAGAACAGTCCATGAGTCAAAAATACTTATCCATTGATCAGAAGAAATTGCAGGAGTACGGCCTCGAGGTTCCTTGAAAGGAAAACTAGTCTCATCAAACACTACATGTCGAGAGATAAACATTTTTTTTGTAGATGGATGGAAGCATTTGTATCCTTTGTGATGATCACTATATCCCAGAAAAACACATGGTACTGTCTTGGGTTCAAATTTATGTTTCCTAGTATCCCAAGTATAAGAAAAACACTTAGATCCAAATACCCGTAAAAAGGAGTAATTTGGATGCACACCATGCAATTTAAAATAAGGAGTATCTAGATTAATGGCAGTGGATGGTAAACGGTTAAGGAGAAACACAGCAGTTGCAAATGCTTCAACCCGTAAATATAAAGGAACACCACTGTGAAATAACATGGCCATACCTAGTTCACGAATTATTCTATGCCGACGTTTAACCATACCTGCTTGTTCAGGAGTGTGAGGGCAAGAAATTTGGTGAATGATGCCCTGTGATTGGAAGTGTGAGGTGAGCCTTGAATTAACGAATTCTCCTCCACCATCAGAGTGAAAGATTTTAATTTTTTTTTTCAAACTGTCTCGCAACATATTGCTCAAAAAACAAATAAGCATTAACAAATTCAGATTTTGTTTTGAGAGGAATAAGCCAAGTATACCGAGAGAAGTCATCAACTAAACAAGCATAATAACGATATTTTCCAAGAGACAAAACAGGTGATGGACCCCATAAATCACAGTGAATTTTATTGAAAATAGAAGCACTAGAATTGTTAGAACAAGAGAATGGCAATTTATTAATCTTGCCTAATTGACAGCTATCACAAGTGGATTGCAACTTATTGGATCCTACAACATTAATTAATCCTTTGTTCTTAAGCAACTTTAGAGTGGATGCTTGAGGATGTCCTAATCTTTGATGCCATACTTCTGCAGTACCAAATTTGAACCTATGCGAAAAATGTAATTCATGAGGGCTGGAAAGAACATATAAATCACCCTTGCGCCGTCCTGTCAACACCTTGTGACCTGTCTCCCGTTCCTTAACACAGAAATCAGTATTAGAAAATTCACAATTCAATGGATAATGATCAGTAAGCTGACTTACAGACAATAAATTTCGTTTTAGATGAGGAACATGCAGGACATTATTAAGGGGTAGGACTTGAGTTCCATTGGTAAGAGTAGCATCACCAACAGATTTAATTGCTAGTGATGTACCATCTCCAATCAAGACAGAGTCAGTGCCAAGATAGGGACGTATATTTTTTAACATACCAGCGTTACCTGTCATGTGGTTTGAAGCCCCCGTGTCTGATGTCCATTCAGCATCAAAGACAGTGTTGTCAAGAGTGAGAGCAGCCAGAGCCTGTGGGACTTCATCTTGTTTGAGAGATGTTTTTGTCAAGTGCCAACAGATCTTTGCAATGTGACCCATGACACCGCAAATTTGACAAGAATCATTGCGATACATTTCACTTTCAGCTGGTGTCATTTGTCGTTGTCCTGGAGGAGGTGGTCTCCGAGACATAGAGCCTTGTTTGTTGTTGTCATGACCCGTCTGCTTGTGGGAGTTGACATGTCCCTGGTTGTTGAAGTTCTGATAGTGCGCTTGGAAACCACGACCATTTGAATTGAATTGATTTTATGAGCCTCGATTGGTGGGATTATATTGGTGGGAACATTGCTTTTGACCATAAAAAGCCAACTGGTGAGTGGATGTATTAGTGGTGAACCAGTTTTGACGTTGTTCATAACCTTGCAGCAAGGACACCAATTCAGTGTATGTTGGACGTGGTGGCTTTAACATGGTTGTGGTGAAGGAGTCATACTTTGGTCCTAAACTTGTGAGGAGAGAAAAAACTTTGATTTTTTCAGTGACAGGGCTTCCTATAGCTGCTAGATTGTCACAGATGCCCTTGAAATTGCGAATATGTTCAGCAATGGTTGTGTTGTCGTCTTTGCACAGATAGGTCATTTGCTGTCGAAGAGTGAACTCTCTCTCCTGAAAGTCTTGTGCATATGCTTCTTTGAGAGCATCCTAGACAGATTGGACTGTGTCTAGGCCAATAACAAGGCCAAGTGCTTCTTCTGCAAGTGTGCCAATAAGCCATCCGCGAAGAAGTCGATCTGATTTTCGCCATGCGATGATTGCATCTGTGGACTGATCTGTAGAGTTGTCTGTGGCTGGTATGATGGGCATGGTCGGTTTGGGTGTTTCTCCTGTGAAATGACCAACCATGTCTTGGCTTTCAGCAAGAGCCAGAGCTTGTTCTCGCCATAGAGGGTAGTTGTCTTGTTTTAATTTGAGAGTGATGAAATTGCTGACGTTGTGAGAAAGAGAGGCCATTGAGAAAAAAAAAACTTGTTGCTCACACTGGCTGTGATACCAAGAAGAGAATTGAAAATGAAGTAAAATATCACTTTTGTATTTCTTATCAACGTGAACAACAAGCAAAGGTTACAAGTTGTATTTAAAACAGAAAGACTATGACAGAGTTGACATTATACACTAGGAAGGAAGGAGAGTATCGTGGACAATTACTATTAAATTGAAAGTGCTGAGATATAAAAGGACACTTTGAATATTTCCCTTGATTTCAGACATAGATCTTCATACTGGGATTGAGTCCGTGAGTTGTACTCAAAGCTGGCCTGACATCCGAAATTGTCTCCATGGATTTGTGCTGATCGTGAGGTTTCCTTTATCACTCTACGTGCTCTGTTTGAGTTGAGCTGGCTGATGTGCCTTAATAGATTATCCCCAACTGATTTGGTAGGAGAAGGCAAAAGGCTATCGGGAAGTACCTGCTCTACACTGCCCTCATGGTCAACATAGAGGGGAAATGAGCAAGAGAACATAATCAGCAATTGAGAAGAACTAGAAAATACAGATAGACACACGAACACAGAGGAGCGAGGGCAGAGCATACGACTCAAAAAGTATTGCACAAAGAAATTGCAGAAAATAGCCCTTAGAAAAAAAATATATATGAGATCATAGTTTTGTATTCACACCTGACCATTTCTGCAAATAGAACTTGGACAGAAATTGAATTCGATTTCGTCAAAATAAGCATAGTTTGTGGGTGTGATTCCCCACCTCAAAGAGATTTGAAAGAAAAATGAGGTTTCAATTAGAAAAAAGATAAACGACCCCAAAATTCTATTCATTAGTATGTTCATTAGTTTGTGGGTGGACAGGAACCCATTGTTATCCCCAAGCAGAAATAAGGCAGCAATAGGCATGGTTCAACTTCACAGGGAAGGGATCTTTTGACCTAGCCATGCCAAGTGCTATTCCCACTTCTATGAAGACACCAATGAACTATTCTAACAGTTACTCAAAGAGTGCTAGCAGAGTTGAGAAAAGAGGAGTAAAGGTGAGCAAATAGATACACCAGTGGCAAAAGCCTGCAAGCAAATAGATGGATCAGTGGCAAATGCCACTGCTTTGACACGTTAAATTAGTGACAGAACCACAGCCTCTTACATAGAGAATAGTTGTGTACCTGTTTACTGCTTTTTTCTGTAGTTGTTATATTCCCTCTTTCAAAAGAGACAATGTCATGTTTGTGCTGATCACTTTATTCACCTTTGCAGCATCATGAAAGTTTCAATGAAGCCTGTCTCATAAACATAATTATATTATAGTTCAATCCTGAGATTGGAGGCATTAGTTGTGTTGCAATATTGTTGATTACTATCAAATAATTTTTACATCTATATGACCATGGAATAAGGGAGAGAAAATGAATAACTAAATTAAGTCTAATAAAATGATAACAAAAACATAAATATTATTACCACAATGAAAAAGTAGACTAGGTTAAACATTCTCCACAGAGTCTGCAGAGCTTAAGGCACATTGAGAAATAGTAATAAATCATAGAGTCATGCTAGGCTGTCGCCCAGCAATGCTCGTTGGGCATGCCACCTAGCACAAATGTGGCTTTATTTTTTTTCTTCTTTTTTTTTCATATTTTTTTAACATATTTAACTGTTTTTTAAAAAAAATCAATACAATAAAGATACTTCCTTAATCATTAAATAAAAAAAATTAAATATATGAGCGGTTAAAGTGAGGGGGCAAACTCAAGCAGCATATTAGCATTTTTCTAAATAATAACTAGACTAACAGATATTAGAATAAAATTATGTATTCCAAAACAAACGGCATATTAGGACTCATTAGCTGTGGGAGTACTGAGAAACTGCCTTAAACTACCTTTTTGACCATCTTCGAATCGAAATCAGTTACCCCATCTCGAAGAACATCATGCGAGCTAAGTCCATTCCACCCGCAGCACTTTTCAAATTGCTCATTTGCTTCACTGCACCACATTGGTTAGTTGACCAAGTTCCCCATTCTTGCATCATCAACCGCACTATCATGCTCTGCAGCACAAGCCAGAAAATTCCTTGAATAAGGAGAGGTTGTAAATCTAACCCAAATGTGATGGAAAAATCAGAGCATCAAAAAGTATCCAGTGCCCTGTAGCACAATGCTTCAGGTTGCTTGATCAGACTATAGCATGTTTTGGAAATATTGGTGGATAATGAATGCAATGTTTTAATTTTTTTTATTGTTTTATAGATAATTGAAAATGGTGTATATTGAAAGATTTTGAATTTTTTACATTAAATAAGCAAATGAATGGCATTGAAGAGGGGCACTAAATAAATTAAAAAAAATAAAATGGTAAAAGAATTAAAAAAAAAACTTGAAGAATAATGTTGAGGTGTTAATATTTTGTCAAAATAAAAATATTTGTTAGATAGAAACTAATCGTCCCCAATTTTGTAAAAAAAACTCTGACACGTTAATTTTAGCTTACATAGACACATAAGACAATATCACAAATATAACATGTCATTTTTAGAAGAGGGACGGTACCTCTACTTATATTACTCATCCTCACTTGTGATGGAGAAAAATTGTGATTACATAAGAAAGCTTGGGGGTATAAAAACTCCAAACCCAAGCTTTAAAATGTAGTAAGAAAAGTAAATCCTTCCTACATGTACAAACTAAAATCTCTATAGTGAATCTGATAATCTACTGTAGTGAATATGGTGATCAATGAAATTGTCCCTGATACCGCAAGATCTTGCATGAGGTCATGCATTTTAAAGTAAATTATGTTGTCCTGCCCAAACCATCCGTTTTAGCTTCTTGAAAGAATGATCTTGAAAGACAACCAGTCTGTTTCAGAATTTTCCAAGTAATTTCTTACTTATCAAAAAGGAAAAAAAAAAGTATATATATATTATTAGGGGTGTAACCGGTCCGGTTCGGTCCGGTTTTGGATAAAATCTAAGACCGAACCGGTACGTACCAGTTTTGTATTTTTCAAAACCGATTACGCACCGGTTATCCTCCTAAACCGGTACTTCCGATTTTACCGGTTTTCGGTCCGGTCCGGTTTTCCGGTTTTTTTAAAATGTAAGTTTCACAATTTGTCATTAAAAATTTGTTTATAAAAAAAAAAAAAAAAAAAAAAAAAACTGATTTAAAAAAAACTGTTTTATACTTTTGTTAATATATTAGACAATATAATAGTATTAATATTAGACTATTGGTATAGTTATAAGTTATATATTAGTATTAGTTATAAATTTTTAGTGATTTAATATTAACATTTTATATAATAATTTATAAATTATAACAAGAAATTATTTCATATATGAATATATATATATATTCTATATAAAAATTTCACATAAAAATTTATAATTATACATTATATATAAAACTTATATATATTAATATTTAATATATATAAAATATTTTGTATAAAACTTATATATAAAAATATTATTTTTTATTTTTTTTAATCAACCGGTCCGGTCCGGTCCGGTTCAGTCAAGTCCAAAAAATTCTGGAACCGGAACCGGGCCGGAACCGATCGGTTTTTAGATTTTAAAAACCGGTTCGGTCCGGTCCGGTCCGGACCGGTTTTCCGGTTTGCATTTACACCCCTATATATTATTAAGTAGTAAGTATTCTTTGTTTTATACAGAAAGAGGGAGAATTATGAAGTTAGCTGTTTCTTTCTTATCCAGTGGAGAAAAGTCTGCCAAAGGCCTGTGGCCTGATTGTCATAATCCCCAACCTCCAAAATGGAGGTCTGGAGTTCGAAACCCCCTCCCCCAACTCAAAAAGAAAAAAAAAAAAGTGGAGAAAAGTTTGGAAACATAAGAATCTGAAAGAAATAGATATCGTTGTGTAGCATGAAATTCAGTTGATGCAGATTCTAGGGTTTTAGACTTCATTTCCGAGAATAAACCCACTCTTACATAGGGGTGGGCAGTGGGGTCCCTTTCCTGCAACCAAATAAGAAGGCACCAAAATAAAACCACATCAATCAAAACTAAAAAACAATGAATATGTATCTTCTACATGCACTTGTGTCTATTTATAGCTTGACTAGGTTTTGGTTCATAATGTGTAGGGGTGTAAATGCAAACCGGAAAACCGGAAAACCGGTCCGGACCAGACCGGACCGAACCGGTTTTACCGATTTTGGACTGGTCCGGTCCCGGAATCGGTTTTTAAAATCTAAAAACCGGCCGATTCCGGTCCGGTTCTGGTTCTGGAATTTTTTGGACCGGACCGAACCGGATCGGACCGGTTGATTAAAAAAAAATAAAAAATAATATTTTTATATATAAGTTTTATACAAAATATTTTATATATATTAAATATTAATATATATAAGTTTTATATATAATGTATAATTATAAATTTTTATGTGAAATTTTTATATAGAATATATATATATATATATTCATATATGAAATAATTTCTTGCTATAATTTATAAATTATTACATAAAATGTTAATATTAAATCACTAAAAATTTATAACTAATACTAATATATAACTTATAACTATACCAATAGTCTAATATTAATACTATTATATAGTCTAATATATTAACAAAAGTATAAAACAGTTTTTTCTAAATCATTTTTTTTTTTATAAACAAATTTTTAATGACAAATTGTGAAACTTACATTTTAAAAAAACCGAAAAACCGGACCGGACCGGACCGGAAACCGGTAAAACCGGAAGTACCGGTTTAGGAGGATAACCGGTGCGTAATCAGTTTTGAAAAATACAAAACCGGTACATACCGGTTCGGTCTTAGATTTTATCCAAAACCAGACCGAACCGGACCGGTTACACCCCTAATAATGTGTAGACTATCTACATGTTGTAAAAATGCTTTCTGGTTATCTAATGAAGTTTTTGCTATGTGTGATGATTCAACCGGAGTCTCTTATATAAATATATGATAGGGTATGGTTTAAAGATAGCATAGATTCAAGCTAGAGTTTGTCTACTACATCCTCATTTTTTCTTGATTTTGCTGACTACACATACATTTATTTTCAAATGAATGATTTTGTTAATAGTGTCTGGTTGGATTGAATGATTTTAAGCCACGGCCACAGCTCTCCCTCCCTCCCGAGCCACCACTCCACACCAAGTTCTGTTCTTACAATCTCATAAAGAAATTTCTCCTTTATTTGGATTGAATGAACATATTTGATTGTATTTGGCTTGTTTTGATTAGTCATTAGTATGCTTCTGGTATTTCCACAGTTAGTTCAGATTTCTTTTTGAAAAGCAACATAGGTTCAGATTTCAAAGTCTCAATCTTAAATAACTAGGCTTTGGGTTGATATATATGTACATTTAAAATCTTGAGAAATGTGGAAAGGCAGCTAATACTGTATCATTTGATGTCACTTTTACATGTTGTGCAAGACTTCTCCAGTGGTCGTCCTGATTATTTCTTCTTTCTCCCTTCTTTCTTTGGATGGATCTATGTCCTGATCCTAGGAAGGGGATTTTTCTATTTCATACTTTCACTTCTTGGAAACTGGTACTTAGACTAAAGACCTTTCTTGGACTCATCCTTTAGCAGGTGAACCAACTTAGTTAGTGATGTGGACCAATATGCAATTCTCTTGATTTCTTTAGCTTCCCCCTCCCAATCTTCTCTGTGACAAAAGGCTGAGGGCGTGGGGTTGACATGCATGATTGTGCTTGTTTAAACAATTTGATACTGGACTTTACCGAGATCTTGAGATTGCACGACTATGCATGAGTTCATTCAACACTTGAAGAAAATTTATGCCATTTCACTATCTCATTTCATTTGAGAGCATATGTTTTTCATTACTTTCATGGTCCTATGCTAGGCATGCTGCATGTACGAAGTCTGCTTTTTGTCCATGTCATGCCAAATGACTGGTTAATTTATTGATGCGAGCTGGAAGCATTATATATGGAGAGGACTTGGGATACAGAAACTCACTTTTAATTCCACTCATAGGGACCTTAACCCTTTGCATGATGTTATTAGTCGAGCAGATTACAAGGAAAGATACTATAAAAGCTTAATGCCTGTTGGTCTCAAGTATTCTGAGGTAAATGCATTGCTCAGTACTTGAATATTAAATAAATCCACAATAATCCTCAAATTCATAGAGTTTTGGCTCTTCAAAATATATGTTTATTTTATTTGTAATTTCTTCGTGAATTAGATACTAATTATTCTGGTTTGTCTTCTATATTCCTCACATATATATACATATAGATATTTGTGTGTGTGTATTCCAGACATGCAAAATATAATACAAAAAGAAGTTCCAAATTGCATGTTAATCTGGTAATTGGTTTGAACTTTGACTATAGATGTGAAAAAAAAACACATTTCAAAATTGCTATGTTATTTTAGGATTAATTTAGGGAAGAGCTGAATTAGAAAATATGGTTTGTCGAACATTCCATGAAAGTATGAATTGCACTTCTAATGACATGAAATTTTGCACAAAAAAATTTACATTTTAACCAGGTGCATGTCAAAATTCAAAACTTTAGATTTCCCATGACCAAGCAATTGTAAATTTATGTACTCTTTACTTTATTTAATTTTTTAGGATTGTAAGTGGATGTTAGAGCAGCTAAAAATTTTATTTTCTACGTAAGAATTTTATTGTGTATACTGATGCATTTTATATACAATTGGTAGATTGATGTTTGCATGTCTATGGCAGTGGTATTAAATTAGATCAAATAGTTGCAGCAGTATTAAATGGATCAAATGGCTGCAGTGGTATTTATATCAAACATGTTTGATATAAATACTAAATTGCAATTTATATATTTTTTATTTATTCTGTTTTGTGCGTTCTTTTTTTATTTTCTGAAACATCGTTTCCGGAGAGTAAAATTCGCCGAAAATTTTCATACATAAGCTTATTTGTGGAGACTAAATATCGCCGCAAATACTATTTTGCAGTGCCAATTAGTCGTTGAAAAAATTTAATTGTAACGATCATTGAAAATTGCTGGAAAGAACATTAAATGGGAATGCCTTTTCCAGCATTTTATGAATAATTCCAGCATTCTAATGGTCGATTGTAATTGATTTCATGGCATGAACATTCATGAATTTCTTGTATCACTAGAACATCACTCCTAGGCATTGCTCTTGTATATGACCTGTGTACTTGGACATTTGCATATTTCTATGATCAATAAGATCTTATTTACCGATCAAAAAATAATTCCTCACAACTCACCAATCATCAAACAACACCAGCTACGGTTTGGCTAAATTTTTTTTTAAAATTTTTTTCTTTACTTAATAGTTAAGGAAGTGACTATTAGTGTATTGATACTTTTTTTTTATATATATTTTTTAAATGTTTTAAAATGATAAAAAAATTGAATAAAAAAAAATATGAATAAAAAAATGAAAAGGCCAATTTGGCCTTTAGCTCATTTTCCTTTAGTGGTGCTACTCAGGCAGCAGAATAGTACCGCTCTTCTTTGATTGCTACACATGGTTTTTTTCATTTCCCTTTAGTTCTCTCAAAACTTTTATTGAACTGGATTGGGAATTCTTTAATTATCTTTTATCCCATTGCAAGATTGCTAATGCTTTGGGGAGTGAAAAAATGGAGTTGGTTCGGCTTGTGCTTTGTGGTGTGCGCCATATATCCATCCCTAAATCGATAGATATATGAATAACATATTTTGTTTTCTTGAATTATAAACATTAGTATTCATTATTACATGTATATAAAAAATTCTTAGCCTATTATATTACAATGGAGTTAATTAAGCATGTCACAGAAATTAGAATGGTTCGAAAGTGAATCTGTTTGTTGGCAATGTGGCTCTAAGTTCATCAGTCTACCGTGAAGATAAATGGTAAAGCTAAAACTGTAGATAGATGATTTAGAATTAAAAGGGAATATTAGCAGGTTAAGGACCCGTTTGGATTTAGAAAGTGTTTCATCTCATCATTACGACTATTTCAAATTTCTATACAAAATATAATAAACAATTTAACTTTTTCAAATCTCAATTCAATTTTTTAAAATTTCAAAATAATAATAATATTAAAAAATAATATTCTAACAATATTTTTTTTAACTTTCATCTTTCATCTAAAATCATCTCATCTCTGAATGCAAACTAGCCCTAAGGCAATATGCAACCATTGAAGATTTAATAAAAAAAAAAATAGAATTTAAAATGGTTGTAGTTGGCTAGAACCTCAACTAAGTTATCCACAAACATGACAGTATCATGTCTGTCATTACATACTATCTCTTTTTTTTTTATAGAAGAGTCGGAAGCCACCTGTCCATTAGTGACCCCGTCCCAATTTTATTAAAAAAACCTCACTTATGGCGGAGGAAAACCGTGGTTACAAAATCGAGACTCGAGAATTACAAACATCCCTTATATCTAACCAAAACCGAAAATCAAAATACAAAACCACCTAACACAACAGACACATCCTAACCGAATAAAAAACCTGCTACTTCAAAAACTTCCTATAATTACAAACCACAACAAAAACTCGAATGCTTATATCTGCACGAACGACAGAAACCACAAAACAAAAATCTGCACAAACGAAAACCAGCAGCAACCCAACTCACACAGATCAACCTAACTAGTTCTTCCGCCTGATTGAAGGGAGGCCCCATTTATCAACTCTAAGCAAACCCCGTAACAAAGGAGAAACCTCCCCCATACTCTGCCATTCCACATCACCTTCAGTTGCTCCCCTTCTAGCTAGCCAATCTGCAGCAGCATTTCCTTTCCTATGAATGTGCATAAACCGAACATCCATAGCAATGAGCTGAAGTTTCAATTCCTCCCAAAAATCCTCCAAATACCAGCTACCACATATGTTCTTATCTAACCATGCCAGAATCACTTTAGAGTCCATTTCTATATCAACTGCACTGAAATTCAATTTTTTACAATGTTTGACACCTTCTAACAGTGCTCTTAACTCCGCATAAGTGCTATTACCATACCCGAGATTCTTAGCAAATGCTAACAGCAACCTCCCATGCATATCCCGAATCACACCGCCTGCCCCTGACTCACCTGGATTCCCTCGACTACTACCAACCGTGTTTAGCTTCACACGTCCTTGACCCGGCTTAGACCATGCTATGTAATTAATTTTTTGTTGCTTGATTGGAACTTTCTGTATATTGAAGCAATTCAGAATGTAAAAGTCGGTTTGAGTAAATTTCTTAGGCTTTGAAAACCCATGACAGATGGTGCCCACCCACTGTTTGATAGAATACCACACAACTTGACCAGATTCCATCTTCCCTTCCATACGGGCCTTGCATCTCCAATTCCAAAGCCTCCACGAAATAACTATAGGTAAAACACCCAATATGACACCGGCTTGAGATGTATTTGAAGCCCTCCGAAACCAACTAAGGCAGGTTTCATACCAGTTTCTTCCAATTGGAAGACCAAGCAAAACTCCAATTTTTTTCCAGACTTCAGCAGCCACTTCACCAGAAAATAAAACATGATTTAAATCTTCATAATTTCCTTGAGTACAGCAGTTACATCTCGAGACTAAAGGGATACCGAGTCTTCGAATTTTATCATCCACTGCTAAAGCTCCATGCCAAGCCTTCCACATAAAAACAGAAAATTTTTTTGGAAGAATTTTGTTCCAAATCCATTTATGCCCCTCTAAATTCTGACCTCTAACACGAACACATTCCCAAGCTGATTTTGTAGAAAACTTACCATTTTCACTAGGAGCCCAAATTAGCAAATCCCTTCCTTCCTTACAATTAGCAATAGCCTCTAGAACCCTTTCTGCAGTATCAGACCCCACGAGCCTCTCTAACCGAGCCATATCCCATCCTCTATCCAACTTACAATCTTTAATTTTCAAAAGAGGCTGTTCACTCACAAAATAATTTTCTGCAAGAGGACCCTGCTCCAACCAATTATCATACCAGAAAAATACATTACCTTCTCGGATTTTCCATTTAGAGTTACTCAAAACTGTGGGAATACTTCTAACAATCATCCGCCAAAAGCTTGTGCCCTTTTGAGCATCCATCAGCAACAAAGGTTTATTCCCCACATATTTCGAACGAAAGAAATTTGTCCAAAGAGAATCCTCAGTCATCAATTTCCAGGCAAGTTTTAAATGAAGGGCCTTTTGCATATCATCAAACGATCTAATACCCAAACCTCCTTCTTCTAGTGGCCGATTCAAGTTGATGTTTTCATTGACGCGAAAAGGAGGAAAAGTTGAAGGCCAAGGTTGGAACTCCGGCATGGGTGCTCTTTTTTTTTTTTTTTTTTTTTTTTTTAAGAAGAGCCGGAAGCCACCCACATAGCAGCCCCGTCCCAATTTTATTAATAAACCCTCACTTATGGCGGAGGAATACCGTGGTTACAACCCGAGATCTGGGGCTACAAGAAAAACCAAAACCAGATCCCCAAAAAAACCAAATAAACTCAACCACAGTACAATAGGCCCCAAGAAACAAAATAAAAGCAAAAATACAAGACCAAATCCTGCAAGAGAAACCTGCACAAACATAGAGTAAGAAAAAAATTAAACTGATAGCAGAGGAAGAAAACATACCTGGAGAAAACCAACGCTTTTAATCAACTAGCAACGTCTTTGAATTTTCTGGAGGTAGGGAAGACCCCCTCTATCCAACCGGATATTACCTCTAATAGGAGCAGGCAGCTCTGATAAAGAAAACCAAGAGCCAGTGTGACCCTTAGCACCCATTTTAGCAAATCCATCAGCAACCGAGTTACATTCTCTATAGCAGTGAACAATAGAAACATTAAGACCAGCTATACGAGTCTGAATTTCATCCCAATAATCTTCCATGTACCATAGGCCACATCTCTTATTCCTCAACCAGTTAAGCACTAGCATGGAGTCAAGTTCAATCTCCACTGAAGAAAAACCCAACAAACCAATGTACCGAAGCCCATTAAGAAGACCCATCAGTTCTGCATAGTTGTTAGAATTATGCCCAGAGGCTTCAGCAAACCCGCAAAGCAAATTACCTTTTGCATCCCGAATGATACCTCCAGCACCCGAAGGACCCGGGTTACCAAGAGAACACCCATCCACATTTAATTTAACCCAACCTGGCTTAGGCGGCTTCCACGTGATCGGAGAAATAAACTCCTTCCTCAGGACATTTAAAGGCATATTGAAACATTGTAAAATACCTTCATCACGCCTAGTAAGCAAATTAACATCCTTGAGCTTTAAAGCAATCCAAGAAACCCAATATTTTATGGAAAACCAAACCTGGTGAACCGATTCCATCAAGCCTTCCATTCTAGCCTTACAAGGACGCCCCCATAATCTCCAAGTAATGATAGCCAGAAGAAGACCCATCAGTTGACCAGGGCGATTAGAGTTTTTTGCCCGCCTATACCAACACTCCACCCGTTGTCTCCAAGAACCACCTTCCATCCAAGGAACTCCAAGAACCACCGAGCATATACGCCAAATTTTTTCAGCAAAATCCCCTCTCGAAAGACTATGATTAAGATCTTCATACTTAAAATTGGAGCAACAATCGCAACCGGAGACAAGAGAGATACCAATTTTACGGATTCTGTCATCTACAGGAAGACAATCATGTATAGCCTTCCACATAGTAATCGACATTTTTTTGGGAAGAGCAGAATGCCAAACCCATTTAGCCCAAGGGAAATCTGGGCCCCTCATACGAATACAATTCCACGCACTTTTAGTAGAGAAATGCCCGTCAGCATTAGGAAGCCAAATCAACCGATCCTTCCCATCTTTAATCCGACCCAGATTCAAAATAAGATCTTCGGCTTTTTGAACGCCAACCAACTGAGTAAAAAGCTCCAAATTCCAACCAAACCCGGTTTTACAGTCTTCCAATTTAAGATTCGGTTTAACAGAAATCTGAATATTATCACGAAGAGGGCCATCCTCAGCCCAATTATCATGCCAAAAAAAAAGATTACCCTCTCTAACTTTCCATTTAGAATTAGCTTGCACTAAAGGAATACTTTGCAAGATCATCTTCCATAAAAAAGACCCTTTCTTTGGGTTCACCATAGAAATATGTCTATCAGCAATATATTTAGCAAGAAAAAACTGAGACCAAAGAGAGGTACCTTGCAAAAGGTTCCAAGCTAACTTCATGTGAAGAGAAGTTTGCACATCTTGCAGGCTACGAATGCCCAGCCCACCTTCCGCAACAGGCTTACAAATATCCATCCAAGAGCGCCATTTTTTCTTAGGTTTACCATCTTTAACACCCCAAAAAAAGGTGCTAATGATTCTTTGAAGTTTCTCTATCACAGATTTAGGAGTCTTTAATATAGAGAGACTATGAACAGGAATACTTTGAAGAACATGTTTAATGAGAATCAGACGCGAACCACTAGATAACAGTCTGGCTTGCCATCCCTCCAATCTAGACTGAACTTTAGCAATCAAATCATCAAAATGAGTAATCTTAAGACGACCAGAAATAATAGGAATACCCAAATATTTGAAAGGAAAACTTCCTTCCGTAAAACCAGTAAAACGAAGGAGTGCCCGACGTCTAGAACCAGAAATCTGAGAGGAGAAAAAAATGGCAGATTTGTTTTTGCTCACAGCTTGCCCCGACCACATTTCATAAGTCTTCAACACATCAGTAATAGCTTTCAAAGAGGCCTTGCCCCCATTACAAAAGAGCACCATATCATCAGCATAAAGTAGATGAGAAATAGTAGGAGTACCTCTTGGATGGAAGAACGGAATAATCTTACCAATGCGAACCTGCTTTTTAATCATTCTAGAAAAAATTTCCTCCACAAGGATGAATAAATAAGGAGAAATAGGATCACCTTGTTTCAAACCACGACCACCTTTAAAGAAACCTTTGGGAACACCGTTCATGACCACAGAATACCAAGGACTAGTAATGCAATTACGAATCAACATACAAAAGAAATCCGAGAACCCAAAAGCTTTAAGAACATGTAAAAGAAAAGACCAATCAACACTGTCATAAGCCTTCGCAATATCAATCTTCAACACAACATTCCCGCCATGAGCAGGTTTATTAATAGAATGAATCATTTCTTGCGTCACACTAATATTCTCAAAGATACTGCGACCCGGGAGGAAGGCTCCTTGCTCAGGAGAAATAATTTTAGCAAGCAGGGGGGAGAGGCGATTAACCATAATTTTAGTGCATATTTTGTAGAACACACTGCAAAGGGCTGGGAGTTTGTTGAATGGTGCTCAAGTTAAAGAGAAGTTTGAGAAGACATTGTAAATGGTGGAAAGATATGGATTTCGTGAGAAAGTGTAGTATCAAGTGCTTCAGGGAAAGCATGCATGCATTCAGCTTTTTTAAATGGAGTTTTGCAGAGGAGGCTGCAGGATCTTAAGGAGAACTGGACAAGTCCTTGAAATTTTCATGCCATAGCCATACATACATGTCAGCTGCTTGGAAAAGTTTATTTCAATTGGAGAAAAACAAAACAAGAGGTTCACTTTTGTTCGGCTGCTGAACCTTTAGCCAAGATTTGCAAGCTTTATCATTCTTGGAAATAAAGCGAAGTTGAGCCAGTTTCCAAAAACCTGCAAATGTCACTTGATTTATGCTTTTTACTTCATACAAAACAGGTCAAGATGTTGGGCACTTTGCGTTGCATGAGATTGGTATAGAAAACATTAATCGATGTCGTCTTCTATCCAAACTTGTAACATACGGAGTATTTTCATTAGTTTCCTCAAGTATCTCATTAATCCCTTAATTTTATCCTATTTATCATTTAGGTCCTGAAAAGGTTGCTCAAGTCGATAAATTTCTGCCTCATTAAGTATGAATAGCCATTGAATGGGAGTTGATCACCTTACAAATTGTTCTATTTTTTGTTCTGTTTAATCTGATTGTGGGTTGTATAAAAATTACCAATTTAATTCATACAAATTACTAAGCAAAAAATTATTGTATAAAAATCACGCAAAGGAAGTGAGAAGGCAGAGAAATAATAGGCCAATAGGCCAGAGATATTCATATAGTAAACAGGTAACCCTACAAATTTGTCTATCTTTGACAATTAAAACATTGATCTTATAACAAACACTGTCTATCTTCTACTTTTCATCATCATCTGCTGACATTCAACTGTTCTAATTCCATATTATGCATAAATGCAGACTTCATGGGGGATAGAACAATAAGAAAAGGAGCAAAAAAAATTAAGTTATATCCCCCAAGGCCCCTTCTACGATGACGCTATGCAGTGCGTCTCAGAAAATAAGTAAATACCATCAACAATTTCTTTCTTTCATCTGTAATAAACTAATGGTGAGAAAGGAAATTATGAATCTGGAGGCCCATCAAAAGACTGGGTCTTTCGTAGATTCCAGTGGAGGTCCTCATGGATGTTGCTTAAGAAGTCACTTGTGGAATCAACCAGACACGCTGTGGGCACAGGCCAAGCTGCCATGCTGCACACGAGCATCTCCTGGCAGTTATCTGTTTCCTATCCTTACCATCGAATGATGCCCTTGCATGGCTTCTGCTATTGGAAGGAACTTGCACCCGCAGCGTCACATGCTCAGGTAATATCAGAGGCCGGAAGGACAAGGAATGTGGACAGATTGGTGTGAATAGGATACCTGGGACCTGCAATTGTTGAGATGCTTCAAGAGTCAAGAATCAAGAATCAAGAATAGGATGTTAAAACTTAACTTTATGATCTCATGGAATGACTTCCAATCCTAGCTAATGAAAGACAGGATCGTCTTACAGAATTTCTCTGCAAAACACAAACCTGTGCAAATCTAAATGAATAACTTTCAACTTAAGAATGCACCCAACAAAATAACTCCGCCAAAACATGAGAACCCTTCCAACTTAATATTCTTATGGGTTTTCTAAATCAGTAAAAGGGACAGCTAGGAGATACCTATTTCATGTTGGTTTTAGATTACTAGCAGCCAGGTACATGCAATGCATGCACATCAGAATGTCAATGCCAACAGAGAATTTCTGCAGCTCAATGTTCAAAAATTACGTGCAGAGGGAAGGTGCTCATCTGCTATACCCTCAGTTCTTTTTCCTGTTTGTGATATATAATGGAATAATTTCCTTGTAACATTACTTGCCTAAATTATATAACACAGTAACACTGTTCTTATTGTAAGATATGGAGGCAAAAACATACCTGTGAATGGACCATTGATCCTCCAGCCGCCAACAAATATGCAGTAGTGCCAGAGGTTGTAGATAAAATTAACCCATCCCCTTGGACAGAAGTGACAAAGGGGAGTCGTCACAATAGCATTCCAAATTTGTAAGGTATGATCATGATATTCCACGATCAATTGTAACCTCATTCAAAACAAGTATTGGTTCTTCACTATCATACTCATTTTTAGCCCTATCCCTAATAACATGACACTGCAAACGGTGTCGTAATGTGATACTAATTGGACCTTTAAAAACAGAGTCAAGGCATTCTCTGTAATTTTCAGAGTCTGAAGAATATTAAGGACCAACAGCCAGTCAGGTAGGAGAAAGCCAACAATTATGTGAAAGATGTCATAAAAAGGTGTGGGTTGTATAAAGTGGTGTCATTAAATTATCAAATTGTTAGAGAAACAAACACCTTTAAACAAGGAGGAGGATACGGAAAGGGGTCATAAAGCCAAGAGACCCTAAAGAAAATGGGACGATGGGAGGAACTGGTCCTTTGAACATGGATGCTGCCTGAAGATCAGTTGATAATAATTGCTAAGTACAGTCTAACATATGTTCAATTGATGCAAATCAAATCAAGATAATAATTTGATATTATCTTCAACACGTTTCGGGAACCCATGATCACGACTCACCAACAAATACATTTGAAATCTGAATTATGAGTAATGAATAGCATAACAATAAACTTCATTTTAGTCGCAGATGCAACAATAAAAGTTTTTTCCACCGAAGTGTAGGTCCATCAATAATTTCTTTAACGCGTCAAGCAAGCTTTACAACATGCAGAGCATCAAGAGGAACTTTCGTTGCAGGTCCTTCAATAATTTCTTTAACACGTCAAGCAAGCTTACACTTCAAAGAAATTGGCGGTTGAATTGGTCTCAGCCAACACCCTCTCTATCATACTTTGTATTAAACTAATTTCTTTAACGCGTTCTTCAACAGTAGTGTAGGTCCATCACTAATTTCTTTAAAGCGTCAGTACTCTCCAACAGGAACTTTCCCATGCAAGGCCTTATAAAATGTTGCTCCCGCCTTGTCCTCTGTACACATTCAATGCAAACATATCTTCCTTCTATCCCTTAGTGATTCCTCAAGAGCCGTTTTTACCATTCCTTCACCAACCATCAACAAATGGCTGAAGGCATTCTCTTCGACATTGCTGCTCGAATCATTGAGAGCTTGGGATCCCAGGCTCTCAAAGAGATCGGACTGCTTTGGGGTGTAACAGATGAGCTCAAGAAGCTCAGGAACACCGTTTCGACAATCCAAGCCGTGCTTCTTGATGCTGAGGAGCAACGGGCAGTGAACAACCATCAAGTTATTGAATGGCTTGAAAGGCTTAAGGATGTCGTTTATGATGCAGACGACTTGCTGGATGGTTTCTCCACCGAATGTCTGTTGCGAGAGATGATGACTCGGGATAAGATGGCAAAAAAGGTACGAATCTTCTTCTCCAAATCAAACCAGCTTGTCTATGATCTGAAAATGGGCCCTAAGATTAAAGCGATTAGAAAGAAGTTAGATGACATCGCAGATGACAGGATGAAATTCCACTTCAAGGAACGCCCTGTAGAGATAGAAGTCAGGGCTAGGGATGATACTCATTCCTATGTACCCGAGGCAGAAGTTATTGGTAGAGAAGATGACAAGAAGGAGATCATAAAAAGACTTCTTTCTGATTCCAATGCTAAAGAGAATGTAGGAATCCTTCCGATTACTGGCATCGGAGGATTAGGAAAGACCACACTAGCTCAATTCATCTTTAATGATGAGGAAATAGATAAACATTTTCAACTAAAAATGTGGGCTTGTGTCTCTGAGAGTTTCGATGTTCAAAAAGTTGTTGAAAAAATCCTGGAATTGGTAACAAAAGAGAAGCCAAAGAGTGTTCTGATGAAGACATTGGTGGATAATCTTCGAAAAGAAATTGTTGGAAAGAAATACTTGTGTTGGATGATGTTTGGAATGAGGAGGTGGGAAAATGGGATGAATTGAAAAAACTATTGATGAGTGGTGCAAGTGGGAGTAGAATATTAATAACTACACGAAGTAAAAGAGTTGCACAAATTACCCAAACAATTGAACCATATTCCTTACAGGGTTTAGACAGCCAGAAGTCATGGTCTTTATTCAAGCAAGTGGCATTTGAGAACGGACAAGAGCCAGTGAATTCCAGAATCGTGGCAGTTGGAAAGGAGATTGTAGAAAAGTGTTCTGGTGTCCCGCTTGCCATAAAAACAATTGGAAGGTTACTGTCCTTGGAAAATTCTGAAGATGGGTGGGTTTCTTTCAAAAACAATAAACTGCCAAAAATAAAAGAAAATGACATCTTACCAACTCTTAAGCTGAGTTATGATCAACTTCCATCACATTTGAAACAATGTTTTGCTTATTGTAGTATATTTCCAAAGGATTACGAGATGAAAAAATCAAAATTGATAAATCTATGGATAGCACAGGGGTTTATCAAGCAATCCAATCAAAATGAATGTCTTGAAGATGTTGGTCATGAGTATTTCATGGATTTACTTTGGAGATCGTTCTTTCAAGAAGCTGAAATGGATGATTTGGGAAACGTGATTACGAGTAAAATGCATGACCTCATGCATGATCTTGCAATGTCAGTGGCAAGATCATTGATCACCAGATTAGAATCTAAGGAAAAAATTATTGGTGATCAGAAAACTCGCCACGTATCAGTTGTTGACAATATAGAATTTTCCTTTGTAATACCAACTTCCTCGTCTAAAGCTAATAGGATTCGAACACTTCTTTCGGTTGGTGAATGGAAGAATTTGCAAGAGTCAAGTACTTCATGTGAAGCAATCTTTTCAAGTTTGAAGTTTTTGCGAGTGCTGGATTTACATGGAAGACAACTTGATGTAGTACCGAGTTCCATATGTAAGTTGAAGCATTTAAGAGATCTTGATCTTTCAGGGAATAATAAAATCGAGAAGCTGCCCGATTCCATAAGTAGGTTGCAAAATTTGTATACACTAAGACTCTCTAATTGTGAAAGGCTTAAAGAATTGCCTAGAGGAATTACGAAATTAGTCAACCTCAGGCATCTTTACAATGATGGATGTTCGAATTTGACTTATATGCCACGTGGATTGGGGGAATTGAAAAATCTCCAGACATTATCTAAGTTTGTTGTCCACTCTGATTCGGCCTCAAAGTATGGTTGTACTTTAAGCGAGCTAAATAGACTAACTAGCTTAAGAGGAGCATTAGAGATTTCGGGTTTGAGAAGTCGGGAGGAAGACGTCGCAAATCTAAAGGAAAGAGAACATCTTCAGGTTTTGACTTTACATTGGGAAAGAGAAAATGTTATTAATGCCGGTGATGAAATGGCATTGGAAGGCTTTGAGCCTCATCCAAATCTTAAACAGCTAAAGATATATGATTATGGGGGTGTGAGGGTTCCGATGTGGCTTTTGTCACTCACAAATCTTGTTGATTTGAGATTATGGTTTTGTAGGAAATTGAAATATTTGCCACCATTGAGTGGACTACCCTTTCTGGGAGTACTTGATGAAATAGAGTACGTATCAGATTGTAGTGACAACAATGAGTTATCTTTATCATCTTTTTCTTCATCAGAATTCTTTCCATCTCTTGAGACTATTTGGCTCTCTTCGTGTTGTAATCTGAAGGGTTGGTGGAGGAGGAGGAGTGATTCTTATAATGTGGATGTCAATACTACTACTGATCATCAAAATTCCTTTGAAACTCCTTCATCAATGACGAGGAGAAATGCTTTACTACTCCCTTCATTTCCTCGTCTTTCAGAATTAACAATAATCAAATGCCCTATGTTGACTTCATTGCCAATGTTTCCACATCTGGAAGAATATTTACACCTATGGAATTGCCCTATGTGGAAGGCAGTGCAACAAACAATAAGTACGAATGCCTCCTCCTCCGCTTCCTCTACACCCATTGCCTTTTCATCTCCTCCTCTCTCCAAATTGAAGAGAATAATCTTACAATATATTGAGGATTTAGAAACACTTCCAGAGGATGGATTGCAAAACCTCATATCTCTCCAGCATTTGGTGATAAGTCACTGCCCTAAATTAAAGTCTCTCTCCCAAGGTGTACAATATCTCACTGCACTTCAACAACTGAAGCTTAGTGAGTGTCCTATCCTTGATCTAGGCAACGATGAGCACGGGATGCAATGGAAAGGGCTTAAAAGCCTCATCTCTTTGAAATTTGAGGGTATTCCGAAATTGGTGTCTCTCCCGTTGGGGCTTCAACATGTTACCACTCTACAAAAGCTCCGAATCTCAGATTGTTCAAGCTTGATGACTATACCAGAGTGGATATGCAATTGGGCATCACTTGAGCAGTTCACGATTTCTAGATGCTCTGGTTTAACATCACTGCCTGAAGCAATGAGTAGGCAAACCTCTTTGAAAGTGCTGACAATTCATGATTGCCCCATCTTATTACAAAGATGCAAACAAGACGAAGGTGAGGATTGGCCCAAGATTGCTCACATCCCAAAGTTGGACTTATCCTGATCCTCGACTGATTTTGGTATTTTTCCACCAATTTTATCTTTATTGCCGTATCCACCTTCTTCACCTTCAACTTATAAAATTCTATTTGCAGAAACGACTTTGAGTAAAGAAGAAACAGGGGAGAGGGATTGAGAGTTTGTAAAACAAATCTAATGCACTGCGTCTTCTACAAGTAAATAAGTTAGTTATGATTACCTCGCTTTCTTTATTGTTTTTTTCTTCCCTATTCAAATAAGAAATATCACCATATGCATGATTCTTCACATCCAGGAGAATAGTAAGGAGGAGGAAGAAGAGCAAAGGGAAGAAATATAGGAGGCCGCAATGTTGAGGCTGCCTAATTTCACGACAACAATTTGAACAGGGCCTGCATGTTTCTTAGCATCGAAAGTGATGGTAATTTGATTTTTGCTGAACTTGGGATGATACTGATCATTCTTTTGTACCTGAGGCAGAAGTTATTGGTAGAAAGAATGACAAGAAGAAGATCATAGATATACTTCTTTCTGATTCCAATGTTAAAGAGAATGTAGGAATCCTTCCGATTATATACTGGCATCGGAGGATTAGGAAAGACCACACTAGCTCAATTCATTTTCAAGAAACATATTTTCAGTTAAAAATGTGGGTTTGTTTATCTGATATCTTTGATGTTCAAAAAATTGTAGAAAAAATCTTAGAATCTGTAAGAAACAAGAAGTTGCTGCAATGGAGGCATTGGCCTCCCGTATTCGGAAAAAAACTTGAAAATTGCTTCAAATGTGAGGGAAGTAGATCATTTGTTTTATTTTTGAGATTTTATTGTTCTTGAAAGACAACCACTCTGTTTCAGAATTTTCCCTGCACAGCAACGTCCTTCCAATTGTTCTAATGGCAAGCGGGACACCTACACACTTTTCCAGAATCTCCTTTCCAATTGCATTTTTCATGGCATACATACATGATACATGTTAACTTGGCCAGCAGTTACATTGACACCAAATATTTGTGAAGCGTACAAAATCACACATCCAAAACCTGCTTGGAAAAGTTTATTTCAATTGGAGAAATACAAATTTATTGAAAGATATTCCTTGACATCTGAGAAGTTTGTTGATCTTCCCTATTCATAGTTTTTACATTGTTTTGTGTTGAAATCTTTAGATATAAACATCCACTTGCTAAGCCACTACCATTTGTTGCATATGGATAGTAGCATTATGATTAGAATAATAAATACTAATCTTCGATATCTTTCTTCTCTCTTCTGGTTCTACTCTCAACGTTCAATTTGAACTTTTAAGAGAACAGAAAAACATGCATGTTGCCATGTAAAATTTGAAAATAAAATGCACATTACAAAACCCTTATATATTATTAATAATACAATCAGTTGTTAAGGAGCTCAAAAAATGCGCATTTACTCTCCATATCCAGAAATTCTCGAACCCCTTAGATATTCCAACATAGAACTCATCGTTGGCGTCCCTAATGACAGCCTTAAAGACCTTGCCGACCCTTCAGCTGCAACCGATTGGGTCCAGAGAAACATTAAAGACTATTCTTCCAATGTCAAGTTCAAGTATATTGCCGTTGGAAACGAAGTGAATCCAATCGGTGCAGCAGCAAGGTTTGTTCTTCCAGCAATGCAAAATGTTTACAAAGCAATTGCAGATGCTGGTCTACAAAACCAGATCAAGATCTGAACCGCGGTGGACACAAACTTGTTCGGTGTTTTTGATCCTCCATCGGCAGCTACTTTCAGTGCCAATGCAGGGCCATTCATGGAGCCAATCATTGGTTTCCTGGTTAGCACTGGAGCGCCACTTCTTGCTAACATCTACCCTTATTTCAGAGTAAAATACAACAACCAACCAGTCCCCTATGCCATATTTGCTGCAACGGATGTTGTTGTACAAGATCGCAAACTAGAGTACCGAAATCTCTTTGATGCCTTGATGGATGCTTTGTATTCTGCTATTGAGAAAACAAATGGAAGAAGTTTGGATATTGTGGTGTCAGAGAGTGGCTGGCCATCTGTTGGAGGTGCTGTGGAAACTATCGAGAATGCAAGCACTTATTAAAGGAATTTGGTTTATCATGTGAAAGGAGGGACTCCGAAAAGGCCCGGAAATGCCATAGAAACTTATTTGTTTGGCTTGTTTGATGAGAACCTGAAGGAAGAGGAAATTGGGAAACATTTTGGTCTATTCTATCCTAATAAACAGGCCAAGTATAGTATTAGTTTCAATTGAAAGGGAGACCATGGAGTGTGGTAAAAGTCTCTTGAAACCACTATTATAAATAAGAGTGGTTTAAGGCCAAGTCGCCTTCTACTGCATCATGTATGAAATAGTATAAAAGAGGGCTTACATGCTATAGTTTCCATACAATATCCTTCCCCTATGTTTCCTTTCCTAATATTCTTGAGGGACGCACCATGGCATTTAGATATTATTTGGAAGCTTTGTCATTAGTTGAATTGCTGAGTGATAAATCTTTTCCAGAAGAATACTGAGTAGTGGAGAATGCGGAGCTCTCATTAACCTCCAACACAGCAGCAGAAATGACACAGAGATTATCCCCTACTGATTTGGTAGGAGAAGGCAAAAGGCTATCGGGAAGTACCTGCTCTACACTGCCCTCATGGTCAACATAGAGGGGAAATGAGCAAGAGAACATAATCAGCAATTGAGAAGAATTATAAATTACAGATAGACACACGAACACAGAGGAGTGAGGGCAGAGCATGCAACTCAAATAAAGTAGAGAGTGATGCTTGCTATCATGGCTGGCCTTATTTTTCTATGATTATCAAGCTCCATACCTTTTCTGGAGATCAAACTCTTCAGCATGGGAGATGTCCTCCTTGCTGTTGGCACTGTGATTATTGTGAATACAAGCAGGATTCGCTTCCTGCAAAAGCAGATGCTCAGCAGCTGCAGCAGAATTGTCACTGTGACCTGCACCAACAGAATACATATTAATCACTACCAGCCTACATCTTCCAGAGATTTTTTTTTTTTTTTTTTTTGATAAGTTACATCTTCCAGAGATATAAAACCAAAGCCATATCTGATGGCTACCATCATATGGCTGACGTTGTGCAACATTTTGTTTGGTTCCAACTGATGGGAGGATGACACTTTGATTGACATTAGCATGAAGCTGAGCAGTTAATAGAACAAAAGAACCAACAAACAGACTGCGCTGGTGGTGGTGTATACGTTCATCCAAGTCCGGAAGCTGCAAATTTATCAATCTTCTTCCTTGAAGGTCAATTGCTTGCTGTAGTTAAGTCTGCTCCTCTAATTTTCTCCTCAATATCATTTCTTGCGTATTATAAAACATTCTAGGTGCTGTAAGGAGATTTGAGATTCAGTGAGGTAAATGATTTAAACACAAAAAAGTTTAGAATGCATAACGAACTGAAAAGAATCAGCTTAAAAGTTTTTTATTGCCTTTCTAGCATTCTCACCAACAATGAAAGGGCAAATTCAAAGGAAAGACGCAGGAAGAAGCATGCATGCTTGTAAGCTTACCATGGGGCAGATCATAGGATTCTCTAGAGTCGAGCTTAGATGGACTTGAACAAGGTGAAAACTCTCCCCTCTCCAGTTGCTGTTGTTGCCTTCTGCAATCAATCAAAAACAAAAGTATAAAAACAGCAAGTGAACAAGACAAAATCTAGATGGCACAAGAGTAAAGATTTCCATACTTATCCGGAAATCTTCCCTTCTCCTTGTAGGGCTTGACAAGCACACGTGAATCACATATAAAATGAGGATTCCCTTTGGCCAAAATGAGTTTCACAGTTTCTGAGTAGATAAATGTCAAACCCAAACATTCGCTTCTGCTGGTATGGAATCCTCACATCTTGGACTGGTCCGAAATTGCTTCAGAGAGATAATAAATTTTAATTATATTCCTGAGTTTGACTTTTAAACACTAACAAATGCACACACTGAAGAATATAACTCAATAACAAGATATACAAAACTTGTTTCGTTAGCCACTCAAGATCATGTTTTCTGCTACTCAAGAATGGATCCCATTCATAAGGAGGCTGGGAAAAATATTTCAGAATTTTTTTTTTAAGTAAAGATAGTAAATTATTTGCATTCCTATCATTCTCCAAGAATAGCATAAACACAGAGGACACCTTCAAGTGAAAAAGGGCTGTCCAACATGTACGGTCATCTAAAGAAGTACTTCTGCTCAAACACAAGCCCACCACTAGAAGAAAAACATTTAAACACTCCAGCATCTCAACCAACTATGGCCTCCATGATCTAGGACAGAACCTGCAATCATAGCTGCATTCTGTAATCTAAATCACGGGTAAAATTTTGCATACCTTTCAAATTTTCCTCTCCAAAATATGGATTTCTCCATCTTCACTGACCACATATTGCTCAAAACAAAGTTAAATTCAATCATAAAACATTTCAGACAACAATATCCAGCACAATTTTGCAGTAGGTTCTTCAAGCACTTGCACTTGATTGATGAGTCAAACAAACCAAGTGACCAATCGTAAAGCATTAACACATCACGTTTTGGAGGGTCAGTTTTAGACAATTCCGTCTTCTTTCAAAATTAACAATATGGGAATGCCCTATGTTGACTTCATTACCAATGTTTCCACATCTAGAAAAAGAGTTATTCCTAAGGGATGCCAGGTGGAAGGCAGTGCAACAAACAATAACGAATGCCTCCTCCTCCGCTTCCTCTACACCCACTGCCTTTTTATCTTCCAGAGATATAAAGCCAAAGCCACATCCGATGGCTACCATCATATGGCTGACCTTGTGCAACATCTTGTTTGGTTCCAACAGATGGGAGGATGACACTTTGATTGGCATTAGCATGAAGCTGAGCAGTTAAGAGAACAGGAGAACCAACATTAAAAATAATAACACTTGGGCCTTAGTTGATTTACCACCGGATAAGGAAGCAATTGGGTGCAAATGTGTTTATAAGGTTAAGTTTAAAGCTGATGGGACTGTAGAGAGGCTTAAAGCAAGACTAGTAGCAAAGGGATACACCCAACAAGAAGGACTAGACTACCATGAGACCTTCTCACCTATGGCTAAACTTGTCACTGTCAGAACCCTCTTTGCTGTAGCAGCAATAAGGGGATTGGGCCTTTTCCAATTTGATGTAAACAATGCATTTTTGCATGGTGAGTTAGATGAGCAGGTGTATATGGAACTTCCTCCTGGTTATTCCAATGATGACAGCAAGAAAGTTTGCAAATTAGAGTTTATATGGATTGAAACAAGCATCACGGCATTGGTACTCTAAGCTTTCTAATTTTATTGTTGAACAATGATTCACAGTCTAAAGTTGATTACAGCTTGTTTACCAAGAGCACTAAAAGTTCATTCACAGCCATTTTGGTATATGTGGATGATATTATAGTGGCTGGTGATTGCATTGGAAGCATTAACTATCTCAAAACCATCCTTCATGAAAAATTCAGAATCAAAGACTTAGGCAAGCTGAAGTTTTTCCTTGGAATTGAGGTGGCCAGGTCTGAAGATGGGATTCATATATGCCAGAGGAAGTATGTTCTGGACATTCTAAGTGACTCAGGCACCATTGGGTCTGCACCTGCTAAAATCCCTATGGATCAAAACATGAAGTTGAGCAAGGAGGAAGGAGAGCTGCTCCCAAAACCAACAATTTACAGAAGGCTAATTGGTCGATTGCTATACTTGACAACAACTAGGCCTGATATTTCATATGCAGTCCAGGTATCAAGTCAATTCATGGATAGCCCTCGGGTCCCACATCTACAAATAGCACACAAGATCCTAAGATACATCAAAAGGGCCCCAGGCCAAGGGTTATTTTATCCAAGAAATTCAAAGCTACAGCTACATGGGTACAGTGATTCAGACTAGGGAACTTGTCCTGATAGCAGGAGGTCTGTGACAGGGTATTGTGTGTTAATTGGTGAATCACTAGTGTCTTGGAAGTCCAAGAAACAGCATGTTGTTTCCAGATTATCCTTAGAGGCAGAGTATAGGCTATGGCTAATCTATGTTGTGAATTGACATGGCTCAAATATTTGTTCGAGGACTTACAAGTTGAACATTTCCAAGCTACTTTCCTATACTGTGATAACAAGTCTGCTTTATACATAGCCACCAACCCTATCTTCCATGAAAGAACCAAGCATATAGAGCTTGATTGCCACCTAATTCAAGACAAGATACAAGAAGGAAGCGTTGTCACAAAACATGTATCTAGTAAATCACAAATGGTAGACATACTTACCAAAGCTTTAGACTCCCAAAGCTTCTATTCTTGCATGCTCCAGATGGGAGTAGCAGATATCTACTCTCCATCTTGCGGGGGACTGTTGAAGAGCAATGGAGCTGCTGAGTTGGAAAGGAAAGAACACAGTCACTCTCACGCACATCAACACTGGATGGCAAGTCAGCGGAGAGGAGAAAAAGGACGAACCAAGGGGAATGAGAGAAGAAAATTCTGAAGCATGAAGTTTTGTTTTATATGCACAGTTCTGTCCTTTGTCTGTCATCTGCTCCTTTTTCATTTCTGTAAAAACAAAGTTGGTTAGTAGTGCGCATATCAGTGCTCTTTTGTATGCTAGTGATATTCATGTAATGCTATAAATAGACACACTCTATACAGACATAAATATAGAAGGAAATATAGAAATCTAATCCTTTCCAAACCTCCTCCATTGTTTTGCTCTTGGTGATTTACATACACTGTTTTTACATTTCTTACATTGGTTGCCAATGCTTGAACTAAAGGGTAACTCAAAGCATACCCGGCACCACCAAATGCCATTGCAAAACAAGAAATCAAAGTTAGACTTGACACACTCTGAATCTGACCCAATATAGTAGTATTTAGAATGGTTGTACTTGGCTAGAACCTCAACTAAGTTATCCACAAACAGGACAGTATCATTGTCTGCCATTACATACCATCTCACATCTTCATCTCCCTGTCTAAATGTCTTCATTATTGTGCGTACTATTCAAACTTGAATCGGCCTCACAATTTTCGGGTATAATTTCAGTTTATTGATGTTTTCATTGACACGAGAAGGAGGAAAATTTGAAGGCCTTGGAACTCCAGCGTGGGTGCCCTGTCTAGGAAAAGATATCCCCGGATGAGGTTTGGTCGCCACCAAGCTTCAATGTATGGTTTCCTGTACTTCCATGTGTTCATGGAACCAACTATGCCAAACACAATGTGGCTGATGTTGGTAGGAGAATTGGTGGTAATGGGAGTTAAGGGAGGACATTTATGCTTTATGGTTGATAAGAGATCGGAAGGTTGGTAATTGGGAGGGCTAAACAAGAAAGTGTAGAACAAAAACAAGACTAGACCTGAAATAGCCAGAGACTTACATAGGGTTCCAAGAGATAAAGGGCTGAGAGTTTGTTGAATGGTGCTCAAGTTAAGAGAAGTTTGAGAAGACCTTGTAAATGGTGGAAAGATATGGATGAGAAAATATGGTAGAATCAACTTAATAAAAGGCAGGTTTCAATTGAAGGTTTAGAAACAGTTTCGAAAGCTTCAAGTACTTTTAAAGTCAATGATTATGTTTCAAGATTGAAAATAAATGTGATTTTGCTTACTTTTGAACCTTATTCTCAGGTTATGTTATGGATTTTGTGAGAAAGTGTAGTATCAAGTCCTTCAAGGCAAGCATGCATGCATTCAGCTTTTTTAAATGGAGTTATGCAGAGGAGGTTGCAGGATCTTAAGGAGAACTCATGAACAAGTCCTTGCAATTTTCATGCCATAGCCATACATACATGTTAGCTTAGCTTGGCCAGCTATTACATTGACACAATTTTGTTCGACTGCTGAACCTTTAGCCAAAATTTGCAAGCTTTATTATTCTTGGAAATAAAGCAAAGTTGAGCCAGTTTCCAAAAACCTGCAAATGTCACATGATTTATAGAAATCATTAATCGAAAGCTTTATCTTTCTTTTTACTTCACACAAAACAGGCCAAGATGTTGGGCACTTTGCATTGCATGAGATTGGTATAGAAAGCATTAATCGATGTCATTTTCTATCCAAACTTGTAACGTACTGAGTATTGTCTTTAATTTCCTCAAGAAAATGAAGTGTTGTAGAGGAAGAAAATGAATATTTATTGCTATTACATTTCAAAATATATATACCATATGGTTAAGGCAAAACTATCAGTTTGTAAGGCTTATTATGATTTGTTCAAAGTCATTGATTCAATGGAAACAAGATTAAACGAACTTGATAAAGATGCAGTTCCTTTCCTTTTTAAGACTATTTGAACTACCCACAGTAGAATCAATTTGCATATTCAAACTTTTAATACCAATACAACATACCAATTTGATATGTCATTTCATCGTAATTAAAATTTTTCTGAATACCAATTTAATTCATGCAATTTACAAATTACTAAGCAAAAAAATATTGTATAAAATCATGCAAAGGAAGTGAGGAGGCAGAGAAATAATAGGCCAACAAATAACAAACACTGTCTATCTTCTACTTGTCATCATCATCTGCTGACATTCAGCTGTTCTAATTCCATATTATGCATAAATGCACTCTCCATATGGGGGATAGAACAATAAGAAAAGGAGCAAAAAAAAAAAAAATAGTTATATCCCCCAAGGTCCCTTCCACGATGACACTACGCAGTGCGTTTCAGAAAATAAGTAAATACCATCTCCAATCCGCATTCATTCGGGATAGAGGTATTTTTGATAATATGGCTCTTGCATAGAAGCTAGTTAAGTATTAATCGGAAGGTAAGGGGAAGAAATGTTATGCCGAAAATCGATATGGCCAAGGCTTATGATCGGTTAAATTGGCAATTTTTAATAGAGGTGTTGAAAAGATTGGGATTTTCAGAAAAATGGAGGAATCTGATTTTTAATTGTATTTCTTCTCCATTTTATTCAGTGATGTTGAATGGTTGTACCAGGGGATTTTTTAAGTCTTCTCGAGGACTTTGGCAAGGTGACCCTCTATCACCTTATTTGTTTATTTTATCAGAGGGAGTGTTGTCGCAGATGCTGCATAAGGAGTTTCAGTTGGGAAGGATCAAGCCATTTAATCCCAATGGAGGAATCATGATTAGTTACTTGTTGTATGTGTATGATCTCTTCATTTTTGTTATGGTGCCAAGGCATCTTTTCGGAAGTTAATGGAAGTGCTGCACAAATATGAACATATGTCAGGTCAGTTGATGAGTCCTCAAAAATCTTTCTTGTTTTTCTCTAAACATGTCTTGGTAGATAGAAAATAGGTTTTAAAACGTTTGTCTGGCTTTGAGGAAGGTGTTTGGCCGTGTACATATTTGGGGATTCCTTTGCATGTGGGGCAAATGAGAGTACGGATGACAATGGGTGGAAGTTGGTGTTATTAAAAAGTAAAAAAAAAATAGTAGGTTGAATTTGCCCATATGCTTTCAGTGTTGAATTTGCCAAAAGGGGTTATGTTAGAGATTAAAAAAAATTTCTCCAATTTTTTATGGGATTCTTCTATGGAAAATAAAAAGTGGAAGTAGATTTCTTGGAGGAATATTTATTTACCGGTGGAGGAAGGTGGACTTGGAATAAGGGATGTTGTGGAGGTTCAAAATTCTTTGCTTATGAAATTCGCCTGGAAATTAATTATGGGAGGTTCGCTATGGTCGGATCTGTTTTTCAGCCAAATATGTGTGTAATTCACACATTTCTTCAGTTATGTCCTTGGGGAAAGGAACTCGATTTTGAAAAGGGTTCATTCGATTAATGCCAACTATGTTATGTAATTCGAGATGGAAGATTCAGAATGGGGAGGTAAATTTTTGATCTGACAACTGGTTGGGAGATGGGCCATGGGCGGAGGAGCATTCGGTGGTTGGGGATAGGAGTTTGAAGCCGTGTGAGGTGACGGATGACAATGGGTGGAAGTTGGTGTTATTAAGATCTCTTGTTGAAGAATCTATGGTGGCTACCATTTTACAGGCGAGGGTGAGTTTAAGGGAGGGGGAAGATGTGTGTGTTTGGGAGCATTCCGTGGATGGGAAATTCACAACGAAATCGGCCTGGAATTTAATTCGAAAATGTGGGATTGTTTGCCCATGGAGGAAGTGGCTATGGCAGGAGTATGTGCTGGCAAAAATGTCTTTCATGTGTTGGAAGGCTAGAAGGAAAGCCTTGCATGTGGATGCTGTGATTCAACAGCTTGGAACTCCAATTGCTTCAAATTGTTGATGTTGCGTTGAGGCTAAAGTGGATCAGGTAGCCATATATATATATATATATATATATTAAATCATGTGCTATGAAGGAGTAATGAATTTCTGGTGGGATCGTGCGACTAGTTCCTCTCAGGTAGGCTGGATTCGAGGGATCATTCCAATTATTATTTCGTGGACTTTTTGGAGATTTCGATGTACAACTCGGATGGAAAATATACACTATGATTGGAGGGAGTATTATTTGGGCTGTGAAAGTGACGTTGATAGAAGCTACTAGCAAGTTGTGGCATTTCAGAAAAATGGGAAATAAGAATGTACGAGTGATGCAGGAATTAAATTGTCCCATTGTTCCACTCCGTGTAATAGTGCTGAGAATGATAAAATGGCAGGCGCCGGATGTGGGAAGGTTAACGCTAAACGTGGGTGGTGGGTCTCGTGGCAACCCGAGGATGTCTGGTGGTGGAGGTGTTATTCGGGATGTACAAGGAGAAGTATTGGCAGGATTTGCTCACTTTTATGGCTAAGTGACGAACACAATTACAGAGTGTCGTGCTTTACTTGATGGGTTACGGCGGCGTCATACGCTTGGTTTGAGGGATTTTTTGGTGGAGTCCTATTCTTCGGTAGTGGTTGGATGGCTTAATTCGGATATTTGTAAATATTGGTATTTATGGGATTTCTGGGAGGAAGTAAAAATGCTTGTTTGTTTGCTTAAGGTTCGATTTCGACATATTTTTAGAGAAGCTAATATGGTTGTGGATTTTCTGGCTAAAAAAGGGACAAAAGGAAGGACTATAGATTTCATGGGTGAAGATTATGTCAAAGGAAAATTTCGGGGTTTAGTGCGCCTAAATAAATTGGGGATTTCATATATTCGAACTTGATGTAAAGTTTATTTTCATCCACGCTGTATTCATGGTTGTTCCTTTGCCTTAGTGAGGGTTTTTATAATAAGAGGCAGAGACCTCGTCTTTTAGTTAAAAAAAAAATATATCTATAATATTACAATGAAAAAAGCATTATATGTGCACTACTAGCAGTCAAACTTTAAACTATTTTGCTAGGCAAGAGGCTTTTTTCAATCGGTAAACAACTAAGCTAGAGACATTTTACATCCAATCTGTATAGGCTTTCCACTTGCATGATCACCCGTTCTCATTTAATACAGCTAAAAACAGAGTCAAGGCATTCTCTGTAATTTTCAAAGCAACTTCCAAAGCCAACAATTATGTGAAAGACGTCATAAAAAGGTGTGGGTGGCTGAGGCCATTGTATTATAAAGTGGTGTCATTAAATTATCAAATTCTTAGAGAAACAAATGCCTTTAAACAAGGAGGAGGAGGATACGTAAAGGGGTCATATAGAGTCACTAACAAGTATCACAGTGAAGAGTCACCATAAGGTAATTACCGTAATTTAATACTTTTTTATAAGTGCACTAAATTAATATTTTAATTCTATAACACATTCTAATTCATTCAATACAGTTAAAAGTAAATGCACATACCAAAAGGAATATTAAACATAGACTTTCACAGATATATAAGAAACATATAAACTTACACAGATATAAATACATGTGGGTGGGTGCATTTATGTATGTATAATAATCAGTGCGTGTGTATTGTATTGCACTTAAAGTTGGGTACTCCATCAACAGATGTGACAATCATGACAATAATCAGAAGAGCTGTGAGAAAAGGTTTTAATGTTATGGATGGAAGGTATGCTGGAGTGGAAGATTGGCAGTCTCGCTACGAGGAGTGGGCAAGGTGCAGTATGAAGGGAGTTTGCTTGCGGTTTATAAGACAGGAGAGGAAGACAGAAATGGAAGGTCGTTGAGGGCAGTTACTTGTATGCGAGCAATGAAGCACGACGTCGTATGATGTAAAAGTAGTTTCAGTCTTTAATAGAACGTTGTCGTTTAATGCTTTTCCTTTTATTAATTGTAGACGCAGTCGTTTCATTTACAAGAAACACAATAAGTGTTGCTTAAACACTGTCGTTTGGGTCAAATGAACACTATAAATAGCAGACGTTGGAGGGAAAATAGCCAACGAACAATTCATTCTGTTACAGACGTTTCTCTTCCCTCTTTTCCTTCATTCTTCTTTCCTTCCTCATATCTGGAGAGTGACTTCTCGAATAGGTCAAGTTTGGGTCCATTACAGTTGGTATCAGCCATGGCAGAAGGAACGCGATCGTATGCTCAAATAGTGGATTCAATGAATCACTTACGGCAACAACAAGAACGTTAGCAGAAGCAGATCGAAGATGCGATTTGCTTATTGTTAAAGCAGCAAGAGGCGGCGCGATTGGAAAGAGAAACACAAGACAAAAAATTTCAAGAGGTTTTACAACAAATCTCTAAGATTTCTTGTCAAGATTCTGAAGATCCTGGTAATAGACGTCTAGATAATCAAGATCAACACCTGAGGCACAGACATGAAGATATGGAGGATGATACGGGGGACGTGAACCAAAGAGAACTAGTGAACAGAGGCTTTGTCAAAGGTATTAAATTGGATTTTCCTAGATTTCGTGGTGGTAATCCATCACCATGGATCTATCGTGCGAACCAGTACTTCCTGTATCACCAGATTCCTCCTGGCCAACGTATTTTCATTGCTTCTTTCCACATGGATGATGAAGCCTTGATCTGGTTCCAGGATGCTAGTGAGGCAGGAACCTTTCTCTCTTGGGAGGACTTCGTCAAGGCTGTTCAGATCCGTTTTGGATCTACTCCATATGATGATCCTATGGAGTCACTTACTCGACTCAAACAGGTTAGTACAGTTAATGATTACAAATCTGAGTTTGAGATCCTTTCCAATCGTATTAGAGGCTTGTCTGAGAAAAACAAGTTGAGCTGTTTTTTAAGTGGCTTACGAGATGAGATCAGATTACCTGTGAGGATGTTGAATCCTTTATCCTTGAATGATGCCTTTGGTTTAGCCAAAATTCAGGAACAGTATGTGGTGAGTATAAGGAGACCTTGGCGAAATTCACTTACTGATTCGAGTAAGTTTAGTCCAGAGTCGAATGTGTTAAAGTCTGGACAAACTCCTTCACTGTTAGGAGCACCACGGGTTTCTCCTTTACCTAGGCTTCCTTATCATAAGGTGTCTGATTCTCAGATGGTGGAAAGACGTAAAAAAGGCCTTTGCTATTTCTGTGATGATAAATGGCAACCAGGTCATAAATGTGCAAGGCCAAAGTTATTTTTACTAGAAGGTATGGACTTTGGTGAGTCAAGTGGTGAAGAAAATGTTGATGCTGCGGGTGAGTTAGTTGTTGAGCCTGTGGAAGGGGAAGCTGAGATAGCTTCTATTTCATTACAGTCTATGGTAGGTGGTGGAGGACCTAAGACCATGAGACTTATGGCTTGTATTGGCAAGAAGAAGTTGATAATTTTAATTGACACTGGTAGCACACATAAGTTTGTGGACACTGTGGCTGCTGCTCGATGTAAATTGCATGTACAACTTGACCAGACTATTAGTGTTAAAGTGGCTAATGGTCAAATCATTGAGAGCACTGATAAGTGTCTGGCTGTGCCCTTGTCAATTCAGGGCATACCTTTCACAGTTGATTTCCTTACACTTTCCTTGGGGGGATGTGATGCGGTTCTTGGAATTCAGTGGCTTTCCACCTTGAGTCCTGTTCTCTGGGACTTTGTCAATATGAGTATGCAGTTTCAATGTAATGGTCAGGAAATTTCCTTAAGAGGTTTGACAGTACCTTAGTCAAATCTTATTGATGATGAGGAGTCCTTTGAGACTTTTGGTTGTGGAGGTAAAGGCATTTTCCTGCAGATAGTGGTTTGTAGTTCCATTGAGCCTCCATCATTGCAGAATGTACAAGTACAGCAACTTCTGCAGCAGTATAAGGAGGTTTTTAGTGAACCTACTGGATTGCCACCCAATAGGTCTCATGACCACAAGATCAATTTGAAACAAGACATTTCTGCTATCAGTGTTAGACCTTACAGATATCCTTTCTACCAAAAAACAGAAATTGAAAAAATTGTTAAGGAGCTCTTGAATTCCGGGGTTATTAGGCCAAGTCAGTCACCCTTCTCTTCTCCTGTGTTGCTAGTCAGGAAGTCTGATGGCACATGGAGGATGTGTATTGACTATAGAGCCTTAAATGAAGCCACTATTAAAGACAAGTACCCCATTCCTGTTGTGGATGAGCTCTTGGATGAACTTTCTGGTTCAACAATTTTTTCTAAATTGGATCTTAGAGCTGGTTATCATCAGATACGTATGAGAGATGAGGATATTTCTAAGACTGCCTTCAGAACTCATGAAGGGCATTATGAATTTCTTGTAATGCCCTTTGGCCTCACCAATGCCCCTTCAACATTTCAGGGCCTTATGAATGAAGTTTTCAAGCCATTCCTCCGACAGTTTGTCATTGTTTTCTTTGATGACATACTGGTTTACAGCAGTGACATGTCTTCTCATTTGGACCATCTCTCAACTGTTTTACAAACCTTACAGCACCATCAACTGTATGCTAAGCAGTCGAAGTGTAAGTTTGCATGTCAAGAGATTGAATATTTGGGCCATCTGATTTCCAAGGAGGGAGTGAAGGCAGATCCTAAAAAATTGGAGTCTATGGTCACTTGGCCAATACCAAAAAATCTCAAGGCATTAAGGGGTTTCTTAGGCTTGACAGGCTACTACAGAAAGTTCATTAGGGGTTATGGTCAGATTGCTGCCCCTTTGACTTCCTTGTTGAAAAAAGATGCCTTTGTGTGGACAGATTCAACTACCAACTCTTTTAATGCACTGAAAGCTGTTGTCACTAGCCCTCCTGTTCTTGCCTTACCTGACTTCACCAAAGCATTTGTTATTGAGTGTGATGCCTGTGCAACTGGCATAGGAGCAGTTTTGATGCAAGACCAAAGGCCCTTAGCTTTTTTCAGTCAAGCTTTGAAAGGGAAAAACTTAACTCTTTCCACTTATGAGAAAGAACTTCTAGCCCTCATGCTAGCTGTTAAGAAATGGAAGCCATATCTTTTGGGAAGTGCTTTTGTGATCAAAACTGATCACCATAGCCTCAAATATCTGCTTGAGCAGAAGATTGGCACTGTTGCTCAGCAAAGATGGCTTTCTAAGCTTCTTGGTTATGAATTTTCTATTGAGTATAAGCAAGGGGTGGAAAACAAGGTGGCTGATGCTTTGTCTCATAAGGATCAGGTGGATGCAATTGCAGAATTGGCAGCATTGTCATTTCCTACACCTACATGGCTCTCAGAATTGAAAGAAGCTTATGCTACAGATCAGGCCACACAGAAGCTAGTCACTGCATTACAACTTGACCCTACTTCTCATTCTACATTTAAACTGAGGCAGGGTATCTTGTTTAAAAAAGACAGAATTTATGTGCCAGATTCCTTGCCTTTGAAACAACAGATTTTGAGCTACTTGCATTCTAGTCCTGCTGCTGGCCATTCTGGCTTCCACAAATGTGTGCACAGAGCAAGATTGGAATTTTATTGGCCTGGTCTCAAACATGATGTTAAGCAGTTCATTCGAGACTGTGACATATGTCAAAGAAACAAAGTCCAGAATGTTCTCCCAGCAGGGTTTTTACAACCCTTACCTATTCCTGATCAAATATGGACTGATCTTTCAATGGATTTTGTTGAAGGATTGCCCATTTCGAAAGGATATTCTGTCATTATGGTGGTAGTAGACAGATTATCAAAATATGCTCATTTTATGCCTTTAAAGCATCCATTTACAGCTACCCAAGTAGCCTCATTATTCTTCAATAATGTTTTTAAGTTACATGGGTTGCCAAAAACCATTGTTTCTGATCGTGGCTCAACATTTACTCGTTCTTTTTGGAGGGAACTTTTCAAGCTACAGGGAGTTAATCTTTCTTATTCATCAGCTTATCACCCTCAAAGTGATGGCCAAACAGAAGCTGTCAACAAATGTCTTGAACATTTTTTGAGGTCTTTCTCTGGTGACAAACCAAAGCTGTGGGTGGATTGGCTTTCATTAGCTGAGTGGTGGTATAACTCCAGCTTTCATACTTCCACAAAGCTGACTCCATTTGAAGCTGTGTATGGGGTTCCTCCAACTAAACTGCAGGCTTATATTCCTGGTTTGACTTCTAATAAGACAGTGGACCAGCTCTTGCAAACTCGGGAACAGATTCTCCTTACACTCAAATCTAACTTGTCATTGGCTCAAGATAGAATGAAGTTTTATTATGACAAACACAGAACTGACAGGGAATTTTCTGTGGGGGATTGGGTTTATCTTAAACTTCAGCCCTATAGACAGCAATCTGTGGCACTCAGAAGAAACCTTAAACTTTCACCTCGATATTTTGGCCCATTTCAGATCACTCATCGAATTGGCAAAGTAGCATATCGTTTATGCTTACCTTCAAATTCACTTATACACCCAGTTTTTCATGTTTCTGTTTTGAAGAAAAAGATTGGGGATCAATTTACGCCTATCTCCTCCTTACCTCCTGTGGACTTGCAAGGAGAGTTAAGGCCTCAGCCTGAGAAGATCTTGGAGAGAAGAAGTGTCAAGAAAGATAATAGAGCATTGGTGGAAGTCTTGATCCAATGGGAAGGCGCTGGAGTGGAAGATTGTACATGGGAACCTTACTGGCAGCTTCGTCAGCAATTTCCCCACCTTGTGGGCAAGGTGCTTTAAAGGGGGAGGGTGTGTTATGGATGGAAGGTATGCTGGAGTGGAAGATTGGCAGTCTCGCTACGAGGAGTGGGCAAGGTGCAGTATGAAGGGAGTTTGCTTGCGGTTTATAAGACAGGAGAGGAAGACAGAAATGGAAGGTCGTTGAGGGCAGTTACTTGTATGCGAGCAATGAAGCACGACGTCGTATGATGTAAAAGTAGTTTCAGTCTTTAATAGAACGTTGTCGTTTAATGCTTTTCCTTTTATTAATTGTAGACGCAGTCGTTTCATTTACAAGAAACACAATAAGTGTTGCTTAAACACTGTCGTTTGGGTCAAATGAACACTATAAATAGCAGACGTTGGAGGGAAAATAGCCAACGAACAATTCATTCTGTTACAGACGTTTCTCTTCCCTCTTTTCCTTCATTCTTCTTTCCTTCCTCATATCTGGAGAGTGACTTCTCGAATAGGTCAAGTTTGGGTCCATTACATTTAATCAGTGCGTGTGTGCTTGATGTTAATCACGTCAGAGCTCGTTTAGCACACTTAGAAAAATTCTACAACATCACTGAGTGATGATTGCTGCCAAAGAATATATGGAGTTTTTAAATAATAGTTTCTGGAGAGAGAGAGAGTGGGGGACAACGTCTTCATTGCTCTCTAATTTTCAGTCAGTCCCTTTCAGAGCTTATGTAATGCGTAGAATCTTACCCACTTCTTTCCTCTTCTTTTTCTTTTCTTAAAACATGAATAGTATAGCAAGTCTCCTCGAAGTTCATTAAATTACCTTTTTAGTTGCAATTTTAGTGATTAAAGAGCAGAACGCATACATTAGCAGTTACAAAAGAGAACATGTAGCAGTTGTGAGATGAGTGTATCTGGTGTTTTTCTTTTTTAATAGCATCGGGTGTCCGAGAACAAAGTCCCGACTAATCCTAGACGTGAATAGGTTCTCGGCAAGGAGTTTTCCGAAGTGCACCTCGAATAATTCAAGGGTATCTAGTTTAATATAAACTCAGTCCTAAACAAGTATAATGCCTGCAGGCATTTTACAAAGCTCAAACCTGATTGCTCTACTACTACATTTACCTATTAAAAAAGTATTGCATAAAGAAATTGCAGAAAATAGCCCTTAGAAAAAAAATATATATGAGATCATAGTTTTGTATTCACACCTGACCATTTCTGCATATAGAACTTGGACATAAATTGAATTCGGTTTCGTCAAAATAAGCACAGTTTGTGGGTGTGATTCCACACCTCAGAGAGATCTAAAAGAAAAATGAGGTTTCAATTAGAAAAAAGATGAACGACCCCAAAATTCTATTCATTAGTATGTTCATTAGTTTGTGGGTGGACAGGAACCCCTTGTTATCCCCAAGCAGAAATAAGGCAGCAATAGACATGGTTCAACTTCACAGGGAAGTGATCTTTAGACCTGGTCATGCCAAGCGCTATTCCCACTTCTATGAAGACACCAATGAACTATTCTAACAGTCATTCAAAGAGTGCTAGCAGAGTTGAGAAAAGAGGTGTAAAGGTGAGCAAATAGATACACCAGTGGCAAAAGCCTGTGAGCAAATAGATGGATCAGTGGCAAATGCCACTACTTTGACATGTTAAATTAGTGGCAGAACCACAGCCTCTTACATAGAGAATAGTTGTGTACCTGTTTACTGCTTCTTTCTGCAGTTGTTATATTCCCTCTTTCAAAAGAGACAATTTCATGTTTGTGCTGATCACTTTATTCACCTTTGCAGCACCATGAAAGTTTAAATGAAGCCTGTCTCATAAATATAATTATATTATAGTTCAATCCTGAGATTGGAGGCATTAGTTGTGTTGCAATATTGTTGATTACTATCAAATAATTTTTACATCTATATGACCATGGAATAAGGGAGAGAAAATGAATAACTAAATTAAGTCTAATAAAATAAGAATAAAAACATAAATATTATTACCACAATGAAAAAGTAGAGTAGGTTAAACATTCTCCACAGAATCTACAGAGCTTAAGGCACATTGAGAAATAGTAATAAATAATAGAGTCATGCTAGGCTGCCGCCCAGAAATGCTCGATGGGCGTGCTGCCTAGCACAAATGTGGCTTTTTATTTTTTTTCTTCTTTTTTTCATATTTTTTTAACATATTTAACTATTTTTTTAAAAAAAAAATCAATACAATAAAGACACTTCCTTAATCATTAAATAAAAAAAATTAAAAACAAATTAAATATATGAGCGGTTAAAGTGAGGGGACAAACTCAGACAGCATACTAGCATTTTTCTAAATAATAACTAGACTAACAAATATCAGAATAAAATTATGCATTCCAAAACAAACGGCATATTAGAACTCATTAGCTGTGGGAGTACTGAGAAACTACCTTAAACTACCTTTCTGACCATCTTCGAATCGAAATTAGTTATCCCATCTCGAAGAACATCATGCGAGCAAAGTCCATTCCACCCGCAGCACTTCTCAAATTGCTCATTTGCTTCACTGCACCACATTGGTTAGTTGACCAAGTTCCCCATTCTTGCATCATCAACTGCACTATCATGCTCTGTAGCACAAGCCAGAAAATTCCTTGAATAAGGGGAGGTTATAAATTTAACCCAAATGTGATGGAAAAATTAGAGCATCAAAAAGTATCCAGTGCCCTGTAGCACAAGGCTTCAGGCTGCTTGATCCGACTATAGCATGTTTTGGAAATATTGGTGGATAATGAATGCAATGCTTTAATTTTTTTATTATTTTATAGATAATTGAAAATGGTGTATATTGAAAGATTTTGAATTTTTTACATTAAATAAGCAAATAAATGGCATTGAAGAGGGGTACTAAATAAATTAAAAAAAATAAAATGGTAAAAGAATTTAAAAAAAAAACTTAAAAGAATAATGTTGAGGTGTTAATATTTTGTCAAAATAAAAATATTTGTTAGATAGAAACTAATCGTTCCCAATTTTGTAAAAAAAACTCTGACACGTTAGTTTTAGCTTACATAGACACATAAGACAATATCAAAGTATAACACGTCATTTTTAGAAGAGGGACGGTACCTCTACTTATATTACTCATCCTCACTTGTGATGGAGGAAAACTATGATTACATAAGAAAGCTTGGGGGTATAAAAACTCCAAACTTCTTGAATTCATTGGCTCTTGTCCATCCGTAAACTTCTTGCATTTTTCATGCCATACAAACATGATACATGTTAGCTAGCTTGTCCAGCAATTACATTGACACCAAATATTTGTGAAGCTAGCGTAAAAAATTACACATGATCCAAAACCTGCTTAGAAAAGTTTATTTCAATTGGAGAAATACAAAACAAAAGGTTCACTTGTGTTTGACTGCTGAGTTGAGATGAGATAAAATTTGAAAGTTGAATAAAATATTGTCAAAATTTTATTTTTGTTTTAGAATTTGAAAAAATTGAATTATTTATCGTATTTTGTATGGAAGTTTTGAAAAATTGTAATAGTTAGATGAGATGAGTTAAAATGAGATTTCATCACATTATTTGAAGGAATTATTGGTTATTTTCCGATATAAAAATAGTCCAAAATTTGTTGAGCCAGTTTCAAAAAGCTTGCAAATGTCACATGATTTATGCTTTTTACTTCATACAAAACAGGCCATGATGTTGGGTATTTTGTGGTTGCATGAGATAGGTATAAAAAGCATTAAACCACGTCGCTTTCGATCCAAACTTTGTAATTGAGTATTGTTTTTTCCTCAAGTATCTAACTAACTCCCCAAAATTCATCCTGTTTATCATTTAGTTCCTGAAAAGGTTGCTTAAGTTTATAAATTTATCTCTCATTAAGCATTAATTCGTCAGAGATATTTCGTCGGTGTTAATTATTATAAGTTTTTATTAAACAGTTTGCTGTTTATACTCCACAGCATGGAACCCTCTTTCCTTACTCTGCTCACATGTCTCTGCATCAATGCCAACAAAACACAGGCCCCTCTCTACTGATTACTCTACTCACATTTCCTCTGCATCAATCCCAACAAAACACAGGCCCCACACTTAAATATCATTTATCACCACAGCCACTCAAAAAACTGTAGCATCTCCATTCAACTGCACGCAGCAAGTACTCTGTGTAACGCCCCGTTACCGGAAGTCCGGAGAGTTAGCTCTTAATACTTAAAATTAACTTAAATAACACAACTATAAACTCCAGAAAATCCCATAAAATATAAATACACTTAATCAACCCAAAAATCTAAATTCCTCCATGGCGACAATAAAGAAATCCCCAATAACATAAATTAGAAATTTTCCAAAAGCTCGAAACCATCCTCAACTCATTAAATCAAATACCCGAAAAATAAATCAGTTTACTAACTACGACTCTCAAATAAGCATTTGTACCCTCAGGCACTTATTCCACTACGATCATTACACCTTGCTAAACTTTCTACTCTTCCTCTCCAGCTGAACCATCACAATTATCTGAAAAATATATGGAGATAAGGGGTGAGTTATCAACAACTCAGTAAGCAAAGAACATATACCAGTGTGTAAACATGAGCATTTACAGAAATCAGAATGCAGAACAAAACATTTTCATTTTCAGAGTGCGGAAGCAGAACATGTTATCAAAATATCAGAGCGAAGATTTGGAAATAATTTCATTAAAAATATTCTTTGGCATAACATAAATGATCATCATCATTATCAGAACATCATATCAGAACAAAGGCCATGTATAACCCCCGTGGTAGGGTTGTGCATCTGCGGATAGCCAAGCAGAACATAAAACACTCTGTCACCAAGGTGTGCACTCAAAACAGAGACCACTACTATAACCCGTGGCAGGGCCGTATCCACTATTATTACCCGTGGTTGGGCCGTATCCACTATTATAACCCGTGGTTGGGCCGTATCCACTATTGTAACCCGTGGTTGGGCCGTATGCCACAATTATCACTCGTGGCAGGGCCGTAACTAAACAGAGCGGAAACAGAATCAAACTCAGAATCAGAGAGTCATGCCAAACGTTTTCAGAAATCACGTCTTATCCAAACAGGGTACAGAACCAAAAATCTTCGGAACAGAATAAAATCATATCACAACATAATTTATGCACAAATTTCATATTCGCTCTCTTTTTCAAAGTTCAGAAACAGAATGTCAAAAATAAGCTCATGTCTACACTAGTCATGATAGAAAATACTTTCTTCTTAAACAGAATCTCATGAGTAATGCAGAACAAATAACTGAGGTAGTTCACATTTCTATTCATAATACAACATGCATATTTTCCAAAAAGGACCTCAGCTCATTTTATTTTAAATGCAAAGTCTAGCATAGGAACCCCGCTTACCTGAATTTCTTAGCTTTTCAGAAATTTCCTCAAAATGTCGATAATTAACAATCGTCACCTATCAAATAATCACGTAATTCCCATAAATTTTCAATCAATCACGTATTTCGGTATTTAAGCCTAAACTTATAAAATAACCTATTTAATTCCATAAACCCTCAAAAGCCCAAAATATAACATCCCTTCTTAAAATTGGCAATGTCGATTTAATAACTTCGGCTAAAAACCTTTAAAAGTCTAACTTATTTACTATTGACGTGTAATTATAAAATCTAAAACCGGCTAATATAATTACACCAAAAATATTTTAAATAACACAGCGATCATATAATAAACTAAGTCATTGTAAAAATACAACATTACCGATTATTCCTTTGAAAGAAATAACAATTTAAAGCATTTAAGAAACATTTTTTTATTGACATAAATAAAAGACTTATCTGTCATAAAAAACCCTTAGTAAAAGTCAACCCAACCAATCCAGAAAAATAAAACCCATTTTAAAACAAAATACATTCAAATCCTATTGGCTTAAGGGCAAAATGGTAATCTCATAAATATCTTCCCTACCCGCAAACCTTACGTAACGGCCTGCAAAACTTATAACCATAAATTCCGAAACTCACGAGTGAGGGAAGACGTGCGACAGGGGCTCCCGTGAGGGAAGGAAATCGTGGAGGACCCGAGTTGCGGTGGGCGGAGGCTGTCCCGACGGCAGCGCACTGGAAATAGAGAGGGAGGAAGAGAGATTAACGAGAGAGAGAGACGGAGAGAGAGAAACGAAGAGAGAAGGAGAGGCAAATTGAGTTCGGGGGCAGCTTACCAAGTGGAGAGTGACGAACTTGGATGGAAAAGCAGCGCCCAACAATGCACACTGAGCGGCGGCGCTCGGCTGGTTTGCGTCGAATAGTAGCAAACAGAAAAGGAAACACAAAGATACTCTGTTTTCGGAGACAAAAACAGAGGTTCCTTCAATGGCTTGAACGATGGTTTAGGGCGAGACGCGACGGCAGCGTTGAGTCTGATTCGTGGGGTGCTGTTACGAGAAAGATGCTGGCGGCAGCGACTGGATCGTGATGTGGAAGAGTTTGGCAGCGAGACCACCCTTCGGTGGTGGTTGTGCGGTTCTCGTGGGGCTCGGGCAGTGGTTATAGCCTGGTGGTAAGCAAGGCTGCGTGCGTGAATCAAAGATTGGGCGCGGCAGGGTGGTGAACAAGCTAGAGGGCGAGCGCTGTTTGCCAAGAGGGGAAGAAGAAGAAAAAAAAAATATAAACTGGGCTAAGGCTTCGCGTAGGAAGGCAGCGGCGGCAGTATCCTTCGAATACGTACCAATATATAAGTGAGAAACAAGAAAAGAAAACCCTAGATGAAAATAAAAATCAGACGGACGCGGGACGTGCATGAGGGACGTGTGTGTGCATGCATGCCGTGAACAAAAGCGTGCGTGTATGCATGCTGTGCGACGAAAAAAATAAGCCGTGTGAAAAAATACTATAAACGGAAAGAGAAGGAAACGAAACAAAAATATAAAACAAGCGGGGAGAATAAAAATAAAAAATAAATAAATAAATAAACGGCATAAATTTCCAAATAAAAAAAAATTCACAGTCCAACTATACCAATCTTGATCCGGGTGTTACACTCTGGGTGTTGGAACTTCTTGCATTAAGTCCCTCTCTCTCTCTCTCTCTCTCTCCCCTAATTACTCTACTCACATGTGCTCGATCTGCATCAATGCCAACAAAACACAGGCCCCACACTTAAATGTCATTAATTAATCACCACAGCCACACAAAACAACTGGAGCATCTCCATTCTGCTGCATGCAGCAAGTACCCTGGGTATTGGAACTTCTTTCTGTAAGCCTCTCTTTTGATTACGTCTGTTTAAAAATCATTAATGCCTTAATGCTGATTAGTATATCAAATTAGAATATCATATTTGTAAGCCAGTGTGGAGATTAGTATTTTACATTGCTGATAGATTAAAAAGAAATCAAATTTTCAAGCTTGTCTTACCGTTAAATTCTTGATATATCAGTGGTGTAAGAATTTAAGGGCATGCTTGAGTAATGAGATGAGATATTAGTGGTGAATAGTGCTGAAAATTTAATGTTTGAAAAGTAAATTATGAAAAGTTTTGAGATGAGATGAGATGAAATGAGATCGTCTCTATTTCCATCTCATCTCATTCAATCTTATCTCGATATCCAAACATTAAAACATAAACACTTTTCAATTTTAAATTTTTAAATTTTTTATCTAATTATTACTTTATCATTACAATTTTTCCAAACTTGTAAACAAAATACAAGAAATATTTCAACTTTTTCAAATTTCAAAACAAAAATAATGTTAAAAAATTATAATGTTAAAACAAAAATAATGTTACATCCCTTTTCAATTTTCATTTAAGAGATCTTATGTGTGTCTTGAGAAATTAAAAAAAAAAAAGGGCCATTTTCTTTCTTAGAGGAACACATAAGATTATCTATCTATCCACTTGATTAGCATTTAGCAGATGAAACAATAAACTTCATTTTAGTTGCACGTGCAACAATAAAAAGGAAGCTCAAGGGTGCCAAATTACATGGATGAAAATGAATCGGGCTAAATGGTTTTTTTCCACCGAAGGGTGCCAAAAAAATCTTTATCAATAATGAAAGTGCACTGGATAACTTGTATTAGACGTGTGGATGGAATTGTCCTTGGAAAGTAGATGACAAGTCATAGTTTCAGCAGCAGTACTCTGTAGGTCCATCACTTGCCTGCATGGTTAGTATCTCTCTCTCTCTCTCTCTCTCTCTAGTAGGCACTTTCCTTGCAGGTCCATCACATGCAAGGCTTTATTCAATGAAAGTGCACTGGATAACTGGTATTAGACGTGTGGATGGAATTGTCCTGGGAAAGTAGACGATGACAAGGCCTTATTCAATGTTGGTCCCGGCTTGTCCTCTGTATTCAAACTCAAAGCAAACATATCTTCCTTCTATCCCTTTAGTAGTGAGATGATCTCAATAAAATAGCCAGGAAAATAACGTATATAAAATATCTACATGATTACTAAAACATGCACTACCTTTTCAGAGTTGATTAACATTGATCACTCTTTCTCTCTACTTAATTTTCTTGCTAAGGGTTTTTATCATCATTCTTCTTAAGAAAATGTTATGCAAAATGATAGAGATCGAGGGTGTCGGCAGTAGTGTAGGTCCATCAATAATTTCTTTAACGCGTCAAGAAATCAAGCAAGCTGACAACATGCAGAGCATCAAGAGGACACTTCAAAGAAATTGGTGGTTGAATTGGTCTCGGCCAACACCCTCTCTATCATACTTTGTATTAAACTAATTTCTTTAACGCGTTCTTCAACAGTAGTGTAGGTCCTTTGAACATGGATGCTGCCTAAAACTCAGTTGATAAAACTTGCTAAGAACAGTCTGAAAGCAAAAGAATCTGAAATAGATATCATTGTCTAGCATGAAATTCAGTTGATGCATATTCTAGGGATTATGCATAATGCTTGTCTATTCCAGGGATTACACTGAATTAGACAAGCATTATGCATATTACCTTAGAGATAATTAATGAAAAAATTATCATATTTAGAAAAGCTTACTTGCAATGATTGTGAAATCTGGAAAACCAAAAAGTAAAGAAAAACAGGAAAAACCAAAAAAATGCAGTATTCTCTTCAGAGTTGACAAGTATACTTCTATGAATATTAAGCACCCCTAGAGATTTTAAATACAAGATTATAGAAAAATCCCATGGTTCCTTAGTTTTCTATACGTGTTAACCATCCACTGATCTAGGCCATTCATTTTTTTTGGGTAAGTTACCTGGTGTTAACATTAAATACCACACATACATGGAGTGCCGCCAAATGGAACAATCTAATTTCAAAGTGCATTGCAAATATTTTTGGCTAACATATTGGAAAACTAATGCTTCACGTTTATCATATACTATGTTAATACATTTTTATAAGTGCCCTAAATTAATATTTTAATTCTATAACACGTTCTAATTCATTCAATACAGCTAAAAGTAAATGCCATTGCAGATGACAGGACGAAATTCAACTTGGTGGAACGCCCTGTAGAGATAGGAGTCAGGGCTAGGAAGAGGGATGATAGTCATTCCTTTGTACCCGAGGAAGAAGTTATTGGTAGAGAGGATGCGAAGAAGGAGATCATAGATATACTTCTTTCTGATTCCAATGTTAAAGAGAATGTAGGAATCCTTCCGATTACTGGCATCGGAGGATTAGGAAAGACCACACTAGCTCAATTCATATTTAATGATTTGAAAGTAGATAAACATTTTCAGCTAAAAATGTGGGTGTGCGTCTCTGATACTTTTGATGTTAGAAAAGTTGCTGAAAAAATCCTAGAATCGGCAAGAAAACAGAAACCAGACAGTGTTGAAATGGATACACTGGTGCATGGTCTTCGAAAAGAAATTGTTGGAAAGAAATACTTACTTGTGTTGGATGATGTTTGGAATGAGGAGGTTGGAAAATGGGATGAATTGAAAAAACTATTGATGAGTGGTGCAAGTGGGAGTAGAATATTAATAACTACACGAAGTAAAAGAGTTGCACAAATTACCCAAACAATTGAACCATATTCCTTACAGGGTTTAGACAGCCAGAAGTCATGGTGTTTATTTAAGCAAGTGGCATTTGAGAACGGACAAGAGCCAGTGAATTCTAGAAAAGTGGAAGTTGGAAAGGAGATTGTAGAAAAGTGTTCAGGTGTCCCTCTTGTCATCAAAACAATTGGAAGGTTACTGTCCTTGGAAAATTCTGAAGCAGGGTGGGTTTCTTTCGGAAAAGACAAAATGCCAGAAATAAAAGAAAATGACATCTTACCAACTCTTAAGCTGAGTTATGATCAACTTCCATCACATTTGAAACAATGTTTTGCTTATTGTAGTATATTTCCGAAGGATTACGTGATGAAGAAATCAAAATTGATAAATCTCTGGATGGCACAGGGGTTTATCAAGCTATCCAATCAAAATGAATGTCTTGAAGATGTTGGTGGTAAGTATTTCATGCATTTACTTTGGAGATCGTTCTTTCAAGAAGCTCAAATGGATTATTATCTGGGCAACGTGATTACGTGTAAAATGCATGACCTCATGCATGATCTCGCAATGTCAGTGGCAAGACCATTGATCACCAGATTAGAATCTAAGGAGAAGATCATTATTGATCCGAAAACTCGGCACGTAGCAGTCGTCGACAATATAGATATTTCCTTTGTAAATCCAACTTCCTCGTCTAAAGTCAGTAGGATTCGAACACTTCTTTCGGTTGGTGAAAGGGAGGATTTGCAAGAGTCAAGCACTTCATGTGAAGCAATCTTTTCCAATTTGAAGTTCTTGCGAGTGCTGGATTTACATGGAAGACGGCTTGATGTAGTACCGAGTTCCATATGTAAGTTGAAGCATTTAAGAGATCTTGATCTTTCAGGGAATTATAAAATCAAGAAGCTGCCCGAATCCATAACAAGATTGCAAAATTTGTATACACTAAGACTCTCTAATTGTGAAAGGCTTAAAGAATTGCCTAGAGGAATTACGAAATTAGTCAACCTCAGGCATCTTTACAATGATGGATGTTGGAATTTGACTTATATGCCACGTGGATTGGGGGAATTGAAAAATCTCCAAACATTATCTAAGTTTATTGTCCACTCTGTTTCAGCACCAAAGGATAGTGGCCGGTTAAGCGAGCTAAATAAACTAAATAGCTTAAGAGGAGCATTAGAGATTTCGGGTTTGAGAAGTCGGGAGGAAGACGTGGCATTAGACTATAAGGGTGCAGGTGATGAAATGGCAAATCTAAAGGAGAAAGAATATCTTCAGGTTTTGAGTTTATCTTGGGAAAGAGAAAATGTTGTTAATGCAGATGATGAAATGGCATTGGAAGGCTTTGAACCTCATCCAAATCTTAAAAAGCTTGACATAACTAATTATCTTGGGAAAGAGGGTTCCGATGTGGCTTTTGTCACTCACAAATCTGGTTAACTTGAGTTTAGATGGTTGTAGTAAATTGAAATATTTGCCACCATTGAGTGGACTACCCTTTCTTAAGAGTATTGATCTGGGAGTACTTGATGAAATAGAGTACGTATCAGATTGTAGTGACAACAATGAGTTATCTTTATCTTCTTTTTCTTCATCAGAATTCTTTCCATCTCTTGAGACTATTTACCTCAATTCTTGTCGTAATCTGAAGGGTTGGTGGAGGAGTGATTCTTATAATGTTGGATGTCAATACTACTACTGATCATCAAAATTCCTTTGAAACTCCATCATCAATGACGAGGATTGCCCCATCTTATTTCAAAGATGCGAACAAGACGGAGGTGAGGATTGGCCCAAGATTGCTCACCTCCCAAAGCTGGAGTACTCTGATCCTCGACTGCAATACGACTGATTTAGGTATTTTTCCACCAATTTTATCTTTATTGCCGTATCCACCTTCTTCACCTTCAACTTATAAAATTCTATTTGCAGAAAGGTCTTTGAGTAAAGAAGAAACAGGGGAGAGGGATTGAGAGTTTGTAAAACAAATCTAATGCACTGCGTCTTCTACAAGTAAATAAGTTAGTTATGATTACCTCGCTTTCTTTATTGCTTTTTTCTTCCCTATTCAAATAAGAAATATCACCATATGCATGATTCTTCACATCCAGGAGAATAGTAAGGAGGAGGAAGAAGAGCAAAGGGAAGAAATATAGGAGGCCGCAATGTCGAGGCTGTGTAATTTCACGACAACAATTTGAACAGCGCCTGCATGTTTCTTAGCATGGAAAGTGACGGTAATTTGATTTTTGCTGAACTTGGGATGATACTGATCATTCTTTCGTACCTGAGGCAGAAGTTATTGGTAGAAAGAATGACAAGAAGAAGATCATAGATATACTTCTTTCTGATTCCAATGTTAAAGAGAATGTAGGAATCCTTCCGATTATATACCACACTAGCTCAATTCATTTTTAGTGACCAGACGATCCAAACATATTTTCAGTTAAAAATGTGGGTTTGTGTATCTATTTAATTACAATATGCATGTTGTAAGAGAACTGAAAAACATGCATGTTGCCATGTAAAATTTGAAAATAAAATGCACATTACAAAACCACATCATCCTTATATATTATTAATAATACAATCAGTTATTATTAATAATACAATCATCCTTATATATCATCCTTATATTGCCACTTCCTCCATAGGTATGTGCTATGGAGGAAGTGGCAATGCACACAACTTACCACCAGAGTCGGAAGCGTCTTTGCAAAACACAAAGCATTGGCAAGATGCGCATTTACTCTCCATATCCAGAAATTCTCGAACCCCTTAGAGATTCCAACATAGAACTCATCGTTGGCGTCCCTAATGACAGCCTTAAAGACCTTGCCGACCCTTCAGCTGCAACTGATTGGGTCCAGAGAAACATTAAAGACTATTCTTCCAATGTCAAGTTCAAGTATATTGCCGTTGGAAACAAAGTGAATCCAATCGGTGCAGCAGCAAGGTTTGTTCTTCCAGCAATGCAAAATGTTTACAAAGCAATTGCAGATGCTGGTCTACAAAACCAGATCAAGATCTGAACCGCGGTGGACACAAACTTGTTCGGTGTTTTTGATCCTCCATCGGCAGCTACTTTCAGTGCCAATGCAGGGCCATTCATGGAGCCAATCATTGGTTTCCTGGTTAGCACTGGAGCGCCACTTCTTGCTAACATCTACCCTTATTTCAGAGTAAATACAACAACCAACCAGTCCCCTATGCCTTATTTGCTGCAACGGATGTTGTTGTACAAGATCGCAAACTAGAGTACCGAAATCTCTTTGATGCCTTGATGGATGCTTTGTATTCTGCTATTGAGAAAACAAATGGAAGAAGTTTGGATATTGTGGTGTCAGAGAGTGGCTGGCCATCTGTTGGAGGTGCTGTGGAAACTATCAAGAATGCAGGCACTTATTGTAGGAATTTGGTTTATCATGTGAAAGGAGGGACTCCGAAAAGGCCCGGAAAGGCCATAGAAACTTATTTGTTTGGCTTGTTTGATGAGAACCTGAAGGAAGAGGAAATTGGGAAACATTTTGGTCTATTCTATCCTAATAAACAGGCCAAGTATAGTATTAGTTTCAATTGAAAGGGAGACCATGGAGTGTGGTAAAAGTCTCTTGAAACCACTATTATAAATAAGAGTGGTTTAAGGCCAAGTCGCCTTCTACTGCATCATGTATGAAATAGTATAAAAGAGGGCTTACATGCTATAGTTTCCATACAATATCCTTCCCCTATGTTTCCTTTCCTAATATTCTTGAGGGACGCACGTTGGCATTTAGATATTATTTGGAAGCTTTGTCATTAGTTGAATTGCTGAGTGATAAATCTTTTCCAGAAGAATACTGAGTAGTGGAGAATGCGGAGCTCTCATTAACCTCCAACACAGCAGCAGAAATGACACAGAGATTATCCCCTACTGATTTGGTAGGAGAAGGCAAAAGGCTATCGGGAAGTACCTGCTCTACACTGCACTCATGGTCAACATAGAGGGGAAATGAGCAAGAGAACATAATCAGCAATTGAGAAGAATTATAAATTACGGATAGACACACGAACACAGAGGAGTGAGGGCAGAGCATGCAACTCAAATAAAGTAGAGAGTGATGCTTGCTATCATGGCTGGCCTTATTTTTCTATGATTATCAAGCTCCATACCTTTTCTGGAGATCAAACTCTTCAGCATGGGAGATGTCCTCCTTGCTGTTGGCACTGTGATTATTGTGAATACAAGCAGGATTCGCTTCCTGCAAAAGCAGATGCTCAGCAGCTGCAGCAGAATTGTCACTGTGACCTGCACCAACAGAATACATATTAATCACTACCAGCCTACATCTTCCAGAGATTTTTTTTTTTTTTTTGATAAGTTACATCTTCCAGAGATATAAAACCAAAGCCATATCTGATGGCTACCATCATATGCTTGACGTTGTGCAACATCTTGTTTGGTTCCAACTGATGGGAGGATGACACTTTGATTGACATTAGCATGAAGCTGAGCAGTTAAGAGAACAGGAGAACCAACATTAAAAATAATAACACTTGGGCCTTAGTTGATTTACCACCGGATAAGGAAGCAATTGGGTGCAAATGGGTTTATAAGGTTAAGTTTAAATCTGATGGGACTGTAGAGAGACTTAAAGCAAGACTAGTAGCAAAGGGATACACCCAACAAGCAGGACTAGACTACCATGAGACCTTCTCACCTATGGCTAAACTTGTCACTGTCAGAACCCTCTTGGCTGTAGCAGCAATAAGGGGATGGGGCCTTTTCGAATTTGATGTAAACAATGCATTTTTGCATGTTGAGTTAGATGAGGAGGTGTATATGGAACTTCCTCCGGGTTATTCCAATGATGACAGCAAGAAAATTTGCAAATTAGAGTTTATATGGATTGAAACAAGCATCACGGCAATGGTACTCTAAGCTTTCCAATTTTATTGTTGAACAATGATTCACACAGTCTAAAGCTGATTACAGCTTGTTTACCAAGAGCACTAAAAGTTCATTCACAGCCATTTTGGTATATGTGGATGATATTATAGTGGCTGGTGATTGCATTGGAAGCATTAACTATCTCAAAACCATCCTTCATGAAAAATTCAGAATCAAAGACTTAGGCAAGCTGAAGTTTTTCCTTGGAATTGAGGCGGCCAGGTCTGAAGATGGGATTCATATATGCTAGAGGAAGTATGCTTTGGACATTCTAAGTGACTCAGGCACCATTGGGTCTGCACCTTCTAAAATCCCTATGGATCAAAACATGAAGTTGAGCAAGGAGGAAGGAGAGCTGCTCCCAAAACCAACAATTTACAAAAGGCTAATTGGTCGATTGCTATACTTGACAACAACTAGGCCTGATATTTCATATGCAGTCCAGGTATTAAGTCAATTCATGGATAGCTCTCGGGTCCCACATCCACAAACAGCACACAAGATCCTAAGATACATCGAAAGGGCCCCAGGCCAAGGGTTATTTTATCCAAGAAATTCAAAGCTGCTACATGGGTACAATGATTCAAACTGGGGAACTTGTCCTGATAGCAGGAGGTCTGTGACAGGGTATTGTGTGTTAATTGGTGAATCACTAGTTTCTTGGAAGTCCAAGAAACAACATGTTGTTTCCAGATTATCCTTAGAGGCAGAGTATAGGGCTATCGCTAATCTATGCTGTGAATTGACATACCAAAAGTAAATGCCCTAAATTAATATTTTAATTCTATAACACGTTCTAATTCATTCAATACAGTTAAAAGTAAATGCACATACCAAAAGGAATATTAAACATAGACTTTCACAGATATATAAGAACATATAAACTTACACAGATATAAATACATGTGGGTGGGTGCATTTATGTATGTATAGTAATTAGTGCGTGTGTATTGTATTGCGCTTAAAGTTGGGTACTCCATCAACAGATGTGACAATCATGACAATAATCAGAAGAGCTGTGAGAAAAGGTTTTAATCAGTGCGTGTGTGCTGGATGTTCATCACGTCAGAGCTCGTTTAGCACACTTAGAAAAATTCTACAACATCACTGAGTGATGATTGCTGCCAAAGAATATATGGAGTTTTTAAATAATAGTTTCTGGAGAGAGAGAGAGAGAGAGTGGGGGACAACGTCCTCATCGCTCTCTAATTTTCAGTCAGTCCCTTTCAGAGCTTATGTAATGCGTAGAATCTCACCCACTTCTTTCCTCTTCTTTTTCTTTTCTTAATACAGGAATAGTATAGCAAGTCTCCTCGAAGTTCATTAAATTACCTTTTTAGTTGCAATTTTAGTGATTAAAGATCAGAACGCATACATTAGCAGTTACAAAAGAGAACATGTAGCTGTTGTGAGATGAGTGTATCTGGTGTTTTTCTTTTTTAATGGCATCGAGAACAAAATCCCGACTAATCCTAGAGGTGAATAGGTTCTCGGCAAGGAGTTTTTCGAAGTGCACCTCGAGTAATTCAAGGGTATCTGATTTAATATAAACTCAGTCCTAAACAAGTATAATGCATGCAGGCATTTTACAAAGCTCAAACCTGATTGCTCTACTACTACATTTACCTATTAAAAAAGTATTGCATAAAGAAATTGCATAAAATAGCCCTTAGAAAAAAAAAATATATGAGATCATAGTTTTGTATTCACACCTGACCATTTCTGCACATAGAACTTGGACAGAAATTGAATTCGATTTCGTCAAAATAAGCACCGTTTGTGGGTGTGATTCCCACCTCAAAGAGATCTGAAAGAAAAATGAGGTTTCAATTAGAAAAAAGATGAACAACCCCAAAATTCTGTTCATTAATATGTTCATTTATGCCAATTAAGCTGGAAGCCAACACACCTCATGATGCTTTGATTAGACAATAGATTACTAATTGCTTAATACAAAAATAGGTATATAATGAAACTTATATGTTATCATACGAATGGGTGGGGTCGAGGCTTTACTTTTCCCCAAGCAGAAATAAGGCAGCAATAGGCATGGTTCAACTTCACAGGGAAGGGATCTTTAGACCTGGCCCTGCCAAGCACTATTCCCACTTCTATGAAGACACCAATGAACTATTGTAACAGTCACTCAAAGAGTGCTAGCAGAGTTGAGAAAAGAGGTGTAAAAGTGAGCAAATAGATACACCAGTGGCAAAAGCCTACAAGCAAATAGATGGATCAGTGGCAAATGCCACTGCTTTGACACATTAAATTAGTGGCAGAACCACCGCCTCTTACATAGAGAATAGTTGTGTACCTGTTTACTGCTTCTTTCTGCAATTGTTATAATATAACATAATTATATTTTAGTTCAATCCTGTGATTGGAGGCGTCAGTTGTGTTGCAATATTGTTGATTACTATCGAATAATTTTTACATCTATATGACCATGGAACAAGGGAGAGAAAATGAATAACCAAAATTAACTCTAATAAAATGAGAACTCATTAGCTATGGGAGTACTGAGAAACTACCTTAAACTACCTTTCTGACCATCTTGGAATCAAAATCAGTTTCCCCATCTCGAAGAACTTCATGCGAGCAAAGTCCATTCCACCCGCAGCACTTTCCAAATTGCTCATTTGCTTCACTGCACCACACTGGTTGGTTGACCAAGTTCCCCATTCTTGCATCATCAACATCACTATCATGCTCTGTACCACAAGCCAGAAAATTCCTTGAATAAGGAGAGGTTATAAGTTTAACCCAAATGTGATGGAAAAATCAGAGCATCAAAAAGTATCCAGTGCTCTGTAGCACAAGGCTTCAGGTAGCTTGATCCGACTATAGCATGTTTTGGAAATATTGGTGGATAATGAATGCAATTTTTGAATTTATATATTATTTTATAGATAATTGAAAATGGAGTATATTGAAAGATTTTGACATTAAATAAGCAAATGAGTCTACTGCATGGACTTCGGTTGGTTAATGAGATGGGCATGATTGATATAGATGTTGAGTTAGACTCTTTGTTGGTAGTGCAATTGCTAAGAAAAAAAATATGTGCAAACTGGTACCTTGATGATTTTTGGGAAGAGGTAATGGTGATTTCACAAGGCCTTAACGTTCATTTCTCTCATATTTTTCGGGAAGGGAATAAAGTTGCGGACTATCTGGCAAGGTTGGGGGCAGAAGGTACTAGCAGGTTGTGGGGGTCCAATCGGGAGTTGCCTTCTCTCCTCAAAGGCATCATGCGTCTGGAAAAAAAATGGGTGTCCCACTATTCGGATGGTATAGCCATGGTTTTACTGTTGTTTTTTTTCTATTGGTGTTTGTTGGTTTTCGGTATTGTTTTTGTCTGGTGTTTTTGTCTGGTGTTTCTGCTTTCGGTACTGGCTTTGCTGGGTGTAATAGGAACTTTGTAATGGTTTTCCCCTACCATGAAGGGGGTCATTTGCAATAAATCACGGAGGTCCTCCCACTGTTTTTTTTTTTTTAAAAGAAAAGAAAAGAAAAAGAATGGCATTGAAGAGGGGTACTAAATAAATTTTAAAAAATTGAAATGGTAAAAGAATTTAAAAAAAAAAAAAGGAACTTAAAGAATAATGTTGAGGTGGTAATATTTTGTCAAAATAAAAATATTTGATAGATAGAAACTAATTGTTCCCAAGTTTGTTAAAAAAAAAATGCTGACACATTAATTTTAGCTTACACAGACACAAGTTTGTATAACACATCATTTTTAGAAGAGGGATGGTACTTCCAATTTTATTAATGATCCTCACTTGTGACAGAGGAAAATTGTGTTTAAAAAAGAAAGCTTGGGGGTATAAAAACCCCAAAACCAAGCTTTAAAAAGTAGTAAGAAAAGTATATCCTTCATGTACAAACTAAAATCTCTATAGTGAATCTGATAATCTACTGTAGTGAATCTGATGATCAATGATCTTGTCCCTGATACCGCAAGTTCATGCATGAGGTCATGCATTTTAAAGTAAATTATATTGCCTTGCCCAAACCATCCGTTTTAGCTTCTTGAAAGAATGATCTTGGTCTGATAACTTAATAAGCAAAGCATCGTTTCAAATGTGATGGAAGTTGATCATAACTTAGCTTAAGAGTTGGTACGATGTATTTTTCTTTTATTTTTGAGAGTTTATTGTTCTTGAAAGACAACCACTTTGTTTCTGAATTTTCCAAGCACAGCAACGTCCTTCCAATTGTTGTTATGGCAAGCAGGACACGTACACACTTTTCTAGAATCTCCTTTCCAATTGCCACGATTCTTGAATTCCTCGGCTCTTTTCCATCCCTAAACTTCTTGCATTTTTCATGCCATACATACATGATACATGTTAGCTTGGCCAGCAGTTACGTACATTGACACCAAATATTTGTGAAGCGTACAAAATCACACATGAGCCAAAACCTGCTTGGAAAAGTTTATTTCAATTGGAGAAATACAAAACAAAAAGTTCACTTGTGTTCGACTGCTGAGTTGAGATGAGATAAAATTTGAAAGTTGAATAAAGTATTGTTAGAATATTATTTTTGTTTTAGAATTTGAAAAAATTGAATTATTTATCGTATTTTGTATGGAAGTTTGGAAGTTGTAATAATTAGATGAGATTAGATGAGTTAGGATGAAATGGGATTTGATCACATTATTTGAAGAATTATTGGTTATTTTCCGATATAAAAATAGTCCAAAATTAGTTGAGCCAGTTTTGAAAAACCTGCAAATGTCACATGATTTATGCTTTTTACTTCACACAAAACAGGCCAAGATGTTGGGTATTTTGTGGTTGCATGAGATAGGTATAAAAAGCATTAAACGACATCGTTTTCGATCCAAACTTGTAATTGAGTATTGTTTTTTCCTCAAGTATCTCACTAACTCCCCAAAATTGCTTAAGTTTATAAATTTATGTCTCATTAAGTATTAATTCGTCAGAGATATTTCGTCGGTGTTAATTATTATAAGTTTTTATTGAACAGTTTGCTGTTTATACTCCACAGCTTGGAACCCTCTTTCCTTACTCTGCTCACATGTCTCTGCATCAATGCCAACAAAACACAGACCCCTCTCTCCTGATTACACTATTCACATGTCCTCTGCATCAATCCCAACAAAATACTTAAATGTCATTCATCACCACAGGCTGCACCAAAAATGGGAGCTTCTCCATTCAACTGCATGAAGCAAGTACTCTGCCTATTGGAACTTCTTGATGTAAGCCTCTCTCTCTCTCTCTCTCCCCTAATTAATCTGCTCATCACATGTCCTCTGCCTGCATCAATGCCAACTATAGAAAAATCATGAATGCCTTCATGATTTTCCTGGATTGCTTATATATGCTTTATTCTTTAACCTATAGAAATTGAAAATAATTGCATAAAACAATTATGCCAACTATAGCAATGAGAAATTTGGTGGAGGCCGTGGCTCTTAATTGGGGATCAGATGATTAATGTGAGAAACAACATGATTTCCAAAGTCGGACACGTGTGGTAGTAATGTTTAAGAACCAGCAGCGCTGCTACATCCTGCATCCCATCTTCTTTCAACCAGCTTGCATGCTCGTGGACGTGGCTAGCAATCTTGTATTATATATTCAATTGATATTTCTCTCACTTTTGCACCCAATTAAAGGGTAAAATTGTTTTTTTAAGTTTTCTTATAATTAAGCTGGTTTGATTAAATTTGAACTCAAATGAAAAGTTCTGTCCTGTTATAATATATATGAAAATATAATAGACATAGTTTTGATGTGTTTCCTCTTCCCAAATCCCTCCTAATTTGTATTTCACCTACGTTGCTTGTCATTCATGAACCTCAATATTCAAACTAATTCACATGCACAATCATGAATAAATAGCCATTGGTAAATCATTAAGTAATTTAAGCTCACTTTATTGCATGTTTCGTTCTTCTTGAGCCGAATATGTTACCATTTTTTAAGGAATTGGAGTTACATACACATCCCTCTTCAATTTCCTTTTAGGAGATCTTATTTATTTCACACCCCTTGAGATAGTGAGGTGATATCAGATATTCTGTGAATAGTAATAAAAAAATAATAATAAAATATTAAATAGTAGTGAATAGTAAGTAAAAAGTAATTATAAAATAATGAATAGTACTACCCAAACTAGCCCTTACTGTCATTAGAAAAGATTATTCCTTTGAATCAATATGAGAAAACTACATTGCATCTAAAAAATATTTCAGTTATACAAATTCCACTTCCAACCTCCTATAAAGAACTCTCTTCACCTTCTATAAAGAACTCTTTTCTATATCAGCCAATCAACATGCTTGCCTAGGGGCTCCAAAACCTCTTAACATTTCATCTATCTTGACTTCCTCTTCCGAAACAATTGTGGATTTTGCATAGAAGTTGAATGCTAAGAACTTGAGTGTAGCCTAAGAAAATGGCCTTATGTTCTATTTAGTTTTGTGCACACAATTAGAGTTTCCCATTTAAATAAAGTAGTGGGAAACAATTGAACAACTTTGAAAAAAGAAATCCATATTTTGGCAATTAGTGATCTCTTGATATTGAAGATGGGTAAATAAATTAAAATAATAAATTGGTAAAAGAATAAAAAAAATTAAAAAATAATTTTGACATTTTGTTAAAAGAAAAAAAAAAAAAAAAAAACTTGATAGATTGAAACTAGAACTGTTCCCAAGTTTGTCAAATAAAATCTAGTAAGTACTTGTTTCCTTCGTTTTCTTACCGATGGGCCAATGCCTCCCCAATATTGCAGCAATCTTTTGTTTCTGGCTTGTTACAGATTCTCTAACTTTTTGAACATCAAAGTAATTATCTATCAGATACACAAAACCCAAATTTTTATCTGAAAATATTTTTGGATATTCTAGCCATTGAATATGAACTTGAGGAAGTGTGGTCTTTCCTAATCCTCCGATGCCAGTAATCGGAAATATTTCGGCATTCTCTTTGTTGGTGCAAAGGGGCTGCAAAATAAAAAATAGTGAAAGAAAAGTTTGCTTCAAGGCACATTACTATGTTGCTTTCCTTAAGACAATATTTGCCCCCACCAATAACGGTATGCACACGGATTACAAGCGAATTTTCCTCCAACATACAATGAAGCCTAGAACAAGTTTGTTTGTCTAACTGTGTTATGCACACACGAAATTAGATCTCGAATACTCTTAAATTTTGCTATTCAACCAAGAAATTAGAAATCTGTTATCTAGAGAACAAACATATTCTAACAAGTTTTGAATAAGTGAAAAACTTGGGAGAGAGAGAGAGAGAGAGAGAATTCGAAATTGAATTCTGGGATACTCAAATGGCAGGCCAATGAATCTATTTATAGATGGCCAAAAGTTGCAAACGGAAAGTTATTACTTTCCAAAAAACTGTTCGCAATGGTCCAACGTTGGACTATTGCTATATGAGTTGGACTTGGTCCAACGTTGCCTTGCTTCCCCTTCAATTGGTATGCACCAGTTCGAGTCACGAGGTGCGCGGTTTGGTAATTTTGTTTTCCCATTTTCCCAAGCATTGCAAGCAGCGCCTGCTAGAGCCTCGTGCGCGCACCGCTTGCCCATGTGTTGCAGTGCTTCATGCAGCATGCCCCTTGAGCCCCAAGCGTTGTAGTGCATGAGCGCCTAAGCCGCATGCAGCCTCTTCATAAATCAACAAAAATACCTTTTAACTTTCCATATCTTCTCTCTTTTCAAAATAATTCAAAAGTCCCAAAATCAACCCAAAAATATTATTAATAGATGTAATATATAATTAATTATTTTAAAGAAGTCTATCTATGATCGATCTTCTTCTTGTCATCCTCTTTAGTAATAACTTCTGCCTCAAGGTACAAAAAAAAGGAGAATCATCTCTCTGACTCCTATCTCTACATGGTACGTGTTCCTCCAATTGGAGTTTCCTCTCATTTGCAATGGCATCTAACTTCTCTCTGATCCCCATAATCTTGCGCGGCTTTGATTATCATAACCGTTTTCCAAAGCTTGTCAAGCCCAATATATATCTTTGACACCCCAGAATAGTTTGATCTCTTTAGCCAGGAAGCTAAACTTGCCAATGGTTCGTTCCTTCAGGAATGTTGAAGAGAACACCATCTGCCATTTCTTGATGATGTTGAAGAAGTGCATACCAAGAAGTCATGTCGGACGAACACAAACTAACTGATGTATGAACAAGAAAAAAGAAAAACTAGCAGCACAGTCGCGCAATGTGCAGAAAATTATTAAAGTTTTCTATTTTTTAATTTTGTTTTTAATTTGATTTTATAAAGTTGTTTAAATATGACCTTACTCGATAGAAAATGCAACACAGATAGAAAACTCTTCTGAAAATATGATTTATTCATAAAACTTGAATAGTGTCAAATGCTCGAAGATCTCAGTACTCTAGATAGCTAACGTAACGCCCACCCACTAACCTGTTTTACTTGACTAATAAATTAAATGTGCAAATTAAATACAAGCACGAACAATTAAATCTATAATTCACCACGCCTTAACACAATACTGGGTACTAGTGATCTATCTTATTCGTGTATATAATATTTTTGGTTTTCTTGTTAAAGTGTTATATTTATATATACATATATATATATATATATTTATATAGAAGAGCCAGAAGCCACATGTCTAATAGTAACCCTGTCCCAATTTTATTAATAGTCCTCACTTATAGCGGAGGAATACCGTGGTAACAAAACTGACACTGGAGATTTACAAATAAAGCACTAACACCATCCCTTGTATCCAACCAAAACAAAACAAACCAAACCAACACAACTACTAACCAAGCCTATAAGGGATCATCTAAATAAACCTATAAGAATAAAACCAGATAACCTAGACAAACCTATAAAAGAGAAACACCAAAACAACACCAAAACAAATAAGTTGTCATACCAGATCAGTTCAAAGCGACATAACCTGTAATTACGAAAAACTACGTTGGCTGCACGTAACTTTTCCACCAATGTGAACTTACTAAACTCTTCTCATAGTCCCACGGTCCCGCACCAATTAAACCCTACACCCTACCTCTTACGCCTTAATGCTGGAAGACCCCATTTTTCAATTCTAATAAAGCCCCGCAGCAGAGGAGGGAGCTCACTCATGGTTTTCCATTCCACATCACCTTCTCTTGCGCCCCTTCTAGCTAACCAATCCGCAACGACATTTCCTTCCCTGTGAATGTGCAGAAACTTTGGATCCATAGTTGAAAGCAAATCTTGAAGTTCCTCCCAAAATTCCTCCAAATACCAGATACCACATCTATTATTCTGCAACCATGACAGTATCACCCTTGAGTCCGTTTCAATATCTTTTGCTACTAGATTCAGCCTTTTACAATTTTTAACTCCCTCCACTAGCGCTCGTAATTCCGCATAAGTACTATTTCCATAACCGAGATTCATTGAGAACGCCAACAACAAAGCTCCAAGCATGTCCTGAATAACTCCTCCAACCCCCGAAGCTCCTGGATTCCCTAGACTACTTCCATCCATATTCAGTTTCACACGTCCCTGTGAGGGCTTAGTCCCTGATATAAGTTTTATTGGTTGTTGTTGGATTAAAATTTGAGATATATTTAGACTATTAAGAATGTAAGAGTCGGTTTGAGTAAGCTTCTTTGGCTTGGAAAAACCTTGACAGATCACGCCTATTCATTGTTTGATAGATTGCCACACCACCTGGGCTGATTCAGCCTTACCTTCCATACTGGCAGAACATCTTCTAGCCCATAACCTCCACGAAATAATAGTAGGGAGTAAACCCAATATGACACCTATTTGAGAGACATTTGAAGCTCTCCAAAACCAACTAAGACAAGTTTCATGCCATGTTCTTCCAATCGGCAGACCAAGAGTAGCTCCATATTTTTTCCATCATTTTTCGTGGCATAATCTCTATGCTTTAAAAAATTTTCAACATTTAATTCCATATCCGGTTCAGAAACAGAGTCCTCCATATAAGTGTTCTTCTCAGCATTCTCATCAGGTATAGTCTCCAATTCCGAGTCATAATCTCTCTGGTCTGCTACATTTTCAACGTTCAAATCCCTCTCCGTTTCAGAATCATAGTTGCCCCTATTAACGTTCTCATCAACCTTCGCCTCCGGCATCCCTTTAACTTCCAGACTTACAGTACCATTTATTCCAGTTCCCTCTATTTCCTCTTCTTCTATTTCCTCTACATGATACTCCTTTTCTGATAAAATATTTTCTTCACTCGACCGAACATCAATTCTGTTTCTCTCCGGTGTTGCTTGAAACTATCCCTCCTTTGTACCATCTTCCTATTGCATTAAGAATTGATCCAGAGGCTTCTCTATTTGCGTAGCCATATTTTCACTCGTATTTCCTTGTTTCATTCCTGATCCCATCATCATCAATCCCTTGCCTTTATCTATATCATCGTTTGGAACAGCTTGTTGATCTGTTTTCGCAGCTTCTATGTCCTTTGTATTTTTATGTACCCAAACATTTTCTCCATCTATCCGAGCCTTCAATCTACACATATGTACGTTGTTCCCTTGTACCTTACATCTTGAACAGAATGATGGGAAAGTCTCATAAATCACTTCCTGTTTTCGTCCCGACCCTGGCATCCCGATCCAGAAAAAAGAAATCGGTTCTTTTGCTGCATCCATCTCCAAGCATAAACGTGCCCCATCCGTGCGAGTAGCACATTTTGTTGGGTTATCTCTTCCAATGTACCGGCCAATCGGAGCAGTAAAAATCTTTAGAAAAGATTCATGATAAAAATTTGGTGGAAGACCTGGTAGCACTATCCAGACTGGAACCAGCGATGGTTCTTCATCTTCATTGAAATCTGGTTTCCAATGAAAAGCCCGATAGTGAACCCCATTGACCTCACAAGTTTCACGAGAGAGAGCTTTCAAGAAATCCTGTTCATTTGACATTCGGATGAAAGCGTTTCTTGGTCTTTTCATAGTTGAAACCACCGGCATGCATGATAATCCCCAACGGAGATGAATAAACGACCGAATTGCATCCAACGAGGGCCTCTCCCTTAGGAACTTCAGAACAATGGAATAATGAAAAGGTTCGGTAGATCGCGCAATTTCCTCCTTAGTAAACTGAAAACAAATTTCCCCGTCCACGTACTTTGGCCCACGATGGGGCACAAACATTTCAGGTAGAGGTTGCGGAACCGTCGAAACAAGTTCAACGTAAGAACGTTGACCTGATGGAGATCTCGTGGATCTCTCTTCTTCTGTAATGGGATTTTAAAGACTTGAGGACATGGCTATCTGTCTATATTGTTTGAAATTCCATCTAAGAGCTTTATGGAAAAAAAGGGGTTAATTGGCATTCAACAAAAAAAAAAAAAGCCTCCCCTCTCAATATCGATATTGTTGGGAAAAACAAGCACAGCGGACTTCACTAATAATAGTGGAACACAGAAAAATATTACAGATGAGGAGGATCACACTCCACTCAACTCAACTCTCTTATTTTTCTCTCAGAGTTCTCCTAACTCTCTCTATTTTCTTTCTCTTCATTGATACTCAATTGATGTACATCTGAGGCTCTCATTGGAGTCCTCATGAGGCTCTCGTTGGAGTCCTCTATTTATAGGTGAATCACACATGCTCACTGCCTGTGTGAGCACTCACAATTTGCAGCCTAACTTCAGTAGGTAGCAGCCCTTTTGGGCAAGTGGGCAGCAGCCCATGTGCTGCTTCAAACTAGTGGGCAAGTGGGCATGAGACCCATCAATTCTCCCCCTCCATGCCCATCTACCTAGATGTTGTCCATCCCAGCTATGTCTCTGCATAGCTCAAGCTTGTCACTTGTAACCACCTTCGTCAGCATGTCCGCTGGATTCTCACTTCCAATGATAGCGGATATTAATGTGCTTGGTGCGAGAATGGTACATTGAATTTTAGCTCAAGTCTAGAGCACGTTAATTGTCACAATGTACCTTGTAGTCTTCTTGACTAACCTCCAATTCTTGGAGAAAACGCTTCATCCATAACAACTCTTTCACAGCTTTCGCTGCGGCAATGTACTCTACATCTGTAGTAGATAAAGCAATATACTTCTGCAATTTGGACTGCCAAGAGACAACTCCTCCTGCAAAGGTGAAGAGAAATCCCAAAGTAGATTTCCTACCATCCAGATCTCCTGCCATATCTGAATCTATATAGCCTTCCAGAACTGGTTTAACTCCTCCAAAACACAAGCACATCTTCGACGTACCTTTTAGGTACCTGGGAAGCAGTCTGAGAATCCACTTGACTGCTTCCCAATGATCATTTCCTGGATTTGAAAGGAATCTGCTCACCATGCCTACAGCATGAGCAATATCTGGTCTGATACAAACCATTGCATACATCAGGTTACCTACTACTGAAGAGTAGGGAACTGATTCCATTTCTTCAATATCTTTCTTTGAAGAAGGACTCGAGCTCTTACTCAACTTGAAGTGGTTAGCAAGTAGAGTATTGACTGGCTTATCATCTCCCATGTTGAAACGTCTAATTACCCATTCAACATATTTTTGTTGTGATAGTCACATCTTTTTGGCTTTCCTATCACGAACAATCTGCATGCCCAAAATTTGTTGTGCTGGGCCTAAGTCATTCATGTCAAAGGACTTGGATAGTTCCTTCTTTAGTTTGTTAATCATGGACCTATCCTCACCACTGATTAACATATCATCAACATAAAGAAGGAGTATGACAAACTTGTCATCCTGGAACCTTCGAGCATAGACACACTGATCTGCAACAAGTCTCTTGTAACCATGACTCACCATGAATGAGTCGAACTTCTTGTATCATTGTCTCAGATTTTGCTTGAGGCCGTAGAGACTCTTCTTCAGCTTGTAGACTAAGTGATATTTCCCTGAAGCTTTATACCCTTTTAGCTGCTCCATATAGATTTCCTCATCTAGATCTCCATGGAGAAAGGATGTCTTCACATCCATCTGTTTGAGTTCCAAATCCAAGCCGGCTACCAATCCGAGTATGACTCAAATTTACATCATCTTCACCATTGGTGAAAATATCTTGTCAAAGTCGATTCCCTTCTTCTACTGGAATCCTTTGACAACTAATCTGGCATTGTGCTTCATCAGCTTTTCTTGGCCATATTTTTTTAGCTTGAACACTCATTTGTTCTTCAAGGCTTTCTTTTCTTTAGGAAGTTTCACCAACTCATAAGTCTAATTCTTCTGTAAAGAACTAATCTCTTTTTGCATGGTCTGCTCCGATAGGCTTCTATTAGCATGAGTTTGAACTTCTTGGAAGCTCTCTGGCTCCCCCTCATCAGTAAGCAGAATATATTCTGATTCCAGATATCTCCTCGACGGAATCAATAAGCGGCCTCTTGCCGATCTTCTTGGTTGAGCTTCATCAACCAAAAGAGGTTCCTCACCATCTAACCCTTATACTGGTACACCAGCTTCTGGTGGAGAGGGTTCTTGCTCCCCCTACTCGACACCCTGAGCTTCTTCTTCTGCTTCTGGATCTCGATCCTGCATATCCTCATTATCTGTGGCAAATTGTGGCAGAATCTGTAATATAGGAACCAAGCTCTCCTAATGCTGAGGAAGCTTCAGTTCCTATGTGCTGGTTTTCATGGAACACAACGTCCCTACTTCTGATAATTCTCATTGTCTTTGGATCCCATAACTTGTACCCGAATTCTTCATCTCCATATCCGACAAAGATACATGGAGTTGACTTGACATTAAGCTTTTGTCTCAGCTCCTTGGATACGTGTGCAAAAGCTTTGCACCCCTATGAGACCGCATACATCAGAGTGTACCAGACTCAACAACTCTGATCTTCTCTTCGTAGAGAAATTAAACGAGACTCTTCGTTGTTTGCCAAACAAACAGCACTCGCAATATACTAAATTCTGGAAGCTCTTCTTGAGTACACTTGGTCAAATGGTCGGGTTTGGTTAAAATTAGTTAGATTCCTTGTCTTCCCTTCGTGGGAAGCCCACTTTCCGAAGGTATGCCAGAAACGGCTAGCTCGAGTCAGTTCAGATCATTTTCCTATAACTCTAGATTGTGGGGGTGTTCACAGGGGTCGCCAGTCTTTCAAGTTTGAAAACATGTGGCTTACAGCGGATGGGTTCGTAGAGATAGTGGGTGCCTGGTGGTTTTCATATCAGTTTATAGGCACTCCAAGCTTTATTCTTGCAAGTAAGTTAAAGGCTTTGAAGCAAGACCTGAAGAAGTGGAATTTGGAAGTTTTTGGTCACATTGACAACCAGAAGTCTACTCTTCTGGAGGAATTGCAGGAGTTAGAGGGTAAGCAATTATTGGGTGATACTTTGGAGGAGGTGATATTGAGGAAGACCATGGTTATGGCAAATTTGGAGAGGGTTTTGTTATCAGAGGAGACTTCATGGCGTAAAAAATCCAAGGCACTTTGGCTGAAAGAAGGTGATAAGTGTACGAAGTACTTTCACAAGGTGGCTAATTCACATTGACGTAGTAACGCTATTGAGTCACTACATTCAGGTACTCAGGTGCTATCTTCTCCTCCTGAGCTAAAAAATCATATTGTGCATTATTATGAGACCCTTCTCACAGAATCGGATAGTTGGAGGCCGAAGCTTGATGTCTTGTCCTTTGAGGCAATTGATTCTCAGTGTGCGAGTGTATTGGAGAGACCTTTTGATGAAGATGAGATCTACAAGGTTACCTTTGGTATGGCTAAAGATAAAGCGCGGGGCCCGGATGGTTTTTCAATGAGTTTCTTTCAAACTTGTTGGGACATAGTGAAAGACGATGTTTTGTAGGTCTTTAGTGAATTTCACTCTTTCAAAAGTTTGAAAAATCTTTTAATGCGACGTTTATTACTCTCATCCCCAAGAAGCATGGGGCTTCGATTATTGAGGATCTTCTAGTTAACGGTACACTTGCTGGTTTTTTTATAGTTCTCAGGGCTTGCGGCAAGGAGATCCTCTATCTCCTCTTTTATTTGTTATCGTTATGAAGGCTCTTAGCCGGATGGTACTAGCCGCTGTTGGTGGAGGTTTCTTATCTGGTTTCCAGGTGGGTAATGGCAATGGTGGTTCAATCATCATCTCACACCTTTTATTTGCAGATGATACTCTTCTGCTTTGTGAAGCGGATAATAGCCAGATCCAAACTCTACGAGCACTGTTACTTTGTTTTGAAGTAGTGTCGGGGCTCAAGGTGAATCTTGGCAAGTCTGAGATGGTTTCGGTGGGTGCAATCTCAAATATTCTCAGTCTAGCAAGCCTTCTGGATTGTAAGGTGTCCTCTTTGCCAATGAAATACCTAGGTCTTCCTTTGGGAGCATCTTTCAAGGCTAGAGCTATATGGGATGGAGTGGTGGAGAAGATAGAGATAATGTTGGCTGGTTGGAAACGAATGTATTTATCGAAAGGGGGTCGCCTCACCCTTATTAAGAGCACCCTTACTAATCTCCCCACATATTTTTTTATCTCTCTTTCCTATGCCTGCAGGGGTGATGAACAAGATTGAGAAATTCTTTAGGGCGTTTTTATGGGGGGCATGGGGGAGGAGAAGAAATTTCACCTGGTTAGATGGAAGACAGTTTGTGCTCCAATTGTGTATGGGGGGTTGTGAGTGTGTAACTTGAGAACTTTTAATAAAGCTCTACTGGGAAAATGGTTATGTTGATATCATTCAAAGGGGAATCATAATGGAAAGAAATTATTGACGCTAGATATGGAGCTGCTTGGGGTGGTTGGTGCTCCAACGAAGTGCGATGGGGTATGGTGTGGGTTTATGGACGTTTATAAGGAGGGGGTGGCCTTGTTTTGAAAAACACATTCGGTTTGTAGTTGGAGAGGGCAATCGAGTCAGTTTCTGGCGAGATGTGTGGTATGGGGAACATGCATTGGAAAGGGCTTTTCCGGCTCTCTATTGTATTTCAGCCAATAGGGAGGCTTCAATGGCGGATATGTGGCTATTTTCCCATGGTGCTCATCAGTGGAATATAGTCTTTAATAGGGACTTTCATGACTAGGAATTATCTAGTGTATTCGATTTTTTCAGTCTACTATACTCCATGGGGACTCCTACGGCACAACGTAATTGTTTGAAGTGGATGTCTAATGATCACAAGAAATGTACGGTTAAGGCGTATTATAAAATCTTGTCAACACATGATCTTACTCTGTTTCCTTGGAAGAATATTTGGAGGTCTCGTGTACCTTCTAAAGTAGCCTTTTTTTGTATGGAATGTTGCTCTTGAGAAGATCCTGACCACGGACAATCTGAAGAAGAGGGGATGTATCGTGATGGATTGGTGTTATATATGTAAAAAGAATGGAGAATCTGTTGATCATATCTTATTGCATTGTGAGGTAACGAGGATGTTGTGGAATGAGATCTTCCAAATGGTTGATATTGCTTGAGTTATGCCTTTGAGAGTGGTGAATTTGTTGGGTTGTTGGAGGAAAATGCAAGGTTGTCATCAAGTGGCAGCCGTGTGGAAGATGATCCCGTTGTGCATCATGTGGTGTATTTGGTCGGAAAGGAATACGCGATGTTTTGAAGACAAGGAACGCACAATGGCGGAGTTGAAGAATTTTTTCATCCACACTTCACTCTTTTGGTTTTTCGCTATTGTACTAAATGAGGACAATGTTCATAATTTCTTGTTCTTAATTTATCGTTCTTAGAATGCATTTAGTTGTTTTTCTGTATACTTCCTGTGTACATGGGCTATGCCTATTTCATTCATATCAATAATATTTATCTCTTACTTATCAAAAAATATATTTATATATATATATATATGCTCTGTTACTTATAGACAACAAATAATGGAATGAAAATAATGAATGAAGAAAATATATTTACAGCTCATTGCAACAACTCTTAAAACAGAAAAATATTCCTTTACTGCACTATCGAATACTTGTCTGGAGGAACCGGAGGGACTTGGGCCCTGAGGGAATTCTTCTGGTAATTTCAACACAGCTTGCCCGGTGTATATGTAGCCACGAGAATCAAGCTCCGAAATTGAAACCATGGATATTTGGGAAAAAGAATGATGGAAGGGTTTTAGGTAATTAATTTTATTTTTGGTGGGTGATATATGAACAAACTTTTTTCTAATTCATCGGAAGTTGATTCAAAATTTCAGCTAAATGAGGAAGGATTTAGTATTTACATGTGGTTTTTATTACATTGAAAGAATATGCAATATGTTCGTTCAGATTCCTATCTTTTATCATAAATGTGATTAGATCCATAAAAATGGTTTAGTTTAATATATAGTTGCACCATTTGGTGTAAAACATACGATTCCCTACTGAGATGCCTCATCTGCTTAGATTGTCTTTTATAAGAGCTTTGCCATCGTTTCAATTGATTGGTGCTGCATGTGTAAGGGGAGTGGTGAGCCCATTGATCATCTTTTACTCTTTTGTGAGATTGCTTGTGTGGAGTGACTTGTTTAGATAGGTTGGTTTGGCTCTAGTATATCCATAGAATTGTAGGCTCTGGGAGTACTTGGTGAAATAGAGTACGTATCAGATTGTAGTGACAACAATGAGTTATCTTTATCTTCTTTTTCTTCATCATCAGAATTCTTTCCATCTCTTGAGACTATTTACCTAATTGAGTGTCCTAATCTGAAGGGTTGGTGGAGGAGTGATTCTTATAATGTGGATGTCAATACTACTACTGATGATCATCAAAATTCCTTTGAAACTCCATCATCAGAATTCCCTCGTCTTTCAAATTTAGTCATTCGTGATTGCCCTATGTTGACTTCATTGCCAATGTTTCCACATCTGAAAGAAGAGTTATACCTACACAATGCCAGGTGGAAGGCAGTGCAACAAACAATAAGTACGAATGCCTCATCTCCTCCTCTCTCCAAATTGAAGAGAATGGTCTTACTCAAAATTGAGGATCTAGAAACACTTCCAGAGGATTGGTTGCAAAACCTCATATCTCTCCAACATTTGAAGATAGCTGAATGCCCTAAATTAAAGTCTCTCTCCCAAGGTGTACAATATCTCACTGCACTTCAACAACTGAGGCTTAGTTAGTGTCGCATGCTTGATCTAGGGAACGATGAGCACGGTATGCAATGGAAAGGGCTTAAAAGCCTCATCTCTTTGAACTTTAAAAGTATTCCAAAATTGGTATCTCTACCATTGGGGCTTCAACATGTTACCACTCTACGACAGCTCCGAATCTCAGATTGTTCAAGCTTGATGACTATACCAGAGTGGATATGCAATTGGGCATCACTTGAGCAGTTCACGATTTCTAAATGCTCTGGTTTAACATCACTGCCTGAAGCAATGCGTAGGCTAACCTCTTTGAAACTGTTGAGAATTCTTGATTGCCCTATCTTATTACAAAGATGCGAACAAGAAAAAGGTGAGGATTGGCCCAAGATTGCTCACATCCCAAAGCTGGACTTATCCTGTTCCTCAACTGGAATACGTTCATCCTTGAGTAAAATATGTTCATCCAGGTATTTTTCTACCAATTTTATCTTTGTTGCCGTATCCACCTTCTTCGCTTTCTTTATTGCTTTTTTCTTCCCTATTCAAATAAGAAATATCACCATATGCATGATTCTTCACATCCAGGAGAATAGTAAGGAGGAGGAAGAAGAGCAAAGGGAAGAAATATAGGAGGCCGCAATGTTGAGGCTGTGTAATTTCACGACAACAATTTGAACAGCGCCTGCATGTTTCTTAGCATGGAAAGTGATGGTAATTTGATTTTTGCTGAACTTGGGATGATACTGATCATTCTTTCGTACCTGAGGCAGAAGTTATTGGTAGAAAGAATGACAAGAAGAAGATCATAGATATACTTCTTTCTGATTCCAATGTTAAAGAGAATGTAGGAATCCTTCTGATTATATACCACACTAGCTCAATTCATTTTTAGTGACCAGACGATCCAAACATATTTTCAGTTAAAAATGTGGGTTTGTGTATCTATTTAATTACAATAAGAAAAACATTGCTTCAAATGTGAGGGAAGTAGATTATTTCTTTTATTTTTGAGATTTTATTGTTCTTGAAAGACAACCACTCTGTTTCAGAATTTTCCAAGCACAGCAACGTCCTTCCAATTGTTCTAATGGCAAGCGGGACACCTACACACTTTTCTAGAATCTCCTTTCCAATTGCATTTTTCATGCCATACATACATGATACATGTTAACTTGGCCAGCAGTTACATTGACACCAAATATTTGTGAAGCGTACAAAATCACACATCCAAAACCTGCTTTGAAAAGTTTATTTCAATTGGAGAAATACAAAACAAAAGGGCAAGCCCGTAAAGCTCTAAATGCATGGTTCACTTGTGTTCGACTGCTAAACCTTTAGCTAAAATTTGCAAGCTTTATGGGAGGTTTGGATAAGAAGTTGAGATGAGATAAAATTTGAAAGTTGAATAAAATATTGTTAGAATATTATTTTTGTTTTAAAATTAAAAAAAAAAAATTGAATTATTTATTGTATTTTGTATAGAAGTTTAGAAAAGTCGTAATGATTAGATGAGATGAAATGAGTTGGAATTAGATTTGATCACATTATTTGAAGAATTATTGGTTATTTTCGATATAAAAATAGTCCAAAATTAGTTGAGCCAGTTTCAAATAACCTGCAAATGTCAAATGATTTGTGCTTTTTACTTTACAGAAAACAGGCCAAGATGGAGGAGCTGTACTATGAACTTGATGGAGAGATTGTATAATTCCAATCCCAGATTGAGCAAATTTTTTGAAAGATAATCCTTGACATATGCAAATTTTGCTGATCTTCCCAATTCATAGTTTTTATGTTGTTTTGTGTGGAAATCTTTAGATATAAACATCCACATGCAAAGCCACAACCATTTGTTGCATATGGAATACTTCTTATGATTACAACTTGTATCTGATTACAACCTGTAATTTTCTACCTCTCTGCCTATTCAAGGACAGTAGCATTATGATTAGAATAAGAAATACTAATCTTCGATATCTTTCTTCTCTCTTCTGGTTCTACTCTCAAAGTTCAATTTGAACTTTTAAGAGAACTGAAAAACATGCATGTTGCCATGTAAAATTTGAAAATAAAATGCACATTACAAAACCACATCATCCTTATATATTATTAATAATACAATCAGTTATTAAGGAGCTCAAAAAAGAAAGAAAACGAAAGAATGCGAAAAACTAAAACAAATATATAGCAGTACATATATCCAGATACATTGTGCAGGTGCACAATCCATAGGTATGTGCTATGGAGGAAGTGGCAATGCACACAACTTACCACCAGAGTCGGAAGCGTCTTTGCAAAACACAAAGCATTGGCAAGATGCGCATTTACTCTCCATATCCAGAAATTCTCGAACCCCTTAGAGATTCCAACATAGAACTCATCGTTGGCGTCCCTAATGACAGCCTTAAAGACCTTGCCGACCCTTCAGCTGCAACTGATTGGGTCCAGAGAAACATTAAAGACTATTCTTCCAATGTCAAGTTCAAGTATATTGCCGTTGGAAACAAAGTGAATCCAATCGGTGCAGCAGCAAGGTTTGTTCTTCCAGCAATGCAAAATGTTTACAAAGCAATTGCAGATGCTGGTCTACAAAACCAGATCAAGATCTGAACCGCGGTGGACACAAACTTGTTCGGTGTTTTTGATCCTCCATCGGCAGCTACTTTCAGTGCCAATGCAGGGCCATTCATGGAGCCAATCATTGGTTTCCTGGTTAGCACTGGAGCGCCACTTCTTGCTAACATCTACCCTTATTTCAGAGTAAAATACAACAACCAACCAGTCCCCTATGCCTTATTTGCTGCAACGGATGTTGTTGTACAAGATCGCAAACTAGAGTACCAAAATCTCTTTGATGCCTTGATGGATGCTTTGTATTCTGCTATTGAGAAAACAAATGGAAGAAGTTTGGATATTGTGGTGTCAGAGAGTGGCTGGCCATCTGTTGGAGGTGCTGTGGAAACTATCGAGAATGCAAGCACTTATTAAAGGAATTTGGTTTATCATGTGAAAGGAGGGACTCCGAAAAGGCCCGGAAATGCCATAGAAACTTATTTGTTTGGCTTGTTTGATGAGAACCTGAAGGAAGAGGAAATTGGGAAACATTTTGGTCTATTCTATCCTAATAAACAGGCCAAGTATAGTATTAGTTTCAATTGAAAGGGAGACCATGGAGTGTGGTAAAAGTCTCTTGAAACCACTATTATAAATAAGAGTGGTTTAAGGCCAAGTCGCCTTCTACTGCATCATGTATGAAATAGTATAAAAGAGGGCTTACATGCTATAGTTTCCATACAATATCCTTCCCCTATGTTTCCTTTCCTAATATTCTTGAGGGACGCACCATGGCATTTAGATATTATTTGGAAGCTTTGTCATTAGTTGAATTGCTGAGTGATAAATCTTTTCCAGAAGAATACTGAGTAGTGGAGAATGCGGAGCTCTCATTAACCTCCAACACAGCAGCAGAAATGACACAGAGATTATCCCCTACTGATTTGGTAGGAGAAGGCAAAAGGCTATCGGGAAGTACCTGCTCTACACTGCCCTCATGGTCAACATAGAGGGGAAATGAGCAAGAGAACATAATCAGCAATTGAGAAGAATTATAAATTACAGATAGACACACGAACACAGAGGAGTGAGGGCAGAGCATGCAACTCAAATAAAGTAGAGAGTGATGCTTGCTATCATGGCTGGCCTTATTTTTCTATGATTATCAAGCTCCATACCTTTTCTGGAGATCAAACTCTTCAGCATGGGAGATGTCCTCCTTGCTGTTGGCACTGTGATTATTGTGAATACAAGCAGGATTCGCTTCCTGCAAGAGCAGATGCTCAGCAGCTGCAGCAGAATTGTCACTGTGACCTGCACCAACAGAATACATATTAATCACTACCAGCCTACATCTTCCAGAGATTTTTTTTTTTTTTTTTTTGATAAGTTACATCTTCCAGAGATATAAAACCAAAGCCATATCTGATGGCTACCATCATATGGCTGACGTTGTGCAACATTTTGTTTGGTTCCAACTGATGGGAGGATGACACTTTGATTGACATTAGCATGAAGCTGAGCAGTTAATAGAACAAAAGAACCAACAAACAGACTGCGCTGGTGGTGGTGTATACGTTCATCCAAGTCCGGAAGCTGCAAATTTATCAATCTTCTTCCTTGAAGGTCAATTGCTTGCTGTAGTTAAGTCTGCTCCTCTAATTTTCTCCTCAATATCATTTCTTGCGTATTATAAAACATTCTAGGTGCTGTAAGGAGATTTGAGATTCAGTGAGGTAAATGATTTAAACACAAAAAAGTTTAGAATGCATAACGAACTGAAAAGAATCAGCTTAAAAGTTTTTTATTGCCTTTCTAGCATTCTCACCAACAATGAAAGGGCAAATTCAAAGGAAAGACGCAGGAAGAAGCATGCATGCTTGTAAGCTTACCATGGGGCAGATCATAGGATTCTCTAGAGTCGAGCTTAGATGGACTTGAACAAGGTGAAAACTCTCCCCTCTCCAGTTGCTGTTGTTGCCTTCTGCAATCAATCAAAAACAAAAGTATAAAAACAGCAAGTGAACAAGACAAAATCTAGATGGCACAAGAGTAAAGATTTCCATACTTATCCGGAAATCTTCCCTTCTCCTTGTAGGGCTTGACAAGCACACGTGAATCACATATAAAATGAGGATTCCCTTTGGCCAAAATGAGTTTCACAGTTTCTGAGTAGATAAATGTCAAACCCAAACATTCGCTTCTGCTGGTATGGAATCCTCACATCTTGGACTGGTCCGAAATTGCTTCAGAGAGATAATAAATTTTAATTATATTCCTGAGTTTGACTTTTAAACACTAACAAATGCACACACTGAAGAATATAACTCAATAACAAGATATACAAAACTTGTTTCGTTAGCCACTCAAGATCATGTTTTCTGCTACTCAAGAATGGATCCCATTCATAAGGAGGCTGGGAAAAATATTTCAGAATTTTTTTTTTAAGTAAAGATAGTAAATTATTTGCATTCCTATCATTCTCCAAGAATAGCATAAACACAGAGGACACCTTCAAGTGAAAAAGGGCTGTCCAACATGTACGGTCATCTAAAGAAGTACTTCTGCTCAAACACAAGCCCACCACTAGAAGAAAAACATTTAAACACTCCAGCATCTCAACCAACTATGGCCTCCATGATCTAGGACAGAACCTGCAATCATAGCTGCATTCTGTAATCTAAATCACGGGTAAAATTTTGCATACCTTTCAAATTTTCCTCTCCAAAATATGGATTTCTCCATCTTCACTGACCACATATTGCTCAAAACAAAGTTAAATTCAATCATAAAACATTTCAGACAACAATATCCAGCACAATTTTGCAGTAGGTTCTTCAAGCACTTGCACTTGATTGATGAGTCAAACAAACCAAGTGACCAATCGTAAAGCATTAACACATCACGTTTTGGAGGGTCAGTTTTAGACAATTCCGTCTTCTTTCAAAATTAACAATATGGGAATGCCCTATGTTGACTTCATTACCAATGTTTCCACATCTAGAAAAAGAGTTATTCCTAAGGGATGCCAGGTGGAAGGCAGTGCAACAAACAATAACGAATGCCTCCTCCTCCGCTTCCTCTACACCCACTGCCTTTTTATCTTCCAGAGATATAAAGCCAAAGCCACATCCGATGGCTACCATCATATGGCTGACCTTGTGCAACATCTTGTTTGGTTCCAACAGATGGGAGGATGACACTTTGATTGGCATTAGCATGAAGCTGAGCAGTTAAGAGAACAGGAGAACCAACATTAAAAATAATAACACTTGGGCCTTAGTTGATTTACCACCGGATAAGGAAGCAATTGGGTGCAAATGTGTTTATAAGGTTAAGTTTAAAGCTGATGGGACTGTAGAGAGGCTTAAAGCAAGACTAGTAGCAAAGGGATACACCCAACAAGAAGGACTAGACTACCATGAGACCTTCTCACCTATGGCTAAACTTGTCACTGTCAGAACCCTCTTTGCTGTAGCAGCAATAAGGGGATTGGGCCTTTTCCAATTTGATGTAAACAATGCATTTTTGCATGGTGAGTTAGATGAGCAGGTGTATATGGAACTTCCTCCTGGTTATTCCAATGATGACAGCAAGAAAGTTTGCAAATTAGAGTTTATATGGATTGAAACAAGCATCACGGCATTGGTACTCTAAGCTTTCTAATTTTATTGTTGAACAATGATTCACAGTCTAAAGTTGATTACAGCTTGTTTACCAAGAGCACTAAAAGTTCATTCACAGCCATTTTGGTATATGTGGATGATATTATAGTGGCTGGTGATTGCATTGGAAGCATTAACTATCTCAAAACCATCCTTCATGAAAAATTCAGAATCAAAGACTTAGGCAAGCTGAAGTTTTTCCTTGGAATTGAGGTGGCCAGGTCTGAAGATGGGATTCATATATGCCAGAGGAAGTATGTTCTGGACATTCTAAGTGACTCAGGCACCATTGGGTCTGCACCTGCTAAAATCCCTATGGATCAAAACATGAAGTTGAGCAAGGAGGAAGGAGAGCTGCTTCCAAAACCAACAATTTACAGAAGGCTAATTGGTCGATTGATATACTTGACAACAACTAGGCCTGATATTTCATATGCAGTCCAGGTATCAAGTCAATTCATGGATAGCCCTCGGGTCCCACATCTACAAATAGCACACAAGATCCTAAGATACATCAAAAGGGCCCCAGGCCAAGGGTTATTTTATCCAAGAAATTCAAAGCTACAGCTACATGGGTACAGTGATTCAGACTAGGGAACTTGTCCTGATAGCAGGAGGTCTGTGACAGGGTATTGTGTGTTAATTGGTGAATCACTAGTGTCTTGGAAGTCCAAGAAACAGCATGTTGTTTCCAGATTATCCTTAGAGGCAGAGTATAGGCTATGGCTAATCTATGTTGTGAATTGACATGGCTCAAATATTTGTTCGAGGACTTACAAGTTGAACATTTCCAAGCTACTTTCCTATACTGTGATAACAAGTCTGCTTTATACATAGCCACCAACCCTATCTTCCATGAAAGAACCAAGCATATAGAGCTTGATTGCCACCTAATTCAAGACAAGATACAAGAAGGAAGCGTTGTCACAAAACATGTATCTAGTAAATCACAAATGGTAGACATACTTACCAAAGCTTTAGACTCCCAAAGCTTCTATTCTTGCATGCTCCAGATGGGAGTAGCAGATATCTACTCTCCATCTTGCGGGGGACTGTTGAAGAGCAATGGAGCTGCTGAGTTGGAAAGGAAAGAACACAGTCACTCTCACGCACATCAACACTGGATGGCAAGTCAGCGGAGAGGAGAAAAAGGACGAACCAAGGGGAATGAGAGAAGAAAATTCTGAAGCATGAAGTTTTGTTTTATATGCACAGCTCTGTCCTTTGTCTGTCATCTGCTCCTTTTTCATTTCTGTAAAAACAAAGTTGGTTAGTAGTGCGCATATCAGTGCTCTTTTGTATGCTAGTGATATTCATGTAATGCTATAAATAGACACACTCTATACAGACATAAATATAGAAGGAAATATAGAAATCTAATCCTTTCCAAACCTCCTCCATTGTTTTGCTCTTGGTGATTTACATACACTGTTTTTACATTTCTTACATTGGTTGCCAATGCTTGAACTAAAGGGTAACTCAAAGCATACCCGGCACCACCAAATGCCATTGCAAAACAAGAAATCAAAGTTAGACTTGACACACTCTGAATCTGACCCAATATAGTAGTATTTAGAATGGTTGTACTTGGCTAGAACCTCAACTAAGTTATCCACAAACAGGACAGTATCATTGTCTGCCATTACATACCATCTCACATCTTCATCTCCCTGTCTAAATGTCTTCATTATTGTGCGTACTATTCAAACTTGAATCGGCCTCACAATTTTCGGGTATAATTTCAGTTTATTGATGTTTTCATTGACACGAGAAGGAGGAAAATTTGAAGGCCTTGGAACTCCAGCGTGGGTGCCCTGTCTAGGAAAAGATATCCCCGGATGAGGTTTGGTCGCCACCAAGCTTCAATGTATGGTTTCCTGTACTTCCATGTGTTCATGGAACCAACTATGCCAAACACAACGTGGCTGATGTTGGTAGGAGAATTGGTGGTAATGGGAGTTAAGGGAGGACATTTATGCTTTATGGTTGATAAGAGATCGGAAGGTTGGTAATTGGGAGGGCTAAACAAGAAAGTGTAGAACAAAAACAAGACTAGACCTGAAATAGCCAGAGACTTACATAGGGTTCCAAGAGATAAAGGGTTGAGAGTTTGTTGAATGGTGCTCAAGTTAAGAGAAGTTTGAGAAGACCTTGTAAATGGTGGAAAGATATGGATGAGAAAATATGGTAGAATCAACTTAATAAAAGGCAGGTTTCAATTGAAGGTTTAGAAACAGTTTCGAAAGCTTCAAGTACTTTTAAAGTCAATGATTATGTTTCAAGATTGAAAATAAATGTGATTTTGCTTACTTTTGAACCTTATTCTCAGGTTATGTTATGGATTTTGTGAGAAAGTGTAGTATCAAGTCCTTCAAGGCAAGCATGCATGCATTCAGCTTTTTTAAATGGAGTTATGCAGAGGAGGTTGCAGGATCTTAAGGAGAACTCATGAACAAGTCCTTGCAATTTTCATGCCATAGCCATACATACATGTTAGCTTAGCTTGGCCAGCTATTACATTGACACAATTTTGTTCGACTGCTGAACCTTTAGCCAAAATTTGCAAGCTTTATTATTCTTGGAAATAAAGCAAAGTTGAGCCAGTTTCCAAAAACCTGCAAATGTCACATGATTTATAGAAATCATTAATCGAAAGCTTTATCTTTCTTTTTACTTCACACAAAACAGGCCAAGATGTTGGGCACTTTGCATTGCATGAGATTGGTATAGAAAGCATTAATCGATGTCATTTTCTATCCAAACTTGTAAAGTACTGAGTATTGTCTTTAATTTCCTCAAGAAAATGAAGTGTTGTAGAGGAAGAAAATGAATATTTATTGCTATTACATTTCAAAATATATATACCATATGGTTAAGGCAAAACTATCAGTTTGTAAGGCTTATTATGATTTGTTCAAAGTCATTGATTCAATGGAAACAAGATTCAACGAACTTGATAAAGATGCAGTTCCTTTCCTTTTTAAGACTATTTGAACTACACACAGTAGAATCAATTTGCATATTCAAACTTTTAATACCAATACAACATACCAATTTGATATGTCATTTCATCGTAATTAAAAATTTTCTGAATACCAATTTAATTCATGCAATTTACAAATTACTAAGCAAAAAAATATTGTATAAAATCATGCAAAGGAAGTGAGGAGGCAAAGAAATAATAGGCCAACAAATAACAAACACTGTCTATCTTCTACTTGTCATCATCATCTGCTGACATTCAGCTCTTCTAATTCCATATTATGCATAAATGCACTCTCCATATGGGGGATAGAACAATAAGAAAAGGAGCAAAAAAAAAAAAAATAGTTATATCCCCCAAGGCCCCTTCCACTATGACACTACTCAGTGCGTTTCAGAAAATAAGTAAATACCATCTCCAATCCGCATTCATTCGGGATAGAGGTATTTTTTATAATATGGCTCTTGCACAGAAGCTAGTTAAGTATTAATCGGAAGGTAAGGGGAAGAAATGTTATGCCAAAAATCGATATGGCCAAGGCTTATGATCGGGTAAATTGGCAATTTTTAATAGAGGTGTTGAAAAGATTGGGATTTTCAGAAAAATGGAGGAATCTGATTTTTAATTGTATTTCTTCTCCATTTTATTCAGTGATGTTGAATGGTTGTACCAGGGGATTTTTTAAGTCTTCTCGAGGACTTTGGCAAGGTGACCCTCTATCACCTTATTTGTTTATTTTATCAGAGGGAGTGTTGTCGCAGATGCTGCATAAGGAGTTTCAGTTGGGAAGGATCAAGCCATTTAATCCCAATGGAGGAATCATGATTAGTTACTTGTTGTATGTATATGATCTCTTCATTTTTGTTATGGTGGCAAGGCATCTTTTCGGAAGTTAATGGAAGTGCTGCACAAATATGAACATATGTCAGGTCAGTTGATGAGTCCTCAAAAATCTTTCTTGTTTTTCTCTAAACATGTCTTGGTAGATAGAAAATAGGTTTTAAAACGTTTGTCTGGCTTTGAGGAAGGTGTTTGGCCGTGTACATATTTGGGAATTCCTTTGCATGTGGGGCAAATGAGAGTACGGATGACAATGGGTGGAAGTTGGTGTTGTTAAAAAGTAAAAAAAAAAAATAGCAGGTTAGAAAAGCAAATTCCTTTCTTTAGGAGGTAAAATTATTCTGATCAAACATATTCTGAACAGTATGCCCATCCATATCCATATGCTTTCAGTGTTGAATTTGCCAAAAGGGGTTATGTTAGAGATTAAAAAAAATTTCTCCAATTTTTTATGGGATTCTTCTATGGAAAATAAAAAGTGGAAGTAGATTTCTTGGAGGAATATTTATTTACCGGTGGAGGAAGGTGGACTTGGAATAAGGGATGTTGTGGAGGTTCAAAATTCTTTGCTTATGAAATTCGCCTGGAAATTAATTATGGGAGGTTCTCTATGGTCGGATCTGTTTTTCAGCCAAATATGTGTGTAATTCACACATTTCTTCAGTTATGTCCTTGGGGAAAGGAACTCGATTTTGAAAAGGGTTCATTCGATTAATGCCAACTATGTTATGTAATTCGAGATGGAAGATTCAGAATGGGGAGGTAAATTTTTGATATGACAACTGGTTGGGAGATGGGCCATGGGCGGAGGAGCATTCGGTGGTTGGGGATAGGAGTTTGAAGCCGTGTGAGGTGACGGATGACAATGGGTGGAAGTTGGTGTTATTAAGATCTCTTGTTGAAGAATCTATGGTGGCTACCATTTTACAGGCGAGGGTGAGTTTAAGGGAGGGGGAAGATGTGTGTTTGGGAGCATTCCGTGGATGGGAAATTCACAACGAAATCGGCCTGGAATTTAATTCGAAAATGTGGGATTGTTTGTCCATGGAGGAAGTGGCTATGGCAGGAGTATGTGCTGGCAAAAATGTCTTTCATGTGTTGGAAGGCTTGAAGGAAAGCCTTGCATGTGGATGCTGTGATTCAACAGCTTGGAACTCCAATTGCTTCAAATTGTTGCTGTTGCGTTGAGGCTAAAGTGGATCAGGTAGCCATATATATATATATATATATATATATATATATATATTAAATCATGTGCTATGAAGGAGTAATGAATTTCTGGTGGGGTCGTGCGACTAGTTCCTCTCAGGTAGGCTGGATTCGAGGGATCATTCCAATTATTATTTCGTGGACTTTTTGGAGATTTCGATGTACAACTCGGATGGAAAATATACACTATGATTGAGGGAGTATTATTTGGGCTGTGAAAGTGACGTTGATAGAAGCTACTAGCAAGTTGTGGCATTTCAGAAAAATGGGAAATAAGAATGTACGAGTGATGCAGGAATTAAATTGTCCCATTGTTCCACTCCGTGTAATAGTGCTGAGAATGATAAAATGGCAGGCGCCGGATGTGGGAAGGTTAACGCTAAACGTGGGTGGTGGGTCTCGTGGCAACCCGAGGATGTCTGGTGGTGGAGGTGTTATTCGGGATGTACAAGGAGAAGTATTGGCAGGATTTGCTCACTTTTATGGCTAAGTGACGAACACAATTACAGAGTGTCGTGCTTTACTTGATGGGTTACGGCTGCGTCATACGATTGGTTTGAGGGATTTTTTGGTGGAGTCCTATTCTTCGGTAGTGGTTGGATGGCTTAATTCGGATATTTGTAAATATTGGTATTTATGGGATTTCTGGGAGGAAGTAAAAATGCTTGTTTGTTTGCTTAAGGTTCGATTTCGACATATTTTTAGAGAAGCTAATATGGTTGTGGATTTTCTGGCTAAAAAAGGGACAAAAGGAAGGACTATAGATTTCATGGGTGAAGATTATGTCAAAGGAAAATTTCGGGGTTTAGTGCGCCTAAATAAATTGGGGATTTCATATATTCGAACTTCATGTAAAGTTTATTTTCATCCACGCTGTATTCATGGTTGTTCCTTTGCCTTAGTGAGGGTTTTTATAATAAGAGGCAGAGACCTCGTCTTTTAGTTGAAAAAAAAAATCTATAATATTACAATGAAAAAAGCATTATATGTGCACTACTAGCAGTCAAACTTTAAACTATTTTGCTAGGCAAGAGGCTTTTTTCAATCGGTAAACAACTAAGCAAGAGACATTTTACATCCAATCTGTATAGGCTTTCCACTTGCATGATCACCCGTTCTCATTCAATACAGCTAAAAACAGAGTCAAGGCATTCTCTGTAATTTTCAAAGCAACTTCCAAAGCCAACAATTATGTGAAAGACGTCATAAAAAGGTGTGGGTGGCTGAGGCCATTGTATTATAAAGTGGTGTCATTAAATTATCAAATTCTTAGAGAAACAAATGCCTTTAAACAAGGAGGAGGAGGATACGTAAAGGGGTCATATAGAGTCACTAACAAGTATCACAGTGAAAAGTCACCATAAGGTAATTACCGTAATTTAATACTTTTTTATAAGTGCCCTAAATTAATATTTTAATTCTATAACACGTTCTAATTCATTCAATACAGTTAAAAGTAAATGCACATACCAAAAGGAATATTAAACATAGACTTTCACAGATATATAAGAAACATATAAACTTACACAGATATAAATACATGTGGGTGGGTGCATTTATGTATGTATAATAATCAGTGCGTGTGTATTGTATTGCACTTAAAGTTGGGTACTCCATCAACAGATGTGACAATCATGACAATAATCAGAAGAGCTGTGAGAAAAGGTTTTAATGTTATGGATGGAAGGTATGCTGGAGTGGAAGATTGGCAGTCTCGCTACGAGGAGTGGGCAAGGTGCAGTATGAAGGGAGTTTGCTTGCGGTTTATAAGACAGGAGAGGAAGACAGAAATGGAAGGTCGTTGAGGGCAGTTACTTGTATGCGAGCAATGAAGCACGACGTCGTATGATGTAAAAGTAGTTTCAGTCTTTAATAGAACGTTGTCGTTTAATGCTTTTCCTTTTATTAATTGTAGACGCAGTCGTTTCATTTACAAGAAACACAATAAGTGTTGCTTAAACACTGTCGTTTGGGTCAAATGAACACTATAAATAGCAGACGTTGGAGGGAAAATAGCCAACGAACAATTCATTCTGTTACAGACGTTTCTCTTCCCTCTTTTCCTTCATTCTTCTTTCCTTCCTCATATCTGGAGAGTGACTTCTCGAATAGGTCAAGTTTGGGTCCATTACAGTTGGTATCAGCCATGGCAGAAGGAACGCGATCGTATGCTCAAATAGTGGATTCAATGAATCACTTACGGCAACAACAAGAACGTCAGCAGAAGCAGATCGAAGATGCGATTTGCTTATTGTTAAAGCAGCAAGAGGCGGCGCGATTGGAAAGAGAAACACAAGACAAAAAATTTCAAGAGGTTTTACAACAAATCTCTAAGATTTCTTGTCAAGATTCTGAAGATCCTGGTAATAGACGTCTAGATAATCAAGATCAACACCTGAGGCACAGACATGAAGATATGGAGGATGATACGGGGGACGTGAACCAAAGAGAACTAGTGAACAGAGGCTTTGTCAAAGGTATTAAATTGGATTTTCCTAGATTTCGTGGTGGTAATCCATCACCATGGATCTATCGTGCGAACCAGTACTTCCTGTATCACCAGATTCCTCCTGGCCAACGTATTTTCATTGCTTCTTTCCACATGGATGATGAAGCCTTGATCTGGTTCCAGGATGCTAGTGAGGCAGGAACCTTTCTCTCTTGGGAGGACTTCGTCAAGGCTGTTCAGATCCGTTTTGGATCTACTCCATACGATGATCCTATGGAGTCACTTACTCGACTCAAACAGGTTAGTACAGTTAATGATTACAAATCTGAGTTTGAGATCCTTTCCAATCGTATTAGAGGCTTGTTTGAGAAAAACAAGTTGAGCTGTTTTTTAAGTGGCTTACGAGATGAGATCAGATTACCTGTGAGGATGTTGAATCCTTTATCCTTGAATGATGCCTTTGGTTTAGCCAAAATTCAGGAACAGTATGTGGTGAGTATAAGGAGACCTTGGCGAAATTCACTTACTGATTCGAGTAAGTTTAGTCCAGAGTCGAATGTGTTAAAGTCTGGACAAACTCCTTCACTATTAGGAGCACCACGGGTTTCTCCTTTACCTAGGCTTCCTTATCATAAGGTTTCTGATTCTCAGATGGTGGAAAGACGTAAAAAAGGCCTTTGCTATTTCTGTGATGATAAATGGCAACCAGGTCATAAATGTGCAAGGCCAAAGTTATTTTTACTAGAAGGTATGGACTTTGGTGAGTCAAGTGGTGAAGAAAATGTTGATGCTGCGGGTGAGTTAGTTGTTGAACCTGTGGAAAGGGAAGCTGAGATAGCTTCTATTTCATTACAGTCTATGGTAGGTGGTGGAGGACCTAAGACCATGAGACTTATGGCTTGTATTGGCAAGAAGAAGTTGATAATTTTAATTGACACTGGTAGCACACATAATTTTGTGGACACTGTGGCTGCTGCTCGATGTAAATTGCATGTACAACTTGACCAGACTATTAGTGTTAAAGTGGCTAATGGTCAAATCATTGAGAGCACTGGTAAGTGTCTGGCTGTGCCCTTGTCAATTCAGGGCATACCTTTCACAGTTGATTTCCTTACACTTTCCTTGGGGGGATGTGATGCGGTTCTTGGAATCCAGTGGCTTTCCACCTTGAGTCCTGTTCTCTGGGACTTTGTCAATATGAGTATGCAGTTTCAATGTAATGGTCAGGAAATTTCCTTAAGAGGTTTGACAGTACCTCAGTCAAATCTTATTGATGATGAGGAGTCCTTTGAGACTTTTGGTTGTGGAGGTAAAGGCATTTTCCTGCAGATAGTGGTTTGTAGTTCCATTGAGCCTCCATCATTGCAGAATGTACAAGTACAGCAACTTCTGCAGCAGTATAAGGAGGTTTTTAGTGAACCTACTGGATTGCCACCCAATAGGTCTCATGACCACAAGATCAATTTGAAACAAGACATTTCTGCTATCAGTGTTAGACCTTACAGATATCCTTTCTACCAAAAAACAGAAATTGAAAAAATTGTTAAGGAGCTCTTGAATTCCGGGGTTATTAGGCCAAGTCAGTCACCCTTCTCTTCTCCTGTGTTGCTAGTCAAGAAGTCTGATGGCACATGGAGGATGTGTATTGACTATAGAGCCTTAAATGAAGCCACTATTAAAGACAAGTACCCCATTCCTGTTGTGGATGAGCTCTTGGATGAACTTTCTGGTTCAACAATTTTTTCTAAATTGGATCTTAGAGCTGGTTATCATCAGATACGTATGAGAGATGAGGATATTTCTAAGACTGCCTTCAGAACTCATGAAGGGCATTATGAATTTCTTGTAATGCCCTTTGGCCTCACCAATGCCCCTTCAACATTTCAGGGCCTTATGAATGAAGTTTTCAAGCCATTCCTCCGACAGTTTGTCATTGTTTTCTTTGATGACATACTGGTTTACAGTAGTGACATGTCTTCTCATTTGGACCATCTCTCAACTGTTTTACAAACCTTACAGCACCATCAACTGTATGCTAAGCAGTCGAAGTGTAAGTTTGCATGTCAAGAGATTGAATATTTGGGCCATCTGATTTCCAAGGAGGGAGTGAAGGCAGATCCTAAAAAATTGGAGTCTATGGTCACTTGGCCAATACCAAAAAATCTCAAGGCATTAAGGGGTTTCTTAGGCTTGACAGGCTACTACAGAAAGTTCATTAGGGGTTATGGTCAGATTGCTGCCCCTTTGACTTCCTTGTTGAAAAAAGATGCCTTTGTGTGGACAGATTCAGCTACCAACTCTTTTAATGCACTGAAAGCTGTTGTCACTAGCCCTCCTGTTCTTGCCTTACCTGACTTCACCAAAGCATTTGTTATTGAGTGTGATGCCTGTGCAACTGGCATAGGAGCAGTTTTGATGCAAGACCAAAGGCCCTTAGCTTTTTTCAGTCAAGCTTTGAAAGGGAAAAACTTAACTCTTTCCACTTATGAGAAAGAACTTCTAGCCCTCATGCTAGCTGTTAAGAAATGGAAGCCATATCTTTTGGGAAGTGCTTTTGTGATCAAAACTGATCACCATAGCCTCAAATATCTGCTTGAGCAGAAGATTGGCACTGTTGCTCAGCAAAGATGGCTTTCTAAGCTTCTTGGTTATGAATTTTCTATTGAGTATAAGCAAGGGGTGGAAAACAAGGTGGCTGATGCTTTGTCTCGTAAGGATCAGGTGGATGCAATTGCAGAATTGGCAGCATTGTCATTTCCTACACCTACATGGCTCTCAGAATTGAAAGAAGCTTATGCTACAAATCAGGCCACACAGAAGCTAGTCACTGCATTACAACTTGACCCTACTTCTCATTCTACATTTAAACTGAGGCAGGGTATCTTGTTTAAAAAAGACAGAATTTATGTGCCAGATTCCTTGCCTTTGAAACAACAGATTTTGAGCTACTTGCATTCTAGTCCTGCTGCTGGCCATTCTGGCTTCCACAAATGTGTGCACAGAGCAAGATTGGAATTTTATTGGCCTGGTCTCAAACATGATGTTAAGCAGTTCATTCGAGACTGTGACATATGTCAAAGAAACAAGGTCCAGAATGTTCTCCCAGCAGGGTTTTTACAACCCTTACCTATTCCTGATCAAATATGGACTGATCTTTCAATGGATTTTGTTGAAGGATTGCCCATTTCGAAAGGATATTCTGTCATTATGGTGGTAGTAGACAGATTATCAAAATATGCTCATTTTATGCCTTTAAAGCATCCATTTACAGCTACCCAAGTAGCCTCATTGTTCTTCAATAATGTTTTTAAGTTACATGGGTTGCCAAAAACCATTGTTTCTGATCGTGGCTCAACATTTACTCGTTCTTTTTGGAGGGAACTTTTCAAGCTACAGGGAGTTAATCTTTCTTATTCATCAGCTTATCACCCTCAAAGTGATGGCCAAACAGAAGCTGTCAACAAATGTCTTGAACATTTTTTGAGGTCTTTCTCTGGTGACAAACCAAAGCTGTGGGTGGATTGGCTTTCATTAGCTGAGTGGTGGTATAACTCCAGCTTTCATACTTCCACAAAGCTGACTCCATTTGAAGCTGTGTATGGGGTTCCTCCAACTAAACTGCAGGCTTATATTCCTGGTTTGACTTCTAATAAGACAGTGGACTAGCTCTTGCAAACTCGGGAACAGATTCTCCTTACACTCAAATCTAACTTGTCATTGGCTCAAGATAGAATGAAGTTTTATTATGACAAACACAGAACTGACAGGGAATTTTCTGTGGGGGATTGGGTTTATCTTAAACTTCAGCCCTATAGACAGCAATCTGTGGCACTCAGAAGAAACCTTAAACTTTCACCTCGATATTTTGGCCCATTTCAGATCACTCATCGAATTGGCAAAGTAGCATATCGTTTATGCTTACCTTCAGATTCACTTATACACCCAGTTTTTCATGTTTCTGTTTTGAAGAAAAAGATTGGGGATCAATTTACGCCTATCTCCTCCTTACCTCCTGTGGACTTGCAAGGAGAGTTAAGGCCTCAGCCTGAGAAGATCTTGGAGAGAAGAAGTGTCAAGAAAGATAATAGAGCATTGGTGGAAGTCTTGATCCAATGGGAAGGCGCTGGAGTGGAAGATTGTACATGGGAACCTTACTGGCAGCTTCGTCAGCAATTTCCCCACCTTGTGGGCAAGGTGCTTTAAAGGGGGAGGGTGTGTTATGGATGGAAGGTATGCTGGAGTGGAAGATTGGCAGTCTCGCTACGAGGAGTGGGCAAGGTGCAGTATGAAGGGAGTTTGCTTGCGGTTTATAAGACAGGAGAGGAAGACAGAAATGGAAGGTCGTTGAGGGCAGTTACTTGTATGCGAGCAATGAAGCACGACGTCGTATGATGTAAAAGTAGTTTCAGTCTTTAATAGAACGTTGTCGTTTAATGCTTTTCCTTTTATTAATTGTAGACGCAGTCGTTTCATTTACAAGAAACACAATAAGTGTTGCTTAAACACTGTCGTTTGGGTCAAATGAACACTATAAATAGCAGACGTTGGAGGGAAAATAGCCAACGAACAATTCATTCTGTTACAGACGTTTCTCTTCCCTCTTTTCCTTCATTCTTCTTTCCTTCCTCATATCTGGAGAGTGACTTCTCGAATAGGTCAAGTTTGGGTCCATTACATTTAATCAGTGCGTGTGTGCTTGATGTTAATCACGTCAGAGCTCGTTTAGCACACTTAGAAAAATTCTACAACATCACTGAGTGATGATTGCTGCCAAAGAATATATGGAGTTTTTAAATAATAGTTTCTGGAGAGAGAGAGAGTGGGGGACAACGTCTTCATTGCTCTCTAATTTTCAGTCAGTCCCTTTCAGAGCTTATGTAATGCGTAGAATCTTACCCACTTCTTTCCTCTTCTTTTTCTTTTCTTAAAACATGAATAGTATAGCAAGTCTCCTCGAAGTTCATTAAATTACCTTTTTAGTTGCAATTTTAGTGATTAAAGAGCAGAACGCATACATTAGCAGTTACAAAAGAGAACATGTAGCAGTTGTGAGATGAGTGTATCTGGTGTTTTTCTTTTTTAATAGCATCGGGTGTCCGAGAACAAAGTCCCGACTAATCCTAGACGTGAATAGGTTCTCGGCAAGGAGTTTTCCGAAGTGCACCTCGAATAATTCAAGGGTATCTAGTTTAATATAAACTCAGTCCTAAACAAGTATAATGCCTGCAGGCATTTTACAAAGCTCAAACCTGATTGCTCTACTACTACATTTACCTATTAAAAAAGTATTGCATAAAGAAATTGCAGAAAATAGCCCTTAGAAAAAAAAATATATATGAGATCATAGTTTTGTATTCACACCTGACCATTTCTGCATATAGAACTTGGACATAAATTGAATTCGGTTTCGTCAAAATAAGCACAGTTTGTGGGTGTGATTCCACACCTCAGAGAGATCTGAAAGAAAAATGAGGTTTCAATTAGAAAAAAGATGAACGACCCCAAAATTCTATTCATTAGTATGTTCATTAGTTTGTGGGTGGACAGGAACCCCTTGTTATCCCCAAGCAGAAATAAGGCAGCAATAGACATGGTTCAACTTCACAGGGAAGTGATCTTTAGACCTGGTCATGCCAAGCGCTATTCCCACTTCTATGAAGACACCAATGAACTATTCTAACAGTCATTCAAAGAGTGCTAGCAGAGTTGAGAAAAGAGGTGTAAAGGTGAGCAAATAGATACACTAGTGGCAAAAGCCTGTGAGCAAATAGATGGATCAGTGGCAAATGCCACTACTTTGACATGTTAAATTAGTGGCAGAACCACAGCCTCTTACATAGAGAATAGTTGTGTACCTGTTTACTGCTTCTTTCTGCAGTTGTTATATTCCCTCTTTCAAAAGAGACAATTTCATGTTTGTGCTGATCACTTTATTCACCTTTGCAGCACCATGAAAGTTTAAATGAAGCCTGTCTCATAAATATAATTATATTATAGTTCAATCCTGAGATTGGAGGCATTAGTTGTGTTGCAATATTGTTGATTACTATCAAATAATTTTTACATCTATATGACCATGGAATAAGGGAGAGAAAATGAATAACTAAATTAAGTCTAATAAAATAAGAATAAAAACATAAATATTATTACCACAATGAAAAAGTAGAGTAGGTTAAACATTCTCCACAGAATCTACAGAGCTTAAGGCACATTGAGAAATAGTAATAAATAATAGAGTCATGCTAGGCTGCCGCCCAGCAATGCTCGATGGGCGTGCCGCCTAGCACAAATGTGGCTTTTTATTTTTTTTCTTCTTTTTTTCATATTTTTTTAACATATTTAACTATTTTTGTTTTAAAAAAAAATCAATACAATAAAGACACTTCCTTAATCATTAAATAAAAAAAATTAAAAACAAATTAAATATATGAGCGGTTAAAGTGAGGGGACAAACTCAGACAGCATACTAGCATTTTTCTAAATAATAACTAGACTAACAGATATCAGAATAAAATTATGCATTCCAAAACAAACGGCATATTAGAACTCATTAGCTGTGGGAGTACTGAGAAACTACCTTAAACTACCTTTCTGACCATCTTCGAATCGAAATTAGTTATCCCATCTCGAAGAACATCATGCGAGCAAAGTCCATTCCACCCGCAGCACTTCTCAAATTGCTCATTTGCTTCACTGCACCACATTGGTTAGTTGACCAAGTTCCCCATTCTTGCATCATCAACTGCACTATCATGCTCTGTAGCACAAGCCAGAAAATTCCTTGAATAAGGGGAGGTTATAAATTTAACCCAAATGTGATGGAAAAATTAGAGCATCAAAAAGTATCCAGTGCCCTGTAGCACAAGGCTTCAGGCTGCTTGATCCGACTATAGCATGTTTTGGAAATATTGGTGGATAATGAATGCAATGCTTTAATTTTTTTATTATTTTATAGATAATTGAAAATGGTGTATATTGAAAGATTTTGAATTTTTTACATTAAATAAGCAAATAAATGGCATTGAAGAGGGGTACTAAATAAATTAAAAAAAATAAAATGGTAAAAGAATTTAAAAAAAAAACTTAAAAGAATAATGTTGAGGTGTTAATATTTTGTCAAAATAAAAATATTTGTTAGATAGAAACTAATCGTTCCCAATTTTGTAAAAAAAACTCTGACACGTTAGTTTTAGCTTACATAGACACATAAGACAATATCAAAGTATAACACGTCATTTTTAGAAGAGGGACGGTACCTCTACTTATATTACTCATCCTCACTTGTGATGGAGGAAAACTATGATTACATAAGAAAGCTTGGGGGTATAAAAACTCCAAACTTCTTGAATTCATTGGCTCTTGTCCATCCGTAAACTTCTTGCATTTTTCATGCCATACAAACATGATACATGTTAGCTAGCTTGTCCAGCAATTACATTGACACCAAATATTTGTGAAGCTAGCGTAAAAAATTACACATGATCCAAAACCTGCTTAGAAAAGTTTATTTCAATTGGAGAAATACAAAACAAAAGGTTCACTTGTGTTTGACTGCTGAGTTGAGATGAGATAAAATTTGAAAGTTGAATAAAATATTGTCAAAATTTTATTTTTGTTTTAGAATTTGAAAAAATTGAATTATTTATCGTATTTTGTATGGAAGTTTTGAAAAATTGTAATAGTTAGATGAGATGAGTTAAAATGAGATTTCATCACATTATTTGAAGGAATTATTGGTTATTTTCCGATATAAAAATAGTCCAAAATTTGTTGAGCCAGTTTCAAAAAGCTTGCAAATGTCACATGATTTATGCTTTTTACTTCATACAAAACAGGCCATGATGTTGGGTATTTTGTGGTTGCATGAGATAGGTATAAAAAGCATTAAACCACGTCGCTTTCGATCCAAACTTTGTAATTGAGTATTGTTTTTTCCTCAAGTATCTAACTAACTCCCCAAAATTCATCATGTTTATCATTTAGTTCCTGAAAAGGTTGCTTAAGTTTATAAATTTATCTCTCATTAAGCATTAATTCGTCAGAGATATTTCGTCGGTGTTAATTATTATAAGTTTTTATTAAACAGTTTGCTGTTTATACTCCACAGCATGGAACCCTCTTTCCTTACTCTGCTCACATGTCTCTGCATCAATGCCAACAAAACACAGGCCCCTCTCTACTGATTACTCTACTCACATTTCCTCTGCATCAATCCCAACAAAACACAGGCCCCACACTTAAATATCATTTATCACCACAGCCACTCAAAAAACTGTAGCATCTCCATTCAACTGCACGCAGCAAGTACTCTGTGTAACGCCCTGTTACCGGAAGTCCGGAGAGTTAGCTCTTAATGCTTAAAATTAACTTAAATAACACAACTATAAACTCCAGAAAATCCCATAAAATATAAATACACTTAATCAACCCAAAAATCTAAATTCCTCCATGGCGACAATAAAGAAATCCCCAATAACATAAATTAGAAATTTTCCAAAAGCTCGAAACCATCCTCAACTCATTAAATCAAATACCCGAAAAATAAATCAGTTTACTAACTACGACTCTCAAATAAGCATTTGTACCCTCAGGCACTTATTCCACTACGATCATTACACCTTGCTAAACTTTCTACTCTTCCTCTCCAGCTGAACCATCACAATTATCTGAAAAATATATGGAGATAAGGGGTGAGTTATCAACAACTCAGTAAGCAAAGAACATATACCAGTGTGTAAACATGAGCATTTACAGAAATCAGAATGCAGAACAAAACATTTTCATTTTCAGAGTGCGGAAGCAGAACATGTTATCAAAATATCAGAGCGAAGATTTGGAAATAATTTCATTAAAAATATTCTTTGGCATAACATAAATGATCATCATCATTATCAGAACATCATATCAGAACAAAGGCCATGTATAACCCCCGTGGTAGGGTTGTGCATCTGCGGATAGCCAAGCAGAACATAAAACACTCTGTCACCAAGGTGTGCACTCAAAACAGAGACCACTACTATAACCCGTGGCAGGGCCGTATCCACTATTATTACCCGTGGTTGGGCCGTATCCACTATTATAACCCGTGGTTGGGCCGTATCCACTATTGTAACCCGTGGTTGGGCCGTATGCCACAATTATCACTCGTGGCAGGGCCGTAACTAAACAGAGCGGAAACAGAATCAAACTCAGAATCAGAGAGTCATGCCAAACGTTTTCAGAAATCACGTCTTATCCAAACAGGGTACAGAACCAAAAATCTTCGGAACAGAACAAAATCATATCACAACATAATTTATGCACAAATTTCATATTCGCTCTCTTTTTCAAAGTTCAGAAACAGAATGTCAAAAATAAGCTCATGTCTACACTAGTCATGATAGAAAATACTTTCTTCTTAAACAGAATCTCATGAGTAATGCAGAACAAATAACTGAGGTAGTTCACATTTCTTTTCATAATAAAACATGCATATTTTCCAAAAAGGACCTCAGCTCATTTTATTTTAAATGCAAAGTCTAGCATGGGAACCCCGCTTACCTGAATTTCTTAGCTTTTCAGAAATTTCCTCAAAATGTCGATAATTAACAATCGTCACCTATCAAATAATCACGTAATTCCCATAAATTTTCAATCAATCACGTATTTCGGTATTTAAGCCTAAACTTATAAAATAACCTATTTAATTCCATAAACCCTCAAAAGCCCAAAATATAACATCCCTTCTTAAAATTGGCAATGTCGATTTAATAACTTCGGCTAAAAACCTTTAAAAGTCTAACTTATTTACTATTGATGTGTAATTATAAAATCTAAAACCGGCTAATATAATTACACCAAAAATATTTTAAATTACACAGCGATCATATAATAAACTAAGTCATTGTAAAAATACAACATTACCGATTATTCCTTTGAAAGAAATAACAATTTAAAGCATTTAAGAAACATTTTTTTATTGACATAAATAAAAGACTTATCTGTCATAAAAAAACCCTTAGTAAAAGTCAACCCAACCAATCCAGAAAAATAAAACCCATTTTAAAACAAAATACATTCAAATCCTATTGGCTTAAGGGCAAAATGGTAATCTCATAAATATCTTCCCTACCCGCAAACCTTACGTAACGGCATGCAAAACTTATAACCATAAATTCCGAAACTCACGAGTGAGGGAAGACGTGCGACAGGGGCTCCCGTGAGGGAAGGAAATCGTGGAGGACCCGAGTTGCGGTGGGCGGAGGCTGTCCCGACAGCAGCGCACTGGAAATAGAGAGGGAGGAAGAGAGATTAACGAGAGAGAGAGACGGAGAGAGAGAAACGAAGAGAGACGGAGAGGCAAATTGAGTTCGGGGGCAGCTTACCAAGTGGAGAGTGACGAACTTGGATGGAAAAGCAGCGCCCAACAATGCACACTGAGCGGCGGCGCTCGGCTGGTTTGCGTCGAATAGTAGCAAACAGAAAAGGAAACACAAAGATACTCTGTTTTCAGAGACAAAAACAGAGGTTCCTTCAATGGCTTGAACGATGGTTTAGGGCGGGACGCGACGGCAGCGTTGAGTCTGATTTGTGGGGTGCTGCTACGAGAAAGATGCTGGCAGCAGCGACTGGATCGTGATGTGGAAGAGTTTGGCAGCGAGACCACCCTTCGGTGGTGGTTGTGCGGTTCTCGTGGGGCTCGGGCAGTGGTTATAGCCTGGTGGTAAGCAAGGCTGCGTGCGTGAATCAAAGATTGGGCGCGGCAGGGTGGTGAACAAGCTAGAGGGCGAGCTCTGTTTGCCAAGAGGGGAAGAAGAAGAAAAAAAAAATATAAACTGGGCTAAGGCTTCGCGTAGGAGGCCAGCGGCGGCAGTATCCTTCGAATACGTACCAATATATAAGTGAGAAACAAGAAAAGAAAACCCTAGATGAAAATAAAAATCAGACGGACGTGGGACGTGCATGAGGGACGTGTGTGTGCATGCATGCCGTGAACAAAAGCGTGCGTGTATGCATGCTGTGCGACGAAAAAAATAAGCCGTGTGAAAAAATACTATAAACGGAAAGAGAAGGAAACGAAACAAAAATATAAAACAAGCGGGGAGAATAAAAATAAAAAATAAATAAATAAATAAACGGCATAAATTTCCAAATAAAAAAAAATTCACAGTCCAACTATACCAATCTTGATCCGGGTGTTACACTCTGGGTGTTGGAACTTCTTGCATTAAGTCCCTCTCTCTCTCTCTCTCTCTCTCCCCTAATTACTCTACTCACATGTGCTCGATCTGCATCAATGCCAACAAAACACAGGCCCCACACTTAAATGTCATTAATTAATCACCACAGCCACACAAAACAACTGGAGCATCTCCATTCTGCTGCATGCAGCAAGTACCCTGGGTATTGGAACTTCTTTCTGTAAGCCTCTCTTTTGATTACGTCTGTTTAAAAATCATGAATGCCTTAATGCTGATTAGTATATCAAATTAGAATATCATATTTGTAAGCCAGTGTGGAGATTAGTATTTTACATTGCTGATAGATTAAAAAGAAATCAAATTTTCAAGCTTGTCTTACCGTTAAATTCTTGATATATCAGTGGTGTAAGAATTTAAGGGCATGCTTGAGTAATGAGATGAGATATTAGTGGTGAATAGTGCTGAAAATTTAATGTTTGAAAAGTAAATTATGAAAAGTTTTGAGATGAGATGAGATGAAATGAGATCGTCTCTATTTCCATCTCATCTCATTCAATCTTATCTCGATATCCAAACATTAAAACATAAACACTTTTCAATTTTAAATTTTTAAATTTTTTATCTAATTATTACTTTATCATTACAATTTTTCCAAACTTGTAAACAAAATACAAGAAATATTTCAACTTTTTCAAATTTCAAAACAAAAATAATGTTAAAAAATTATAATGTTAAAACAAAAATAATGTTACATCCCTTTTCAATTTTCATTTAAGAGATCTTATGTGTGTCTTGAGAAATTAAAAAAAAAAAAGGGCCATTTTCTTTCTTAGAGGAACACATAAGATTATCTATCTATCCACTTGATTAGCATTTAGCAGATGAAACAATAAACTTCATTTTAGTTGCACGTGCAACAATAAAAAGGAAGCTCAAGGGTGCCAAATTACATGGATGAAAATGAATCGGGCTAAATGGTTTTTTTCCACCGAAGGGTGCCAAAAAAATCTTTATCAATAATGAAAGTGCACTGGATAACTTGTATTAGACGTGTGGATGGAATTGTCCTTGGAAAGTAGATGACAAGTCATAGTTTCAGCAGCAGTACTCTGTAGGTCCATCACTTGCCTGCATGGTTAGTATCTCTCTCTCTCTCTCTCTCTCTCTAGTAGGCACTTTCCTTGCAGGTCCATCACATGCAAGGCTTTATTCAATGAAAGTGCACTGGATAACTGGTATTAGACGTGTGGATGGAATTGTCCTGGGAAAGTAGACGATGACAAGGCCTTATTCAATGTTGGTCCCGGCTTGTCCTCTGTATTCAAACTCAAAGCAAACATATCTTCCTTCTATCCCTTTAGTAGTGAGATGATCTCAATAAAATAGCCAGGAAAATAACGTATATAAAATATCTACATGATTACTAAAACATGCACTACCTTTTCAGAGTTGATTAACATTGATCACTCTTTCTCTCTACTTAATTTTCTTGCTAAGGGTTTTTATCATCATTCTTCTTAAGAAAATGTTATGCAAAATGATAGAGATCGAGGGTGTCGGCAGTAGTGTAGGTCCATCAATAATTTCTTTAACGCGTCAAGAAATCAAGCAAGCTGACAACATGCAGAGCATCAAGAGGACACTTCAAAGAAATTGGTGGTTGAATTGGTCTCGGCCAACACCCTCTCTATCATACTTTGTATTAAACTAATTTCTTTAACGCGTTCTTCAACAGTAGTGTAGGTCCTTTGAACATGGATGCTGCCTAAAACTCAGTTGATAAAACTTGCTAAGAACAGTCTGAAAGCAAAAGAATCTGAAATAGATATCATTGTCTAGCATGAAATTCAGTTGATGCATATTCTAGGGATTATGCATAATGCTTGTCTATTCCAGGGATTACACTGAATTAGACAAGCATTATGCATATTACCTTAGAGATAATTAATGAAAAAATTATCATATTTAGAAAAGCTTACTTGCAATGATTGTGAAATCTGGAAAACCAAAAAGTAAAGAAAAACAGGAAAAACCAAAAAAATGCAGTTTTCTCTTCAGAGTTGACAAGTATACTTCTATGAATATTAAGCACCCCTAGAGATTTTAAATACAAGATTATAGAAAAATCCCATGGTTCCTTAGTTTTCTATACGTGTTAACCATCCACTGATCTAGGCCATTCATTTTTTTTGGGTAAGTTACCTGGTGTTAACATTAAATACCACACATACATGGAGTGCCGCCAAATGGAACAATCTAATTTCAAAGTGCATTGCAAATATTTTTGGCTAACATATTGGAAAACTAATGCTTCACGTTTATCATATACTATGTTAATACATTTTTATAAGTGCCCTAAATTAATATTTTAATTCTATAACACGTTCTAATTCATTCAATACAGCTAAAAGTAAATGCACAAACTCAAAGGACTGTTCCATCCCAACCAAGAGTTACCACAAGGTCAACTTTTGTATGCAGGAGCAAAATTTCCTTCTCTGAAAAAGATAAGAAAGTCATATATATAGGGTAAGATTATAAGCATGCAGCAAACGCAATTATAACTAGAAGGAAATAATATCATACAGGAAAACTAATTGGATACTGTATAATTTTCAAGTGACATTCATATGTTGCACAATTATCAAAACAGATTTGACTTTTATATCCATGAAAAATTTCCACTTAATTATCAGTGGTGGTCAAAACCACAAGCATAGGATAAACCATCCACTTAATTTGGGGGCTAAAACTTGTTATCAGGCCCCTTTATTGGAACATAAGCAATATTAAACATTGACTTTCACAGATATATATATATAAGAACATATAAACTTACACAGATATACAAACATGCGGATGGGTGCATTTATGTATGTATGATAATAATCAGTGTGTGTGTGTGTGTATTGTATTGCGCTTAAAGTTGGGTACACCATCAACAGATGTGACAATTATGACAATAATCAGAAGAGCTGTGCGAAAAGGTTTTAATTATCTATGGTATACAAGGTTTTTCTATACATTGAAACAAGGAATAAACAAAGTTCCATGTTTTATAACAGCTGGTAAAGAAATGTTCCACTGCTCACCATCTTTCCATGTTTGTACAAAACTAAAGTAAGAAGTTCAACTCGCACACGTGGCTCAACATATATGTCCAATTTTTTCTGTTCCCTCAACCATCTGGGAAAGAAGAAAAATAATATAATTTGAATCGAGATGTTTTTTAGAAAGGCAGATCTAAAATTAGACACCAAAATGATACAATAAAGTCTTTTAGCTTATCGAGAGAGAGAGAGAGAGAGAGAGAGAGAGAGATAGCAATAGAAAGACCGATGACATAACCCACCGGTCAGCATGTCAGTTATATGTTAAATTATTTTCAGTGTGTGCTTGATGTTGATCACGTCATTAAATTATTTTCAGTGTGTGCTTGATGTTCATCACATCATTAGCTCGTTTGACTAAGAGGTCTTTAGTTACAATCGTGAAACTCCCATTCGGTGATTTCTTCTGTTCTGCACGTACAAAGACCAATTCATAATTACTGGGCAGGCTTGTGCATGGGTGTGTGTTTGATACACTTGCTGATAGCTCAAGCTTTTCGAATTTAAGGCTCCTAACACAAATTTATGCTAGTTAGATGCATTCAAATGGTCAACAAAGGATTAACAAAAGAAATTACATTACTGAAAGTTTATATGGATGGAAGCCAATCAGATTGACATTTGTTCCAAAAACACATTTAGCTTATCAACATGGAGCACATTTAGAAAAATTCTACAACATCACTGAGTTGTGATTGCTGCCAAAGAATATATGGAGTTTTTAAATAACAATGTCTAAATATGTTTCTGGAGAGAGAGTGGGGGACAACATCCTCATTGCCATCTAATTTTCAGTCAGTCCCTTTAAGAGCTTATGTAATGCGTAGAATCTTATCCAGTTCTTTACTCTTCTTTTTCTTAATAAATGAATAGTACAACAAGTCTCCTCGAAGTTCATTAAATTACCTTTTTAGTAGCAATTTTAGAGATTAAAGAGAAGAACGCATACAGTAGCAGTTACAAAACAGAACTTGTAGTAGTTGTGAGATGAGGGTATCTGTTTTTTTTCTTTTTTAATGGCACCGGGTGTCCGAGAACAAAGTCCTGACTAATCCTGGAGGTGCACGGGCCCTTGGCAATGAGTTTTCCACAAGTGCACTTCGAGTAATTCAAGGGTATCTGGTTTAATATAAACTCAATCCTAAACTAGTATAATGCCTGCAGGCATTTTACAAAGCTCAAATCTGATTGCTCTACCACTACATTTACCTATTAAAAAAATATTGCAAATAAAGAAATTGCAGAAAAAATAGCCCTTAGAAAAAAATATATATGAGATCATAGTTTTGTATTCACAACTGACCATTTCTGCACATACAACTTGGACAGAAATTGAATTTGGTTTGGTCAAAATAAGCACGGTTTGTGGGTGTGATTCCCACCTCAAAGAGATCTGAAAGAAAAATGAGGTTTCAATTAGAAAAAGATGAACGACCCCAAAATTCTGTTCATATTAGTATGTTCATTTATGCCAATTACTGGAAGCCAACACACCCCATGAGGCTTTGATTAGACAATAGATGACAGACTAAAAATTGTGTTACAACACCCCCCCCCCCCCGGGCCAAAAAAAAAAAAATCAGTCTCATATATCACGCTAGGTATCCTCCATATTTTTTTATATAGGTAAGTATCCTCCATATTTTTAAGGTAAGACAAATCAATCTATAAAATATTGTTAACTTGAGTGTACAATTTTTATAAATTTACTAATTGCTTGATACAAAAATAGGTATATAATGAAACTTATATGCTATAATAAAATGGGTGGGGTCGAGGCTTTACTTTCCCTAATGGTGGGGACAGGAACCCCTTGTTATCCCCAAGCAAAAATAAGGCAGTTATAGGCATGGTTCAACTTCACAGGGAAGGGATCTTTAGACCCGGCCCTGCCACGCATTATTCCCACTTCTATGAACTATTATAACAGTCACTCAAAGAGTGCCATGCAGAGTTGAGAAAAGAGTGTAAAGGTGAGCAAATAGATAGATCAGTTGCAAAAGCCGCTGCTTTGACATGTTAAATTAGTGGTAGAACCACAGCCTCTTACATACAGAACCACAGCCTCTTACATACAGAATAGTTGTGTACCTGCTTACTGCTTTGTTCTACAGTTGTTAAATTCCCTCTTTCAAAAGAGACAATGTCATGTTTGTGCTGATCACTTTGTTGGCCTTTGCAGCACCATGAAAGTTTAAATGAAGCCTGTCTCAGAAACATAATTATATTATAGTTCAATACTGAGATTGGAGGCGTTAGTTGTGCTGCAATATTGTTGATTACAATCAAATCATTTTTACATTTATATGACCATGGAATAAGGGAGAGAAAATGAATAACTAAATTAACTCTAATAAATAAGAACAAAAACATAAATATTATTACCACCATGAAAAAGTATATTAGGTTAAACATTCTCCAGAGAGTCCACAGAGCTTAAGGCACATTGAGAAATAGTAATAAATAATAACTGGACTAACAGATATCATAATAAAATTATGCATTCCAAAACAAACGGTATATTATAAAAAGCCAGGACTCATTAGCTGGGGAAGTACTGAGAAACTACCTTTCTGACCATCTTAGAATCAAAATCAGTTTCCCCATCTCGAAGAACTTCATGCGAGCAAAGTCGATCCATACCTGCAGCACTTTTCAAATTGCTCATTTGCTTCACTGCACCACACTGGTTGGTTGACCAAGTTCCCCATTCTTGCATCATCAACATCACTACCATGCTCTGTAGCACAAGCCAGAAAATTCCTTGAATAAGGAGAGAGGTTATAAATTTAACCAAAATGTGATGAAAAAATCAGTACATCAAAAAGTATCCAGTGAACTAGACACAGAGAAAGAGAGGGAAATTTTTACTTTTTTTATAAGTAAGAAGTAATTGTATTGATAAAGATAGGCACAGCCCAAGTACATTGGAGGTATACATAAGAGGTATACATCCAAGTTTTCACTAATTGGTTAGGTACAATAGAAGAATCAAGATGCCAAAGGCCTAAAAAATTCTCTTCAGCACAAAAGAGAATTCAACTTTCTCTAAGCAGGATAAATTCTCCAAATGAAACAGAACAAGAAAGGAGCATTTCCAGAAAATCTTAATGAAGGATAATAATGTGTGGGAAAAAGGAGAAAAAAAAAACTCTCCTCAACAACTCTGGATAAGAAAGATCTCCTACACTAATTGAGAAATTAGTTTCCATATAATTCCGAGAATAGTACAGGACTGGCAAATTTGGCAAAACAAGAAACATTTGGAAGATATAACTCGGATATGATAAAGATACATGTAGGCATATGATAGCCTAAATTACATAGGAAGAATAAATGGAAAGCCAAAACTTAATACGATACAAGGAAAGAAATTTGGAACTGGAATGATGTCTGGTGCATTAAAGATGATAGCCTGAGTCGGAGAAAGGGATGGAAAAATAAGCTATATATGGACATATTAAAAACAACACAAGAATATGTAATTAAATTCTGCTATTGCTCAACATTAGAAAACCTTTGCACTCCATTTGCAGATTTCGTGCTCTCTCCAGTTCATATTTACGCTTCCATTCAGCTGCCTCAGCTTGAGCAGAAGCCTTTCCTTCAGCAATAATCTGCCTGATTATTTTGATTGTTACTATCTTAAACGATCGCCACACAAAATTACTCCTGTACAGGTGTTGATCCCCCCGCACTAGCAGAGAGCTTCCGCTGTGTACAGGCATAAATATTAATTACCCTAGCGCTTCTGGATAAGGACGTGATCCGGCCGCCTTTCAACAAATTTTGCATGAAGTTGTCATTGTTAAGACTCAACAGTGCTTCTGATGTAAGTCAATCCAATCCTTCTCTTTGTATTTTTAGAATTCTCATCGGATAAATTATATATCAAGATACAAATTAAGATAACGCGATTTTTCAAAATATTTGTGCGAAAAAAAAAAACCAACAACCACCAAAATTGTGTGAACTATCGATCCTAAAGTATATTTCACCCTCAACCCGGAATTCAACACATGAAATCCGTACTTCCACAAACTGAATCCATCCCACATTCAAAAACTAGGCAACACAAAATCTTAAAAATTACAGCTTGCACAAACTGAACGCACTTTTGACCATCAAACTTTTTTCCCACTGCTTCATTATCACAAAGAGGCAAGGAATATACTGCCAACCCAGCAACCCACAGTCAGAGGAGCTCCATGTTCAACAAGTACTGAAAAAATCTAAATGCCAAGAACACAATCAATCCAAGCTTTAGTGGACACCATAGAAGAATAGACACAATCAACATCTGAGAATCCAAAAGAAGAAGCACAGATAATATACAGAAAAGGAGAGAGTTTTGGTTACAGTGGAGTCGAACTTGCTGGGAGACATGGCTGGCGAATCTATCCAACACCGAAAGAGTAAATTAGATTCCCTTTCTTTCAAACCTCACGAGAACTGTGTGATCTCGAGCAAATTAGCCATTTAAAGGGGAAAACGGGGTTGGAGAAAGACAAAATATTTGAATTCAAAACCTACGGTAAATTCATCTCAATTTATCTCATCTTATTATTATATTTTTTTCAAATTTCCACATAAAATATAATAAATAATTCAATTTTTATTCTATAATTCATAAATTATTTCAATTCACCTCAACACATCTCTAAATCCAAACATCCATCGAAGGTTCGGACCCACAAACAACCGCGTGGCGTAGTCATGGTTAATTAAGGCAACTACAGCAAGCTTTTATCACATGGTGCGTACAGGTCAAACCATCCAACCGCCCAAAGCAAAACGCAAGGCGTCAGTCAGATTTGTTGGACTTTGGCCCCCTCCGGCTTGGCTGTAACGGTCTTCTCAGGTTCTTCTTTTGGACTAGAAGCGTGGAAGTTCGGATTCAGCCGTTACTAATTTACTGATCGCCAGGTATTACTGCTGTACAATGTAATACGTCTACCTCTGCCCGGTGATTGAAGATCCCCTTACCTTGCCAATGTTCTGATGATATACTGGGCGTGTCGAATGCTTAACCAGCGTACTAGCATTGAATTATGAATAATGATAGGTTAGTATCTTATTACTACTTATTTATATATTTTTTTAATTTTTTCTTAGTGATTAAAGATATTAAAAATATATTTAAAATAAAATGATAAAAAAATTAAAAAAACTTATAATACACTTGAGTAGTTGATGGGTAGTAATAAGATAGTAAACCTATAACAACCCTTGAATTATTTATTTGCATGTACATGTATATATTTGTATAATATGACTTTAAATTGGGTTGCATTGAATTTTATTCATATTTAAAAATTTACATAGTTATGAATATTATTTCTACAAATTTAAAAATGCAATGCTTACTTTTCAAATTTTATTTTATTACTTTTTTTCTCTCTCCTCTCCCTCGCTCTCCACCAACAAATAGAATTTTAGAAAAAAAATTCTAATGAGTATTAAATGATAAAATTTGCAATGTGCTAATTACAAAATATATAAAAAAAATAGGAAAAATATAAATAATAATATTTTTTTATTATTTGGCTCAAAAATACATAATCAAATGTAAGAGTTTTTGTTGATATATAAAATTAATCTTCAAAAAATATGATTTTGCATATGTATATAAAGAAACCAATGTCAAATGCTCCAATGTGACCTATTCGTAAAGATTACACTTCCTTCTTTGTCATTTGGGTACTGTTGATATAAAAATAAAAAATTATATTCTTAAATCCAATCATTTTAAATCTTATAAATTAAATTTTATCACATTAATAATATGCATTAGCATTATATACTTTCCACACGACTTGTAAATAAAAATTTTGTCATTTAACAATTTAAATAATATTAAAAATTATTTATTTAAAAAATTGCTTTAGGACAACTACATGTGTTATATTAGGATCGAAAGAATAAACTCACAATTATAATTTATAAACAACCTCTAAAATAGTTCAACAATTATAAGGGAAAAGGATTGTGTAACAACTCAATAAAAGCTGTTAAGTCTATAATACTATAAACAAACAAATAAATGTTATAACTGAAGTTGTTAAAATTATTATAAAGGCTATTAACTTCTTCAATTCCTTCCAAATGATATAGATTCTCATTCATTAAGTGAAATTATTTATTAGAATTTCTCACTACTTAGACAATATAAGATCTCACATGCATGCCAAGTCCTAGTTCATATTTCATCATCCTTTCATATATTACAAGAGCATTTTTGTTCTTTTCCCGCCATGCTATACTAATGTGTGGTGTATAGTGTGTGGAGATGATGAGTATAATTTTTCATAACATAAACATAAAAAAGACAAGTCCACCCACCCACCTTAGAATATTTTTGCAAAAATCAAAAGGAAAATTTCAATTATTCTCTTTTAATTATATTCCATTGACTTAAAAATTATCAAAAATTTCCTAAAGGTATAATTTCCTGTATTTGATAAGATTTGATTATTTGAAATATAGGTGATAATGAGTTTAGTTGGAAGGGTAAATAGTCTTTTGCCAGTACAAATTTTTTTCCTTCTTGATTAAAGGCTAGTCTGGATCAGGATAATTGAGAATATTTCATTATTATTTATTATTTTATTATTTAGTTTTTATTACTATTTAATATTTTATCATTAATTTTTTATTATTTTTTCATTACTATTTACAGAATATTTGAGATCACCTCATTATTCAAACACAATCTAAGACTTTAAATGCCCAAATAAAATAAAATAAAGTGAAAAGAAAAAAAATTCAAATAAAATATTTCTGCATGAGTAAATTAGTAGACAAACTTTTCATATTTTCCTGCAAATTTGAATCCAGATTCCAGAGTAACAATGTTGTAGCCACATAAATTGCTAAACTTTCGTACTTAATTATTTAATTTTGGGATGATTTTTTAAGGGGAAAAAACAAATTAAAACCAACATTATCATAGAGTCGCCGACTCTCTTCGGCTTTGCTTTTGACCGGAAAAATTTACAAAATCCCATGCAATGCATAAGCAGCACGAGAATACCAAACAGCAATTAAGTGCTTGTCTGTTTTCATAATTTTTCACAATTTATTTATCTCATTCTATCTAATTATTATAATTTTTTTAAATTTTTACATAAAATAAAATAAATAATTTAATTTTTTAAATTTTAAAATAAAAATAATATTAAAAAAATATATTCTAATAATATTTTATTTAATTTTTAACTTAAATTTCAATTCATCTATAAAAACAAACGAAACCAAGAATTTTTTAACATTTTTTAACGCTTCTCAACTTTTCGAGTAACTTCATTCACAAAAATTATTCAAACAGTACAAAAGATTTTTCTATTTCGATTTTTCAGCCTTTCATATGACCATTGTCTAATCGTTAATCAAATATAAAAAGAACTACAACTTTTATAAATTTCAAAATAAAAAATGTTTTTAAAATATTATATTCAAACAACTTTTCAACTTTATCAATCAATTTTCACAAATTCTATTATAATACTTATTTTAAAAAAGTATGTTTATACAATTTTTTTCTCTCTTATTTTTCAAATTACCAAAATTCTTAATTATTTTCAAAACCCGAAGGGGGTTGGGCTAAGTGGTGAGGCCTTAGTTTTGGGATATCACTCCCTTTAAAGTCTAAAGTTCAATATCTCATAAGTACAAACAATCATTTACAATCACACTTCCTAGTAAAAAGTCAGCAATTTAACCTGATTTGTGTAGGAAAACTTTCGAGAATGCGGTGTACTTGTAAGCCGGTGCGGAGGCCACGCTCTCCACAGCTGACATGATAATAGTTGATTCGCAAGAAAGCCCTGTTTCTAGCTATTGTTGGTGAGCATTTATGTGCATTCAGAAAGATTTCTACTTCATTTTGATAATCTTTGTTGGCTGTTTCTTGGTTATGCTGTTGTCAAGTCGTGTTGATTGGCCATATCTGGGAGATCAAGGCTATAGCTTTGTCATTGATTGCCAAAATCTTCTATTCAAATGTATTGCATCATGCTAAGAACTGAATCAAGCTCGAGATCAAGCTATGTAAGGCCCGGTAGCTTTAGCAGTGGCCCGAACCATGCGTGTGAATGGCCCAGCCATTTTAGTGTTTAGTAGGGGTCCCAACGGCGTCGTTTTATGGAGGTGAGTGTGTCTTCTTCACTTCCGTTTCCTTCTCTCCTTTCTTTCCGCATGAGTTGTTGCATTTTCAGTTTCTTCCGTATCTCTCTCTCTCTCTCTCTCTCTCTCTCTCTCTCTCGCACGTCTCTCCACTTCGTTTCTCACCCCTTTCGGTCACTCTCCTTCATAACTGTTTTTCTCTATCGCACTGCTCCAGTTTCTGCAGATTGGGTGTCCCTCTCTCTCATCTTTTCAGTTTTTCATTGGTTCTCTTCTCCTTGTGCAAGATTTCATCGTCAGGTATAACTTATCCTCTTTCCATATTGTTGGTTGTTCTGCAACAAGACTCTATTTTTAGTGCATCCTCTCAGCCGATTCTCTCACTCCTTTTCTTTTACTGCAGTTTCTGTTTTGGTCCTTACCGTGAGTTTTAGTAGCTTTTTGTGAGTTTTTCTGATTGTTATGTGTGGTGAGTACTTCGGGTTGGTGTTTTGTCCTAGGTTTGGATTTTTTTTAAGTTACATTGTTTTGGATTTGGGAATGGAAAGAAGAGTGCTTTGTGTAGTGTAAACTGGTTAAATAGGCGAAATCTGCGTACTTGGCTTGAGCAGAGTGTCGAGCGACACTCGAGCGAAGCTCTCTGACTTGCTTCCGCTCGAGCAGAGTGTCGAGCGACACTCGAGCGAAGCTCTCTGACTTGCTTCCGCTCGAGCAGAGTGTCGAGCGAGACTCGAGCGAACCTCTCTGACTTGTTTCCGCTCGAGCAGAGTGTCGAGCGAGACTCGAGCGAACCTCTCTGACTTGATCTCGCTTGAGCGGTCTGTCGAGCAAAGTTGGCTCGAGCCAACTGTCGAGCCAACTTTCAGACAACACTTTTTTAGCTCCAAACCAGTCTCCACTTATAGCCAACATACTGAGTTTGGTATAGAATATTTTGGGTCGAAGTTTGGGCTGTCCAGATTGTTATTTGGCTAGTTAAGTTTGATTAAAACTCGTTGAATTATGGTCTAGAGTTTGAGTCTTGAATTGTTTAAGAACAATTGGGTGTTTTTGGACTTTAATATTTAGTTTATGTTATTTTTATGAATAGGTGACGAGATTGATAGAGATCATTTTCAAGGCTTAGATAATACGCTGCAGGAGTCAGGTAAGCGGGGTTCCTATGCTGAGTTTTCTACAAGTTAATAAGACTGAGGTTGATTTTATGAAAACTTGCATAATTTGTGTTGTGTTGGAACTTGTGAAAACAAAGATCAATCTCGGTCTCTTATCAGCATTATTCATGAAATCTGTGTGAAAAAGGAAAATATATTCTGACATGCATTGTGTAGACATGAGCTAAATTCTGTCATGTGATTTCTGGAATCTGAAAAAGAGCGATATTGAGAATATGAAAAGTTGTGCATTTATTTGTTCTGGCTTTTGTGTTCAGCGTGTGTAAACTGTTCTAATTCTGTTTTGGTACTCTGTATTATTTTGATATAACATCTGAAAACCTTTGGCATGGTGTACTGGTTTTCGTATCTGACTCTGTCTCTGCTTTGCTCTGCTCTGCTCTGTTATGCTCTGCTCTGTTTGGGTTGGTACCAACTTCTCTGTCTCTGAGTGCACCCACTTTGGAAACAAAGTGGTTTATTTGTGGTCTTTTCCTGTGTGCACACTCGGGGCTCCGAGAAGAATAAAGAAAAGATTTCACCTCTGTCTCTGCCTGGTTTGGCCACCGGGGTTAGCACAACCCTACCACGGGGGTGAAACATGGTCTCTGCTCTGTTTGATGCTCTGTTTTGATCTGATGATGATACTCAGTATATGTTATGCCAAAGTACCATGGGTTTTATTTGTTTTAAAACCATCGCTCTGTTATTTTGAAAATATGTTCTGTTCTACATGTTAACTCTGGAAAATATTTTGTTCTGCATGTTCTACCTTGTAAATGCTCATGTTTGCACGCTAGCATATGTTTTCTGCTTACTGAATTGTTGATAACTCACCCCCTATCATTATAATATTTTTCAGATGATGTGGTAAGTCCAAATGAGGACCTGGATTAGAATGCTGCTTGTGTTTAAGCTGAGAAGGACTTCTGGTGTTCTTAGTCTTAAAGTCTTTGGGTTTTATGAGTTTAGTAAGATTTATGAATTATTTAGTTGATTTATTATGACTACCGAAAGGTTATGGACCTCTTTGATTATTATTATTGCTTTTAAGATTGTGTGGAGTTTGTAATGAGATTATTGAGAAGATTTGAGATTGATTTCATTTATGAAGTTTATGAAGATTTTTCTTTGGATGTGTTGGGAGACATGTTTATGAGTGACAAGTAGTAATTCACCAAGCCACCCGGGTTTGGGGCGTTACAAGCTAATAGCTAGGCAGCAAATAGAACATGGCATAATTTTAATCATGTTAAAGTTGGTCAAGAGAGCCTGTTCATGTGGCATGGGAAAAGGGTGGTCATGAGGCGTATATGGTAGTTTTGGCACTTGATTGTTTGATGTCGGAATTTCATTGAGTACTCTATTAAATGAAGCCTCAAACGCCAATCAATTGGAATTGGCTACATCAGTGTATATCTTCTGGTTCTCTCTAGGCATGCACTCGGCCATATATATTCCGAGCTATCAAATATTGCCTTCATCTAAAGCATTATGCACTAATGTTAAGGAATTTTGACAGTAAATATAAACTAAGAGGAAAAGGTAGGACATAACCTTGGAATTTTTTAGACTGAACTAATCTAATGGTTTTGGAATAACATAATTTTTTTTTATTGGCACCGTGTGTCCAAGAACAAAGTCTTCGAATCCCGGGACTGCATTGGCCCTCAGCGAGGAGTTCTCCGCAGTGCACCTCGGGTAATTCAAAGTTCGATGGCCCTTAGAAATTATTTGCACTCAAGAGGATTTGAACTTTAAACCTGGAGGGATCATACCACCAAGACTAAGGCCTTTACCACTTGAGCCAACCCCTAGGGGTTGGAATAACATAATTCAGAACCGAATTGACCTTTTATCAGATATGAAAAAATCAAAGAAAATACAGAAAAGTATTTCTGCCGCGAATTTGAAGTCTGAGATGGAATGTATACTTTGTTTGACAACAAATGTAAAAATCATTATAGCGATGGATTGCATCTAACCACGATTTAGCTATGTGGACAACGCCATGCATATTCTTTGTAGAGAGAGTTTATTTTTGGCTGTTTCTGTCCTTAAGTGCTGCTTGTTTCATACATATTTTAAGTACTGCCTTCCACTTCCTTTCCTTGTCCCTCTTAGTTTTTTATGCGTACCTTCTGCATGTTCTCAAAATGAGTGCTTGAATATATGGTGTTTATTATGGAGCTTTATTTATTTTGCTTTTTCATGGTGAAGATTTGCTAGAGCCTTGTAATATAGTTTCCTCCCGATTGATTTAAATATTTAGTTGTGTGATTAATTTTTGAGAGAGAAGCATGTCAGCTTTCATAGATGGTTTTCACATATCATGGAACACATATGTTCCTCTCATACTGGAAACACAGGGTCAGGTAAGCGGTTGACTGGAAATTGCTTTAATGACTGCTTTTGTGGTGGACTGATTGTGGCTGGAAATAATCCACAGGTTGACTGCCCCTACTTGTTGGTTTGCACTTGTTATTTTGCTATACTGAACAAAATCTACATGTTGATTGCCCATATGGTTCATTCAATCCTAGGCAAATTTCCTGTTCCCTTTTTCTTGCAAACCTGGAACCATAAGGCTTGCAGTAAGAATGAGTGGAGAAAAGAACTATGGTTTTCAACACGAGCCTCTCTCAGTAACTGAGAGAGCCCTCTATGCGCTACAAGAGTCCAAACATGCTGCAAACTTTCAAAATTCAAGTTTGGTTTTAATCTAATTGGGTTGTTAGAAATAAATAGTACTTAAACTTTCGGCATCAGAGGAAACTAGAGCTTTGCATTACTGTTGGGAATCTGGTGGCAAAGATGCTCGAGTCTAATCCAAGTAACTGGCTTTGGTCAGTGGCAATTGAAAAAACCCAACTTTAGTTGAGTGTGAGCACCTCTGGCTAAGAGACTTTTTCATATGCAAAATTGCTGCCTTCTTGACTGACTATTACATTAAATATTATTTCAAATTTGTTCAGCATTGTTTTAACTTTGTGACACAATAAGCATGTTTGATTTTTTTTTCTTTGTTAAACTGAGGATGTTAATATCTTAACTATATTTTATCATCGGAACAGTCTGTGTTCACTTTACATGAAAACATTGTCTCTTCTGTGCAGGAAGTGAGATATCTTTCTTCAAGAATGGGATCTGTCAAGGAGTTGCTTTCAAGGATCTATGTGGTGGTCGCTACTACCCTGCTGCTTCAATGTACACTCTTCCAAATCAGCCAAATTGTGTAGTCAACTTCAACTTTGGCCCTGATTTTGAATTCTTTCCGGCAGACTTTAATGAACGTCCTGTGCCTAGGCCCATGGTTGAAGTTCCTTATCATGGGTTTGAGAACCGAGTTGAAAATGGAGTGTCAACTGAGAAGAAACATTAGCCAGCAAGCGGCACGTTTCAACCTTAACACTTGCAGAGCTGGGAGTTGGATCTGAGTTTAACATTCTGTTGTAAATTATTTTCCGTTAAATTATGACTGAAAAATTATTCAATGACATTGTAAACTCGACCTTTCAATGGAAGAGAGAAAACCTGCATGTGAAATATAGTAATGATATTGCTTGAGCCCAATGACATTTTGATAGTTTTATCGTAGTTCTAGTGGGAGATTCTGGTTTTTCATTGTTGTGATGCCGCACTGTAAAAGCATGTTATAATTAATATTATTGTTGTGGTTCCTTATGGACAGATTGGGTTGATTGCTCAGAGTTCTAAGTGGTGGAAATCCTTCTGTTTCACACATTATGCCGTATTAATGTTCAAATGTTCCTTTTACTTATTTAAAATATTTCCCTTTTCTTCTCAGGAGTTATAATCGTTTTTGGTGTGCTGTGGTGGTGACATGATGGGCATCTCACTTCAAACAGCCAATATCAGGAGTTATAATCGTTTTTGGTGTGCTGTGGTGGTGACATGATGGGCATCTCACTTCAAACAGCCAATAGAGAGTCGAAGAGATCCCGCTCACATCTTCTTGTTCTTGTACTTGCTGCCAACGCTGCTACAGGGAATTGACATTACTACATGTATGTGGGGATATTATAAGAAGTGCTGATTCACAAAAGGATTTCTTAAAAGTAAAATTTTTAAACTGATTTGCTTAGATGTGATACATTAGATCTTCTTTTAGAGGAGTTTTACAATATAATGTAGTACAACAAATCACGTCAGTTTGTAAATGTTACTTTTATTGAAATCTCTTTGTGAACTAAATGTTTCTCCAAATGCATCATAGATATATATACATGTTCATATGTATTATACCTTAGGACATGTCCGGGGCCACAAGTGACATTAGAGATGGTGATATGGATTGTCCCTTGTCCAATGGAAATACAATCATCTCCAGTTCAAATTTTGCTTTTAGCCTTTTCTAGTTTCTAGTTTGTATTTATGTGTTTTTTCTTGTATACTTCTTGTATACTTCTTGTGTACTTGGTTATCTCTATTTACTTGATAATACAATTATCTTATTACTTATAAAAAAATTTGCCGTTGGATACAGTGAGTCAGTGACAAGACTGTACCTTCAGATATGCATGCCATCCGTGTTGGGCTACTAGATGGAGCAATTATACTGAGGTTGTGGGCGGTGAAGTTTTGGCAGTTAATGACATGCGTGTGGAACAATTTGCTATTTAGGGAAGTGATGCCACGAAGTTCAGCGTGGACCACAGAATAATTTAATTGACTGCATTAAAAACACATGCAACATCATTCCAGTGCAAGAGCTCAGGTCACTCATCATAGCTGAAAGAAATTGATGTAAGAGCTCAAATTCAAGATACATGGTTTCTTCCCATATATGCTTGACTGCTGCTATGTGAACTTAATCCCCATTTCATCATCTTATTTACTTTTTGACAGAAAAGCCTATAATCAGAAGTGTCAGATGCTGACTCTTAATACATCAGGGAGTTGAGACGTTGTGAAGATAATGAACGGAGAGGTTGGTGCCTCTTGGAAGGAAAAGGTGGTGTTTTCCTGAACGATTGAGATGTTGTAGAGTTCGCGTCGTGTAAAGTGATCGAAGGCAGGGTGAAGCTTTCTCCTTGAACTTTAGGATGGTAAAGAAAAGGAATCTACAAAATATGAGAATGACTTCAATAGCTCTAAGTCCCATCACTTTGAATGATTCAGTGGAACGCCAAGCATGCTAGTGAGAACGACCTCGCCTTTTAGTTTTGAGCTTCCAGGTGTAAGAGAATGAAACTCAAGGCCTATCAGATCCTTCTTGTATGCTCCCTGCATTTTTCAGTTGAACATTGCGGAATTCAATGCCTACTATTTTTAATAAATGGTTATATTGTTATCATGTTCTTTGCCACTGATGTATTGTGCATATACGTGGAATTTATGCTGCATATCAGAGTGTAAAAATGTTGTTGGGTGAAAAAAGGTCGTTCATGTTCTGAATCATGATGTACTGCATATCATAATGTTTGTACCTGTCCACAAACTGAGTTTTTTGTTTTTTGTTTTGTTTTTTTTTTTTAATGTTTTCCGGCTTTACTATTTATTTGATGGATAATTGGATATTAGCTACTTTAGTATAATATTTTCGTTTTGTTAATTGCATTCTATCACTATCAAGACAGTTTCTGTAAGATAAGTTTGAAACATACAATTTCTAGTTAAGAGAAATGATATTTGCAGTCGTGAGTGTGCAAGCGCCGTGCAGTCGCTTTGAAAAAAGTGAATAAGTATGGGACCCACATGAAAATAAATTAATTTTTTAATAGTAGACCCCACTCTTTTACAAAACGACTGCACGATATTTGCATATTCCACGACTGTACGTAGTATTACCCTTCTAGTTAATTACCTGTCCGGCCCAAGCACCGTAGTTAATTACCTGTCCGGGTATAGCTAGAAAGAGTAATGCTAGGATCAAGCCTTTTGTCAGTACATCACTTTTGACAAATCGCTTGTACATTTGGAGTTTGTATATATTATTATTCATTCTCCTTCAACTAAATTGCCAATCATCGATAAAAGCATGTATGTTGGGGATCATGATGATGACCGCTAGTTTCTTTTGGTCAATCGCCAATCTTCCAAGGGTTTTCTGGCTAAGTAATAATACTAGGGATAAGTTGCATAAGCCTATTACAAAAAGAGCAATTATACATATCTACCTACACTCTCTACACACCATGCACTAATTTTTTTTTTTTTTTTTTTTTAAACTCAAATACACTTAGTGTGTGGAGTGTGTGATAAATAGTAGAGTATGAAGAAGATTTTTTCTTATAAAAATGGGAAAGTTATGGCTCTAGAAGTAATCCACATCACAGCTAGAAATGGGAAAGTAGAGCAAAAAATTGGACAGAATATACATTGCAATCCCATAGTGCCAATTGATCCTTTCTCTAAAGAGAAAATCTTCTCACCGGCCGATTTACTAGAAGCACACCCAAGACAAACCCAATTCATCATTGCCAGTTCACAGTTTAATTTTACTCCCTTCCTTCCTCTCTCCCTCCCTCCCCGTTATGCTCTCTCCCTCCCTCCCCGAGTTCTAGGATCTCGGCAACACCAACGTGGCTGTAGACTGTCTCGCCAATAGGATCTCGAGCTTCGTTAGGCAGAAGAAGCCGATTCGAGTGAGAGAGGCAAATCTCAAGGGGGGAGAGGGAGGGAGACGTGATGGGCAAATGGGATTACGGGAGAATGAGAGATGATAGAAGAAAAAAATACTGACAAAGTGTGGTGTAGAGGCTACTGTATAGCAGTCCTCTTCTCTAAAACCTGTTGGTCAAAAAAAAAAAAAGAATACGCACACATCCAACACAATGGGTTGTTGCCAGAACCAGAAGGACCCATAACAGCCATGATTCTCCCAGGCTTAGCATACCCACAGAGGCCATCAAGAAGTCTCCTGCTGTGTGCATTTCCAGAGTTTGGAACCACAGCGGTAAGATCCTTCCATGCCAAGTACATTCCCCTCATTTCGTTACTCTTCTGCCTCATCTCCATATACCAATCTAATGAGCACCACCACCATCAAGCACAATATTGACCTCCTTCAGTTTCATACTACTTCGGCAACTCAACTTCTTTAGCTTCCCGTTGATATAGATAAGACTGTAATAGGCAATGTAAAGATTCTTTATCTTGCAAAGTAAGACAGACTAGAATGCAACAGGCAATATATATGAAAATTCTTTAGCTTCCGGTGGATGTAAGACTAGAACAGAGCATCCAATATAAAGAACAAGGTGGTCTACTACTATATATATATATATATATATATATATATGGTTGCTCAAATAGTGACAAATCACAAATTATAATTTAGTGCTACTGAATGAGTTATTAGAACAGTAACTTTCCACAAAAACCAATTACACTTGAGTCTCTACATGTGAATTGGCATTCTATTCAAAACATGTTAAATAGGAGTAATCTTACCACCAAATGAGAGAAGCTTGCTTTTCCAACCCGCTAATTTCTTTTGAACTTTCACCAATAAAGAATCGAACATCCGAGTTTTCAATCTCCCCACATACAATGGAATCCCCAAGTAAGGGCACGACCATACCCCTTCCTCAAACCTAGAAATTATCTTCAAAACATTTTTCCTCTCATACAAATGCTAGAGAAGAAAAATATTGAAGACTTGTTCGGACTAATCAGCTACCCAGACATAGTCTCATACCTGTGGATCACCTCCATAAGCCTTCACATAGATGCTTTTCCCCCATTAGTAAAAATCAAAAGATCATCCGCATACAACAAATGAGTAATCATAGTTCCCCCACTTGCATTGAATCACTTGATCCTTCCCAACTGAAATTCATGATTCAACATCAACAACAACACTTCCTCCGACAAATTAAATAAATAAGGTGATAAGGGGGTCACCTTGACGAAAGCCAAGAGAGGCCTTAAAAAATCCCCTTGTAAAACCATTTAACATGACCGAATAAAATGGAGAAGATATCGAATTAAAAATAAGATTTCTCCATTTATCCAAAAAACCCAGCCTACGTAACACCTCCAAAAGGAAACACCAATTCACTGTATCATAAGCCTTGGCCATGTCGATTTTTAACAAAACATTTCCTCCCCTTACCTTATGATTAATACCATGTACCAATTCCTGTGCAAGAGACATTGTCAAAAATACTTCTTCCCCAAATAAAAGTTGCCTGCTCAGAAGAAATAAGGCGATCAAGAATTAGAGCCAATTGAAAATCCATTATCTTCGCTATGATTTTATAAACAACAGAACAAAGGCTAATTGGCCGTAACTGACCAAATCCCAAAGGCTCATCCACCTTAGGAATCAATACTAAATTTGCAGCACCAAAATAAGTCGAAAATGGTTTCCCCTTAAAAAATTCTTTGGCCATTCCTAAGAGATCATGCTTAACAACATCCCACGCCAATATAAAGAAACTAGCCGAGAAACCATCCGGGCCCGGGCTACTATCTGACATAATAGGCCAAAGAGCTACTTTTACCTCTTCCATGGATGGCAGAGCACATAAGGCCTCATTTTCTTGCACGGAATCTGACAGCAACAGCTAAGAAAGTGCCGCCTCATCAAACTACACACTAGATGTCGTAAGTGTTGGTACAAATGGGGCTGCAAAACAATAAATAGTGAGAGAAAATTTGCTTCAAGGCGTGTTACAATGTCGCTTTCCTTAAGACAATATTCGCCCCCACCAATAACGGTATGCACACGGGTTACAAGCGAATTTGCCTCCAAGATACAATGAAGCCCAGAACTAGTCTGTTTGTCTAACTGCGTTATGCACACACGAAATTAGATCCCGAATCTCTTAGATTTTGCTATTCAACCAAGAAATTAAAAATATGTTCTCTCGAGAACAAACAGATTCTAATAAGTTCTAATAATATGAAGAAGTGAAGAACTTGGGAGAGAGAGAGAATTCGAAATTCTATTTTTGTGATATTCAAATGGCAGGCCAATGGGTCTATTTATATTATGCTTGCTGCCAATGGGTCTGAAAACTGTTCAGAATAGGTACATATATTATGCTTGCTGCCAAATGACACAATGGTTGGACTTAGTCCAATGGTTGCCTTGCTTCCACTTCAACTTGTTGGCACCCGTTTGAATCACCGCGTGCATTGGGAATTTAATTTTTTCCATTTTCCAAGGCATTGCAGCGACTCGCGCGCCCCACACCTTGATTGCCCATGCGTTGCACCACTTCCTGCAGCACGCCCATTGAGCCCAGCGTGCAATGCTACGCGCATGTAGTGCTTTGCACGCAAGCACAGAAGGTTCTCTTCCTAAATAACTTAAAAACCCCATGTTGCCATGGAGGTGATTCAAACTCTAGCTCTCTAGGTAATTCAAGGACATAAATACCTCTCAACCAGTGGGAGGCTTGTGATGCTTGTAGAGATGCAAAATTTTATAACTCTCATAAACATTCCACATCTTCTCTCTTTCCAAAGTAACTTACAACTTCCAAAATCAATCCAAAAATATTATTAATAAATATAATATATAATTAATAATTTTAAAAATATTTCCAACAGTAAGCAAGGCCTGAAAAAAGTTCACGGCACCCTCATGGACCTCCTCTGAAGAACCTAGCACCCGACCATCCTCAAGCACCATTCGCTCAACCTTCTTATTTATCTTCTTCACTCTCATCATCGCATGAAAAAAAGCAGTATTGGAATCCCCTTCCGCCAGCCACTTCACACGAGATTTTTGGCAACCCAACACTTCCTCACGGTGAAGCCACTACAAATGCTTTTGTTTGCACATTAATAAGTCACTTTCATTTTGTTGAGAATAAATGGTACTCACAACTTGTTCTAAACCGACAATCTGTTCTTCAAGCGCCTTTAATTCCATATCCACTCTGTCGAAAACCTCCATATTCCACTTCCGCAAGACCCTTTTCAGAGCCTTTAATTTCCGATTGATTCGCACCATATAACATCCATCAATAGAATCATTCCACACTTTCTGCACCAAAGAGAGTAAACCTTCATGAGTTCCCCACATACATTGAAAGTGGAAAGGTCTTGCCATAGTACCCCTCTCCTGGAATAAAGAGACCAACATCGGACAATGATCCGAAGACTTTCTAGAAAGATATAAGACTCGGACATCCGCAAATAAATTTAGAAAATCCATATCAACCAACATTCTATCCAATCTTGCCCATATACGTCTCCCCCCTATCCTTCCATTACACCAAGACAATCGCTGCCCCTCGCAAGGAAGATCAACTAAACTGAAATCATGAATACAATTATTAAATTTAACTTTTGACCTGGATGCCTGCATTATACCACCAACCTTTTCTGCATCACTCCAAGTAATGTTAAAACCTCCAATCGTTTTCTTCGAAAACAACTTGCATACACAAAAGTCACTAGCACTCGGCAATTACCATGAACAAAGTAGCCACTAATTGCTTGATCCGACATTGAAACTATCTTGAAATCAAATCCCCCGTCCCAAAAAATCCAAAAATTTCCCCCAACCTCAACATTATTAGAATAATGAGGTAGCTTCATCCATCTTGCCCAACGACTACATTTATTAGCGCCCAGAAATGGTTCTAAAAGAGCCACCACCGAAGGACTACTTTTATTTAAAATATGCCGAAGTCTACTCTTCGACAAAAGAATTCTCCTAATATTCCACGTAAGTATGTGCATCATAATTAAAGAAAATTTTTGGAGTGAGTCCTTCGCTCCAGAACCACAATGGACTTTGCTTTCCTTCCGGAACCACAATGAACTTTGCTTTCCTAACCCCCCCCCCTTAATTTTTTAAAGGCACATTCATGTCCGGATCCGAATCAAAACATTTTGTAGCTAACTCGTTTAATTCTTCCTCTGGTTCCCCATCCAAAACCGCTCGACCATTAACAAACAGCCCCTCATCCTCATCATCAAACCCTTCCACCCCCATATTTCCCCTCTCTACCCTACAACCAAGTTCAAATTCCAGTGCTTCATCTTCAATTTCAATGAACTCCAAGGAGATCGTTTTGCAGAAGGCACTTGGAACTCCTTAACAGTATCTTCCTCAGTGATATCAAACCAACTTTCTCTCCTTTCCTAAGAGCATTTCGGTTGAAACTGGTCTCCTGAACTATGAACACCATCCACCTTGATCTCCGAATCATCAGACCGAATATCTACACGATCAACCTGGCATTGATCATGCACCTCACCATTCAGTGCCACAAAAAATACATCTCACAACCCCCTTATCGTCTCATTTGTCCAGTTCCGAATACTCTCTAGAATAACATCTCTTCGCGACTGCTGTTGTGCCATCACAGCCATATCATGTTCAGGCAACGAAATCTTTTTACCACGAGACCCCACTGCCTTCCAAATCTGTTTCGGCTTCTCTATTTTCCCCTCATCGAAACTGCCAACCTGCTTATCCTTATTCTGTGTTCTTCCCCGACGTAGTCATTTATTCTCCAAATGACCATGCTTTCAACAATTGAAACAAAACAATGGCATCGTCTCAAAAAAATATCTTCTGAAAATGACTCTTCTCCAGCCCCGGTGTACCCAACCAAAATAAATGCTTCAACTGCTTTGAGACATTCATTTCTACACAAATTCGCGCTACTTCCGAACGAGACACACACGTTGTTGCATTATCTCTCTTCAAGAACCTACCGAAACCGCCTCCAATACTCCGTAAAATCGATTCATAAAATAAATTTGGAGGCAATCCTGGTAATGAAGTCCAAACCGGAACCCAAGGAGAATCCTCTTCCTCAACGAAATCGGGTGTCCAATGAAACACCCTATACGGCACACTTTGAATCTCCGAATTTTCCCGGGCCATTACACTAATAAAATCTTCCTCATTCGATATCCAGACAAGAACATTGCGAGGATTTTTCAATTGACCTACCATAGGCACCGATTTCGATCCCCATCTATTTTTTATATATCCACGAACATTATCAAGTGAAGGTCGTCGACGTAAAAATTTTAGAACCACAAAAAACCGTAATGGCTCCACCGATTGCTTTATCTCAGCCTTCAAAAATAGAAAAAATATTTCCCCATCATGAAACCGAGGATCCCTGAGAGGAATCATCACTTCAGGAAGAAATTGAGGCTTTGCAGCAACGATCTCTACAAAACCCACTGCAGTCAATGTCCCAAAAATGCCTCCAGACGACGCCATGCCATCTTCTTCCCCTCGTCAATCCAATCCGAACCATCACCCCCAACGCCCTTCCCTGCCATCGGAGACGTAGGGTCGGCCAGCGCCATGCCAAAAAACCTAATCGCCTCTACCAGTCTAGTCATTTACATACTTCTACTTTATCACACATATTCTTGACAGTGTGTGAGTTCAATGCATGAAAGGAACTTAAAAATGATTGAAGTTGAAGTTTTTGGGACAATTGTTGACAGAGGTCTATGCTGTTTGATTTCGACAATATCAATGTGAAGTAATTTTTTTCCCCTTACTTTGTTTGAGCTTCTAATAACTTTTTATAGGCACCATATATGTTTTCATTCAGTAAATCTTTGCAATAATAATTCAAACAGTTCATACTATAAAGACAGAAACAACAAGTATATATAGCCTTTTTGAGTTTATTCAGACGTCAAAATAATTACAAGCTGGGAATATAAAGCAACACAATAAGCTGCAATGCAGCCTCCCAATATTTATGCTGATATTTCTTATGTGAAGACTGAAACAAAGAGAATACCAAACAAACTCTATGCATAAAACTCAATAGAAACTGTAATGTTTTTCTTCATATATTTATAACTACAATGAACACTTGAAAAGACACTTCACCGTAACATCTGTAGCTTGAAACTTGAAACTTGAAAGTCTACTTAATTTGGTGAATTAGGAGAATTGAGACCCTCTTGAGAAGACAGTGAATGGAGAGGTTGGTGCCTCTTGGAAGGGAAAGTTGGTATTTTCCTGAAAGAAGGCCTCTTATCGAGATGATGGAGGGCTCTCTTGGAATAAAACCCATGAAATAATGGTGAAGCTCCCTCCTTGAACTTGAGAATCATGAAGAAAAGTACCCTGTAAAATATAAGAAGCAGCACCAGAGCAGCTAAGTCCCACCACTTGGAATGATCTATGGGCATACGATACATTTGTGTGATAACATCCTTGCCCATCAGTTTTGGGTCACCGGGTATCAAAGGATCGAATTCAAGCCCAAGCAAGTCGTTCTTGTAGGAGCCCTGTGTAAAATACATCAATATCGAGGGCAGAAAAAATTTATTTACAAACCTGTTTATGATACACTAAACACACCATTGATGCGAAAGCCTACAACATCACCACTGATGTGAAAGCCTACAAAATAAGCTAACGTACAAGGTATTGTTGTATTGAATTTTTTTATAGCTGCAATGCGTCTCGCAGTAAGAAGCAGCTTGTATGTGGCAGAATTCTTGAGAAAAAGCAGCTGTATATGATTTTGTAGCTCTCTAGCATAAGCACACAAGCTGAATCGTAAAACTATAAACATATACAAAACAAGGAAATAGAGAGAAGATAGTGGTGAGACATGTCTATTCGGTGGCGCAAGGTATATCAATTCCCTGAGATAAAACATATCAGTTTCTGAATTGGTAGCGTAACCAAGTCTCTTATACAAACCCCTTAAGTTGGCGCGTGAAAGTCATAAACACCCAACTCGAAGGTTACTTATTAGTCTTTTAGAAGTTAGTTTAATGCCATATAAAGTGGGATGCAGTCAATTGTTGCTTTGGTTAGCCTAGAGCACTCTGACTGACAGACAGTTGTATGTCTCAGGAAAATCTCGGGAATTCTAAAAATTTTCTTTTGATCACTTTCTTGTTTGGGAAGGATTTCATCTAAGAAAACTCAGTAAACCTTTCTGAGAAGAATTTCTGAACTTATAAGAAACAATGATCTTCTTATTTGAAAGTCTGGACCCACAACACGTTTCTAGCTGAAAAACCATGTAACTCATCTATATTGGAGGTATCGGGAAACAAACTTCTTTAAAAATTACAGCTTTTCCGTTTTGAGTTTGGTTTCTCTTCATTTCTCTTTATTTTATCAAAATAATTTCCCTCGAAACATTTCTGCAATATATATGTTTTTTGGGCCATGACTAAGGAGTCCTAATTGAACCCAAAATTTTCTCAACCCCATTAGACACCTCTGTTGGTTTATGACAGCATTAGCCATGAGCAACATATGCAACTCTGTTTCATAGAGTAGTTACCTGTAGACCCCATGAGCCATAACTTAGATAGGAAACTGGATAGCGCCAAAATGGCTTCGGAAGATCAGACAGCAAGCGGAAGAAACCAGATGTCATCATGAAGATTCCCTGCATAAATAGCCAATGATGATGGTGAAAACAATGGCATGCTTGAACTTTAACTTGTTGATGGAAATGTGGGGAAAAAAAATAGCAGCTTTTCAAAAGCGCAAGTGTATGTTCTTACAATAACTCCTGCTCCTGTAACAATTCCCATGAGGAAATTCGGAACCAAAGAAGCAACAACCATCATGAGGCTCTCTATAACAGAAATGCAGAGATAGAGATTAAGAGAGTAGAAGACGTAATGAGAAAATCCTGGTCGAAACTTCACCATGTAGTAAGTAATAGTCCCAGTAGAAACTGCAATCGCAACCAAGAAAGGGAATGAAGAGAGGAAGTTGGATAGAATAAACACTGCTACTCCATAATACCCGTTAAGCCTTTCCCGGTAAAAGACCTGTTCCAGTTAAAAAGAAAAAGAATGAGGCTAAAATGAGAGGGTGAAAACTAAGCCCTCAGAAGAAACTCTCTCTATATCAGTTTATGAAATGATTATTTACCTTCATCTCTTCGATGAAGGATGGAAAGCCTCCGATCGACATAAATGTCATAAACCCTGTCACAAATCCACCACAGGCTCCTCTGGCCAAGATTGAGGTGTAGCTATTGCCAATATCATAGTAGACAGTACCAACACAAATAGATACAACTATATATATTATTATCCTCAACCAGTAATATCCCACATCTCTGGACATGTTAACACTTGATCTCTTTGTCAATGTTAAAAGTTGCTTCCACCAACTTGTTTGACTTGCCATTTTTGTTTCAACCGCAAGTCCTTCCTGCAAACATCATATTTGCTTTGAGCACATTGTTGAGATACATATCTGACATCACTCAATAAGAGCTGTTTTCCATTAGAAAAAGAAAGTTATATATCAAATGTATTAGTTAGAGTTCTCTTTAGCATGTTCCTAGTTGTTAATTATATAATATAAATAATTAAATCTACCTCTTCCCATGAGTTTAAGTTTTTGGGGCAAGTGGTGATTTAACATTAGTGACGGTTTTATTGTATGGATCTCAATATGCAGCATGCAGACCTCAACTTAGGTGTTGAAGTTACAACCAATCAAGTATAAATGCTTACAGTGGCTGATATTTCTTGAATCCTAGTTCTTGCCCTTTTTGCATACTGTGATTTCCTGTATGTCTCAATAAGCATTGCTTTGATCTCTGACGTAGCCAGATTCATGAAGGGATCTGAGGAACTCGGCGCATCCTACAATAAAAGTCCATTAATAGAAACCATGAGTGCAGAAGTTACTAGTACAAACATGAAGTGTGCAATAGAAACAAAAAAATGGAAAAAAGAAGAAAGAATTTGGAGACTGGAGGTTCTTCAGGGGTTTTTATTCGAGTTTATATCTAGAAATTCACTCCTCCAACAAAAATCTTAGTTCCAGAATGTAACTGTGTTATTTTGAGCACAATCTTATGTCCAAGGAGAAGGATGTTTGCTGCTGTTCCAGTTTAGAGAGGTTTATATTTCAGGGCACCACTAGTGAGGTGAGAATTTGGCAGTTAAAGGTTGGCAAGGCTTGACTTTGTAAGGCAATTGCTACTGCATGTTCTCATTAAAATCAGCCCCAGCAATAGATAAAGAAGATTAAAATACCACATGATGCGTTTGGTTGAGACTGGTAAGTGAACGAAATCTTTGAGATCCTTTCAATGTGGCAGTTACAAGGTCAAAATCTGAATTGACACAACGTAGGAAGTGATCTGAAGGATTCCTTTTACTTGGACATGGAAACCCCGCCTCAGCAAAGAACTGAAAAAAGATAAATCAAGAAACCTATATTTAGATCAGAATAAAATACTCTGGAATTAAGTTAAAAATGTCAACCAGACTGAATTGGATGGTCCAACTCTGGAGAAAGATACACACATCATGGGGTCTTACAATATTTATTGCTAGCTGTATTGAATTTTCGGACAGAGTGGACAACAAATGTGCATTTAATGCTGTGTCTATCTTTCTCTAAATTGGATGGACGATCCAATTTGGTCAAGAAATTGAAGAAGAACTCCATTGGTATATCTCTTTTGGTTTAATCCTAACATCAAACTCTTGAATAGCAATAGCAGAGTCAAGTCATGCTTATGAATAATTAGTACTATGATACCTCAACTGCCATCTTTGCTTCCCCAAAATACACAGTTTCACCAGTTGACAGTAAGAAAAGGTCATCAAAGAGTGCAAAGACTTCACTGCTTGGCTGGTGAATGGAAGAGATAACTGTCCTTCCATCACGAGCAATTGTTCTGAGAGTTTGAACCACAAAGAAAGCTGAGGCACTGTCAAGTCCGCTAGTGGGTTCATCAAGAAACAATAAACGAGGTCGTGTGAGGATTTCAAGGGCAATGCTTAATCTTTTCTTCTCCCCACCACTTATACCTCTCAAATGCCAATTTCCAATCATCCTATCTGCACAATCTTGGAGACCCATTTCCATGATTGTTCCTTCCACAATGCTATTCACTTCTTCTTTTGTCAATTTAGTTGGAAGCCTCAAATGTGCTGAGTAAGTTATGGTTTCCTTGACAGTGAGAGTTCCCAACATCACATCCTCTTGAGTCACATAAGCCTGTAAATTTGCGGTGTAAAGAAGGCAAAAACAATCATCCAGATGGCTATTACATTCATTTTGCAGAAATTTAATTTTTGCATATATATTATATATGGTTTTTATTTATCATTTAGATGTTGAGGTTAAAAAAAAAAAAAAAGACATGGAATTTTCAAAAAAATGTTAACTTTATGTTTCACATGATCATACTTACAACAGCACCATAGTCTAGTCTCCTCTTCTTCCCGTCGAAAAGAATATTTCCAGTCATGACAACATTGCTTGAGAGTCTACCTGTTTCAAGATCAATGATTCTTTGAGTGTAAATATATATGGAAAGATCCTAAATAATTTTTTGGCTCATATTAAGCATAGAAAATGACAATTTTACACCAAAAAACTCTAAAAAAAAATATCTTTTCATCCCTCCAAAAACCTTCTTATATATAAAACGGCCTCCAGAAAGAACTTCCTCCCCTGCACCCCAAAAAACTCTAAAAAAAACTCTTAGGCCCTATTGATTTGAAATAACCGACCTAACCTTTTTTTCTTAAAAATAAAAATAAAAATAAAAAGAAAAAGAAAAACTATGAAAACCAATAATCCCTCCAAAAATTCTTAAAATTTATGCACATGGGTTTTTTTCCAATAAAAATTTATTTTTTCTCCTAAAATTTTGAGAAATGCTACTATGCTTCCTCATTTTGACTATTCATATATTTAATTTTTTTTCTTAATGGTTAAGAAAGTGACTATTAATTCATTGATTTTTTTTAATATTTAAATATGTTTAAAAAATATTTAAAAATAATAATAAAGTGCAAATTGCACTAGGCGACACATAGAGCGGTTATGCCCCAGGCGGCATAGTAGCATCGGTCTAAAAATTTTTATGAGAAAATATATTTGCAACTGTGAATTGTGCAATCGCCGCGTAACCATTTTGAAAAAAATGAATAAAACATGGGACCCACATGAAAAAAAATTAATTTTTAATAGTGGACTCCACTCTTTTTCAAAGCGATTACGCGGTAGTTGCACACTTCACGGTTGTATGTAGAATTACTCAATTTTATAGCCTGTTTCCCATTTTCTCCAAATATTATTTATATAATTAGACAATTTTTCTTTCATTTTAATTTGACTATAGAATATTTTGCCCGCCGGGGGGGGGGGGGGGGGCGGGGGGGTTCATGAACAATATTCTTAAGCTTAATCCTTATTTCATGCTAATTTGGTCATAACCTCGTGATAAAAATCCTATACGATTTCTAGCGTTTGATCATTAATATTTACATTTCATTAATCTCAATTACTTTTTTCAAAAGTAAATTGAATGAAGTTTTACCTCATAACATGATTGATCACTATTTACACATGATAAATATCGGAAATTGAAAATTCAGATTTCGGGAATTATACATGATATGATATCATAAGGATTGCAGCGAATATATATATATGATCTCATGCAGAGGATTCAAACCCAGAAGGAGCCGCTCCTTCTCAAAAGAACTATGTTCCAACTGTCTTATATATTACTTTGATCATCGAATTTTAGGTGTTTCTGATTCAGACGCATGCATGGCTGGCTATCCCAATAAGGAAACTTACGAAACCCAACAAAAAAAGAAACTCCAATATTATAATATAACCATATGTATAGAACATATATAATGAGCTAAAAAACAAAGACCTTGTTTTCCTGAATCACCCCAAAAGTCGAACTTTTCCAACAAAGTAGGAACAAAACCATATATATATATATATATATATATATATATATATATATACCAACCATGCAATTCCTAAATCAGGAAATTAAGGGTGCTCAGATGTCTCCTAGCTCGCCTCACTAAAAATTGACATGACTCTACATTTCTTGCGAAATGTTTGTGTACGTCAGTCATGTGCATATATACATATATAAACACACAGGTTATCAAAAAAAAAAAAAAAACACACAGAGAGAGAGAGAGAGAGAGACCTGCTAAAGCATCAAGGAGAGTGGATTTGCCAGAGCCAGATGGACCCATGATAGCCATAATTCTACCAGGCTCAGCATAGCCACTAAGGCCATGAAGTAGCCTCTTAGTGGGTTTATTCTTCCCGAAGTTAGGGAGCACCACCGTCAGATCCTCCCATACCAAGTATGTCCCCCTAATCTTCTCGTGTCCTGGTGATCCATTCCATATTACCTTCTCATCACCACCACCAGTAGTACTACTAGTAGCCCCGGCCTCTATCTCCATGGCGCGCACCAGTTGCTACCTATAGCTTTAAGTGATCAGCTTGATTATTAGCTCTAGATCATGATCAAGGAGAACATGCACACACAAAATATAAGTAGTTATAATAAGAGAGAGCTGGAAGAGCATCATGATGTCCATATACATGGTGCGTGCGATAGAGCAGCTAGCAACACTCACCAGACAACTACCTAGCTAGAAGTGCTGCCATGAATGATCGATGTGCATACCAAAATAATGAAGAGAGAGAGAGAGAGAGAGAGAGAGAGAGAGAGAGAGAGAGAGAGAGAGCTTGCGTGTATGTTGGGGCATGTATGTGCATGTGTGAGAGTTTTAATGGTGCAGGTTATAAGAGCCATATCAGATGGGTGGGAAGTGAAGGAATTAATGTGCGGGACGTGTACGTTGCATATGGCCTGGGCAAACTATATGCATATATATAATCAAATGCGACCTCTCAATTTCAATGGGCAATAGTACCAATACATGATCGAGTAGTACTCATGTAGGTACGACGTTGCTTTCAGTTTTGCAATTAGGTTTGCTTTTAAAGTCGACAGCTGCTTATAACGACTATATATATATTATTGTCAGTGTCATGATCACTCGATATTGATCGTCTTAATTATCTGGACTTATACGCATGCATGCATGCATGCATTCTCATATTTCATGATCAGTTCAAGAATATTATTAATTTGCATGTATATCATATCGATATCACAAATATATATTAGCATGCATTGATTGTTTATCTTGCTATATATAATTAATGACTCTGATCTAATATATTGACAAAATCACCGGCCAAGATCTAATCCTAAACACACACACACACACCATTCACGTAAATCGCTAAACTGAGTTGGAAAGTTCACGTCTCTAAATGCCATATATATATATATATATATATATATAGAACTGCTATATTCACAAAGAAATCATACAAAAACAATCACACAAACTGACGTGGTTTTATCTGATCCATTAGATCTACTTTACAATAAAAGTAACTTTATAATCTGACAAACCACATCAAGCCACGTCAGTTTGTAGGATTATTTTTATGTAATCTCTTTGTGGCTAGAATATTTCCCATATATATAAGGTAAAAAAAATAACAAAAACTCAATTAAAGCACAATCAAAATTAAACATAAACATAAAATTGATTAAAAAATTAGAAAAAAATATATATATATTAGGGTGATATATATATATATATACGTGGATATATATATAGCCTTGTAGCACAAATATTTTCATGAACATGATTAGCAAAAATCCACATGTAACAGTACATGCCATGTTAATTAGATAAAAATTCAAATGTTTTTGCCAAGAAAGTGGTCTCCACGAGATAGAGACATATATATAATATATATAGTTCTCAAATTGTCTGATTAATTTGTATAGGTTGATGAATTCTAAATCATTCCTTAATAAGATCTTATTAAGGAATTCCAAATGGCCGGTACATTCTCAATACGTTGAGTTCGTAGTACCAAATTAGGCATGTGGACATAATGGTACAACCATATATATAACCATGCTAGCTCCTAAACATGAATGGGGTGTGACAGAAGTACTACTGATCAGGTAATTCCATGCCCATTAATATAATATATATGCTCCTATATATAGAGATTATCATGTCTGTATACAGCTTATATATATATATATATATAAGGCTGTTCATCCGGGCCGGTTTTTTTTTTTTTTTTTTTTTTTTTTTTTTCGGCCCTGTCCGAAACCCGGATAACGAGTACGGGTTCCGGCCCGGAACATATCCGGGCCGGTACCCACATGATTAAAACCGCTTTAATCCGGCCCAGATACCGAATTTTAAATCCGGAACCCGTATCTAAACCCGGTACCCGGGTTTTGTTTTTAAACCTACGTATCAAAACGAATATGACTCCAGATTGATGTCCTCTCTCACTCTGCAACTTGCGCCAATGTCCTCTCTCACTCTCACGCCGAAACCCTAGCCTCCTCTGCCTTCATCCGCGTCGTTGTCTTCATCACCTCCGTTGCCCCGTCGTCTCCATCTCTCGCTCTTTCTTGCGTCGTTGTCTTCATCACTTCCGTCGCTCCATCTCTCTCTCTCTCTCTCTCTCTCTCTCTCTCTCTCTCTCTCTCTCTCTCTCTCTCTCTCTCTCTCTCTCTCTCTCTCTCTCTCTCTCTCGCGTCGTCATCAGGGTCCCATTCCGCGACCAAGTGAGGGAAATTTCGATATTTTCTATCATGGGTTTGAGTTTTGGACTGTTAAGTGCCGAAACCCTAGCCTTCCTTTGCCGAGTGCCGAAACCCTAATACTCTTAGATCTAAGACGTGGCTTTAAGTTGTTTTTGCTTTTTTTTTTTCTAGATCTACTCTTAGATCTGATCCCATAATTTGCATTATATTTTCTATTTATTTGTAGATCTTAGAATCCTTGATGTGCTCTGATATCTGGGTTTTTTTTTTTTTGGGTTGTTTTTTGACTCTTGGAGATCTAGTATATGACTTTGATATTCTTAGAAAATCAGTTTCTTGCATTATTTCGTGGACATCTGCTTTTCAAACATAAAAACATAGTTTAAGAACATAATAATATGGGTTTTTTTTAGGGTTTTCAGTGCTAGCATTTTTTTGATTGGACAAAGTATCTCCTTCACATGGATGCTTGTTCTGTTTTTTGAATTTACAAGTGTTGGATAGATATTTAGATCTTATGCTGGGTTTGCCACACTTCTGGTTGTGGATTGCACATCATATGTTTGATAAAATGGTTGGGGCTTCTCATAAAATGCATTGAGCAGGTGATTTTCGAGGTATGCATGCATGTCTATGTCTAGGTCGATTGATTTGCTACAAACAGGGGTCTGTTTGGTTCTATCCCTAGTCATTAATTAGTTGATTGCTAGCTGCATTCTAGAAGGATTAATTATACATCATCCCTAATTTCTCGCATACATAGTAATATTGTGGAATATTATGAGTAATTTTGGACTATATATTTTTTCTCTAACATAAAGTTATGAACAAGTCAACAACAAAGCCGACTATGAGATAGCATATTTTTGTTTGTGCTTTTTTTTTTTTTTTTTTGCTCAAAGGTAAACACATGAAGGCAGAATATTTCATATTTTTGTGGGATGTTGTGGGGTTACAAGTTATTTATCTAACTGATTTCCATGTCTTTTGCTTTATATATATATATATATATATATATATATATATATATTAATGTGCGAGAGAATACCGTGGCATGCCTCTAGTTTCTAGAAGCTCGACATGTTATGGAATTGTAATAGAAGCTCTACTAGCAAGGGGAGCAGTGAAGGAGATATGGCACCAAGTATTCCAGAAGCTCTTCCTGATTAAACTGATGATGATCCATCATAACTTGTAATTTTACGTTTTGTAATATAATGTATAAAATATCAAACAATGTAAAATGTAGTAGTGAGTTGCATTATATGTTGCATGCATTATATATGATAAATATTGAATTTCTTTTTTTTTTTATGCATTTAGTTAAAAAGATAATTAGTTTTACATGTAAAAAATATGTTTTTCACAATTTTTCAACATGAAAAATTTTTCAAATATATTAGTTTTATTTATATGAAAGTCTAAATTTTTGCAGCAGACTGATCATCATGTGCTACGTACGTACAAACTATTTGTACTCACTTGTGCGGCTCCTTAATTCATGAATTTGCGTACATGACATATATATATATATATACACACACCTTTTGTGAGAAGGGAATTTGGATGAAAAGGTGTTGCATGCATTGAGTGTTAAATTGCAAGGTCCCCCTGAAGTGATCGAGCGAGGTAGCTAGGAAAAAAAAAAAAAAAAAAAAAAAAGACAGAGAAACCATGCACCTTTCTCGTAGTTATTAAATTTATATTGACTCAACGATACCAACACTAATATTAGAGAAAAGCTTGGGGTCAGATGGGTGCCAAAATAATTTTCTCACAGGCCAATAAGAAATAGCCACGTAGGTACTCTAGAAAAATTAGAGATGAGCCCGCATGCACAAAACAAACGCTCTCCCTTTCCTTCTTTCTTCCCAAAACTGCTGCGACGAACACCTCACAGTTTCTCATCCTGCTATTCCTGTTGGATGACACCTTCATGTTGGACGATACGGGCACCAACGGATATTAGGCCGACACTCGCCATTGGGGGAGGCGGGAGAGGCACATTGATCGATCCCAGAGCAGAGAGCGAGGTGGTGTGGAAGGCGACAGTCGAGTGGAGATTTTGCAGCGCAGCATTCGCGGTCGATTTTAGGGCGTTGGCTTCACCTTGGAGCTGCATTCAGACCTTGAGCAGGTCCAAAGGGTGGGTGGTACAGCCTGCAACAATTGAAGCTATGCCTCCTTCAACAAAAACTTTCAAACCCATGCATGATCTTAAAACTAAAAAATGTTCTATTTTTTTTCCCAAGAAACAAATACAAAGAATAAAATAAAAGGAGAATTAATTTCAGAGTGCTCAAGGGAAAAAGCTTGAGAAATGGAAATAAAAAGATTTCAACTAATGAAAATTGGAACACCAATTTTCATATCACTGGACACGAGGAGGTGGGAATGGAGGCCGAAGGTTATGTAGGAAGAGTGAGCAATGTTGGGCCTCTGAGACATGCTATCAGAGAAAAGGGTTTGTTTGGTTGAGAAAAAGGGAAGGAATAAATCGAAGGAGAGGGAGAGTGTTTGTTCTGTACATGCGGGTTCATTTCTGATTTTTCTAGAGTGCCTACATGGCTGTTTCTTATTGGTCAGTGTAAAAATTATTTTAGCACCCATCCGGCCCCAAGCTTTTCCCCTAATATTAATACTGGTGTGATCAAAATCTGCTATATTAACTAGTATGAAAAAAATATTTATACTTTGATGGTTTTGTATATATCTTAATGGATTTAAAATTAAGTAGTGTATTAATTATACACCAACTTCTGATACAAATAAAACTCTTTAAGAAGTAGTGAAATTTGTTAATTAGGACTTAGCATGTAGGTGTGTACGTACTGAAACTTCATGCTTCCTTTTGTTGTGAAAATGATGACGGAAAAAATAACAGCAAACACAAACAAATCATACGATATTAAATGACCATGGTTCAGCAACATGCCTACGTTTACAAAGCATATCGAAAATTTATTATATCGAGGAATCACAAAATATACTTTAGGACAAAATCTCATTGTTCAGAAACTTCAGAACTGCTTATACTATTAATCATTTACATATTTATAGTGTCACATAGCATAAACCTTAATTTTTACTTTTTTACGTTATTCGCTCGAGTAGAGTGTAGAGCGCACCTCGAGCGAACTCTCTGTACGACAGTCATTCGAGTGACCTGTCGAGCGTGACTTGAACGAAGTCTCTGTTTGAGCTTCGCTTGAGCTACCTGTCGCACAAACATCGAGCAAACTTTCTGCCTAGCGCTTCCTTTGATCGTAAACAATGCCAACAATTAGGCCACAGGTGTTACCCCCGAAACCCCATGAGCTTGGAAGGAATAAAATGACACGAGACTCAAGAAACTTATATGAGGGAAAAAGTAATTATAAAACAAGATACTAACTAGAAAGATGTATTCAGCCCATTTGATGATAAAACTCAATCAACAACAATCTTTTTTTTCTCTTTATTGTAACTATGTAACAACCTTTGAATATCTTACCTTTTCTTTTCTTCTTTTTTTTTTTCAAATTGTCTTTTATTTTATTTTTCTTTTCATTTATTTTATTTTCTCTTCTTTTCTCTAATTCAATCACAAACATCAATATTCAATTGTGAAAATCAAGCAATTGAATTCAGGCACACAAAAATTGACAATGAAGTAGAAGAGAATAAATGGAACAACACTCTAAGCAATTGACAAACTTAGAGATGTAAGAAACCCTAAAATTTTGAAACCCTAGGTGATGCAAATTTCAGCCAAACTAAAAACCCTAAGAATTTAGGCAGCCTACTCTTTGTTTTTTTGTTTTTCTTTATTTTCCTTTTACAACCCTAGAACAATAATAAAGCCCTAGAATCAAAATTAAAGATACAAGAATTAAAAGATAGAATCAGACCTTATTGAAAACCTGATTCTGAATACCAAATGATATGAATCCGTTAGAATGGAATCTCTTGAACCCACATTCAATTTGAAAACTCACCCAATAAAGTCAATATCAAGTCAATAGATAGAGTGCAGGTCTGGGCCGATAGGCATCGAATCTGCCCATCATTGTCGAGTCAAGTCATTAAATCGAGCTAACACACCAATTAACAAACCAGGTTCCACAAACCCAATACTTTTCTCCTAATTTTGAGTCACAATTCAACACAGTCTTTCTAATCTATTTTCAAATGGATTACTATAAGAAAATTAATAAGCCAGCCTCTTACAAATTAACAACCACACCATGCATATATAATATATATATATATATATATATATATATTATAAGAAAATAATATGTACAGGCATGCATAAATAGTGCAAATTCCGTGTATTTTTTTTTGTAAGTTGGGAAATTTTAGAACCCATATGAAAAATTTTATTCTTTAATGATAGACGCATTTTTTTAAAGATAGTACATAAGATGAAACTTACATTCTCTATGACTATATATAATATCTAGTATTACTCTCCAAAACCCTTATTCTTCTTTATCAAACTCGACATCCATAATTTAATAATATACATGCTCAACTACCCATGATCAACATCTCATTATTACACCCCGTCATCTTTGATAGTGATACATGCAACGTCGTCTATCGTGATTAATGGTATTTAGGTTACGAAAGCTGCATCTAACTGTGTTTGGGGCCAAACCGTGCTTACTAGTTTGAAAGTCTAAAGCGTGATTAATTAATGACGCATTTGATATTCCGAATAAAGCAAGGAATATTATTAAAGTCCGGCCCCTAGCTATATATATATATAATACTACTACTACTATGCCATAAATTAATCATGACCACATGATATTGTACATTAATCAATGAAATTGATATTTATAATTTATATATATAACACCCAATTTGACATTAATCATTAATATCTTCTTCATTTTTTTCTAGTTTTTTTAATTTTCTTAAATCGAAAGTAATTAATCAAAAGAATCGTTCTTAGAATTATTATTTATATATATAATTTACTCATACATGATTTATTTCTTGATCTTTTGGATTTAAATCGTACTAGAGAACGAACACGAAGATCCCATGCAAACATGTACCAAAGAATTAGCATGACAAATGAGAAATTGTAGAAGGATGGAATTAATGGAAAATAAAGGGAGTAGATCAGAAGAGAGAGAAGCATAATAAGGAGACAAAAAGGGTTGGATTAACAAAGATAATTATAAGGATTATTCAAATTTATCAGAACATTATAAGAAGTGCTAGAATTAAAATATACATGAGACCATATATATATATATATATATAGTACTACTATTTATTTGAATCTTATATATATAGCACGTACTATTTTTTACCATTCGGTATTTATTTTTTATTTACAAATCCGCGTGGAGGATACATATAGTTTCACACAACTGCTATGACATAATTTAATTTAGAAGAAAGGTTAGAAGCAAATTTATGATAAGATTGATAGACCTTTTACGTGACTTTTGATTAGGGGTGGGCAGCAGGGCCCCGCCCCCGCTGCCCCGACCCGCTTCCGCCCCGCACCCGTGCGGCGGGGCGGACCACCCCGTCCGCCAGATGCGGGGCCGGGGTCACCCGCCCCGCATCTGGCACTCTAACCGGGGGCGGGTGCGGGATGGGGTGACACCCGCCCCGCAAATACCCCGCCCCGCCCCGCATATATATAAATATAAACCTACGCATGAAACGGCGTCGTTTCATGCGTAGATATTTTTTTTTTTAAAACCCAGGCATGAAACGACGTCGTTTCATGCCTGGGTTTATTTCATTCCCCCCCCCCCCGGCCCCCCCCCCCCCGATTCCCTCCCTCCCTCCCTCCCTCACTCTCGGACTCTCACTTCTCTCTCTCGGACTGCCTCCAGCGCCGCTCCAGCTCCGCTCGTCTCTCCCTCTCTCTGAGTTTCCGGCGCCGCACCCATCGCCCAGCATATCCTTCACGTCGCCGTCACCGATCCGATCCCTCTCTCTGCATCTCCATCACCGAAGCCGAAGGTAACAAACCCTAATACCCTATCCTATTTTATTTTTTTGTAATTTATATTTTTAATGGAGATTGGAGGAAGGATGGGGTTTATCGGAGATGGAGGATGGGATTTTTGTGAATTGTGTGCTGTGGAGCTTAGATTGTGCATGTGTTTTGGTTTGAAATTTGAATTTCTTCCGTGAAATGCATGTGAATTGTGTTTGTTTTCTCATTTCTGTAATTATTTCGGATTGGATTCGAATTGGAATCCCTAAATTAATTTAGGGCTCAAATCCGAAACCCTAAAGTAATTTAGGGGTTTCAAAGATTGAAACCCCTAAATTAATTTAGGGTTTCGAAATACCCTAAATTAATTTAGGGGATTCAAAGATTTGAATCCCCTAAATTAATTTAAGGCTCAAATCCGAAACCCTAAATTAATTTAGGGGCTCAAATCCGAAACCCTAAATTAATTTAGGGGTTTCAAAGATTGAAACCCCTAAATTAATTTAGGGTTTCGAAATACCCTAAATTAATCACTCTAATTCTTATCTAATTTGCCTTCCCCACCTATTCTTGTAATTAAATATGGAAAATAATTTCTCAAATAAAATAACACTATTATAATTTTTTTCTCAATTATAGTAGCTTTTATATCTTTTGAAACATCTTTAAAATTCTTCCTAATCACTTCTATAAGCGAAAACTGAAACATCAACTATTAGTTCGTTAGTCTTAATTTTTCATAATCCATTTCTTCGTGCATATAAATCTATGCGTCGCCACACCTTTGCTACTCCAATAGCCACACGACCACTCACGCTTTTCTTAATTACTTACTTGCTTGTTTCAATCACTCTCATTCCGTTCTCATCTAGGAATGATGGATGACACTTCATAACTCTTCAAAACCTAATTCTTCTTATATGTTTTATCCCACAATGCTACTAGTTTTTTTTTTTTTTAAATGAAAAAGTTTCATATTCTCATGATAAAAGAAAATTTAGGATCAATGCATAGTGCTCCTCCTTTGCTTTGGTTTACCTTTGTGGTACACAAAATAAGGTTTTTTTTTTAATATTTATAGCACTTTGATTCAATGTATCAATCACCTTAACAATGGTCGTTTTGTTTGACCTGATTAATTGAAAAAATTTGGGACCATTAACTTGGCTCTACTTTTTCTCAATGCATCATTATGGGATTATGATAGGAACTTTGTCGACCTTTCTTACCCTTCCCTTATAATAAGAATTTTCCTATAAAAAATTATGTTTGAAATGTCTTTAGCCTTTTATAATTATGTAAAATATAGCTTGATCTTCATTAATTTTTTTTCTTTTCTTGCTTGCAAATTAGTTAAAGGAAGCATGAAACAACTTGACTTTTAATATAGAAATTAGAATAGTGCTAGATACGGTCTTAAGTGTGCAAGTTTGGCGTACTTGTATTGAAAAAAAAAATAAGATCTACTATTAAAAAATATTTTGTTCATGTGAATCTCGTATTTAACCATTATTTTCCATATTTAATTACATATATATATGAATGTCAAGTGATAGTGTGATTAGTGATACTTTTTTTTATTCTACTTTTCTTTTATGTTCATTATATAGTTGTTATGTTTTCTATTATTTCAGATTTCTTGTTTGCTTTAGTTTATGGATATGCCAGCGGATTCGAGTGCGAGCTCTCCTTTTCAGGTCGAGGGCACCCCTACCCCTACCTCTACCCCCACCCCTACACCTACCCCTCCTACTCATACTCCTATCCCTAGCTCTACGGCACCTTGCCCTGCCCCCAAACCCAGCAAGAAACCTGGTTCAATAGTTTGGAGTCATTTCACCAAACTAGAGGGTGCTGACTCAAGTAACCCCCAAGCCAAATGTAACCATTGTGGGAAAATTTATGGATGCCACTATAGGAAACATGGCACCTCACAATTAAAGGTGCACTTAGAAGAGCAATGCAAAAAAAGTCCAATATTAAGATCATTACAAGATAAAAGCCAATCTAGGCTAGAAGTTGGACTTCAAAAAATGGCGGATGGGACTAGTGGGGGTGCAAGTTTGAGGGGGTATACTAAGTATGATCCCGATGAGTGTAGAAGACATCTAGCTCGTATGGTCATAATGGACGAGCTACCTTTTCAAATTGTAGACGGGAAAGGGTTCCAAACGTATTCTCACTACTTGGAACCAAGGTTTAATATTCCCTCTCGCCACACGGTGGCAAAGGATGTAAAAAAGTATTTTTACATTGAAAAGGAGAAGTTGAGGGGTCAATTGGCAGATCAATTTGTTTGTCTCACCACTGACACTTGGACATCGATCCAAAATTTTAATTATATGTCTTTGACTGTGCATTTTATTTATTGCCATTGGACATTACAAAAGAAAATTATAAAATTTTGTAAAATCACCGATCATAAGGGTGAGACAGTTGGGAAGGCCTTGGAGGCTTCAATAAAAGAGTGGGGTTTGAGCCGAGTTGTTACAGTCACAGTCGATAATGCCTCGTCTAATGATGTTGCATTAGGACATTTGAAAACTTATCTTAGAGAGGCAAATAAGACACTTATGGGTGGTGAGTGTCTGCATGTGAGATGTGCGGCACATATTCTGAATTTAATTGTCAGTGATGGTTTGAGAGATCTTCATGACTCGATTGCTCGGGTTAGAACTGCTGTGAGATGGGTGAGATCTTCTCCTTCAAGGTTGGAGAAATTCAAGGTTGCTGCGAGATCTGCGGGTCTAACATCTAAGAAGGGCCTTTGTACTGATATGCCTACACGATGAAACTCAACATTTCTGATGTTGGAGGCGGCCCAAGAATATAGGCTGGCATTTGCATTATTGGGTGAAGAAGACATCCAATATGTAAAATATTTTGATGATCATGGGGGATTGGGGAAACCCGTAGATGATGATTGGGAAATTGTAACTATTTTTGTAGAGTTTTTGAGACTTTTTTACGATGTCACCACGAGGCTATCCGGAACTTTGTACCCTACATCCAATGTTGTATGCCAGCAAATATGTAGGGTAAAAGAAGAATTAGATGACATGGTCGCGGGTGGTCACATTAGGCTGCGGGAGATGGCATTGATTATGAGGTCAAAGTACGACAAGTATTGAGGAGATTTAACTAGGGCTAATATTTTGTTATATGTAGCTGTCGTCTTTGACCCGAGGTATAAGTTGGATGGCATGATATTTGGATTGGGCCTTGCGTACGGGCAAGTATGGGCGGAGCTTATTGCAGGAAGGGTTCGGGAAACTCTTACTAGATTATTTGATGAGTTTTCCACCCTGCGGGGTGGTAATATTGCGGCACCTACATCTACCCCCTCAGCCTCAGGCTCACAGTTTCCTGAAGTCAAGGTTGGGAAAAGGCGTAGATTGGAGTGGGGTGAGAGGTACGAGCAGACCCCCTTCCTCCGGACTTCTGTAGAGGCTCAGTCAGAGATAGACAGATACTTAGCAACAGAGATTCTACCATTTTCACGAGATTTCGATATATTAAGTTGGTGGAAGGTTAATGCTGTGAAGTATCCCATCCTTGGAGAGATAGCCCGCACACTTTTGGACATCCCTGTTAGCACAGTAGCCTCAGGGTCGCACTTTAGCACCGGAGGGCGTGTATTAGATTCATTTCGGAGTTCATTAGCTCCTACCACTGTAGAGGCTTTGATTTGCACGCAAAATTGAATCAAGGGAACTCCAATTCATGTTCCGGATGTTCTTGAGTATGAGGAGGCCGACGTCGAGGAGGAGGGTGATGATCAGTCTGGATCTGGTATTTATTCTAATTTCTTATTTTTATTTATTTATTTATATTTAATTGGTATTCATTAATTTCATTTCAAATTTAATACTTATAGTGATACATGAGACGGCGTCTACGGCTACCTCCGATGCAGTATGACTTTTGTATTGGACTCACCATTGCCATGGTTTGCATAATTTCTCCCCTAATAAGCTAATTGTTTTTTGCATTTAAAACTTTGTTTCATTTTTATAACTTTTTAATTTTAATTTGTTTTATTTTTAACTTATTAATATTTCAGGTTTTTTGACTTATTAACTTTTATTTTTAACTTATTGATTTTCAGTCTCACAGCAATCGACAGTCTCACAGCAATCGACATTCGACACATTGACACAACTCAGTGAACTCACAACTACGGCACCACCCCAAAATCAATTTTCTTAATTTACAATTATTGTAATGTTGTTACAATAGTTAATTATACAATTTGTAATATTTTTTTTAGAAGAGTTTGTAATAGTGTAATAGTTTATTAGTTCTCTTAATTTGTATAATTGTAAACTATTTATTTTAGCATAGTGTCTTACTGCCTTAGTGATGAATATTACTTAATTATTTATTAGTTAAAACTTAATATCTACTTATCAAAAAAAAATTATTTCTTTTCTGTTTTTAAATTTATATTTTTTTTAATCTAAATAATGGGCCCAAAGTGGCCCAAAACGAATTCTGGGCCATTTAGGGCCCAGAAAAATGTATTGGGCCGGAGGCCCAGTACCATGTGCGGGGGTGCGGGCGGGTGGGGGTCCACCCCCGCACCCCGGGCACCCCCACCCGCCCGCACCCCGGGCAGCGGACGGGGGACCCCGCCCCCGCCCATGCGGGGGCGGGGTCCGGGGGAAAAAATCCCACCCCCGCATATGCGGGGGCGGGGGGCGGGGGAGGGGTGGCCCCGCCCCGTAGGGGGCGGGTATCACCCCTACTTTTGATGCAATGCTCAGTACATCAAAATTAACATGCTTTTCCTTATGAGGATAATGTTAACAAATGTGCATCCCAAATATACACATTAGTGAAAACTGATTTCTTTTCTTTTTCATTTAAATATTTTTTAAATGTATTTAACTATTAAGAAAAATAATACAAATTCATTAATAATCACTATCTTAACCATTAAAAAAAGATGTATGCTTCTAAGCGGTCCAGTTGTTTATGTCTAATAAACAGCCCTCCTATCAGAAACAACCACGTGATCACAATTTACACCAAAAGCAAAATAGTTGCAGCCACACATGATTAGCCCTGCCACAATTGTAATCTCTTTGTCCATGTTGTGTGCCTCACACTTTCACTGCACTACCCCTTTTGAAACTCATCTCACCGAGACAAGCATCTGATCTTCCTTTCTTTTGCACCACCGCTGCAACTCAGCAAATTTTCAGGGGGGGAAAACAATCAGAAATTCAAGGCAGTTACCCATATATATATATATATATATAATATATATATATTCTCTTCCCTCCCAATCCCATATCAACGCAGTTACCCAAAACATATTTGAAATTGTAAAATGAACTGGAGAATAATTACTAAGCTTATGTAAGTAGTCAACGATTTCATCTGGAGAATGTTCTAGCCCAAAGTAGTGAATGATGTGAAGAGAGAATCGAGGAAGAAGAATCTTGAGGGAGAGAAAAATCGAACCATTCAAGGGTTTCTGGATCTCTCGCGAGAGGGAGCTGGGGCTGTTAGTCTCCTTGCCAAGGTCGCGAGGTCTGGGGCTATTAGTCTCCTTGCCACGGTCGCGAGGGGGGGGGGTATTCGCGAGAGGAGCCCCTCGATGAAAACAAAGATGGACGAAAACAAAGATGAAAGGCAAAGCCAGTAATTGAGTGAGGTGCGGTCACATGAAAACAAAGATGAAATGCGTATGTGTCCAAATATTATTTGTGGGCTATTTTTAGGGACTTAGCAGCCCAACCGGTCAGAAGGTTTTCTCTTAAAAAAATTAAAATATATTTAATTAATAGGCACATTTGAGATTCATTCTATTATTTTCCTCCTTTAATCAAAAGATCTAAATCAGGTCGTGGCCAAGAAGTTCATGACTCTCAATAAGAGTACTTATAGTCAAGTAGTCTCCATATGCAACAAACTACAATGGTTCCAAGTTCCAACTAAAAACCCATCGATGGCGATGGATCGGGTGGCTGAGAATTGATCAATCAATTCTATCAATACTACGATGCATTGTTTTTTTGTTCTTTATTAAGAAAAATAATTAATTAGTAGGCATGATTTATATATTAGGGTGCCTAATTAAATTAGATCAGTTGTTATCTTGATCATGATTTTTATTCTTATAAGACAATAGGACGGTTCATCTGGACCAAATTTTTTTCCGACCCGGTCCGGAACCCGGGTTGCAAAGCCCGGGTACACCCAGTACCCGAGTTTACAGTATGGTACTCGGGTGATGTGTGTGTGTGTGTGTGTTTTTTTTTTTTTTTCGGCCTCTCTCTATCTTTAATATATTTTTCATCTTCAATACTAATGTTTCCAATTCTAAATAATCTTGTATTTAAATAATTAATTTATAAAACTATTTAATCAACTATGGCCTTCAAGTTCAACCACACATAGGTTACGGGAGAGCTAGCCATGCACATTCAGCTCAAACTTAGCCATGAAAGGACCAACCTGTCACTTGAATGAATTGAAAAGAAGAAAGAATTCTGAACCCGCAAAGATAGAAACGTTACAAAGTGGCCTACGTTTACACTTTAACTTTATTATTATTAGTTGTTCCATTAGCACTACTCCCATTGGGATGGAACAAACTTGGCAATGGCAGCGAGTCAAGTGCCTGAAGGGGCTTTACATTTTCTTAGCTAGGAAAATAGAAAACTCAACACCTAAAGAATAAGAAGAAGAATAAGAAGAAAAAATAAAAATAAAAAACCCAGGTTCCAGATGGTTCCGACCCGTATTTGAAACCCGGGTTCCGAACCAGAACCGGATAAACATTCCTATAAGACAATAACTTTTAGGATCATTCTAGAGGGCATGCTATTTGAGATTAATCCACTTTGATTGAGATAATAAAAATGATTATTTTTTAATTAGTTTTTAAATTTTATTTTTTTAAAGAAAAATTAATAGTTGATATTTCATTTTTTATTCAAGAAAATATAGAAATTAAAAATGTGGATTTAAATAAATTTGACTCAATTCGGTCAAATTAGGATTGCCAATTATATATGTTAATTAGTATTTCTGATAACTTTATATATAGTACCATTAACCTAAAGTTAACATAAATATCTCTTCTTCTTCTTCTTTTGTTTTATAGAAAACCCTCTTCAAATTTCATTATAATGTAATTAGAAGAACATTACATCATAGGTTCAAATTGAGTCAGACCAACTTTCCAAATCAATTATATATAGTACCAACACACAAAACATCCGCAAACTTCTTTGCAATGGCGCCAATACATTAGGCTCCCTTCTTTCATGCATGCATGGCTGATTTCATACAGATGGATTGATTTAGACATCTCATTCACCTCCACCAACAATGCTCGATCTGCTTTGCTACTCATCATCTTCATACACCACACTTATTTTTATTTTTTAAAACTTTTTTAAATTTTATTTTATTTTATTCTTTCTAAAGTAATTGAGTTATTTTATTTATCATTCATACCCCACATATTGATAAGAGAAAAATAATAAAATAAAAAATTATGTATGGTGTATGGTATGTGGGAATGATGATCAATAGAATTTCTTCCTGCACTTATAGATTTGTAGAACTTTTAAGTACCTCAATTGTCATTATGGAGTCACTTAATTTCTATAATAATGTCAGGTATGATCTCCATACGACATATTAGTTGTAGCTCTCTCAAAGTTTCCATATCCTCTACCTTCTCATACATAATTTTAAATAAAAATTCTACCCGTCATCTCTACACCATACACTATACATGATTTTTTTATCTTTTTATTTTTCCTCTTAGCAAGTATGTGATATAGGAATGATGAGTAAAAGAATTCAATAAGTTTAGCAGGAATAAAAATAATAATAAAAATAAGTGTGGTGTGTAGTGTGGGGGATGATGAGTAGTAGTGAAGTTCAATTTCAAATACAGATCATTTGCATATATGCTACCATTAAAACATTAAAACCTCTAATTTTATCTCAGCAAGATAATTCCCACTTCAAATTTAGAGTAATTATCAAGTAATTTTTTAGAATTCAGATTATAATACTCACATGATCTTCTATATCGATCATAAGATGTAATGTTAAATTTATGCATTTACATTTAATTAGTATATATAAAAGTTGTTGGAGATCAACGCCTTAATTTATCATGTCATAATTCTTTAGTTTTCCAGACTGTTCTTAATTTGGGCATGCATGCATATTCTCTACGTCTACCATGATCTTTAATTTAGGTCAATGCATGGATTGAGCAATTGATGAATTGAACATATTCCTTAATTTCTATGATCTGTACCATAATCCACAAAGCCATGCATATTTTAAGACTATGATCGAGAGGCCGGTGGCCACCAACAACGATTCTATGAATTAAGAAAAAACGATAAATTTATATATATATATATATATATATATATCTTATAACTTTTTTATATTCAATCCATACAAGTATTGAACCATTTCATTAAAAATAAATTTATATCTTATAAAATAACTCACCAATTAACATATAATCATAAAATAATTGTATATGGAGTTTGTGTTTATTATAATTACTTTTTTTAATATTATGATTTTCCTACGATGTTTCTTTACACATATTTTATATGAAAAAATATATTTACAACCGTAAATTGTACAACTGTCATGTAATCGTTTTGAAAAAAATGAATAAAACATGAGTCTCACATGAAAAAAATTAATCTTTTTCTAGTATACCCTACTCTTTTTCAAAACGATTATGCGGCATTTATACATTTCACGAATGTACGTAGAATTACTAAATGAGCAATTTTTTTATTTTTTTACTAAAAAATAAAGAGTTAATTTACATCCAAAATTAACGTGCACTAGAAAAAGCCCAAACTGACAGTTACAAACTGAAGAACCATCTGTTGCGGGACCCACAAAGCATTGTTTATCTTAGAGCAAAACGACATCATTCTCTGTGGAAAAAAGAAGATAATGTTCCACTTCCTTCCTTTCTTCGGGAAACACCACCCCTCCCCCAAAAAACCAAACCATGACCGATTTGTTCTGTCCCGACTGCAAGCGGGCGACGGAGGTGGTGTTCGACCATTCAGCCGGCGACACCGTCTGCTCCGAGTGCGGCCTTGTTCTTGAGGCGCATTCCATCGACGAGACCTCCGAGTGGCGTACTTTCGCCAATGAGTCCGGTGACAACGATCCCGTCCGAGTCGGTGGCCCCTCAAACCCCTTGCTTGCGGACGGTGGCCTCTCCACCGTCATTTCCAGGCCCAATGGGGCTTCTGGAGACTTCTTGTCATCCTCGCTCGGCCGCTGGCAGAACCGCGGGTCCAATCCGGATCGTTCGCTTATTCAGGCTTTCAAGGCCATTGCCACCATGTCCGACAGGTTTCTTCTCTCTCTCTCTCTCTCTCTCTCTCTCTCTCTCTCTCTGTGGTTACGGTGGTTCCTTTTATGTTTAGTCGGAAAATGAGAGGAAGTTTTAGAATTGACGTTGGTTTCTTGTTTCTCGAATTTGAAGCTTTTCATGCAACTTTTATATAATCATAGTCTCTCTCTCTCTCTCTCTCTCTCTCTCTCTCTCTCTCTCTCTCTCTCTCTCTCTCTATGATGCTTTTTTTTTTTTTTACCTTTATTTTTCTGTGATTGTCTTCACTTTCGAATTCAGCCATGCTTTGGGAAGAAAGAGATGCATTTTTAAAAGAACTAGACTGTATTTCTTTGGTTGGGAGGAAGTGAGGGGTGAAGGGGAGAAGGAAAAGGAGCGACGAGATTTGCTGATTACAAAGAAAATTCAACCGAGGCCTCTTAATTTTCCGTTTGGATGGTGAGAGGTACTGGAGGCGCAAACTGGAAGGGCGTTGTTTTAGATTGTATGGGTTTTGCCAATAAACAAGCTTTTTAAAGCTCCTAAGAAACAAAGTTATGAGGTGGACATATCTGTGCGGATAAGTATAGACAACTTTTTTATTTGATTTTAAGTTAAGCCTGTGTGTGTCTGCGAGTGCTGGGTGAGAAAGTGGTGGAAGAGAAAAGAAAATTTGGTGGGTCCTTTGTGTTTTTGTCTTGTTTATTTGTAAGAAGGAAGCATTATGCTATTCAAGTAGGGCTCTTTATCTGTTTGGGCTGATTGAGTGGGAGTTTCCTATATATGGGTAGGAAAATATAATTCGATATTCATGATTTTTATAATTATTCCTATTCTGCTATTCAACCGTGGTAGACTTTTTCTGTCTTCAGTCTTTGTAACCTAATATTCCCATTATTTCAGCAGAAAACAGATTCCTGCTTTCTGTTGAGAATATTTGCAAACTGCAATATAGTTGAAACTACTATTTTCATTGCCAACTTTTGTCAATAAAATAGATTGTTAATGAAAAGACTTGTACGTAGACTGAGAGAGAGAAGAAAAAACTTGTGCAAAGGAAATATGTGGTGTGGCTATGAGTGAAGTGAATTAAGTTTCTTTTTTTTTTTTGATAAGTAATCCATTTATATAAATAGAGATAGGCAAAACCCAAGTACACAAGATGATATATAAGAGAAAAGACCTATCTAGGTCGAAGTAAGAGAAACTAAAAAGTCATGAAAATTCAGGCAAGTCTAGAGCAATGACCCATAAGCATAAAGTACGGAAAAATAGGGTTCTAAGTTCCTCCGAAGACCGCTCCTTGTTTTCAAAAGTCCGATCATTGTGTTCTTGCCATATACACCACATAATACAGATCGGGATCAGTTTCCACACCGCCTTGATTTGTTGGACTCCTCTTGGGAGTGTCCAACTGGCCAGTAGATCTATCACAGTTTCAGGCATAACAAAATATAACTCTATCCGGCTAAAGACTTCCATCCACAAGGCTTTAGTTGTCTCACAATGTAGCAAGAGATGTTCCACTGACTCTCCAGATCTCTTGCACATGCAACACCAGTCTACTATAACTATCCGACGCTTCCTCAAATTGTCGATAGTCAGAATCTTCCCCCACGCTGCTGTCCATGTAAAGAAAATCGCTTTCGGGGGCGCCTTATTTTGCCAAAGTCTCCTCCATGGGAACGAAATATTAACAGGTTGGGAAAGGGACTTATAGTATGATCGAACTGAGAAAATGCCCTTACCCGCAGGAGTCCACCACATCTTATCAGCTTGTTGTCTGTCTGGCTTTACAGAATAAATCAATTTGAAAAAAGCCTCAAAGATATCCACTTTCCAGTCTTGTGCCTCTCTACTAAACGTGACATTCCACTGCACTTGGTCTCCTGATAGAATCATAAGATCCTCTGTTGAGGCTTCCTGGTTACATGCCACTCGAAAAACTGCTGGAAATGCATCCTTTAGGGTCTCTTCCCCACACCATATATCCATCCAGAACTTAATACAAGAACCCCTTCCCAACACCAATTTAGCGTGTCTACTGAAATCCCCCCACCCACGCCCAATGTGTTTCCAAACTCCAACACCGCCGGCCCCATTTACCTCTTTAGTGCACCAGCCCCCCCATAAGCTTCCATATTTACAATCAATAACAAGTTTCCATAAAGCTTTTGTCTCCGTGTTATACCTCCATAGCCACTTCCCGAGCAGGGCCCGATTAAATGTTCTTAGATTTTTTATACCCAAACCACCTGACGAGAGTGGTCTACACACCTTGTCCCAACTGATCAAATGGAATTTGAATTCATCCCCTATCCCACTCCATAAGAAATCACGATACAATTTTTCAATCCTCGCGGCTACCCTTGCAGGCAATTGAAACAAAGATAAGAAGTACGTAGGTAAGTTAGAAAGGGTACTCTTGATGAGAGTTAACCGGCCACCTTTCGACAAGTACAATCTTTTCCATCCTGCCAGTTTCCTTTCTATCTTCTCAATGACTGGATCCCATATAGATGAGGCCCTTGCAGCAGCCCCCAACGGCAATCCTAAATAGGTCATGGGAAGAGAAGCTACCTTGCACCCAAGAATACTAGCTAGCTGCCTTGTGTTGCTCACGTTCCCCACCGGCACTAGCTCTGACTTGTCAAAGTTAACTTTCAGGCCGGATGCTGCTTTAAAACATAATAACAATGCCTTCAATGCCCTCAACTGGTCACGATCTACCTCACATAATAGGAGCGTATCATATGCAAAAAGTAAATGAGATAAAGCAATAATGCCCCTGTTGAAATCACCAATCGGAAATCCAGCCATAAACCCATGTGTAACCGCCGCCGATATCATCCTACTCAAGGCCTCCATAATGATAACAAAAAGAAATGGGGACAACGGATCCCCCTGCCTTAAGCCGCGAGAGCTACTAAAAAAACCTGTAGGACAACCATTTATCAATACTGAAAATCTAGCCGTAGTAATGCACCAACTCATCCAAGAGCGCCACCTAGCCCCAAAACCGCACCTCCCTAACAAGTACAAGAGGAAATCCCAATTTACATGATCATATGCCTTCTCCATATCTAGTTTGCAAATAATCCCTGTGGAACCAGCCTTTAATCTGCTATCCAAACCTTCATTCGCTATGAGGACTGAGTCCAAAATTTGACGCCCTTTAACAAATGCATTTTGTGGCTTCGTGATGATCTTGCCCAAAACCACCCCCAATCTGTTAGCAAGAACTTTGGAAATAATTTTATACACCCCATTCACAAGACTAATGGATCAAAAATCCTTCACCTCCAGCGCTCCAATCTTCTTTGGAATCAACGCAATAAAAGTAGCATTTAAACATTTCTCAAACTTTCCAACCAAGGATACATCCCTAAACACATTCATTATGTCTACTTTCACCACCTCCCAACAAGCTTGGAAGAAGCCCATCGAGAAACCATCTGGACCTGGGGCTTTATCATTACCCATACGTCGCACTACCTCATACACTCCTCGTCTTCAAAAGGCCTCTCCAACCAAGAGGCTTCCTGAGGCTCAATAGTGTCAAAGGCGAGATCATCCAACTTTGGTCTCCATTCCTCATTTTCTGTAAGCAATTTTTCATAGAAATCCACCACATGATCACTAATGACAGGGGCCTCCGTGCACTCTATACCATTAATATTCAGCATATCAATAGTATTAGTTCTTTTATGAGAGTTAGCAACTCTATGAAAGAACTTTGTGCTCCGGTCACCTTCTTTCAGCCACAATGCTCTTGACTTCTGACGCCAAGAAATCTCCTCTAAAGATAGTAGTTTTTCTAGTTCTGTAACCAACTCTGTCTTGCGCAATAATTCTTCTGGTAACAGGGCTCTATCCTCAAGAATCTGTTCAAACTGCTGCAACTCCTCCACCATAAGCTTCTTTCTCTCTCCTATATCTCCAAAGGATTGTGAATTCCAAAGCTTAAGATCATTTTTCAAAGCTTTTAACTTACAGGCTAAGACGTATGAGGGGTTGCCGAAAAACTGGTAAGAAGACCACCATTGACTAACCTTATCCACAAAACCTTCACTTTTCAGCCACATGTTTTCAAACTTGAAATAACGGCGGCCACATCGAATGCCACCACAGTCCAACAATATAGGAAAATGATCCGAGCAAAGACGTGCAGTCTCCTTTGGGACACCTCCGGATAGTGCACCTCCCACTCGGGTGAGATTAAAAATCTGTCCAGTCGGGACCAAGTTTGATTATTTGACCAAGTAAAGGAGCCCCCCAATAGAGGAATATTTAGCAGGTTCAAGTCAAAAATACAATCTGAGAACTCTGTCATAGCTGGGCGTATCCTACTTTCACTAGAACGTTCACTAGGAAATCTGATGACATTAAAATCCCCTCCTATACACCAAGGAAGCTCCCACCAGCTATATAACCCAGCAAGTTCCTCCCATAATAAGTGTCTATCGTTATCTATATTAGGACCATATACACCAGCAAAAGCCCACACAAAATTATCTGTCACACTCTTAAAAGAGCATGCCACGCTATACTCCCCCACAAACTCCTCCAATTTCTCAACAACTCTTTTATCCCACATCACTAGAATTCCACCCGAAGCCCCATTCGATGCAAGAAAGACCCAATCCGCATAGGTACAACTCCAAACACTTCGAATTAATCTTCTAGAAACACTTTTCAGCTTAGTTTCTTGTAAACATACAATGTCCGCCCTCTACTCTCGCAACAAATTTTTGATACGAAGTCGCTTATTCGCCTCATTTAACCCACGAACGTTCCAAGACAAAATTTTTGGCTTCATAAAGGATATGCAAGCCCCTTCCCTTTTGATCTTTCACGACTCGAGCTTCCTTCGTAGTTCAATGACCACTTTAGGCGCTTAAGCTCCCGCTGTTTTTTTAATCCAACTTTCTTTGACTGTGAATGACCCTTATCAATGGGAATAAGTAAAGCCAGAAACTGTTCTTCATAACCCACACAATCCATACCTATCCAGTGATGCATATCTTTTACCTTTTGAAGCATCCAATCCGATACATTTGATTCATTTGGTAGCAAACGGTTCAACGGCAAAGGCTCCCCTTCACTGGAAGCCCACTGCATATTAGGAATCATCTCCCCCCTATCTTTTTTCCCAAATAAATTTCTACCCTCCCATTCAACCACAGCATTACTAACGGGAAACTGAGTCTCAAGAACCCGTTCTACCTCACAATCAATTCCCTGAGAAAGCCCCTCGTCATCTCCCACATCCTCCCTTGCCCCCATAAACTCTGGAACAACATAACTCAGTTCGTGGCACGGTAAAGCTTCTGAGCAGATCTCTAGATGATCCTCGAGTTGTAAATGGGCCTCCGACAGAGAAGGTGACCCTTCCAACCTGATCATCGGCGTTTTCTGGCTATCTGAGGCTGCAGCGGAGTCGCACAGTGGCGGGAACTCCACCCCCACCGTCGCAGGCCTCTCCTCGCCGGAAGAAATCTTGCAACACCCAGCTTCCACCAAAGGCGAAGGAGGCTTCGGCATTTCTGTTGCATCGACGTCCTTCGAATCGACGTTCTTCGAGTTGACGTCCTTCGAAACTGGTCTCGGCAATCCAGTTTCCATGCATTGTAATTCAACCAGTCCAGATTCCGACAGTTTAGGCTCCGTCAGTGGACTCGTCGCCTTCGCCGGGGCCACCTGAGTCTTTGCCGGCTCTGGTGGCTAAAGCCCCACAGTCGATGGGCGGCCTGAGGAAGACGCAACCCGTCTCCTCCAAACGGGTCGCTTCTTCCCCCGATAGAGAGGCCCACCACGAGGGCCCGGCCCACCACGGGTCTCTTCTTCCTAACGGCCCTGCTTTAGTTGCATGGGCCCCATTGTTTCCTGACCCAACCCCATAGCCTGCTTCCCATCCCTTTGGCCCATACGCACTTCCACTATAACTTCCTCTTGAATGCACCGTTTTAACATATTGATATTAGATTGCAAAAACTCTACGTGTCTCTACATCTCCATAACAGCCCGAAGGATATTTTCCTTATTAAGACCGACATTTCCCCTGCCATCCCTCTCCAACCTCTGAGCTCCTACTGAAACAACATCACCTATTGAAGCACTACCACCTCCAGACTGCAGCGGCGCTTCTCCACTAATTCTGACAGGTTGTCTGGATGGGTCCAAAACCTTTGGTTTTTTTAGCGCATCCAGGTATGAACTAATGGGAGGAGAAGTTGCCGTCGTCACTAACGGAGCCGACCCAAAGGATTAACCTTCACGCCCAGCAGCTCTCAGAACCTCCATCATCTTCCTCCAACCCATTCCATCCCTATCTTCCGGAATGAATATGCAGTTCCGACGACCTCCTCTACCGTATTCCACCAGTGCCATGAAAACACCCTGAAGGTTTGAACACCTCTGTGCTATGAAACCCCTGTCCCCTTCCCTATGCCCTGTATAGAACTCCTTCCTCCCAGCCATTAAACAATTTTCCAGGGCTTTAGTGAACCATTGAGTCGTAGCCAACTCCAAACACATCTTCTTCACCAACTTCCACCCTCTTTCAGTTAGAAGCACCCTGTGCCCATCCCTTAAAACTTCAAAAGACTTTCTTTCAATATCAACTACTCTCCTAAGACCCATAGTTCTTCCCTTGAATTAAGTTTCTATAGAGCATAAGTAGCTGGTTTCTATTTCAGGCAACACATTCATTTTTTCTGAATGGTCTAAAAACTCTGGAGTTCAAGTGTCACTTCTAGTGTTTTATGGCAATGTTTTGTCTGGATTACGAAGTGATGTTTGATTTTTAAGAATTACATAATCACATAAAAGAAAAGGAACAAATCAAATGTACTTTTCTCATCTCTATAAATGAGATACCAATAGTAGGTGATTGCTATGAGATTGTTGAAAATCTAAGCTTTATATCTGACTGATGCAAGTCTTCACCCAAGAAAAGCTGATAGAATAATTCTCTATTTCAGGTTGGGACTTGTTGCAACCATAAAGGTATGATGGTTACAAAGGAGGATTGTTTTAACTTAATTCAATATGCTGAAAAGTGATCTAATATCTATGTTACTTTGTTTGGGTTTTATCATGAGTGGTTTATGTCAAAAACTTGATATATCTTGTATTGTGCTTAGCTGCTTCACACGTATAATGTTCATATGATCCATTTGAGTGTATTTGGAGATGTAAGGACCCAATTGTTATGGGGCTATTGAAAGACAATCATTTCAGTAGCTGTTGAATGGTTGAAAGAGTGTCTTTCAAGAGAAAGCATGTATGTTATATGGCGTTGTACATATTCTGATTTCAGTCACAGTCACAACCAACCAAGAGTGATTAAGATGGAATCTGAATTCCTAGTAGGATCTCAGTTCTAAACTGTCTTAATTGTTGAAGGTCAGAAAACTGAATATTCATAAATGTTCAAACTTTCAGATTTAATTGTTAACAGAATCAAATAATACTTGGTTAAAAGGTATGTCGGTAAAAACTAAATTGTAAATTTGTTTTCTGGTTAAGGACACTATCCTGTTTATGTAATTTTGTTCGTAGTCCGATTCTATATATCAATTTTTAATCACAGCAAAGGCAATTATTGGAAAACAGATGCTTGTACGGTTGGCAGTCACAGTTTTTGACGTGAAAATTAGCGCTGTAATTCTGTTGCAGATGTGCAATTGTATAAGATAGTATTGGGAACCTGTGCAAATGCACACATATAGATATGGCATCAGTGTTACTGCATAGAGAGAGAATGTAACATAAGTGTAATCTGCAACTTACTTTTTTTTTTTTTGATAATTAATAAGAATTTTATTATCACGAATAGGCATAGCCCAAATACACAGGAAGTATACAAAGGAAATACCTACTATACTCTAGAAAACAGGAAAACTAAAACAGAAACAGATTCAATACATTATCATCATTCCTTACAAAGATCTTAGCCCACAAACTCAAAGTATAAAAGAAAAAGTTTCGAAGATCTTCAAAATAGCACTCCTTGTCTTCAAAACATCTCACATTTCTTTCCAGCCATAGACACCACATTAAACACAAAGGAATCATTCTCCACCTGGCAGCAACATCTTTCCTCACCTCTCAACCATGCCAACATGCAAGAAGCTCCACTACTTCCTTAGGCATCAGCCAAAATAAACCTGTCCGACCACAAAGAGTTTGCCACCTCACAATATAAAAACAGATGATTTACAGATTCTCCATCCTTCTTGCACATGACACACCAATCAGCTATAGACAAACCACGTTTTCTAAGATTATCCGTAGTCAATACTTTCCCTAGAGCAACCAGCCAACTGAAGAACACCACCTTAGTAGGTACCTTCACCCTCCAAATGCTTTTCCATGGAAATACACAGCCAAAATGACAATTAAGCACCTAATAATAAGAACTGACTGAAAACCTGAAATTTCCTGCATAGTCCCACAATAGCCTATCCTCTCTTCCCTGCATCACTTTTGAATTATAAATCCTTCCCAAAAAATCTGAAACAACATTAACTTCCCAGTTATTTAGATTTCTAATAAAGTCAACATTCCATAAAATATTATTATCCGTACATTGAAGATAATCTGCCAAAGCAACATTTTGATCCCTTGCCAGCCTGTAGAGAGATGGAAGATAATCTGCAACTTACAAGTTGCATATGACTCACCTTCCATATTTTTTGGGTGAACGGGTCATTCCATCAATAGCAATACAGTTCAATACATAGCATCTTTAGCAATACAAGGTCAAAAACAACATACCAGAGAGTATAACAAACACTCCTAACATAAACTACAAATCTGCAAAGACTCTTTTGCTAAGTACCGAGAGTGTTGGTCGGAATCTCAGTTCCTGGGCTGCTAAGAAGCACCCTCACCTCTTAAAACCATTTTTAAAGGCTACCAAATTATTTAGATCCTATGAGATGATTTTCAAGATGCTTTGTTTGTGACTAGGTTGGCCTCCATATATCCTGCAATTCCTCCATATCCAGACATGATATACTACAGCTCCCAATGCAAGTTTGCATATTACAGCTCCCATACTTTTACCTTACAGATTCTTCAATCTCCAATCAGTTACTGGCTTGTCCCTCAAACACTTTCTCCTTACTTCTCTCCATAACCGTTTTGTATAGAGATTATCTGTACCTTCAATGCAATTTCTACAAAATACACTGGGAATCCATGTATACCTCCATTGCATGAATGTATCTTGAGTAGAGAATATTTTTTATTTTCCACCAAAATAGAAAAATTTGCTTTGGAATTGCACATGAGATACAGACAAGTTTCCACCAAAGAATTCTGGCAATTTAAATTTAATAGCCTTCCCAAGTATCGGAAGTAATAAACTAGCAGAATTTAAAAGGAAGCCAACCAGGTTTATCAAAATTACCTAGCTGAATAGAAGGAAGAAGACTCTGAATTATCACTATGTACTCTGATATACAGGCCTCCTACCCATTGTTTATCAACCGAACCACATGAAAGTTTAGCTTCCATATGGCTTTCTGAAATAATGACAGCCCTAGATCCAAATTTGTTTTTATGAGGGACACTTAATGGATGCCACTAGTCATGCCAAAGATAAATAATTTCTCCATTCCCAACTGCATTATGTAGAAAAGCTCTAGCATAATGGGCTAGAAGGATCTTTGTACATCCCCAAGAACAGTCTGAAAATACCTTAATGGGCCAGAAGGATCTTTCCTTAATGCAAAGCGACCCACCAAGAACCTGCCTAATTATAGATAGTCCAAATATGTTTTGCCTAATAGTCTTGTCTTTTTTTTAGGGACGAATAATCTTTCAGTATGTTATATTTTTCAAATTATACATCTCATATTTAGCATGCTAGATTGAATCTCTGTTCTCTCTAGTTTTGAAGTGCTTTGGTTCATTCTTACTTGAAAAAAAAAAAGAAAGTGTTTTGGTTCATTCTTGATATATTGTGTAATTTTGATTTAGGATCGAGCAAATGAAATATATAAGAAAGTAGAAGATCAAAAACCTCTGAGAGGAAGGAATCAGGATGCCATTTTGGCTGCTTGCCTCTATATTGCATGCCGTCAAGAAGACAAGCCCCGCACTGTAAAAGGTGTGGACATAATCTCTTGAGAATTTTGTATCGGTAAACTTATTTCTGTGTATGGGAGTCCCTGAATGTGTTTTCTGATCAGAAATTTGTTTCGTTGCTAATGGAGCCACAAAGAAGGAAATTGGCCGTGCAAAAGAGTATATTGTGAAGCAACTTGAAGTTGAGATGGGCCAATCCATGGAAATGGGAACCATACATGCTGGGGACTTTCTGGTGAGTTTGTCAAGTTACACGCTGTAGAGTGCTAAGCACCCACCAATCAAGGGGTGTCACCTTAACCTGTGGGGTCTCCTCATGCTCCATGCAACATATACATGTATTTGGCCCTGCGCATAATGCTTGATGCCCACTGATTGTTGAGTGGAAGTCGCTGACTCGGCAAACGCTGCTAGCATTGTCCTGCTTCATGTCATTACCTACCAATGGTTTTATCTGTCACGTCTCTATTTTCTAAATATGTCTTAAGAATTTTCTAACAAAAGCATTGAAATCAATCCCATTTTTATATATACAGAGACGTTTTTGTTCCCATCTTGGCATGAATAATCAAGCAGTTAAGGCTGCTCAAGAAGCTGTACAGAAATCTGAAGAGCTTGATATAAGGTAGTTCTGATTTTTTTTCTCTGCTCTAGAATTTTGCAGATGTTAAAAGGCTTTTCAGTATGTTCTCTTAGACATTCCTTTCTATTTTTATTTGCTCAACTGGTATGCCCGGTATGCCAATTGGTATGTAAATTTATGTCTCTTAATAGTTCTTTCCTATCTAGATTTGCTCAATTGGTATGTTAATGATATGGAGCCTGTGTGCTGTGCCGAATTATTACACTAGTATTTAACAGATGGGAGGTTGCTTTTTTACGAAGATAAATGTACTTGGTCATATAGACAAGGCTCCTATAACTGTATTGAAGACGTTATAGGTGGTAAGCCAGTCGATGTTGCTTGGATATTGACTGATATTGGTAATGCAACTGAAAGTCTTAGAACCTGTCTTGTCTGAGTGTTCTCTCTACCACGTGCAATACCATAGTTTATGGTATTTTTTTTGTTTAGTTCACATGAATGCAGCTTCAAATCACATTTAATGGTCACCAAGTTTACTGAACAGTACTTTTAAAAGTCAATAAATAAACAAAATACCAGATGATAGGAAGTCAAAATTCCTTAACAAAAAAAATCCTCGATTTCTTTTTAATTGTGATACAAGATTTTAAAGCAGTCCTAAACAAATTTGTAGCTGCACTAGACAGTATCGTGAGGGGTTATTTTTTACTTTCTCTGACGTTAAAACGTTGGATTTGCAGAATTTCAGATATTCATTGAGATTTAAGACTTTTAAGTATAATAATAAGATGGCTTTTAGAAAGCATTAAGAAACCATAAACCATGGCCTTTTGGGTTCTTTTGCAGGAGAAGCCCAATATCTATTGCAGCAGCTGTAATTTATATAATAACTCAGCTATCTGATGACAAGAAACTTCTGAAAGGTTAGAAAAGTAAATTAATATTACTCCTGGTATCTCCTAACTCGACAGAGGTTACAAACATTGAAGCACTGTGGGTGCAGACATATCGGTTGCTACAGGGGTTGCTGAAGGGACCATCAGAAATTCCTACAAGGACCTTTATCCCTATGCTACAAGACTAATACCGAGTTGGTATGCCAAGGAGGAAGACCTCCGAAACCTCTGCAGCCCGTAGAATATATCAACACCAGTTGCATGTTTTGCAGCGGCACCTTTTAGTTAGATGCTGCTGCTATTTTGGACGTGGAAGAACTTCTATGTTTTCCGAACATATTTCTGCTCCTTTTAGATTATCAATCCCGCTTAACTTGTATTTCCCAATTATGTAGTCGCTGTCAAAGTAGTTGTCATCGAGCCAGAATGCTAATTTGCTTTTGTCAGCTGATGCCGTGAGATTACTTTTCTTTTTGTTTCTTTGGACTCTGTAGTGTTGGGTATGAAACACTTGGGTTGGGATGTGAAAGTAAGCCTTTTAACTTGGGGGAAGGGAAAAGCTCGAGCATGGCAAATTGGCAATTGTATGTAGTTCTCCTTTTCTTGTAATTTGGTAGGTGGGGGGGAGTGGTTATAGCAAGACTGTTGTATCTAGTTCTTCCTTTGTTGTAGTTGATGCGATGATGAATGTCATTGTACAAAATTTAGAGCCACTGTAAACAGCTTCAAAAATTCATGTCAAACAATGGGATTGAATTGGAGATTCATGTTTGCTCGTTGAAATCTAATGTCATGGAGTTGGGTGGCTTTACAGAGTGTTATTATCTCTTGTTTTTCCAGATTTGTTCCATCTTATTTCCTTCGCATGCCTTGAAAGTAATGGGAGAAAAAAGGGGAAAGTTCAATGGCAGAATGGTGCTTTACTCATGTTCAAGCAGCTGATTGTGATTTTGTGAAGCAAGACGAATAATTTGAGAACAACTTTTTAAGCCCCCAATGAGGCAAGGCTTTAATCAGGAACTATAATCCTCATATACATATGACTCTATGATATTGCATTACCTGAATTATCAAAATTGGTTTCCACTTGTGTGTGCTTGCTCCTCCTTGATATACTCTACCAGGTCCCAATATTTACATGGATGGATCTCTCTCTTGTGAAAGCAACAATGGCAAACAAATAAAAGTAAACAATGACACAACACAAAATTAACGTAATTTGACAACGTTTTTATATCCACAGAGTTGCAAGAGATTTTATTCTAGAAGAGATTATAATTACACATCATGAGTTACAAGAGTATCACTCTACTTACACGATCTCAGCTCTCACTCTTTAGGGCTTTTTCACTCTCTCAATATGCTCTTACACCTTTGCTTCTTTTGTTCACTCTGATTTGCTGAACATACTCACAAAAGAACAAACATTACATCTACATAGTGAAAACGGCGCTAGAAACCCTAAATGGCAAAACTGGGTTCTTCACTTGAACGGGTGTCGAACGCGCCTCGAGCGAACAACCAATCTAGCATTGGCTCAAGCCCAGCATCACGCGAACCTTGAGCAAACAATCTGTCTTATTTTCACTCCAACCCATGGTCGAGTGCACCTCGAGCAAAATCATGAGTTGAGCTTCGCTCGAGCACCAAGTCGAGCGACAGTCGAGCGAACTTTCTATTTTTTCCTTTTCTGCTCACAAATCAGGCTCCACATGCAACCCAACACTCTCAATCTGTCTGAGTCCCTTTCTAATATTACCATAATTGGCCTTTGCAAAGGCATTTGAGCTGCTTGTCCTGACCCTATTGTGAATTGGTATAGTTTTTTACCCTTTATTGTTTTCAATTGTATCCAAAACAGACAGGCTAATTTCTGCTTATGCACGAAGAGAATTACCTTTATTTTTCAGGAAGATAATGCTTTTGTGAAGTAGGAATCCACCGGATTTGCATGCAATATTGGGTACAAAAGGTGATATGGCCTTTCGGTCTCTCTCTATATGCAGTATAGTACCTCTGATTTTATTTATTTATAATGAAATAAATAAACAGGGTGTGGTAGTGATTTCTTTGTTGAAGAAGTGTGATTTTTAGTATTTCCCTGACTTATGGCGGAGAAAAACAGTAAACAAATACTACCAATCCAAACTCAAATGACAAGAAAGCAAAATACACGCCCATTAATAAACTAAGGCCTAATACTAGGCAAACCAGGATAATCCAATCGAAGCAATCCTCTCACACGTAGGGGCAATTCATCGGAATCCACATATGTACAATTTAAACCCTCATCCTCCTGTGTTGCTAGAAAATCCGCCACTTTATTCCCCTCTCTATATTGATGAGAAAGCGTGTAAAGAAAACCATGAATCGCTTGCAAGACCTCTTCCCAAAAATCCCATAAATACCATACCGTACAAGACTTATTTCTAAGCCATTATACCACCAAAGTCGAGTCACATTCAATTTCAACTTTCCGAATACCCAGCTCCCTACAAAGCAATAAACCACAAGTGAGTGTCCTAAGTTCAGCTTTATTATTAGTACCAAAGCCAAACTTTGCTAAAAAGGCCGCCAAAAATTTTCATCTGTCATCCCTCAAAACTCCTCCCCCTCCACAATTTCTTGGATGAACCATCCATATTCAATTTTACCCACCCTTCCCTAGGCCGTCTCCATGAAATGAGCTTCAGCCTCCTCACTGTTTTTTCATGCACGGGCACCTCCAACTCCGAGAGCACACAATGTTCAACACTAGACATTGATCCCAGCTTCGTCAGCTTACACGAAATCTGCTGCAACCAAAACTTCATCGAGAGCCAAATCGTATCCACTGAATCATACCTCCCCATCATCCTAGCTGTGCATCGCCACTGCCATAATCTCCAAGAAATTAAACTAGGCATTAACCCAATCAATAGCCCTCTCTGCTACGACCTTTTAGCACATGGGAACCAGCAGCAAGCTCTCGCCCACTAGCTGCCAACCTCTATACATTGAACTCCCAAAGCCTGTGCTGCCCTCCCCCAAACTGCATTAGCCACCTCCCCCATGCATAACACATGATCTCTATCCTCAATTTCGCCCACTAAGCAACAACTGCAGCAAGACGCTAATGGGATCCCCACCGACTAAACTCTCTCATCCATTGGGAGGCAATTAAATCTTGCCTTCCACATACAAATCAAAAAATTTTTTGGAAGCAAACTGCACCAAATTCAGTCCAAGCCCTCCAACTATGGCCGCTTGACACGAGTTATCTCCCATGCACTTGACGTCGAGAAGCACCCATCACTACAAGGATGCCAAATCATAATATCTTTACCATAATGTCCCCCAGGAACCTCTGCAATAATGTCCTCCGCATTACTAGAAAGTAGAACCCACCAAGTTCGCCAGCAAGTCCCTATCCCACTTGTCCTCCACCCAACAATCCTTTATTTCCAACCGAGGTTGTAACACATTAGGCACGGAAGCAACTAGAGGCCCACGAGCGAACCATTTATCGAACTAAAACGAGACAGCTCCCTCACCCACCCTTGTAGACATATTCTCCATAACTTCAGGCATCACCATACAAATGGACTTCCAAAAACAGGAATTTGAACTTCTAACTTTGGTTTCCAAAAAATGCTTACCTCGCAAATATTTGGTTTTAAAAAACCGAGTCCACAAGTTATCAATAGATAGAAGCCTCCAAGCAAACTTTATGTGTAACACCCGTTGCATCTTAAAAAAAAATCATTAACACCAATTCCCCCTCCAACATTGGTTTACACAGGTTCGACCACGCCCTCCATTTCCACGTAGCTCTTCCATGCTCCTCCCTCCAAAAAAAGGAAGCCAAAATGGAATTCAATTTTCTTAAAACAAGCTTCGGGATATTTAAAACAGCTAGCAAATGAGTTGTCATGCTAGAGAGGACATACTTGAAGAATCAACCTCCCACCTCGAGATAACAATTTAAATTTTCAACCGGCGACTTTTCTGAAATTTATTAACCAACGGCTCCAACACCCTAGCAGTCAATCTCTCAACAATAAGTGGTGCACCCAAATACCAAGTTGGAAGCTTTCCTTTTACAAAACCTGTGAGCCGAAGCAAAGATGCCTTTCTTACCAAAGGAATTTGCTCAGAAAAAAAAAATAAAGCCGACTTGTCTCTGTTGATAAGTTGCCCCGACCATAAAGCGTATTTTTCTAATGTTTTCAAGAGCACATTCAAAGACTTCCTCTCCCCATTAGTAAAAATCAATAAATCAACTATTTTAAGAAAAATTTCAGCTACATGCTATCAATTTATTTTCTTTACTGCATAAATTAAGTAGATTTGGTACAGAAGATGTCATCCAGTTTACGAAAAGCCTTTTTTCCATTAAGAAAAATAATTTCTCTAATTAAAGGAGTGGGCATTCCTAGCTAGCCGTCTAGTTAGGGCGGCTCATAGTTGGTAACTTGTCCAATTTTCCTATCCAACTCTCTACAAAGTAGCAATTTTCAATTTTAGAGGTTTCAAGCTCTCCATGAGTCCATTAGAGTCTTAAATAAATAAAATTATTAACAAGCATATCGCTAAATTTGAATTTGACTAAGTTCACTTATTAAATGAGACGTTCATATAGTCTTTAAGTTATTATTTTAATTTATAGAGCTTTGCTACACAACCTCCACCACACTTTTTTAAAATTTTAATATTTTTTTTTTAATTTTTTTTTGAGTTTATTATTTTTAAATTATTTCAAATTTTTTATTCATTATTCATATAATAAATATTTAATAAAAGAAAAAAATAATAAAAATTAAAAATAATGTGGAGTGTGGAGTGTTAGGAGGTTGTGAAGATTTTTTGTAATTTATAACCCTTTTGAAAATTTTGGTCCAATTTGGAATAAGGAGTCAAGTTCTCTCAAGAAATCAATTAAGAAATCTATGATTACAATAGCATGCACATAATATTATTTTTAAGTACTTCACAATGATCAAAATATGATCTCATGATATGAAATCATGTACCTAGCTAATATATATGGTACATATTTAAATCCTTATGAATGTTATTAATGATTATATATATATATATATATAAACTATATAAAGATACTAAAAATCAAAGTTGGTCTATAAAATTTTCTAGATAAAATCATAATATAATATCATATAGAGCAATGCTAGGTACAGTCCCAATTTGGGGACTGTACTGTAAGTCTAGGCTATTTTAGTTTTAAAATTTTTTAAAATTACAAAACTATCCCTCCTAAAATGATTTTTTTTTTCATTTAATAAAGGGACTGCACATACAGTCTCCAAGTGGGGACTGCAAATAGAGTTTCTCTATCATATAATTAATGTATTTTGTCAAAATTAAGTAACTTGTGAACAAGTTCAAACTCGATCGTCTAGAATTAAACGAATCATTCGTAAAATTAAAAGTAAAACTTGATGATAAACTTGAGTTGATCAATTCGTGTTCGAATAAAACTTTATCCCCCACTAGTACTTGTTCGATCGATCGATCGAACTCTATCCTTTTATACTGATCTACTCGTACTAAAAGGAAGGGATCATAGAGAAACTAGTCAATTAGGTTGCTTAATGAATTATTTTTATTGCAATGAAAGTAACTTAAAGCTAAAAGTTGCCTAGTCAAAAAAGAGATTTAGAAAAATGAAATAGAAGATATTATTTTTAAATTTAATTCCCATTGGCCATTCATAAAGGTTTTTATCCCGATCATCTGATCTGTTATTATTCGCCTTTTTTAGTTTGAAACTCGCACTCAACTTTAAGACTATTCAATGCGTTGCTAAAGATTTTTCTTTTTCTCAATCCAAAACCTTTCTAGATTTTTTGGGCACCATCATATATATGTACATATATATATTGGAAAAAATATCACTACAAAAAAAAATGAATTTTTATGACCAATTTATTGTAACTAAAAGATTATTTACAACAAATTTTAGTTGTAAATAGTCATTTCGCTGAAATTAACTGGTTGCAAATAGACAGTTTTCTTATAATGAATTTTTCTCATCAGCCACTATTCACCATTTCACACTAATCCACATCTTATAAAAAATACCCTCATATATATCCTATGAAAAACATCCATACACCCTATAAAAAAACTATAAGTGTAGAGTGTGAGAGTGAATAGTAGTTAATTATGCATAGTAAATCATCTCATATAGTGGTTTCAAGAATATATTCATGAAATGGCAATCCAAGAGAGAGGTATATATAGTTCCCTCAAAGCTGTGTCAGCTTCCCACTTGGCGAAAGAAAAGTTTCAAACACTTGAGTAATCCTTGTCATTCCGAAAGAAATCAAAAAAAGAAGGAAGATGCCTTTATATATTCCTATGAATCTAACCAGCTATTAGGGCATATGTAGTTTTCCATTCCCTACAATTTTTTTTATTGATAACGCTATGTCATTATAAGAAAACTACTTATTTGCGACCAGTTATTTCTAACGAAATGATTATTTCGAACTAAAATGAGTCTTTTTTCGTCGTAAATAATCATTTTCATCGCAAAAAAATGGTCACAAATATCTATTTTACTTGTTCAAATAAATGCTTGTTTGTCATCGGATATTTGTAATGAAAACGACTGTTTATTATAAAAATGAATTAATAAGCATGCATTTTTTTTTATAATGAATTAGTGCTCACTTTTTACGCGAAATGGATGGATGGCACTTTCTTTGCTCTAAGTGACCCTACACTTTTTTGTCCATAGACATGCATTTGATCATTTGATATCTGATGCTACAATGCATTGCCATATTGGGTCTTTGACATTTAGAGATTATAATATATTCACTCTTCATGTGGTCCCTCTAATGTTGTGAGCACCAACCCTATACATGCATGCAATATGCCTACATCAAGCAATAAAATTAAAAGAGTCCAAATTCCATGCAGAAAACTACCTGAAACGCCCATTAATTCTGATCCACGTGACATACGATTTAGTTCTTATTAATATGTGTAGTATAACATGCATATGGTCATTTTGGTCAAAGACAAAAGGGCTTTGTCACTCGAATGCCAAGTTGGGAGATAACCACATCAACAGTACTGCGACAAGTAGCATCATTAATAGCCACAGGATTTGAAGAAAAACAGATACATGCATGAGTTGTTGTATCTATGAGCTGATGATGATGATGATCTAGTTTGTTTTTTTTTTTTTTTTTTTTGAATTCGATGATCTAGTTTGTTCGATTTGACACATCAAGGTGGAAACTTTATTCCAGAATTTGACAACTCCCAATCATGATCTAGTTGATTAATGATTTGAATGCATGTTTAAAGCTCAGTATTGGTACTCATGACATGGCATCAAAGACACATGATAGGTTCGATCCGGTAGTACTAACTAATGCATGGGAAAGTGATTAATGGGTTAATTAATTTGATTGATTTTAAAAGTAGAAGGATATGGGAGGCCGGATTCAGACTCCGAAAATGTTGGTGCACACTCATAAAGTACTATATATTTCAATACATTGTTAGTTTAATTTGTATTTTAGGGTCAAAATACAATTTTGTCCTTTTTATTAAGAAAAAATAGTCCGTATCCTAAAACACAAAAAAAAAAAAAAAAAAAAAAAAAAATTACACAAAATAAACCCACAAACTGATGTGGTTTTATAGAATTGGTTAGATCTATTTTATGATAAAAGTAACTTTACAATCTAACGTATCACATCAAGCCACATCAATTTTTGGATTTACTTTTGTTTAATCACTTTGTGTCTAAAGTATTTTCCTAATATAATATACAAAACACATGAATATTCACTTAATTATGTCTCAATCAATTAAAAAGAAAAAAGAATCTTGAGAACCACATAAAAAATGAAGATTCTCTCAGCTAGCCGATCGATGTGGCTGACCCCAAGAAGATTCCAATGAGCTAGCTGCATTATTATCTTACGTGGGTCCTCACGTTTTGGCAACCTCTAAACTGAGATGGAAAGAATCCATTGATTGTGTTAAAAAATTGACACCATCAAGGAACACTTGCTAACCAAATTGATTATTAGGCAGTAGCCACTCATATATGGTAGATGACAGATCTGCAATGCCACACACTGAATATTCTCCATTAATTTGAATAGATGTACATGCAAATATTTTTTTTATACACACAAAACACTTAAATACAAACCCATATGTATAAATAACTCCCACTTGTGATGTCTCTTTCATTTACTAATGGCTTTATTCAGAAAAATCAGTGCCATCTTACCTCAGCTGAGATCAATACTGCAAATTGTGAAGTCAATTATATATATATATATATATATATAGGACGTGTTTAATTAGCCCACAGACTACTGTGTTGAGGTGCCAAGGACCCACACCCGACAGGTGGGGATGATTGTGTGCAATAACGTCCAATCATATATCAATACATTCAATGTTTGCTGATTGGACATGGTCATCTTGATTAGAAATTCATCTCATTGTATCATGAAGCCTGTATTGATGGTCATATGTGGGTCATGGTGGTTGATGATCATATGCGGGCCATGTTTTCAATAGGAATTCACCTGCATGCAACACATGGAATAGTACTTAAGCTATTCATCTAGATGGACAGTGCAGGAATCAAGGATCAACTAGATAAATCAATAAATTATGGACACAAAGTCATTAGAATTAGGTGAGAAAAGAAGTACCAGATTACTAACAGTTCCAAGAAATAAGAAGTAAACACAACTCTAGATAGCAGAAAGGGTGTTCGGCCACCTTACCTAGAAGACTTTACTGCTTTGCTATAATGTCAGGTTTGACAAATACAGAAGGAGGCTTTGATGCAAAGTAGTTAGGAGCAGTTAATGTCTAAGTACCTGTATCTGCACTAACTACCCATCTTCAGCCTTCCCAGATGGACCCCAAATGCTTACTTTTCTTATATATTTCTGTCTCTTAGCCCTAGAATAGAAAGGGCATGAAGATTGAAGAGAGAGCTTTGTCCTTCCAAAAGGGATGGTTAGTTCTTTGAGCAATATGGTACAGCCTTTTTCTGCTATGGTCCATATGGGGCACCACAAACTTGGGATACAAACCAGCCAAACTTTTCCCTGATAAAATCTACATATCTTTATTCTACCGAAGTGTTTCTGTTATGTCTGGCCCTCTCTGGGTTCTCCAGCGCCAGCATGTCCTTGTTCTATTCCATATTTTTCACGGTGGTCCTTTTGTTAGGGAGCTGGTTTCTGGTGCTTGCTCATGATTCATGGTGCCCACATCATTTTGTTCAGCAAACCAATCGACAATTCCAGCAGAAAACGGATAGGTTCTGGGAGTATAACGAGCAGACCAACAGTTGGGTTGAAGTAGAATTACCGTATGATCTAATCTCTTGTCTAAATGATAACTGTACGAAAGTGGGCTCCCTTAGTCGAACAACAAAGAAAAGTGAGGATCACATGCAAAGAGAATATGATCCTGTAGAAAGAGAGAGTTTGAAAAACAAGGATGGCCATGGAGGAGTGGAGGACAGTCCTGATACGGTTCTGCCTCTGAGAAAGAGAATTTCATTGACTAAAATGTCTGATGAATCGATTTGGGTCACTGGTGAAAGTGGCTCCATCTATGAGAGGTTTTGGAATGGAGTGCAGTGGGTGATTGCTCCCCATGATTTACCAGTATTCGCAGGCCATGCAATCTCTGTTTTTATTGTCAATCAGACAATTCTTGCACTATCACAAGCAGGAATTCTGTATCAGGTACTATAAAGTGCACAAGTTGTCTCAAAAGTTTTGTTCAGATAACATGCTATGGTATTGATTCATAATTCTTGAATCTTCACGGATAAACATCTTATTCTTTTTTTTTTTTTTGGCTGTCTTTTTGTTTTCTTGGAAGGTAGGAGGAGTGTATTTTCAAGTATACAGAATTGATTATATAATACTTAAAAGCAGAAATTTCCCCTTGCATGTGTGTTCTTCGAATTGAAAGGCATACCAGACTGATTATCAGTGATCATCTGACTTGCTAACTATTTTATATGGAAGTTTCCGATTGAAGTAGGACTGAAGTCAGGCCCAATTTAAAATCTAAAATATATGAAGTTCTGGCACTTTGACTCGGACCTAAAAGACAGTCTGCTGGATGGAACAGCTAGAATCATTGTTACTTGCACCAAGTTGATTTACACTTTTTCATTTTCAGTTGCAGCTCAGCGAGAGTTCACAGCCAGTTTGGTTAGAGCTTATACCAAGACCGAATCAAAAAACAGGTACAGAAGAGGAGCAAAGTTCTGCCATGTTAATAAAGTCTGGTGCTGTGTCACATGATGGAGTGTAAGTACATCAATTTGTAGTTTCAAATTTACATCACATATTTCTGTTACTGCAAGAAACTTGTCTGACTCTACAAATAACTCTCTTGTCTTTGCTAATGCCTGCCAGTAGAGTTTATTTCTGCACAAGGAAGGGGGCATTGATAGAACTAAGTGAGGTTGAGCCTCCAAGGTAAGACTTACAGTAGATATGACTACAAGCCATTAGAACTAACATTAACACAGTAAAAATTTAAATTTCAGTGTCTATTTATAATGTAGATTCCGATGGGGAGACTCTAATTTCACTTGGACGTTTGTGCTATAAACGTTCAACAGATGGGTTTATCATGGCAGACCACCTGGTGCAAATGTTGCAGCAATAGCTGATGCTTCTGCTATCAGAATAGAAGTAGTTTATACCATAAGGTGTGATCTCTATCTCTATCTCACTCCCGTGTACCTGCTTTGCATACACAGATTATCAATATGACATTGAATTCAACAATCTCAATCCCGATCACATGTCCTTAGCTAATTGAAGCATCATAGTAGCCAAGATCAACATTGTAACAGTCGCAGTATGAAAGTAGGCCAGCAAAAGACCACAAATGAAATTGTGAAGTTACCAATATTACAAAGAAGTGAAAGAACAATGGCATCATCAGAGTGCTTTATTATCATATCGAGCTAAACATTTAGCTGTATAATGCAGTTCTATAGGAGATCTTTATGAATACGATAGAAGCTCAAAACCGTCATGGAAGAAGCATATATGGAGAGAAGGAACAGGACAAGATGCTTCTCTGATTCCGTCAATGGGGTGCACTTTACATGGCCTGACTGGAGATCACTCTATATCTCTCTTTCTTTTAACTAAGGTACTTTTTTCTGCAAGTATCTATAAAACAATGCATATATCTATAACAAATAGTGATAATCTAAATTAGAGTGTACAGAAAGTGAAAACTATTAGGATGATCTGAAGAATGGTTGAAGAAAAACAATACAGGAATAAATCAACAAAAGTTTTAGTAATACAAGTTTTTTAACATTGGTGGAATCCTTAAAATTTTGAAGATACAAAATTTTTTGTGATTTGCTAAAGAACTTTGGGATGCAATGGATTACTTCCACTGCACTACAAACAAATAATCCTCTGTTTTAATAAAGCTGGAGAATCTTGTCTTCTAGTATCTTTTATATCTATCAAGCTTTTATTTATTTACATGCATGGATCTAACCTTACTTCTTCTGAGAATTTTTTTTCATTTTACTTTTTCTTTTCAAATTTCACATTACATCATGAGATTTTGCATCTATATAGGGTGGTAGTTTGGTAGAGAGACGACTACACCAAAGGAAGTGGAAATGGGTAGTCCATGGAAGTCCAAAAGATGAGCATCTGACAGCTATCACACCAGTTCTGCAAGAAGAGCTAAATGAAAAATTATTCTCATTGTTTCTCACCACATCTACTGGATTCATTTATGAATATCGAATACCGAAACAATCAGGTAGGCCTTGTGAAGAAACTAATGATGTTAGTTCTATCAATTAATTTACCTTTAGAAGCAGTTCCTGATTTGAATCTTTCAGGTTCATGCATATTCTCTTGAAAGGGTTTGCTTACCACCTTTAGCATTCACTGAGAGTTATAATTCAAATTGCATATGTACACTTTCACCCACTAAAACATTGAGAACAATAAGAAGTTCAAGAAAATTTCCTTCAAAAAACCACCAGAGTTCAGTTATTACTTTTGATCAAGAAACCCTTTTTTTACACAGAAGTAGTTAAACTTATTCTGAAATAACTGGTAGGAAAAGCATATGCAGCCTTCCATTTTAGAAAATCTAAGATTGTCCATCAGAGATTGCGAGGAGGGAATACAGAAAAATCAGTCCTAAGGTAATTTGCATGCTATCTCGGTAGTTATAAGAGCCATAAACAAAGAAATAAAGGAATATGAACATAAAAATGCCTAAAATCTTGAGTGTCCTTGAAGAGATATTCATAATTGAAGTAGCTTTCGCGGATGGATCAATATTTAAGCACTTGTTCCTTGATGCAGAAAATAATGTGAAGGGAGGAAAGAAACTAGAAACCAAGGAACATACGGTAAAATGATGAGTTGGAAGGCGCTAATTACACAGAATAATCAAAGCATAAAACGACAGGGGGTTGGAGTGTGAAAGAATCACAACTCAGTTTCATGAGATTTTTTAAATAAAAGGATAGACTCAGTTCTTACTGTGAAATAAACTTTGATGACCTCACTCACCTTAGAACTGACTGCTCAATCATTAGCATAATTCATCAAACCAAAAAGATTCAATTCCTACACTCAGTCATAGATATATTCAAAGCTTAGTAACTTTCAATCCTCATTAGTAATCCTCTTTTACAATACTTGTGCCAAAATTGAAAATTTGCGCCTGAGTTAAATTATATGCGACTTATCAGTGCATCTTCTACCTTCATTATTTCCTTCAAGCTTAGCATCCTTTTAAGGGTTTTAATTCTCAAAGCTATTCACAAAAGAATATCAGATCATATACCCTACTAGTTGCACTTCATAGGCTCACTTAAATAAGCTGCAACAGGCTGCTAATCGTGTTAAAAAACAAAAAGTTATTAAACAAGCCTCCTGTAAGAGTTTAGGCACTTAAGATGAATTGTGGTTTCTGTATGGAATTAATAAATTAGTTTGAATAAATGCATATGAATTATTGTTTGCTATAGGAGCACCCAATTGATTTTCTGGAAAACTCAAAGTATTCATCCTGACGTAAACTTCACATGAAAACAGGTGTTGCTCAAGAGAACCAAATTCCAGATGCGTGGGTGAGTCATATGCATCCCCCATATGCAAAAGCCGCAAGAGGTATTGCTGGACTACAATTTCATGTTGGCAGGATAGTATTTCCACTAGATGATGGAAGACTTGCAGAACTGCATCTACCAGGATTAGGTGGTGAAAGTACAGGGCCAAATCAACAAGTTAATGTCCGAAGAAAAGCATCAACCAAATATATATGGTCATTAATAGACGCCCCAGAGAGTGAAGGATGGAATTCTGAGTATTGCACAGAAGAACGTGGACCCACAAATTGCATCCTGGGTTCAAAAGACGAGCTCAATGGTATAGGAACATTGCGATCAATGACAAGAAGGCGGAAGGGAAGCCAAGAACAAGCTTATCTACCGCCAGGTGCTTCAGTTGGTGGCCGAATGATATCTAATGAAGAATCTAGTTCCCAAGATAATTGGATCACCACAAACTTTCGTCTAAGAGTGATGCATGGAGGTAGATCATTTTTCCTAATAGCAGATGCTGGTTTGACCTTTGAGTATCTATATACTGAAAATGTATGGCTTTGGCTGAGACATGACCACACAACTGCTATCAAAGGTGCACTAGGAAACTACAATGGAAGTTTATATGTTGTTGACACATACGGGAGTTTGCTTATTAGGGAAAGAAGCAGCAATGAGCTGACATGGATAAATTGCACTGCTTTGACGAAAGGAAGGCAAGTTACTGGAGGCCCTCCATGGGATGGAATGCCAGGTAAAGCTACGAGAGTTACAACAGAAGATGCACTCTTCTTTGTGAGCAAAACTGGAAGATTACTACAGTTCACAGTAAGTTACAAGAAACATATAGAATATAAATTAGTCCACTAGTGAAAATAAAATTGTACAATTACTGACAATGCTTCTCCCATTTTAGCATATCAGCTCTTTAGAACATTATAATAATCTAAGAATGACATATATTTTCTTATTGTGCCATCAGGGCAAACAAGTTTTGGAAGTTGTATCCAGAGACAATGTAGCATAGTAAAAGTAATTGGAATGCTGTTTCTTACTACTCTAAACATAGTGTTCCCAGCTGCATAAGCCTAAAACATTGACCATGACTCCCCAAATGATATCACAGAAGGAGACTGACTGATCATAACCCAATTTTTTCTGTAGGTTGCCCTGAGGAAGTTTAAATGGAAAGACTGCCGAAACCCTCCAAACAGTAAAATTGCAACTATAGTAGATCAGGAAATGTTCAGGGAAAATGTGGTGTTCGTACTAGGAAGGAATGGTCGGCTGTATCAGTACAACAAAGTGACCGAATTGTGGCATGAGCATTACCAGTCTCAGCATTTGGTTCTATCAAAATTGCCTGGAACTGCTATGAGGCCATCTTTACCTTCACTTACAGGCTCAATTTTCATGCTTTCAGAAGATGGTGGACTAGTTGAATATCACTGGAACACATTGGATGGGTGGAATTGGGTGGAACATGGAACTCCATATAAGGGAGTGACCTTGGTTGGCTCACCAGGCCCATGCTTTGATGGTAATAAACTGTTTTCGATTGGCTCAGATGGAAAAGTATATCTGAGATATATGGATGAAATGACGTGGAAATGGAAAAGTTGTGGGTTTCCGTACATGGGAAATACGATTGTTGAAAATCAAAGACCAGGCGAAGAAAGAGAGACGAAAGAAGAAATTTGTGTTGACAAAGATTTTGCAGCCAGATTGGAGATGAATTCAGAACCCCTACATGATCTTAGTGAAAACTGTGACCCCAAGGTAGGTAGTAAGTGCCCAACTGCACTAATGGCTAGTATATCTTTAAGAAGCAATATAAATGGTGAGCATTCTAAACTTTATATATGCAGGTGGCCTCAACACGACCAATACCATTTTCTGAAGATTCCGTCATCTTCGAACTACGAGATGGCAGAGTAAGCAATCATTACATTAATCTGCTAATACTTAGCTCTTGGTAAATCGAAGTGACATCAGGCGTTCAGTTTAGTCCAATTCCTGCAGGAGGGGTTGTCAGTTCTGCACGTACATAGATATAACTTCTTTTACTTTATAATCATATGTCATGCACCTATATGAGATTGAACAGGCGACCTTCTATCCCTCGTATACTGGGGCAGAGGATGTCAGCTCGTCCAAAAACTACTGGGACCCCTCAGGATCAACTTAGTGATTCAATTCAATCATTGAAACGTACCTAGTATCATACCCTTAGATCCTAAGCATCCATGTCTTCTCTAGCCACCTCAACCCACAACTATTGGTATTTTTCTTGCTTTTTTTTTTTTTACCACCTTTAACCCAATTCAAGTCACTCCTCAATAATGATTCTCAGAAAAACAAAAGTCACTCAACAGTAATGGTGCATTTAAAATTCTTGAAATTGACACATCTTTTCATTGCCATCCAGCTTAATTTGGTTACACTAAATTCTTTCGGAGATGCTATCTCCTTGCTTCTGAACATCCCACGAATTGGAGTAATATGCACTTCTCCGCTTCATGAATTATCTCTTCATTAAATATTGATACTCTTTTATGTACATTTCATGTTCCTTTTAAGTTGTTGTCAGCTTCTATATTTTCAACAGACTTTCTGCCTAAAACGTCTCTGATAAAAACATTGAAGCCACAACCTGAAAAAGATCGAATGAAATAAGAATATTGCTAACATTGCCATGATGTCATTGCAGCTTGGAGAACTGCAACGAACAGAAAGCACCGATTGGTTTTGGTCTCGGACAATTGGCACTCCAACAAGCGCCTGCATAGCAAATTACTGGACTGCTTTGGCATCATAAAGCAGAACCCACTCTTTTTTTTGTTAATGAAGCACATAAAGGTACAAACAATACATTTTTAGTGTCATTCAGTTAACATAGAAGAGAAGTTGCAAACAAGCAGTATACCTTTCTCTTAACTTTGACAAAGGAGGAGGTGTGAATTGAGGAAACTTATAGTCACTTGCTCTACTACTTTGTAAAAAAGTAAAGAAATACAAGGATGTATACCACTCATGAATAAATTAACAAGTAGAAAATGCACTTGTTAAATAAATAAATAAAGGCATTTCCATTGTATTTATCGTGAAAAAATACCGAGTGAAAAGGGCCCCAAATTCAAAACCTGCATGTCCTTTATGTTTGACCAGATGCAAACTTGTTTTAGATTGTGAAATCACCAATTATCTCAAAATTTAAGCTTATTAGAAGAGAAATATTTTATTATTTATTTTATATCTTAATAATCTCCCTTACGTGTGGGCTAGGCTCCCTCTTAATGAGTAGCCCAACACGTGGAATTCTTAATTAATTGGGATAGAGTGTAGAGTCAGGGTTCGAACTCAAGACCTTGCTCTGATACCATGTGAAATCTCCACTTGTCCAAAAAACTAATCCTTATGGGAAGAGGTAGATTTTATTATTTATTTTATATCTTAATATGAAGAAATTCATGGGTCTAATTTATCTTATAAACCAGTTCTACAAGAGAGGATTGCTCATTCCTTATAAACATGCCCAAGACTTCGTCCACAATGTATGATTATTCCTCAACATAAATGTATTCCCAACATTCAACATTCATTCAAAACGTCTCCAAAATAGTAAACGAACATATAAAGAATTTGAATGTTCCAGAAAAGCAGGAAATACTTAATTTTTCTTTGAATAAATATAGATAGAAGTTACTATTGGCAGCATCCATTTTGCACACATGATGTGACATCATTTAGACCACACATCTCTTCAAATAAGTGTTAGGAACAATCAATTAGAAGCAGCCACACAGTGAGTGTAAAGTGTGCACTGCTATAGTGACTTCTCTCTAGCATTACTCTTTTTCTTTTTACAAAGAGTAATGATAGGGGAATGGTACAAATGGGAAGTTTTGTACATGCTGGCGAGGCAGTGCACCAACCGTAATTTCCATTATTTTACACAAATTCTCTAAATCATGTTCGCTAATTTTTCTGCAGTTTTTCATAAATTTTCCGAGAATAATTTTGAACTCCATACAATTAATTAGTTTTAGATTCCATATTTTTCCCGTACTTGGAATTTTATTCTAAACGTAAATGGGTAGTAATCAAGGGATTCATATCGTTCGGAATTCAATTTCACAAAGACAAAAAAGTTAGCCATCTTATGAAGTAGATTATCGTGAAATTCGACCCGTTTGGAACTTAGCATAAATTCTCAAAAATCAAACAAATCCAAATCACATCTTTTGTTGTTGCAAGTTCTTGTTCAATGGATCAAATGGTTTAAACCAGTCAAAGAAATGGTACCCAAAACCGTAAAACCAAGAAAAAGTACAAGAAACAGAAATCGTTCTTCCACAACAAGGCATATTTAGGCCCGGTTTGAATACAAAAAGTGTTTCATCTCATCATTATAATTTTTTTAAATTCTCACATAAAATATAATAAACAATTCAATTTTTTCAAATCTCAAAACAATAATAATATTAAAAAATAATATTCTAATAATATATTTTTCAACTCCTTCTCAACTCACTATTCAAACGGCACCTTAACCTTGGTGTGAAATTCTGATAAAAATATACTTGGGTGAAAAAATGACCAACCCCTCACCTTTTTTTTTTTTTTTTTGGGGGGTGTTTAGAATTGAATATCCAGATATTCCCTGAGGAAACAACAGCAGGAACAGCAAGGCAATTTTATAAAACACAGATCGCCAAAATTCGTAAATAAGGTAAACCATCACTTAAAATTCCATACAAGTGAGTAGAAACGATCAAACAGATTGGAAAAAAAAAAAAATCTAGTTAATCAAAGCAGCAACTGCAATCTTTCATTACTGATAACCAGCACAAACGTCGGGTCCCCCCCACATTAGATATTTCATGGGCCATCACAATGGAACAACACGTCACACTAGTATCTCCTCCTTGGACTCCTTGAGCGACGTTCTCGAGGTGGCCTGAAACAAAGATAGCGAGGTTAAAATCATTTGGCAAGAGATCTAAATGCCTTGCTTGAATTTGACTCAGAGACAGTAAGTAGGTGGGGTTGCAGGATGTCACCCACTCCCAGTTTCAAATGACTCAAAAATAGTCAAAAGAGTTGCGCAAGTATACAAGACATAAATCTCGTGTAAAAGAAAACAAAAGCACAATGCACCAAACCCTCATTCATTTTTCCACCATCTAAGCCAGTTGAGCAAACTGTGCGCTCCCTATCCCTCTTTAGGGAGGGTATTTTACCGATAGGTTGTATAGGAATTGGACATTTACATTTGCTCAATACCTAGCTGAAAACTCCTGTTCGGCCTAGTTTGAGTACTGAGGTATTCTCATAATACCTCACTACTATTCATTATTTTATTATTACTTTTTACATACTTTTCACTACTATTCACATAATACCTCAGAATACTCATTATCCAAACACAACCTAATTACTTCACAAGCAGAGCAACCTTTTTTATTCCAAATGAACTACAAATGATGCATTGTCCAACCTACAAATGATTTCTTTCACCACCAGAGAAAAGCAAAGTGGAAATTCTAAGTTTATAGTGGCCTTCATCACTTGGATAGTAAATTAGGAAACAAAATAAAGAAAAGTTATATATTAAATCAGAAATTCCAACTTCAGTCCACAAAAAATTCCTTCATTTACTAATAGGTGAGACTTGAGGAGAAATTTGCATTACCAGGAAGATAAGACACTTAACATTTGTCTTCTTTTTTATAACGCTGCACCCTCCACTCTCTCTATATAATCCCAATATTGAAATAAACATATCCGTTTGTTTTATCTTATTCTCCCAAAATCTCCTAGATGCATTTTAATTGTTACCAAAGGGACTCCCCTCCTTTAATTAAAATTCCGTGTATTGCTTTCCTTCTATAAAAAAAGAGCCTTTCACTTAATTTCCCAAAAAACATAAAAAAATCATAAGTATATACATGCTAACCTTGTATTCTTTCTTTTCATTGCTCCATTAACCGAGGATCCACTACTGAAGGCCCAGTCAACGCTGAGAGTTTGTGTAAGAAATTCTGCACCGTTCATTGAGGATATCGCACTCTGTGCTTCCTCAAAGTTCTCGTACTCAATCAGGGCATATCCCTTGTAAAAGGGAAAGGTTTCAAATTACCATGATGATTATAAATTTATTACAAAATCTTAAAAATAAAAAGAAAAAAAAAAGCTGGTGAAAAAGTCAAAAGGATATAACAACCAGAGAGAATTAAAAACAACTATCATTCTTCTTCCCTACTTGAACAATCAGTAACTAGATCAGTCTTTGCCCTATATTCAGAGCCACCCAACTCAACTCAATTACCTTCATTATTAGTTTCCAAAAAAAAGTTAAGTGCTAGAAATAGAAGAATGACTCTACAACATTTATTAACTGTTGAAAAATGTATACTTGTTAAACTTGAGCCATATAAGAACATTTTATATACAATAGTTTCTGGCATTAGAAAGGAAGACCATATAGTACTTAGTTAAGAGAATGCCTCCACAATCATAATAATGATCTCGTAAAGAATTTTCCTTAAACATTCATTAGGTATTGCAGATGGCTGTCATGCTGTATTATGATATTATTCACATTCAAAGGAGAACATTGACATGTTTCAAAAAACTCAACCTACTTAATTTTCACTTTGACCTATAATCTTTTTTTGATCAGTACTTTGACCTATAATTATAAATAAAGTAAAGCTTCCTATGGTACAAAACAGTAGCAAACTTACATGTCTTAGCATAAAAGAGTGGTAACCATCATCATTGTCATTCATAAAAAATAAAAAATAAAAGTAACTTAAAGCTTACCTTGACAAACCCAGTGCGACGATCAAGATTTAAATGCAAATTCTTAATCTCCCCAAACTCACCAAAAGAATTTTGCAGATCATCCTCTTGTGCCTCTTCATGCACTCCACTGACCAAAATAATCCATCCTTCAATGGCTGCAAATATGAAGCAGGAACTTTTTATTTTCTTTTGTCAGAGAAGTGAAAAAAGATCAGTATTCAAGGACAAACTCCCTCAAAACCGTTACATTCCCTCAATTAAAGTTGTTCTAAAACTACATAATTCTTTAAATGCTGCAAGTTAAGCCTGACTTTAAAAAAGAAAAAAGAAACACAAAATCAAAGTAGATCTAACTTGGTATTTATTCTTGTTAGAGATCTGTAAGGAGAATAAAAAGAAAAACTTTTAGACAATCTCTAAAGGTTTTGTTCCTGCAATTGCAAGACTCTATGCTGACAAAAGAGCAGTGATTAATTGTTGATTCATGTGAATCAAACAGTCGAGAAGAAAATTGTCCAGAAGGGAAAAACATATCCAATCAGGTGGCATAGTTGTAAATTATCGAGATAAAACATAAAAATGGCCAGCCTCAAGAAAATCCTAAGCAAATCAAATGACAAAAGACAGAAGCATCAGCCAGCTTTGAACATCAACAAACTTGACTAGAGTATATGACTTACGAGTTACATATGATTGACCATGATCTCTCTTATCTTGACAATGATAAATTCGAAGTCAGCCATTCCTCACTACCATTCATGTCAAACATTTATCCATATTGAACGCTGACCAAGCTTAACTAGACCAAATATCAAACTCCTCAACTCTCAAACACTTGCAGGAAATGGCAAATTGGCAATAGCACAAGAAAATGCCATGTAAACCTCAAGTCAGCTAATATACTAACGAACCAAAAGGCTATCAAGCATGGTACTCGGATAATGTCCTAAATCGCATTAGATGTGACCCCTCAAAGATTACAAAATTTCAAAACATTGAAACATCTTAGCCAAGATGGCATTCGTTCCAAATCAATTTCAGATCTATGCTCAAATCTAATGAAAGAATCACCCATAAGGCTAGGACCGTTTATAGAAAAAGAGTTATCCCACTAGTCCTCAACGCATTATTCTTAATATCTCTCAAGGAACGAAGTTAGCATTTGTTTGTTTGGAGAAACCCAGGTCGAGGAAATATTTTCCACCAAAACAGCAAAATTCATGTGGTATCCAATCATTTCAACAGAAACACAAGGGTACGACACAAATTTCACAGGCAACCAATCATTTATCTTAAAATAATTTCAGGCGAAAACAAACACAACTTTGATTCCCAAACTCATTACATCCCAACGAATACTCCTAAAACCCTAGAATAACTAGGAAAGCACGAACACAATCAGAAATCGCAATTAAAAAAAAAAAAAAGCTCAAACTGAAGAAGGTATGGAAGGGAACTGACATCGCTGGGGACCAGGGCCTTCGGGAGACCTAAGGGAGTCGAAGTTGGAGGCGGCAAGGCGGGTGGAGCGGTCGGGGACGTCGGGATGGTCGTCGCGAAAGCCACGGCCCTTGGTCTTCCTCGCAACGGCAGAAGAGGAGGCGCCGCCAGTGATGGCGGACTTGAGCTTGGGGAGTGGGGCCCTCGGCGAGGCAGGGGCGACGTCTACGCCCCCGTCCTCGTCCATGAGGTCGTCGTCCGCCGGCTCGAAGTCCACGGCCTCCACCTCCGCTGCGCTCGCCATAAGGAAAAAGATTTATTTTCCCCTGCGCGTGTAGCTCTCTCTCTCTCTCTCAATCGCTCACCCACTGGAACTGGAAGGAAACGTTCAGAGGTGCGTCGGGTGGTTGATGATTGCGGAGTCGTGGGACCTGTGGAAAGCTCTGGTCTATGCCTTTATATGTTCTTTCCCGATCTGTGTTTTATGGAGGATTTTTAAGGGCTTTAGGTCCTCTTGGTTTGGAATTGCGACCTTATTTCTTTCTTTTCCCTTTTTCTTTTTTTTTTTTTTTTTTTCTAAGCGACCTTATTTCATTATTGAAGGTTGCGTTATTTCCATGGTTAACTTATACTAAAATTAAAACTAAGTAAAAATATTGCTCTATCATATAAAATAGAGTAATTCTACAAATCTACCTACACTAAAATTAACGTTATTATATGATTAACGTTATTATATGATTTATTATTTTTATTTTTTTATTTAAATATGTACATATTGATATATAAATACATGCATTTAAATAAAATAATAAAAATATTATTATATGGTGTGGAATGACAAATTTTTTTTTTTTTTTATAAAAAATAGCTATAATGTGGGCTGTATGGGCCTGACTGCTTGGTTGAATATGAGGCGAGGTGCTCAATGCCGTATACTACAGTGAAAGTAACGATATTGCTATACCTCTGTGTTGTTACTTGTTGGGGTGTATGTATGGTCTAATCCATAGAGGTAGGTGGAGGAGACAAGCAATTGAGCAGCAGCATCGCTGTGTTTTCCCAAGCAAAAAGACAAAAAAACAAAACATGGAATAGGTGTTGAAGTCCCCTAGCTCCATCATTTTAATTTTTCTAATGTTTCCACATGTGCTGTTCTCTAGTTATGGACATGTTTCTGTCTCCATATAAAATCCAGTATTGTATATTATCTATATACACAAATTTTAAATGTAAAAGTCTCATACAGATTTTTTATTAAAAAAATCCACGTCATTATGAAAAATATGTAAATTTTAATTTTTCAGGATCCAATTTTTTTAAAAAGACTTGTGCATGACTGTATATTTAAGATTTGTCTCTACATTTCTTCTTATTATTATATGGAAGTACCACGTAAGTGGGTTGAATAAGGATAAATCTATGAAATAATTAAAAATTCAGTTTATAAATTCATATATTTTTATTTTAAATATTTAAATTTTAGAAATACTACTATGCAGCCTATGAGGAGGTTATCCCCCCTAGCGGACCGGGACACAAGGGCCTAGCCCACAGCGGGACCTCAAGACTCTCGATCACCCATAGGGTAGAGATGGGCCTCGGGATAGCCCAACGATAGGAGAATCGGGATAAAGGATGGAATTAGTCGGGCTCGAGAGATGGATCTGGCTCGGGAGGCCCAGGGGCAAACCACAAATCTGTAAACACGGAGTGTGAAAGCTCTGAACAAGAGGGCTTGGTGCATTAATGGTCGGCAAACCTTGCAAGCAATGTTAGAAATGACCACTACCACCTCCAGATGACCGATGGCAGGAGTGATAAGGGAGGGCGCGTCAGGACAGGGGCACGTCGCATTTAATGATCGGTAAAGTTAACATGTCACGACAAGAATGGGTACAAGTTAGTCTAAATGACCACGATTGGGCATGACCCGCCTGTCGTCTGGCAGAAATCGGGAGGGCAACAGTGCAATCCGAGTACGAAGTAGCACGACCATAATCGACAAGGTAGAAGATCGCTTGCTGCCAGGGCCATGTCCAGTACGCTAGTATGCTACAACTGACAAGTACCTAAGACCACACCACCAAGAATATATATCCTCTCCCAAGGGTGGAAAACTCTCTTCACGAAGATTCAGATTCATCTCCATAAAAAACAAAGAATCTGACTTGGGCATCGGAGGTATCTCATACCATCTAGGCCCCATTTCTGTTGAACATTGCAAGTGTAGCTCGGTTGCGGCGTGCAGCTGCCCGGGATACGAAACACGACATCAACATCACCACAGTTATACCATTCACTTTGCTCCCATAGACATGACACTACTATGTGATGTCATGTGGTTTATTAAAAAAATTAAAAACACAAACATAAAAGACATAGTAGAAGAAGCCTCGTTTGGTTACACATTTCAGATGAGATGAGATGCGATATTTTGTTGAAATTGAATAAAATACCATTATAATATTATTTTTTAATATTATTCTTGTTTTAAGATTTGAAAGAGTTGAATTATTTATTATATTTTGTATGTGAGTTTGGAAAAGTTTTAATGATTATATGAGATGAGATGAGATAACTTGGTTTTGTGTAACCAAACCAGCCCTTAAGGTTTTAATTTTTATCCTTTTGTATTTTCATATATCATTTCATTTTAATATATTTCTTTAATAAGTGACGTTACACCGCATCAATTAAACTAACTTGTAGTATAATTGGACGCATAGTAGCAATACTTTTTAAATTTGTGCCATGCGGTTAAATTTTTTTGTCAAAGCCCAATCCACTTGCTTGAGGAGATTATTGAAATTTCAACCTAATTACAAAACTATGATCAGGGGCTGCTTTCAAGCCTTGGAGGTTCTGATCCACATGGCCCCATAGGTGAAAAGTACAAGTCAGATTATATATTTATTTTAACAAGAAAAGTATTTTCTTTAATTAATTAGAACAAGAATAGAAGCTTCTCCCACCCTCCTTCTCACTGAGGGCCCACATTCATTTTCCCAAAACTTCTCTTTCCCTGCAAGTCTTCTCTCCCACTTTTATCAGTCAACCCTTCCTACAACCTTTGCATCTTCACTAAAGATCACTTTCTGTCCCCTTCAATGGACCCCTCACCTGACGTTGAAACCCTTATCTCGCTCACAAAACCGTTATCATGGGAGAATATTCAGTTGGACGCAGCATCAGAAGCAGCGAGACACACTTCAAAACACACGTGGTTGGATGCCTAGTCTCCTCTCGCCCACTCAACAGGTATTCCGTCCATCCTAAAATCAAGGTCATTTGGAACTTTGTAAAGAGTTTATCTATAGAGGACATTGACTGAAATACCTTCCTCTTCACCTTTCCCATCTCCTCCAATGAAGACCGAATCCTCTCCCAAAGCCCTTGGAACTTTCGTGGCCTTCATATGGTTTTGCAACAATGGAACCCAGACCTTGATCTAGTTGAAATTGATTTGGACCACACTAATTTTTGGCTTCAAGTTCATGGTCTATCCCTTGAGCTAATGACATCTCTGAATGCTGAAAAAATAGGTAGGGTCCTTGGGTCCTTGATGGAAATCAACTACTCCACCTGTGTGGATTATACATCTTCTATAAGAGCCCTCCCGAAAAAATTTCTTAGACTGAAGATTAAGGTCAATATCTTCGACCCCTTGCAAGAAGGTTTTTTATTCCCCTATACAAATCTTCCTGCAGCCAAAATCTCATTCTGATACGAGAGACTTTCGGACTTCTGCTATCTGTGTGGTTGTCTAGGTCATACGCATCAACAGTGTTCCCTTCCCTCTAATCAATCCACCATCTACCCCTTTGGCCCTTGGATGCGGGCTGATTTTCAGTCCTCTCAATAAATTGACCCTCCTTCTCAGAGAACTCCACCATACTCAAAGTCAACCATAGCTCCTCAAAACTCTTCAACTTAAGGTAACCCTCATTGCACCCTGCTTGTCTCTGACCCCCCCCCCCCCCCCCCCTCCCCTTCACAGACCCCTGGACTCACATCAAGGAAAGGAAAAGAGATCGTGGATCATCTCTTCAATCCTCAAACCTCCCTGTGCCTGGCAGCCCAAAATCCACCTGAATGCTCTTCCAGAATGCTCCCCCCTTGAAGGTAACCTCCTCTTAGACACTGTAGCTTCTCCCCCCAACCCCCATGCATGCACAAACAATCTCTAGCCAGCACCTTCACTCCACGATGCCAACTGACGTCAAAATCCTCAAGTCAAACACAAGCATTTAACATAAGTTGGCCTATCCCCCGATATCCCAACTCACCTTCCCTATGGCCCACATATAGGAACATCTTGTCTCTTTCAAATGAGGTCTGTCCAAATACCCCTATACACCTTGATGAAAACAATCCTCCTGAGTCACCTCATAGGATCCACAAATCCTTTCTGACCCAACCCATAAATCTCCCAAATAGTCCAATAGGCATCGACGAAACAAACACCCATCCTCACCTTATAGATCAAACTCAATCTGGGCCCTCCATCTTCCAATCCATTATCTCTCAATTCGATCATCTTCTCAACCCATCTAAGCTCACAAACTCCAGCCAGAAGGTCTCAATCCTTGCAATCCCAATTGGAAAGGCCATTCTCTCCCTTAGCCCACTATCTGATGCCCTACCCCTTCACTCAGGCCCAACCTCACCCCAACACTCATCCACTGGCCCAAACCCCCTTGGCAACTTGTCCTCTCCAACTTCTCAAAATAAGTCAGGCCCACTACTGGTCTTGCCCGAGTTGCATCTGTCCATCTCTAGCAAATCCCCAAACCTGAAGAAGAGATCCTTCCACATCACCAAAGAGGCACCAATTCACTATAATTCCCTCTCAGAGCTCATCACCATCAAAGAACCTGAAGGCAGCCTCCAAAAATCTCAACCTCACCTAACCACAAACAAGGCTGAACTCCCTAAAGAGGAAGTTACTTTATTTTCTTTTCTCTCCACACAAAAGAACAAGCAGAATTTCAAGTTGCGCCCTCATCAAAGAGAACCTGGTTTAATCCATGTCCTAAGCATGGAAAAATCTTAGTTGAAACTGGCTCATCCAGCCCAACACTTTAGCTCTTCCCTACCAGTCCAGAGGTCAAAGTGGTAGGCCAAAAGTTGCCAGCCCCACAGTCATGAAGCTCTTGTCCTAGAATTGCAGGGGTATTGCCTGACCCGGTGCAATGAGAAGCTTGAGGGCTACCATTAGAGCTCATTATCCTGATGGTGTATTTCTTGATAAAACTCTTTTGAAAACTGTAAAGACCCCTGATGTTGTTCATAGACGAGGCTATTATTATTATGTGTATATTCCCCCCGTAGATAGATAGGGTGGTCTTTTTGTTCACGTAGAAAGAAGGACTAGATGTGGAAGTTGTAAAAATTACTAGTAATGTTATTGCTCTTCTTGTCTATTCGAACCATGTGCATCACCCTTGGTTACTGAATTTTATATACTACCCTGCCTAACACAAGCATAAACAAGTCTTTTAGGACTTGCTAAACTCGATAATCACTTCATTTGTTGGTCCTTGGCTAGACTTAGGGGATTTTAACTCTATTATCGACCAATCTAAAAAACGTGGTGGCTTACCCTTCACCTACTCTTTTAACCCTCGGGTTTGTCCTCATTGATAAACCTAAATGGCCTCGTTGATCTGGGTGCCTCTGGCCCACCCTTTACATGGTCTAATAGGAGACATGGTTGTGCTAATATAAGGGAGAGAATTGATAGAGGCCTAGTTAATAGTCAATGGAGAACTTTGTTCCCTGATGCCCGTATTCTAAATCTCCAAATGACCTCTTTAGATCATGCCCCTTTAATCTTGTCCACCACTATTAACAACAATATGAAAAAGCCTTTTAAATTTGAAGAGTTTTGGATAAGAGACCCCTCTAGTCTAGGAGTTGTGAGTAGAGCTTGGACTCAAATCTTCTCGGGTACCCACTCTTTCATAGTTGCAGAAAATTGAGGGCTGCAAAATAAGCTTTAAGGGTATGGAATAAAGAGTCCTTTGGTCATATTCATCAGGGTATTTCCACCCTCAACGAATTCCTCTCAAGCCTGCAATCATCCACATCAGGCCACTTTGATAGAACCCTTGAAGAACAACTTCAAGAAAACTTGAATGAGCTTCTGAAAAGGGAGGAACAACTGTGGAAACAGAAATCTAGATTGATTTGGCTCACTACCACTGACCTCAATACAAAATTCTTCCACCTCTCAAAAATCATCAGAAAGAGAAGCAACTCCATTGACAGCATCAAAACAGACCAAGGTACGTGGACTTCTGACCCAAATATTATTCAAGACACTTTCATAGATCATTTCAAGTCTATATTCACCACTTCCAGCCTTAGTTTACCTGATGAACCTGACTCTTTGTTTCCAAATAGACTAACTCAATCTCAAAATGACATCCTAGTCTCCATCCCAAATGATTTAGAAATCACAAAGACCACCCAAAACACCCCTACTTCTAAAGCTCCTAGGCAAATGGTTTCACTGGCCTGTTCTTTAAGTTTTATTGGGAAGTGGTTCATTTCGATATGACAAAAGCCATTAGGGATATCTTTCTGAAAGGCAAGTTGCTCAAAGAAATGAACCACACTCATATTGCCTTAATCCCTAAAACCAAATCCCCAAGCTCTGTCCATCACTTTAGACCCATTAGTTTAGCAAATTTTTGCTACAAAATAATCTCAAAAATCCTTGCAAACAGGCTCAAACTGATCATTCCCTCCTTGATCTATCCATTCCAATTAGCTTTTGTCCCTGGGCGCATAATTCAAGAAAACATTGTGATAGCCCAGAAAATCTTTTCCATTATGAAAAAAAAAAAAAAAAGGTAGGACTGGCCTTATGGCCATCAAAATTGACATTGAAAAAGCCTTTGATTCAATGGAATGGCCTTCATTTTATCTGTACTCAAAAGCATGGGTTTTACTCAACAATTGATCAATTGGATCTCAGAGTACATCTCCTTGGTTTCTTACTCAATCCTCATAAATAGATCTGCTCATGGCCTCGTCAAACCCACGAGAGGACTTAGACAAGATGACCCCTTCTCCCCTTTCCTTTTCATTCTTGGAAGCTAAGTTCTTTCCAGAATGATTACTAGAAGTATCAACTCACAACTCATTGAAGGAATCAGAGTCAGTAGAGAGGGTCCCATTATCTCCCCCTTGCTTTTTGTTGATGATCTCATCATCTTTAGTAAAGCTACCCCTCAATTAGCTCAAGCCATCCTCCATTGCTAGGGGTGTAACTGGTCCAGTCCAGCCTGGTTTTGGATAAAATCTAGGACCAAACCAGAATGTACCGGTTTTGTATTTTTTAAAACCGATTACGCACCGGTTACCCTCCTAAATCGGTACTTCCGGCTTTACCAGTTTTCGGTCTGGTTTTTCGATTTTTTTAAAATGTAAGTTTCACAATTTGTCATTAAAAATTTGTTTATTAAAAAAAAAAAAAAACTGATTTGAAAAAAAACTGTTTTATACTTTTATTAATATATTAGACTATATACTAGTATTAATATTAGGCTATTGGTATAATTATAAGTTATATATTAGTATTAGTTATAAACTTTTAGTAATTTAGTATTAACTAATAATTTATAAATTATAATTAGAAATTGTTTCATATATGAATATATATAATTATATATATTATATATAAAAATTTCACATAACAATTTATAATTATACATAATATATAAAACTTATAGATATTAATATATATAATATTTTGTATAAAACTTATATATGCAATAATACAAATATTATTTTTTATATATATTTTTTTATCAACCGGTCCAGTCCAAAAAATCCTAAAACCGGAACTGGCCGGTTTTCACATTTTAAGAACCGGTCCCGGACCGGTTCAAAACCGGTAAAACCGGTCCAGACCGGTTTTCGGGTTTGAATTTACACCCCTATCCATTGCCTTAATTCCTATTCAAATTGGTCAGGTCAGAAAATCCACAACAGAAAATCTACCATTCACTTAAGTGGAAACATCATTCCTTCTCTTAAGGCTGAAATAAAAGCTTTGCTCCCATTCAAAGCCTCTTCAAATACCTTGAAACACCTGGGCCTCCCTCCTAAAACAAGGTGATCAAAGGTCCATCTGGCTGTAGATATTATGGAAAGGACCCAATCTAGATCGTTTGTTTTCAGAAATGAGATGAGATGAGATGAATTGAGATTAAAGTTAAAAAGTTGAATAAAATATTGTTAGAATATATTTTTTAATATTATTTTTGTTTTGGGATTTGAAAAAATTGAATTATTTATTTTATTTTGTGTGGAAATTTGGAAAAGTTGTAATGATGAGATGAGAGGTTTTCAAAGTTTTCAAAATTTTGGGTTTTAGTCTTGAAAGCAAACCAGGCAGTTCAAAACACTTTTTCCAAGGTGGTCGCACAACTTTGTTAAAATCCGTAGTTGGTTCAATTCTTTCCTACTACATGGCCTCTACCATTATTCCCTCCTCTGTCTACAGAAGGATTGACTCTCGGGTTAAAAAATTCTGGTGGAGTTTCAACCCAAACAAAAGGTATAACTATACACCAAAAGCTTGGAAGGATATCTGCCAACCAAAGTGCTCAAGAGGTTTGGGAATCAGAATAACCTCGAATTTTAATCTTGCTCTCATTTCTAAAATTGGTTGGAACCTGGCCACAAAAACTCTAAGCCTCTGCAACCAATTTCTTTCATCAAAGTATTTGAAAAATTCAAGCTTCCTAGAAGTCACTCATAAACCCACTAATTCTTTGTTTTGGAAATGTGTCTTAAAGTCAAAACCTCTCATTGCTGCAAACTTGTGCTATCGAATTGTGAATGGTGCTAATACAAAGGTTTGGTATGATCCTTGGATCCCCACCTTATCATCCTTCAAGCTTGTCCCAAAGGACCACAGCACACCAATTGAGTCAGACCTCTCAGTCTCAGCCCTTATGCTTGAACAACCCAAGGAGATGGAATGGCATTCTCCTTCAAGCCCTCTTTGCTCCAGACACAGTGAAAGAGATCCAGAAAATCCACCTCCCTCAATTAGTCTCGGTTAGAGCAAAGGATAGACCAATCTAGTTCAATCATAGCTCAAGAAAATTCTCTGTGAAGTCCTCTTATGCTTTCATCCTCTTGCAACAACAACAACAATCCCTCCATTCCCCCTCTCCTTTTTATAAATCAGATTAGAAGAAATTGTGGTGCATTAAAATTCAAGATAGATTGAAGTTTCTTCTTTGGAAGGTCTTCTCTAATATCCTTCCAACCAAATCAAAACTTCAGTCCCCTCTATCCCTCTCTAGTGAGGATATCTTGTGCCCCCTTTGTAAACCTGAAGAAGAAACCATTGACCATCTCTTCTTAAAGTGTCCCCACACCCAGATTCTATGGAGACTTTCCCCATGGCCTTTGAATATCACCAGTTTTGGTGATAAACCACTCAAAGAATGGCTAAAGGTGATCTTGGAACTTTTAAAATTTCTTAATACAGACCCAGATGAATCCCATAGCTTTCAACTCTTCTCTATTCTAGCCATGGATTCAGTTTGGTTCCTTCGAGACAAAGTATTGCACCATGCCCAAAGTCAACATCCTCTCACTTTCTCAAAATCAGTTCTCAAGATTTTCAATGAACACAAGCGGCTAGGGCACACTAAGAGACAGGAAAAAGTCATCCTTCCCGAATAGATTCCCCCTCCAGCTGATCATTTCTCCATATCATATGATTATGATATAGCAGTTAGGAATCTGTCCTCCACTGCTGTTGCAATCTGCAGGTCCTTCTTTGCGGAATTGATTTTCGCAACCACTAGACTTATAAACTCCACCAATCCAGTGTTTGGGGAGGCCATGGCTGCCAAGCTGGCCATAGAGGAGGTTATTCACAGAAGATTTCATAATATAGTTATAAAAGGAGATTGCCAAGCGGTGGCCGAAGCTCTCAGCAACCCCTCCTCTTCCCCTGAATGGTCCATCTGCAACATAACTTCAGATTACTCATCCCTTCTAAAGGCTTTTCAGAATTGGACATCTCAGAAAATTCATCGACATCAAAATTGATGGGCGCATAACTTAGCGCAATGGGCCGCATCAAACAATGTGTTTGGTAGCATACCCCTTATTAAATTACCTTATTGTCTCCTAGATTTTCACAGTGAAAAAGATCCATCTCGGCACTAATCTACTTATTGTAGTTAGTGTAGTGCAATGTTTACTGGTTTTGTAAGCTCATAACTATACTTTTGTGTAATTTAGTTTCTTCAATGATTAAGTTTGCTTACAAAAAAAAAATTAGAACAAGAATGAAATTATGAAATATCTCTCTATAAATATAGAATTATATTAGATACAATTATAAATTATATAAATGCGACACATTCATTTTTAAAAGAGCGAATTTCATTATTAAAAATTAAATTTTTTGAATAGATCTTATATTTATTCAATTTTTTCAAAATGAATACACATCATTTGTACATGCTATAATTGCTAATATCATTTCTCATAAATATAGCAATGTTTTCCAGCTTCTTGAATAAAAAGTAGCGTTTTGCTACAAAACATGAACCTATTCTATTGGTCTGCAATTTTGGGAAAAGCTTCTAGCTTGATAGGTATCAAACCCATTTTTGCACTAGCCAATAGATGAATGACATGTAGGCATTCTAGGAGAAATTTTCATGAACTCGCGTGCATGCAAGATCGGCTCTTTTCTTCTGAAATCTTCCTCCCTCCGAATCGTTCTCCCTCCCTCCCCCATCTCTCTGCACATCGTTTGGCTTCTCAGAAAAATCACCTCCCTCCACGACACACAACGACTCACAAACTCCCTCCAAGCTTTCTTCTTCTCTTTTTTTTTTTTTTTTCTATTAATTGTATCTTCATTTCTTTTGTATAACTTCATGGATCTATATTCGTGCATGGCAACTGCTAATCCAAGGCCAGGGGTTGTTTTACATGAACTAGCACCCAACAGATGAGGTCCCACAGAAAAATATAAAGATGTTAACCTATTATTGTTTGTTGCTGTTTCAGTTTGGCCTCAGCAGTACCGATAGAATATCAGAAAATTGAGGGCACTTTGAAGGGATACTGTTCCAGCATTTTGTCATCAAAGATCTCAGAACGTGTGGGTAGTCCTTGGGGATCTCTGGTCTAAGACCACAAGCAGCAATCCCGACTGCTGCTTGCACTGGTGAATATGCAGCATAAGCTACCTTACCAGACACCATCTCCCAAATTACCATCCCAAAACTATATGCGTTACTCATCCGGGTCTTACAAACGCTCTCTGGGTCACCTGCAATTATCTGTTTGCATCCAAAAAATGGGCAAAAGGAAAAGAAAAGACGAACTTTGAGGAAGAAATTAGGAAGAAACAATACCCAGACAATGGCTCAAACAATACCTAGACAATGAGTTTGTGAGTCGTTGTGTGTCATGGAGGGAGGTAATTTTCTGAGAAGCCAAACGATGTGCAGAGATGGGGGAGGAAGGGAGAAGGATTCGGAGGGAGGAAGATTTTAGAAGAAAAGAGCCGGTCTTGCATGCACGCGAGTTCATGAAAAGTTTTCCTAGAATGCTTACGTGTCATCCGTCTATTGGCTTGGGGCAAAAATGGGTTTGATACCCATCTGGCTAGAAGTTTTTCCCTTTTTTTTAATCTTTTGTTGATTCTATTTAAAATTTAATCTCATCATAAAATATTAATATTTTTTACATTTTTATTATTTCTTATCTAATTTCTTTTCACCACATTTTACGGACCTATTAGTTATATTATATTTTTTAATCAAATAAAATATATTTTATCTTAATTATCATAATTTATAACACACACTTTTTTATAGTTTTATATTTAATAACATAATGGTTATTTCATTTATTATCCTCAATTATTTTCTTTTTAAATCTAAGTAATATCTAAGATTCTATGATTGTACTCATTTAAAATTTGGTCTAAATGCTTTAACTTGCCCGACCTTCTTGCATCCAACAGAATATCTATGTTTTTCATCAATCTTTTTTTGTTAACATTTTTTCAATCCATCATATTAGAATAAGAATGAAATATTAAAATGACTTCACTAAATCAAATAAAAATAAAAAAGAGAAATAAATTGACGGAACTGGTTTTGTTATGCCATTCGAATTTCAGTTCGGTTGGTGTTTTTTTTTATTTTATAAAACGGATGTTATCTATCATTAAGAGAGGACTTACAAAGTTGACTTGAAAAACAAGTCAATTACAATCGTTAGTATCTTCCCAGTACACTTTTGTGACTGACATAGTCTAGTCCAGACAGTAAATCTCTAAAGACCTAGATCTTAGAGAAAATACAACCTCTATCCACGACAGAGGTTACAAAGCCCCATACCCTGACTAAGCAGGGTAGGGTATACCAAACCCCGTCAACGCGGAGGGGGGACTACTACTCCATTCGGACCAAAGTCTGAAGGCATTACTTTTTTTGGATTTTTATTAACCTAGAAACTACATTACACAAAAGAAAACTACAAAGAAAAACATTGCACAAAAAAGGAAAAAGCAGTGCACAGAGACTACTATGGCGCTTGTAGTACACGCACCACTCTGGGAAGAGAATCGACAGTCGACCTTGGAGATCCCAGACTCATAGACTCTAGAAACGCTGCGCGTGGTGTTGGCAGAGGGCTCCCTGGTGGTGCGTGAAGGCCACGCACCAAACGATGCCGAAACTTTGACCCACGCGTGCGGGCTACTCGCCGCTCCGTTTGGTGCCGCATTCTGTGGTCTTGAAGATTGGCGGCTAGGCAACACCATGGTGGGGCGCGTGCTGGCCTGTGGGCGGCAGGAAGACCCAGATCTGAGATTCTCTCTTATTTCGCCTGAAAATACACAAAAAGAAAACACTACATAGAAGAGAAGGGAGAGAGGAAGGAGTGGGAGGGAGGGAGGGGAAGGGAGCCGAAGCTCCCACCCCTCTAGCCGGATCTGTGAGGAAGTTTTAGAGAAGAGCGGGTTCTCAACAAAATGTTCAATTCGGTTTGGTGGGTGTTAAATAAGAATAAGAGAATACGATGACTTTGCGAGATCAAATTTGTTGTATCATTTTGAGTCTATGAAGCTAAACATGGGTGATGGGTTTCTGAAAAAAAAAATAACAGAAACAAAGATATGGCTAAATTATTACTGAATGATAATGAAAAGTTAGTAAAAAATAATAATAAAATAATAAATAGTAGTAAGGTAACTTTAGTACCCAAACTAGGCCTTAATAAAATAATAAAACACTATAACTCATAACTAAATCTAGATTATAATGCCTAATAAAACTTGTTAAATTTTACCTAGTACTAGCCTGTGTTCTTAGGGCATGTTTAGATACTTGGAGTATTTTAAAATTTTGTGAATAGTAGTGAAATGTTTGAGTGAATATATTTTATTGGATTTTGATAAGACAGAGATAAAAAATTGAATAAAAATGTTATAAAGTTGAAAAAAAATAATATAATTTTATTTTGAAATTTATAAAAGTTGTATTAATTTGTGTATTTTATTTGAAAATTTATATTATTTTTTATATTTAAATAACGTCTGGAAGAAAAAGTTTAAAATCTAAACTTAAAAATATTTTATATTTTATATTTTCATATTGACATTACTTGCAAAGCAGAGTTTGAGATGTGTACAAAATCCACAGGCACTAGTTGCTAGAGTCTTTATAGCAAAATACTTCAGAAATCCTCGAGGCAAATCTAGAGAAACATTCTGCTTTGATTTGGAGGAGTACATGGATAGCTATAGATTTGATGAAAGAATGATTGATTTGGAGAATGGGAAATGGTAAAGAAGATGAAAGATTTGGGGAGATAAAATGATTCCAATGCAAACCTCCTATACTATCCAATCTCCAGTCAAGATTTTAAACTCTGAAGGACATGTGAGTGAGTTGATTGAAGAATAAACAAAGGCTTGGAATGAGAAATTGATTGCAGAAGTTTTTGAGAGAGAAGAAGCTCAAATTATCATATCTTTGCCAATCAGTAAAAGAGGAGGGGAGTATAGAATGATATGGATTCACAGCAAAGATGGAAAATTTAGGCACCATTTAGATGTTAAGCTAAGTTGAGATGAGTTGAGTTTTTTTATGAATAATAATGAGTTGAGATGGTAGAGTGAATTTTGTGAGACCCACCTAAGATGAGTTTAGATGTGTTGGATGTTAAGATGAGTCTAGATATATTTATGAGAAGTTGAAAAAGGTTATGGGTCCCGCGTATAAAGAAGTGTTGAATTGAAAAAAATTGTGGGTCCCAAGTATAAAGAGATTTTGAATTGATACGAGTTTAGTGATATGAGAGTTGAGTGTTTGGATGTCAAACTCAGTTTAAAATTAGATTGATCTAAGTTCTAAATGGGGCCTTAGTGTCAAAACTGCTTACCATTTGGCTAAGAGTCATGGGAGATTTCGAACAGGCTCAAGATTGTCCGATGGAGCAACAACAGAGAGTAAATACAACTAATGCAGTTCATCAGTGGAAAGCTCCACCAGAGTCTTGTAATACAAAGTGAATTTGGATGCTGCAAAAACAAGAAAATTGGAATTGGTGTTATAATAAGAGATAGCAGTGGTGAGATTATGGCCTCTGCCTGTAAGATCAAAGAGGATGGGTAACCCAACTTGTGGTGGATTGAAGGGGATGGATGCATTATCAGTAATTAAAGCAGTACAAAGTGTGGAGATTCAAACTTGACATGGCATGGGCAGACTCTGGAAGATGTCAAACCGAGTGGTCTCTGTATTTTGTCCATAATGTAGTAAGTAGCTCTCCACTAAATTTACATCCTCAATTCATGGTCTTGTATGTTTCATATTAATGAAAAGCTATGAGTTTCCTTTGCCCCGTTTGGATTAAGAGTTAGATCTCAACTCATTTTATCTTATCTCATTTAATCATTATAATTTTTTTAATTTTTTAAATAAAATATAATAAACAATTCAACTTTTTCAAATTTTAAAATAATAATAATATTAAAAATAAATATTTTAACAATATTTTATTAAACTTTCAGGCTGCGTTTGAATGTTGAGCTGAGTTCAGCTGAATTGAATTCTTTATGAATAGTAGTGAGTTGAGTAGTAGAGTGAGTTATGTGTGGCCTATCTAAACTGAATTTAAAATGTGTTTGGATGGTTAAGATGAATTTAATACTTTTTATGAAAAATTGAAAAGGGTTGTGGGTACTACGTAAAAAAATGTTTTAAGTTGAAAAATATTGTGGGTCCCACGTGTAAGATGGTTTTGAGTTAGGATGAATTTAATAATTTAAAAATTGAATATTTAGATGTTAGACTCAACTTAAGTTCAATCTCAATTGAATTTGGAAACTAAATGCAGCCTCAACCTTTATCTCAACTAATTTAATCTCAACCCAACTTACTATTCGAACCACGTCTAAAATAAATAAATAAAATTACGAACGGACCAAAAACATTACTGCATGTAAATCTAAAACTGTAAATTAACACACTGATTAGAGACGGTACGAAGGAAGAAGTGTGTCAGAATGATGCTAGTGAACCTGCACTATTTAAACCCCCTCCATCTTACTAACACGCGCCCCCATTGCTCGAGTCGTGCTAACCAGATTCTCAAATTTTTTTTCATTCTTTCTTATAATATCCCTTACTTATAAACCCCACACTATATTTTTTTTTAATTTTTTCTAAATTTTTTTAATTTTATTTTTTTAAATTAATTAAAATTTTCTAATCATCATCTATATATCACATATTTAATTAAAAAAATCTATATATAATATATAGTGTGATGATAATGGATAAAATTTTACTTATGAAATATTTATATTATTTTAAAAAATCATAATATTATAATAAATATTATTTCTTTTACACAAAAATATTTTTGATCTTATATTTTGAATAAGATCTAATTTAAGTATATGTCTATTTAAGTGCTAGATTTAAAGAAATTCTTTAAAATATGTCAATGACAAAAATCTAAAGTAAAGAGTATAATTACTTATTTTATAATAGACATTAAAGCAAACAAGAATTTTGGAGTTATTAGAAGAGAAACAATATAGTTATATAAAGATTTTATAAAAATAAATTCACAAATTGATGTAGTTTTATGTGATAAAAACGTATAATTTAAAGTAAAATAACTAAAAATTTCCGTCACTTCAAATATATTTAAATGCGATATACCGGATTAAAAAAAATTAAAAAAATTATAAAACATATAAATAATGAATAATAAGTAGTAACTAAGGTTTTTAAAAATACAAATTAAGATTTTCTTCAATATACCCAAATACTAATAGTAATATGATATGAGTAGCATGTGCTAAATATTTATAAGAGTCAGTGAGGCTCACCTTCCCCTTTCTTACTGTGTTTTCTTTTTGATCATCACCCAACACCATAGTGCAGCAGGAGCTGCTCTTTTATGAGGGTAGGGCCTGGACTGTAGTTAGAAAATCATATTGAAACAATGAAACCCCACCAAATATTAAAAAGCAGTGACCGGATGGGTGCTTAAACATTAGGGTGATTGATGATACTATTTCTTAGGACAAAATCCTAAAAAAATAAGATCCCGTATAGATTTATAGGTGATTTTAATAAAATATTATTTTTAATATTATAATTATTTTAGTATTTAAAAAAATTAAATTATTTATTATATTTTATATAAAAATATAATAAAAATATAATAATAAAATCAGATGAATACAAGCATATCATTTCTTTCTTTTCTTGTAATTTTGAGAATACAAGCATCAGCATGGGTGAGAGTTTACTCTCCCTAGGCTGCTGCTGTAGTAGCTATGTACTGACACCAAAAGTTGTGGCTGTAAGTTTTGAGTGAGAGAGAGAGAGAACTAAAGAAGTAGTAGCAGCAGCAAAACACCAAAGTACTTTCGAATCCATACTCTCTCAGTTCTCACTTCCCTCTTGTCTTCCGCCATCTTCACTTCAACCTCAAAGTTCTATCCCTACTGTCTACTTACTACTCTTCGGTTTCATGGTCGTCACGACAGAGAAAGACCCACCCATTCTTCCTTGTACATTTTGCTTCTCACTTTCATACACCACCATCATTATAATACTAAGATAACAATCCACCCATTAGGGCCATTATTGCTCTCTTTCAAGAAAAGACCATTGATAAATTTATTGTTCTTACTGTTTCTACAGCGCCTCTAAGGTAGTTTTCAAGGAGTTGTGTTTTTGCTGCCATGGATACTTATGAAGCTACTAAGGTAGTTTTCTCCAGAATCCAAACCTTGGACCATGAAAATGCCTCGAAAATCATGGGCTACCTTCTCTTGCAAGATCATGGTGAGAAAGAGATGATACGCTTGGCCTTTGGACCAGACATCAATCTTCAGAATCTTATCCTTAAAGCCAAAACCCATTTGGGACTGCCCTCAAACTCCATAGCCTCTTCACCCTCTACACTTTCCTCACCTTCTCCCTTCAAACCCATCTCAAGGCTCAACCCTTTGTCCCTCTCCACCACCTCCGCATCCAGAAACACAGCTAATGGCATTGACGTCTCAAAACCATCTTCCCCTTCCCCAAACCCTTGGCCTCGTACTGGCTTTTCCAGTACTACTCCTTCTCTCTCTTACGCCAGTGTTGTTAAAGAAACCAGTGATATTGGTCCCGGCTCATTTTTATCTTCTGCATTGCCCTATAACTCTAGTGACCTCATTGATGACTACCCACTTCAAGATCATCTTGCTTTTCTCAATGACTCTAAGATCGATGACTTGCTCGACCCGCGGCTGGATTTGACCGTGAAGCCGAGATCTTATGCTGAATCCCCGTTCCACACCCGAAGCAGCTATTTGGCTCCTGCAGGTGTGTCTTCGGGGTTGGAAGACGCAAGCTCTGGGCTTGGATGGAAACCATGCCTGTATTTCGCCAGAGGGTTTTGTAAAAATGGCAGCAGTTGCCGTTTTCTTCACACTGATTCCTTGGATACTGCTGCTATTGTTGGTTCGCCAAGCAAACTCAACGAATTCGAACAGTGCCAAGAGTTTCTTAGATCAAAGGCTGCCCACCAGCAAAAGCTAACCACGGCGTCGCAGTTTATGGTCGGAGCTTCTTACCCTTACAACAAGTGCCTGAGTCTTCTGTTGCAACAACAAAATGACACCCAGAGGTAAGTACTATTCAGATATGACTTGAATTGCCATTTAGTTGAAGTTGTTGATTTCGGATGAGGTTTAATTGGGGTATTTTGATCATGAAGTTCATGCCCTTTAACTGTTTACCATATGCTATTACATTAGCACAGCGCAAGTACGCATTTTGAAGGATCTCATGGAACTTATTTTAACTCTTAACATATTGTAACGCCATAAAGTGTAAATTGCTGACTCTGATCAGTGGATCTTGCTTATGGGTTTTTTACTTTTGGATTAATGATGATTTCTTTTACTTTGTGGTGGCATTGTGACGATGCAGCAGATCGGCAGCAGCAGCAGCGTTGATGATAGGGGATGAACTTCACAAGTTTGCGCGCTACCGATCTGAAAGGAATGATTTTTCGTCCATGGGTTTGGGAGGAATGGTGAATCCAGGCTCCAGACAGATTTACTTGACATTCCCAGCTGACAGCACTTTCAGAGAAGAAGATGTTTCCAAGTACTTCAGGTAATTCATTTTAGTTAATTTGTTCGGATTTTGGCAACTCGAATTTCGAATGGAGGAATTGTAGTTATAAACAGGCTTTATTGGTTTGATCTCATGGTTTTAAAGCATTTACGGACCTGTGCAAGATGTGAGGATTCCATACCAGCAAAAGCGAATGTTTGGATTTGTTACGTTCGTTTACCCGGAGACAGTGAAGATTATTTTAGCGAAAGGGAACCCTCATTTTGTTTGTGATTCCCGTGTGCTTGTTAAGCCTTACAAGGAGAAGGGAAAGATACCTGACAAGTATGAGCATATTCTCTATATTGGGACTTTGTTTTGTATGCTGCTTGCTTCCTATCATTGATGTTTTGTTGTCAATCTATACTCTAATTTTAGGAAGCAACAACAGCAGCATCAGTTGGAGAGGGGAGAGTATTCACTGTGTTCAAGTCCATCGGGGCTTGATTCTAGAGAGCCACTTGACCTCCACTTTGGCAAGCAAATCAACAACCAATAATGTTTCTTTTTTAATTTTCAGTATAAAATTCTATTGCTCTTTCTTAAGGTGTGTTGGTCTCAACACAGGAGCAAGAATGTTTTATGATACTCAAGAAATGTTGGGAAGGAAACTGGAGGAACAGGCTGATCTGCAGCAAGCCGTTGAACTACAAGGGAGAAGGCTGAAGAATCTGCAACTTTTGGACTTGAAGAATCTGCAACTTTTGGACTTGAAGAATCATTGTTATCATCCTCATCAATATCATCACAATTTATCTCTTGGGTCCCCCATTCCCTCGCCAACTCTAACTCAGGCTCCTAACAGTCAAGCCCTCGTTCTTCCAACTGCTGGCATGGATCAAATAGTCCCAACAGGTTATAATTCATCAATCGATGTTGTTGAAATGGCATTCATACTGGAGAAATGATGCAAGCTTTATTATTTATTTCCACTTTTGCTGCAGAGAAAAACGATGATCTAGGCGCAGGCACTTCTCAAACTGTTGCTGCAGATGCTGGTCGGCAGCTGCAGCAGGAAGTGAATCCGGCTAGCAGTAATGGCAATGCTGAAAGCAATAGCATGAGCAAGGAGGAGAAATCATATCCTAAAGAAAGTGACCTCCTCCCTGAAAGGTATGAAATTAAAATTTTGGATGTCAAGAAAGTTTGCCAACAATGGCGATGAATCAGAATTTTTCTCAGAATACATCAATTCCTGCCTTTACTGCTTTGGATAATCTAGGGTGCTTTTCTTTTCTTTACTTTTTTCAATCAATTTTGACTTTAGTACACTTCTTGTCAGTCCGTTCACATAATTGTTTCAGGCCCTTTTTATGACATTTATTTTTTAAAATATCTATTTGTTTTCTCCTTTTGTGTTGTGAGCAGCCTAGAGCACAGCCTCCCTGATAGCCTCTTTGTTTGTCCTAAAAAATCAGCTGGTGACCAATTCACTGCCCTTTCCTTTGCTTCCGCTAAAGCCGATGAAACCACAATTGCTTCGTCTTCTTCTAATAACAACTCATTGCTGCCCACCACTTCCCCACTCACCATGGCTTCTCTGAAAACTGTTTTCTCCAAATGCCCAGGTACTGCCGCACACTGCAATTTATTGTTTTGATCCTGAATAAGAAACTTCATTTCTTAAGTTTTATTGTTATTATTATGTTTCAGGTTTCCTTTTGGGCATGGAATGTAGTTGACAGGGCCTGAGCATGGCCTGCAAGGTTGTGTTTTGACTATGCTAGTAAGAGATCATCCGCCTTTTGGACCTTGGATCCTAGGAATTGAAGCATATAATTTACTGAATTTATAGTCAGATGGGTCTTTTATTCTGTTTGGCTCATATGTTTGTATATGCAGAAAGGTTTTAGGAGCCCAAACTAAGAAAAATCCTCTAGCAGCCAAAAGTCATTACCTACGTCAAAGAAACTTGTAGACAAAGATCTCAGGATCTCACCATCCTCGTTTCATTATCATCATCAAGCAATATTAGTCATACTACTTACAATTAATACATAAGGCATACGCAGAAGGACAGATGCGAACTGATTTATGGGAGTGGGGTCTTTCTCTTTCCTTACTTTATACACTCGCTACAGGTGCTTGCTGGACCACAGCATTAATAGAAGAAAGGATAGTTTGTAACTTGCAAGTATTAGTATTATATTGCTTTATTTACTCATGTGTTTTCTTTCTTTAACCGCCCTTGAATTTCTGTGTTACAAAACGAAAACCTAGAGAGAAATGGAGTCTGTAATTTCAGAAGTTTAACAACTATACTGATTTGGAGCCTGGAAACGGAAAAGAAGTGGCATGAAAGCTGTGCCTCTGTCACTTTTTTCAATTTTTATTGCCCTCTGTTACTGCAGCATCTGTCATCCACTAGATTATGAAACAGGCACAGGAGAAAAAACTTCAAGGAAATATTTGTAGGGAAAAAAAATAAAAAAGATGTAAAGAAAAGTTTGTTCTTTCATGTGATCAAAGGTCACATTAGGGGACTCTTTTTGTCTCATTTTTTGTTTTCTTTAGGTGGACATGAAGGGGTAAGGGCCACATTGTCACATGGGTTCTGACACTAAATATGAATGGTATTTGGGTACCACGCACTCCTATCCCTTTCAGTAGTTAAATCTCATTCAAATAACATGACTAGGTTTTTTTGTTTTTTGTTTTTTTTATGGGTGTTGGTGCCTGTCTCATGGTTATGCTACTTCTATATCTTTTGTAAAAGAAAAAAAAAACATGTTGTGTGGTTGTGGAGATAATTTCTATAACCATTTATGGGCAGAAAATCTTCTTTCTTATTGGTTTTTGTAATCATCATAGCTTTATTTTAGCAGAAAAGTTGTGCAGATCGTTGAATAATGGGTCATTTAGTGGTAGGAGCTTCATTAGATTATCATTAGAGGATTCGATCAAGAAGCATTGGACTAGAATCAGCAAGAAAATCTAAGTGGTGGAAAACTTGATAGATACAGATTGAGATAGATTTTTATTTGAAATAACACTACCCTCTAATGAGGTTAAGATGTCTGCATCCACTCCTATTTTCTGTGATATAGTTGGCCACCTCAATGCAATTAGGATGACCTTTTTGCTCCAGGTTTGATTTGTTTGAGGATTAAACTACTTAGATTATACTATGTCAAGTGGTGTGATGTCCAGATCAGCCTAATGGGAGGAAGCTTAAGAATATTTTTAAGCTGTTAGTGACATATCTATCTACCTTTGTTTGAGATACTGAACAATCTAAAAAATGGTCATGACATCATCTAGTCATTACCTTGAAGAAATTGCCTTTCATCTGAACCAATATTATCTTTAGATGTAAGTTGAGTCTTGCATCAATTTCTTTATGTGGTTTATCTGGTTTACTATTGATTGCTGACTTACTAATTGCTGGACTTAAACTGCCGTACTGATTTGGCCATTCCTACCACCACGGTCTGCCATTCGAAAGTCGGTGACGGTGACGAGCAAGAAAATAAGAGAAGAATTTGAAAGATCAGATCTGGTTTTGGTTTTCTTATTATCAAGAGTGATTTGGTTTCACATACCTAATGAAATTGAAAAACTTAATGGAGACGTGTCATTAATTAATTAAGGTATGAAATGAGTTCTAATATAATTTGAGCAATTTGATTCCCCCACCCAACCTTGCTTTGGTGTAAAGAGGGAAACAAATGTTTCAGAATAAAGCTACCATGATGATTGTTGCACTAAACTTTATAATTAACAAAGTTTAGATCTAAATTAACTTCTTTAGTTTAATATAGCACAAGAAAAAGGTGCAAAAGTTACAATAAAAGAAAACAGTTGTACAATAATGGCTTGGATTCTTAATTAAGCCATGATCTCCTCTTTATAGAAGAGGCCCATTCCATTATCATGGCAAGTTCAATACTAAAACAAATCAAACATTATGATTAAAGAAGAAAAAAGTTAAGGGAAGTGGTTGATGAAAGCAAAGAGGCATATAAAGAATTGGAGGTAGCATTTGCTGGTTGAAGAAGCAAAAAGGTTAACACATATATATAGTTTTGGTAGGAGCAATATTCTTTATGTGGTTCTCTTTTAGGTTTAGACAGTGAGTTGAGATGAAAGTTAAAAATTGAATAAAATATTATTTTTTAATAATATTATTATTTTGAGATTTGAAAATTTAAATTGTTTATTATATTTTATGTAAAAATTTATAAAAATTGTAATGATTAGATGAAATGGATTGAGATTAACTCTCAATCCAAACGGAGAAGTTTTAGCTTTACAGATCTTTTTACTATTGGAATTTGTCTTATGTGATATGTTGGGATTTATATTTCAAAATACTTTAAGATTTTTTATCAGTTATATATCATTTATAATAAGATGTTGAGTTGAAGAACAAAATCGAGTTTAGTACCTCTGAAGTTTTTTTGTTCCGACTCTTGTCTCTTGGTTTAAATTGAAAAAAAGAAAAGCAATGACTTAATTGGTGGCTGCCCATTTGACTACGTTATGCGCACGAAATTGGTACGATCATATGGGCTCCATTGAAAGTAGTGCCGCTTAATGTTAAGACTATATATTACAAATAATTAAATCTTAAATTTTTTAGACAAGTGATAATTTTACGTAGTACGAGAATAGAAGTCTTGAGTTGTAATTCTAACTATAGACTATACTTTATTTAATTAAATATTTCACATATTAGACTTACTAATTGAGAAAGAATTGCCCCACACTCAACATATGACAACTCTTACTTCCATCACACTTGGCTCATTTGGGCATCCATGAGCAATCCACAAACACGGAAATGTGTGGATGTTTATATTATATAGTTTTTTTATATACAGTCGGTAGATAGAAGTAACGTGCAGTCGTCCATGACACGTCAGATTTAAAATGAATTTTTCCTCTCACATCAGTTCGATCTTTCTCTCTCATCAGCTCTAGCAGCTCGTCTCTCCCTCTCCTCAGTTCTCTTTCTCATTAGCTCAGTCTCTCTCTCATCAAGTATCTCCACATCAGTTACGTTTACACAACAAACGTTTTTCTTATACTTTATACGCCACTATCATTCTCTACAAAGTGCTTATGCTCAAGCTACCTAACTAGACTAATTACTTCACTTGTTACAAAAAAAAAAAAAAAAAAAAAAAAACCATCCAAAAGGTGGAAATATACAGAAATTCTTGGGGGTTCAAACTTGTCAGAAACAGTGCAGGCTGCAGTACTCTCTGAATGGGAAACAGATATTACATCACATGGTGGGTGGGGGGCGGGGGGAGAACTTTCTCAATATATAGAGTGAGGAGAACGTGCAGTATTGAAAGCTGAAAAGGAGCTTCAAAGGTCACTGATTCATCACACGCTCTGTTTCCCAAAGTTACAATATTTACTGATTCTGACACCATTACACCTTCTCTTCCCATCTCTCTCTTTTTTTTTAACATAAAGGTGAGTTCCTGAATTTTATTTTGCCTAAATTCTGGTAAAAGATGGGGGAGGGAGGCTTGCACTTGCATATTCACTTCAAACTCTCTGCTCTTTCTCTCTTCTTCTCTCTCTTTTCTATGCCAATCTGTCTGAATTCGAATCCGAACATAGATTCACAGTCTTTAGTCTTTTAGAGTATAATATGCATCGAAACTTTGAGTTGGTGACAAAAAGAGAATCAAGCACTTTTATTTTTTGTTTTTTTTTATAGATATCTTCATCTTGCATGCTTTGCTGCGTGTATTATAAATGATTGAAATGATTTTCAATTACAATCAACTATCATCCACCTTTGAATTTATCCCTTTTTTTAATGGGTAGATGCTGTCACATCAATTTAATAAAATAAAAGTATAGTATATAATATAAGTTATAGAGAAATTCTTCTCGTAAGTATTATTCATTATCTCACACTTTACGTTTTATAAAAAATACTCCTACATCCTATGAAAACACTACACACCCTATAAAAAAAGTACAAGTGTGTGATGTGAAAGTGAATAAGAACATATACATAGCATTGCTCTAAGTTATATATATGTTCGAGACAAACAACACATGTATACGAAAATTGTAGACCATAACATTGATGCGAAAGGCAGAGACCACAATCCAAAGCATTGGGGCAGTCTGATTGTTGGTTGTTGTAGGGAACGACAATAATCGGCTTGTAGCAAGCAATCTCCCGTAGAGTTGGCAGAGAAGAGATGGAACAAAGGTAGACTTGACCATGGTAGTATAATCGGATGAGTTCAAGGTAGGCTTGGCTATCATAAAGCTACAATATGAAACAGATCTATGGGGCCACATGCTGCTACCTTGCTTACGAAAAGGTTGTATAGTGGGTGATGATGAGCTGAAATGAATTGCTTCAATAGGGTTGAAATGACGATAAGTGACCGATTGGAACATAACCCTTTTTAGGTATTTTAGTACAATTTTGTTAAAATATAAAATAAATAATAAAATTTATATTTTTTCATCGGTTTAACTTTTTAAAATAAGTGATAATTTCATATGATATTTCACATCAAACTTTATTTCTATACTTTATTTCATTTAATTAAATATTTCACGTGTTGAGCCACTCATTAAAGTGGAGTCTAATCCACACATGATAAAGAGTGTTAATATTTAAAATAAATAATAAAATATATCTCTTCTCATTAGATTAAACTTTTAAAATAAATGATAATTTTATATATTTTATTACTATTTATAAATTATTCATTATTATTCATTTATTTATATTGTGAGATACTCTTGATATCTAAACGAGCTCTTATCTCGTAAAAGGAAGATCCCATTAGGGTGCTATCGAATGGGTAGCACATAACTCTCATGTGTAGATATTAAGGCTTGTGGGCCACATAAGTTGGCCGAAGATCTTCTTTGGTGCCAAGGAAGGGTTGGTCGATTGATTGGCTCAACAAAAAGAATCCATCGTCATGATTGTAAACGAGAAATGATGACAAATGGAGGGTTAAAAAGAGAGAAAATGGGTAAAAAACAAACAAAGATTTAGCTTTTTATTGATTGTCCATGTGATCAAGCATTGCATGAAGATTTCGTTTATTTTTATAGATGAAATGATATGAATTAAAATTAAAAATTAAATAAAATATTATTAAAATATATTTTTTTAATATTATTTTTATTTTAAAAATTTAAAAAATTAAGTTATTTATTTTATTTTATGTAAGAATTTAAAAAAATTATAATGATTAGATGAGATGAGTTGAATTGAGATAAGTTATTAGAGCTCAACCAGTCTTTTTTTTATTTTATTTTAATCAGTTCAAACCTCTAATATTTACAAATTATATACATTTTGAAGGTTTGGGTTTTGTCTACTAATTATGGCTAGTCTATTGTTAAATCTGTAAAACCACATTTTACAAATAGCATTGACTGAGAATCTTTGATTCTAGTCAAAGTAAGAATCAATTTCATCAAATGACAATGCCATGTAAGACTCGTATGATCAAAAAATTTATAATAATTATATTTGAAAGTTTTTACGTAAATATATTATCTACGTGACATAATTTGATTTGAAAAATAAATTTTAAATTTTATAAATCAAATTATGGTACTGTAAAAGTCTTCAAATAATATTATTTAATTTCAAAAATAAATTATTATTATATGAAACAACCAAAACAGAGATTATATATCCATCATTACGTCAATAATAAAGATGTATGCCCTCCTAATTGTGAAATTAAGGGTTTAGAAATTTAAAAAAAGAAAAAAAAATTATAAATTGCAAGATTTTATTTGGCAAAGAGGTGGAAAAAGCGAAATAAAACAATGGATAATACTAACTAAAAATAGTCAAATTAAGAACATGAACATCTTAATCATTCTTAATGATAATGAACTTTTGCAATCTTTTCTCTTTTGGAAGTTTGTTGTTCTGAATCTCACTGTCCTTTTCACCAACTTTGAATTTTTAATGTTGTGCATTTTTTTTTACGATGAATGCTATGCATCAGTCAATATTCAGTTATATATTTTATATTTATAATTTTTTTTTCATAAGATATGTGTGTATTTTTTATAAGATGTGGAGTAATGAATAATAGCTTATGAGAATAATTTTTATTTCTTTGCATACGCCATTATCATAAATAGACAAATTAAGAATGTTTTAGTTATATGTCTTTCTCTTAATTGTGAGTTATGATTTCAACCAATTTGTTTACTCGTTGCATCAATATAAATCATTTTTGAAGGTTTTTTGGTTAATTATTATTTTATTGTTATTAAAATAAATAAATAAAGTATTTGAAAAATTATAAGAAATCTTATTTTATAATACCTTCAATATGTTAGTGATATTATTTAAGATCTCTGATCTTCTAAAGTTTTATTCAAATTTAAAAGTTAAGAGTAAAATAGTGATAAATACATAAAATTCATAATCATTAAATATTTAAAATTGAGAAATAATACTTGCAGTCGTGAGTGTGCAAGCGTCGTACAGTCACTTTGAAAAAAGTAAATAAATATTAGGACCCACATGAAAAGAAGTTAATTTTTTAATAGTGGACCCCACTCCTTTTACAAAGGGAGTGCCCAGCATTTGCGTATTTTACGACTGTATGTAACATTATTGTTTAAAATTACCCGAATGCGTCTTTATTTAAAATCTTTGTAAGTTAAAAAAAAAAAAAAAAAAAACAAAGTGACCTTACACAACCCAATGAAAAATTATCAAATAAATGGAGGGAAAATTGCAAAAAAAAAAAAAAAAAAAAAAAAAAGGGAGGGGCCCATGTTTAGCTAGGGTTTCATGTTCTTGGGGAAAACAATTTAAAAAAAAAATCTATATGGTACAGAATGATAAATTGATAATATTATATACTGTGTAATTCATATGGCTTATACAAAATAACAAAAACACATAAATATGTATTGAAAAAATCTGCTTCAGCGCAGCACACGGGTGAGTTTGGATGTTGAAGTGAGTTGAGTTGAATTGAGTTGAGATGATAAAATATTATTATAATATTATTTTTTAATATTATTATTATTTTAGGATTTGAAAAAGTTGAATTGTTTATTATATTTTATGTTGGAATTTGAAAAAGTTATAATGATGAGTTGAGATGAGTTGAAAGTATTTTATGATCCAAACGCAACCTTAGGGTGTGTTTAGATGTTGAAGTGAGTTGAGTTGAGTTGTGATAATAAAATATTATTAAAATATTATTTTTTAATATTATTATTATTTTAGAATTTCAAAAAGTTGAATATTTATTATATTTTGTGTTGAGATTTAAAAAAGTTGTAATGATGAGTTGAGATGAATTTGTGATGCAAACTTATCCTTAAAGTGTTGGGTGAAAAAAAAAAAAAAAAAAAAAAAATTTTGCACTGGGATGGTGCGGCTGCAGGCTGCCCCAGAATGACTCGTATGTATTGTATGAATTATGTGCTGCTCGTGCTTACGGATCTGAACTCTTACCACTCTCTGCCTCCCCAAGAGAGATTGCAGATACAGAAACCAAGAGAGGGAGAGGGGGAGAGGCAGTCTGTGAGAGTAAAGAGTGAATAGTGAGAGAGTGCTGTTAGCAATACTCAGTACTGCCTTTGCAAGCCCGCTTGTTATATTTCAAACCCAACTGATTCCAAGCGAGAGAGAGAAGGGGTACCTCAAACCTTCACAATCCTTTGTTTCTTGCTTGCTTCTGTTTTTTCTCTCCTAGAAGTAAAAACCCAAGAAGCAATGGATCCTTTTGAAGCCACAAACGTAGTATTCTCAAAGATAAAATTTTTGGAGCCAGAGAATGCCTCAAAGATCATGGGGTACCTTCTGATACAGGACCTTGGAGAGAACGATTTGATACGCTTGGCACTTGGGTCAGAGACATATCTGCAGGCACTCATCTTCAAAGCCAAAACCCAGTTGGGTCTTCCCTCGAATATTATTTCTACACCCCCTACACCTTCCTCCCCTTCGCCTCTCAATCCCATAGCCAGACCAACCAACGCCAACCCTTTTTCACACTCCTCACCTAGACTCCCCAATGGCTTTGACTTTCATAAAAACCCATCTACTGCCTCCTCAAATTCTTGGCTACTCTCTGGGTTCCCAAACAAGCCCATTAGCCCAAAGTCAAGTCCTTTGCTAACCTACGATAATATCCGCGCCGGGTCGCTTGCTTCACGTTCATTCCCATATAGCAAGAATGGCTTTGTGAACGGTAGTGGCACTAACACTGACCTCATTGACGAGCACCACCTCAACGAGTACCTCTCCTTCCTCAACGACTCTTCATCTTCATCCAGGACCGAAGATTTGCTCGATCCAGGATTCGAATTTGGTCATGAAGTACACAATTGGGCACATTCTGCCAATCATGGAGAAACCCATCTTCACAGACGGAGCTATTCGGCGAGCGAAGCGTGTTTCGCGTCAGAAGAACCTGGCTTGGAATCTGGGTACAAGCCCTGCCTTTACTTTGCCAGAGGGTTTTGCAAAAATGGCAGCAATTGCAAGTTTGTGCACGGCGGGTTTGTTGATTCGGTTGATATTCCTTCTGGTCCCATTGTGGGTTGCCCGAGTAAGTTCGAGGAGTTGGAACTGCAGGAGGAGATGATGAGATTGAAGGCTGCGCAGCAGCAAAGATTGGCTGCGCAGCAGTTCATGGCTGGAGTATCACCGTCACAGTCAGCGTACAACAAGTACATGAATTTTCTCTTGCAGCAGCAGACCGAACCCCAGAGGTATACTGGAGATGACCCATTTTTCGCTTTAACCTACTCTCATGTTTATCACATGTAAAGGTTAATGATTTCGAGTTTTTTCTGTTTTTGATGACACATTGCAGATTGCCCATTTTGTTTTCAACTTTGTCTGTGTGTTTGACTAAAAGGGTTATTGATCTTTAGTTTATTTTGGCTTTGGGTTCGTTCATGATATTTTCTTTGGGCTGCATTGCTGATGCATTGTAGAGCGGTGGCAGCTCCGACAGCATTTATGATGGGGGAAGATTTTTTCAAGTTTGGCCGCTGCCGGCCAGAGAGGAATGACTTTTTGGCAATGGCATCTACAGAAAAGTTGAATTCGGCTTCGAGGCAGATCTACTTGACCTTTCCAGCGGACAGCACTTTTAAAGACGAAGATGTTTCCGAGTACTTCAGGTAATATACCAACCTTTCGCTTTTCGATTATTCCATTGTCTTAAGGACTAAATCGCCTCTACTTCAGAATCACCCATTAGGTTGCCATATACGGTATTCGTTGTTATGCATTGTGTAACAATGTTTTCTGCACCAAATTATGAATATGGAGCATTAGCATTAGTTTCTCCATATGCATCTTCAAAATCACATTTTTTAAAGATTGATTTTGCATATCAACAAAAGTTCTCACATTGGATTATGCATCTTTGAACCAAATAATAATGAAATATTATTATTTTTAATTTTTTTCTTAAAATTATTATTTTTATATATTTTACAATTAGCACTATGTTCTCAAAAATACAAATTTCATATATCTAAATATTACCAATTTCATATATCAAAATGACCAATTTTATCAATAAATATTAATATGTACTAAATAACACTTTGTATCATCAACTTAATACACATTTCATATATCAAAATCATCTTAATACAAATTCCACAAAATTGATTTTAATGGGTAGGAGAGAGAAAAAACATTAAAAATAATGTTTGGAGAGTGAATAGTGATTCTTCAAATTTGAAGAAGCACTATTCATAGCTATGTAAAAATTTAGAGATGCATAAGTCAGTGTAGATGAATTTAAAGACATTATGCAAATATGAAGATGAAGATAAAGATGAATAAGCCATTGCTAGAGCAGCCGTTATGGTAGCAATATTCATCGTTGGACTTTTGAGGCTTTGTTTGTTTTCACAACACATCTCATCATTACAACTTTTCTAAATCTCCACACAAAATAAAATAAACAATTTAACTTTTTCAAATCCCAAAATAATAATAATATTAAAAAAATATATTCTAACAATGTTTTATTCAATTTTCAATTTTTATCTCAACTCTTCTCATCTTATCTGTGAAAACAAACCAGGCCTAAGCAAGCATGTCTTTTAAGTTCTGTTCAAATGTCCTATGCATTCGTGCTCTTTTTTTTTTTGGTGAATTGTTTTTGGTGTTCAGGGATGAAATTTGTATCCCATCTTGTGATTTCTCTTTCATAATGGAATTATGATGTTGTGGCTTGCACCTGCCTGGAAAAGACTCCTGCTTTAGCTTCTCTTTACTGTTTATGAATAAAATTTATCATACTTTTAAAAAAGAACCGCATGCTTTACAGCATTGTATCCACTTCTAGTTTGTTTGCGGAGTTCATTGCTTTAGCCTTAAATGTCTTCTCAATAAACTTTTGTACCCATGTACTTGGCTTCGCCTATTTTAATAAAATTCTTATTTACTGATATAAAAAAAAATAAAACTTTTGTACCCATTTTGCTCCTTTATACCTTCCACAATGTTATGGAAGAACTTCTGTGGCTTGGGTATCCATTCTGCAGCATCCTTGGGATTCCTATTTTTCAAGAGCCATTCGGTCTGTTATTGATAGAAGTTCACGTGGAGTTAGGGAGGGAGGGAGGCCTATAGTATCTTGCTCAAAAGCTGCAATACCTGATACATTCAATCCAATGTTCATATCTGATATGTTAAATGTTTCTTTAAATTTGTATATTTGATATCTGCACTGTTCCTTGGGATTAGCTAAAGCGGTATTGCTAGATATAATGTGTAGATGGAGGATCCAAGTGGACAGTTTCTAGGAAGTTGCATTCTTGTCATATTATTTACAACACTTGGTTTGTTTGACTCCTCAATCAAGTGCAAGTGCTTGAAGAACCTACTGCAAAATTGAGCTTGATATTGTTATTTGAAATGTTTTACGATTGAATTTAACTTGTTTTCAAGCAATATGTGGTCAATGAAGATGTAGAAATCCATCTTTTGGGGAGGAAAATTTGATAGGTATGCAAATTTTACCCGTGATTTTAGATTACAGAATGCAGCTATGATTGCAGGTTCTGTCCTAGATCATGGAGGCCATAGTTTGTTGGTTGAGATGCTGGAGTGTTTAAATGTTTTTCTCTTAGTGGTGGGCTTGTGTTTGAGTAGAATTACTTCTTTAGATGACCGTACATGTTGGTCAGCCCTTTTTCACTTGAAGGTGTCCTCTGTGTTTATGCTGTTCTTGGAGAATGATAGGAATGCAAATTATTTACTATCTTTACTTAAAAAAAATTCTGAAGTATTTTTTCCAGCCTCCTTATGAACGGGATCCATTCTTGAGTAGCAGAAAGCATGATCTTGAGTGGCTAACAAAACAAGTTTTGTATATCATGTTATTAAGTTATATTCATCAGTGTGTGCATTTGTTAGTGTTTAAAAGTCAAACTCTGGAATATAATTAAAATTTATTATCTCTCTGAAGCAATTTTGGACCAGTCCAAGATGTGAGGATTCCATACCAGCAGAAGCGAATGTTTGGGTTTGTTACATTTATCTACTCAGAAACTGTGAAACTCATTTTGGCCAAAGGGAATCCTCATTTTATATGTGATTCACGTGTGCTTGTCAAGCCCTACAAGGAGAAGGGAAAATTTCCGGACAAGTATGGAAATCTTTACTCTTGTGCCATCTAGATTTTGTCTCGTCCACTTGCTGTTTTTATACTTTTGTTTTTGATTGATTGCAGAAGGCAACAACAGCAACTGGAGAGGGGAGAGTTTTCACCTTGTTCAAGTCCCTCTGGGCTCGACTCTAGAGAATCCTATGATCTGCCCCATGGTAAGCTTACAAGCATGCATGCTTCTTCCTGCGTCTTTCCTTCGAATTTTCCCTTTCATTCTTGGTGAGAATGCTAGAAAGCCAATAAAGAACTTTTAAGCTGATTCTTTTCAGTTCGTTATGCATTCTAAACTTTTGTGTTTAAATCATTTACCTCACTGAATCTCAAATCTCCTTACAGCACCTAGAATGTTTTATAATACGCAAGAAATGATATTGAGTAGAAAATTAGAGGAGCAGAATGAACTACAGCAAGCAATTGAACTTCAAGGAAGAAGACTGATAAATTTACAGCTTCCGAACTTGGATGAACGGATACACCACCACCAGCGTAGTCTGTCTGTTGGTTCTCCTGTTCTCTTAACTGCTCAGCTTCATGCTAATGTCAATCAAAGTGTCATCCTCCCATCTGTTGGAACCAAACAAGATGTTGCACAAGGTCAGCCATATGATGGCAGCCATCAGATATGGCTTTGGTTTTATATCTCTGGAAGATGTAGGCTGGTAGTGATTAATATGTATTCTGTTGGTGCAGGTCACAGTGACAATTCTGCTGCAGCTGCTGAACATCTGCTTTTGCAGGAAGCGAATCCAGCTTGTATTCACAATAATCACAGTGCCAACAGCAAGGAGGACATCTTCCATGCTGAAGAGTTTGATCTCCAGAAAAGGTATGGAGCTTGATAATCATATAAGAATGAAGGCCAGCCATGATAGCAAGCATCACTCTCTACTTTATTTGAGTTGTATGCTCCGCCCTCACTCCTCTGTGTTCGTGTGTCTATCTGTAATTTCTAATTCTTCTCAATTGCTGATTATGTTCTCTTGCTCATTTCCCCTCTATGTTGACCATGAGGGCAGTGTAGAGCAGGTACTTCCCGATAGCCTTTTGCCTTCTCCTACCAAATCAGTAGGGGATAATCTCTGTGTCATTTCTGCTGCTGTGTTGGAGGTTAATGAGAGCTCCGCATTCTCCACTACTCTGTATTCTTCTGGAAAAGATTTATCACTCAGCAATTCAACTAATGACAAAGCTTCCAAATAATATCGAAATGCCAAGGTGCATTCTTCAAGAAACTCTCTTGCTATACTGATAAGAGAATAGATAGTGGATTCAACTTTAGATATATTTATTTTTTAATTCCTTGAGTTTTCTATTGGCATGAAACTTTTGCAATGCAGCCTTTGTAATAAACGTGAGCATGGCTAAACGGACTGACTTTCGGGTAACAGATATTCTTTTGTTTCTTGAATTATGCTAAAAATTAAAACTACAATTTGCAGATATTTGGTCAAGGCTTCTTGGTGATTAGAGTACTCATGTTTATATTGGCAGAAATCATAGAGAAGCTTATAAAAGGGCGAAAAATCCTTCAAAAAATATAGGAGATTATACCTACATCAAAGAGTAGATCCATAGAGAAGATATGAACGAGTACATCACCATCATCGGCAATACATACTACTACTAACAGCAAATACATATTCCATACATCAGGACAGATGATTCTGAGTAGAGAAGGGTGTTTCTCTTCTACCGCCGTAACGACGCAGTATGTGTTTCTGGACCACACTGACTGGAGCAGTACAAAGGATTGTAACTTCTATCACACTGTCAGCTACACATTTTCTTTCTTTTTACCATATTTATGTTGGGAGATGTTGTTCAGTAGAATTGGACTTTATTTTGAGGATTAGACAAGACAAATATGTACAGGCTACTTTGTTAGCAAACAAAGGAAGTTTAGAGGAAAATGACTTCCCATCCACGCTTATATTTTTTTAATTTTCCCTTTCTGAGCAGTAGATAATCAAACTAGTAGAACACGACAAATAAGAGTGAAAATTCCCTTCATTGTTATCACCACTCGAGTGCAGGTTCATTTTATAATGTTAGTTTGGTTTGGTCTTGTTCACTCTAGGGAACTCGTCTTCTCTTTTACTTTAGGCCCACATGTTGGGGAAAGGTCGCTTTTGGCACATGGGTGCTGACACCATACGGGTTGGGGTATATAGGTATTACTCTCCTTTCCCTTTCAGCTTATTGAAATGTTTTTATTTGGATTTCTAAGTTTTGTGGAAGCCAGATCCTTTGTGTGCTGACAGATTTAGCTTTTGCTCTCCTGCATGGAGCCCAATTGCTGCTTTCCTAAACAGGAATTGTCTAAAACTGACCCCCTCAACGTGATGTGTTAATGCTTATAAATATTGAAGAAATATAACTTGGATATGATATGATTGCAACAATCCTGACAATCAGCCTAAAGATTGATGGAGTCTCTCCTATGCAAGTTGCTTTTGTTGCTTACATAAAGGCCCTCGCTCATAAAGGTTTCCATGCAATCTGGGGTGGGTGGAAGGAAGGGAAAGTCTGGAGATGTAAAAGTGGAATGATTTTTCTCACTCCAAAGTCCTAAAGCGTATCGGTTTTGCTAATCAGTTTATGAGACATCCTTAATTATTTTCTTAAACATGAAAGGGGATCAAGATAAAAGCTGGAATTACTCATGGTGTTAAAAATTATCTACTGAGCACCTCCCAAATCCCACGTCCTTTGGTGCTAAAAATCAGTCTTGAACCAGTCTTAAATCATTGTCTTTTTTTTTTTTTTTTAAGGGATGATTTCAGATTGCCTTTGTGTTCATATCTGAGAATTGATTTACCTGGGAAGACACATTTGACTCCAAAGTGTCATTCCAAAGGCCAAAAGAAGAGTGTTCAAACGGCAAGTTGGAAGAATAGTATTCATCAAAACAGTTTTTATGGCTGACTATCTGATTATAAAGACTGCATTGGCTGTTAATAGGATGATGTAAACCTTTTGGTAGGGTTTTACAATTGAAAAGAACCTTAATTTCATCCTCAAGGCCTGTCTTCCCTTTGCTTGCCTAAAGTAGGGGACTCTTGACTTTCGCCCAATGACCCTTTTAATGCTGCATTAGATGGCCCCAAAAGCTGCGTGGGCCATTCCCTCAAAAAATGGAACATTATGGATTGAGCCTTGTTAGATACAAGTGGTTAGGTACACCAAACCGCGTACCGACGCTGGCATAGCTTTTTTTATTGAAAATAAAAACAAAAGAAGAAGGTTCTCTATCTCACGAAAATCATTTTACTTTCAATTCGTACCGTTTTATTAAACAGATACCTTACATGTCAGCATCGGTGCATGGTTTGGAATGCAAACTTGTTTGCAAGAAGACTTTTCCTTATTGGATTACAGTCATTTGAGGCAGCTACGACCAAAGCTACCGACTCTAGGGGATTGAAGTGTGCTAAAAGTGAATGACCTAATTAGATGGGTAAATGCATCCGATTTAGTGTTTGATTTATACACAATTAAAAAGAACTATTTTTACCAACGGACAAGTTTGATATGATAACGTCATATTTGCTTTAGAGTTTGATGAATTTTACAATATAGTATTAATTCATCAAGCGATAGTTTGGAAGGTAGGTTTTTTTGTAACTCTTCTTGTGGATCTAGCAGTATATTCCCCAAGGGAAATGCTTTTTGTACCCATTTTTTTAAAAATTTCTTTTCTTAATAGTTAAATAAGTGAATATTATTAAATTTATGTATTTTTTAAATGCTCAAAGATATTAAATTTCTGTTTTGATTCAACCCATTTCCTGTGAATGCGACCAACACCCACATACTCTTATAATTTTCAGTGAATCATGAAAATTGAAATGGGAAAAGTGGCATCTGAAACAATGTTCAGATGATGTCCCAATTCCAGTAAGTGGGTTCAGTCTAAAATGATCAAAGGGCTATGGTAAATCCCCATAGAAAGAAAAGGAAAAAGTTGGGGTCTCTGATAATTTATGGTATGGTCCGTGGCAATCCAAAGCTATATTGCATTACATATTTGGTTTTGTGACAAAAAATATTACACTCTAGCCTTCATAGACTTAATTCTATCTTTCTCACTAGAAGTTCTCAACTTTGTTTCCATGAACCGATGATTTGGATTATTGGATTCTATTATGTATTTAATTGGATTACGTTTCTAAGTCCACGAATTTCTAATTCCAAAGGCTCAGTAAGTACATGGCCTAGCAAGGTCTACTACCTCTTCAGTTTTGGCACTTTCTTTGCCCATATGAAACAAATGTCTCTAGAAAACATGCATATATATATATATATATATATGTTCTGATTCCCAGGTTGTGTGCGTGTGTGAGTGTGTGAGAGAGAGAGAGAGAATTCACAAAAAAGGCCAGCAAATCAATGTACCCAAATTTACAATGGAGATCTATATTTCCAGAGAGAGAGAGAGAGAGAGATGCTCTACATCATGGCATTTTTGTCTTGGGCTAGCTTAGCTAGTAGGTACATCATGTACATGCAATTGCCACCAGGCATTATTCTGCTCATTTCATGTATTGAATCCTGCAATACAGACATGAATCATGACCATACTTAACAGTGCAGGGCCCCCCCAGAGAGGGTATGGAAGGGGGTGGTGTGCTTGGAGAGCAAAGTAATTGAAAGAACGCCCGATGAATAATATTTTTCTATTTAGAATGTGAAACAACAATATCTGGGATCAGAAAAGAAAGAAAACAAAATGAAAGCCTAGAATATAGATGATGGACATAAGCAGTAACACTAAGTGCAGCAACAGCGTTTTGAATTGTCAACCCCACTTAGCTAACTCAAGTTTTGGATGATTCACTCAAGCTCCGTTTGCCACTAATTAAGTAAGGCAGGTTAAAAGCATGGCTCCCTATGCTAGGACTACTCGACGATTTTACTGAAAAATGAGACAGAAATTGAAGACAATACAGAGAATTTCTTAAACTGTTTCCTATATTAATGTTGGTTGTCTCAGAAAATTTCCAATTAATAAACGGAAATGTGCAGTTTTCTTCTGTTTGAAGGCCGATCGAGTGTGTAGTTCAGTTATTTCCTGTCCTGTCTTATCTGGCTTCAGTCTATACAATGAGGAATAAACTTTTGATTGCATCTATTTTTCTGCCACTTCTGCTGTCATGTAGCCTACAACATATGGGCGCAGATGGTAATGTAGAGATATCTGTGCTGAGCAATAGAGCTGGTTTCCTGGGTTTCTCATTTGCTTTTCCCATGGTTGGTTTACTCAAACCAAAAGATAGCAATGCTCTTATGGCTTCCAATTGAAATAAACTTTTCCAAGCAGGTTTTGGATGTGTGATTTTGTACGCTTCACAAATATTTGGTGTCAATGTAACTGCTGGCCAAGTTAACATGTATCATGTATGTATGGCATGAAAAATGCAATTGGAAAGGAGATTCTGGAAAAGTGTGTAGGTGTCCCGCTTGCCATTAGAACAATTGGAAGGACGTTGCTGTGCTGGGAAAATTCTGAAACAGAGTGGTTGTCTTTCAAGAACAATAAAATCTCAAAAATAAAACAAATGATCTACTTCCCTCACATTTGAAGCAATTTTCAAATTTTTTTCCGAATACGGGAGGCCAATGCCTCCATTGCAGCAACTTCTTGTTTCTTACAGTTTCTAAGATTTTTTCTACAATTTTTTGAACATCAAAGATATCAGATAAACAAACCCACATTTTTAACTGAAAATATGTTTCTTGAAAATGAATTGAGCTAGTGTGGTCTTTCCTAATCCTCCGATGCCAGTATATAATCGGAAGGATTCCTACATTCTCTTTAACATTGGAATCAGAAAGAAGTATATCTATGATCTTCTTCTTGTCATTCTTTCTACCAATAACTTCTGCCTCAGGTACAAAAGAATGATCAGTATCATCCCAAGTTCAGTAAAAATCAAATTACCATCACTTTCGATGCTAAGAAACATGCAGGCCCTGTTCAAATTGTTGTCGTGAAATTAGACAGCCTCAACATTGCGGCCTCCTATATTTCTTCCCTTTGCTCTTCTTCCTCCTCCTTACTATTCTCCTGGATGTGAAGAATCATGCATATGGTGATATTTCTTATTTGAATAGGGAAGAAAAAAGCAATAAAGAAAGCGAGGTAATCATAACTAACTTATTTACTTGTAGAAGATGCAGTGCATTAGATTTTTTTAACAAACTCTTAATCCCTCTCCCCTGTTTCTTCTTTACTCAAAGTCAGTTTTGCAAATAGAATTTTATAAGTTGAAGGTGAAGAAGGTGGATACGGCAATAAAGATAAAATTGGTGGAAAAATACCTAAATCAGTCGTATTGCAGTTGAGGATCAAAGTACTCCAGCTTTGGGATGTGAGCAATCTTGGGCCAATCCTCACCTCCGTCTTGTTTGCATCTTTGTAATAAGATGGGGCAATCATCAATTGCCAACACTTTCAAAGAGGTTAGCCTACTCATTGCTTCAGGCAGTGACGTTAAACCAGAGCATGTAGAAATCGTGAACTGCTCAAGTGATGCCCAATTGCATATCCACTCTGGTATAGTCATCAAGCTTGAACAATCTGAGATTCGGAGCTCTTGTAGAGTGGTAACATGTTGAAGCCCCAATGGGAGAGACACCAATTTCGGAATACCGACAAAGTTCAAAGAGATGAGGCTTTTAAGCCCTTTCCATTGCATACCGTGCTCATCGTTCCCTAGATCAAGCATGCGACACTTACTAAGCCTCAGTTGTTGAAGTGCAGTGAGATATTGTACACCATGGGAGAGAGACTTTAATTCATGGCAGTAAGCTATCTGCAAATGCTGGAGAGATATGAGGTTTTGCAACCCATCCTCTGGAAGTGTTTCTAAATCCTCAATTCGATATAAGGATATTTTCTTCAATTTGGAGAGAGGAGGAGATGAAAAGGCAATGGGTGTAGAGGAAGCGGAGGAGGAGGCATTCGTACTTATTGTTTGTTGCACTGCCTTCCACCTGGCATTCCTTAGATATAACACTTCTTTCAGATGTGGAAACATTGGCAATGAAGTCAACAGAGGGCATTTGATTATTGATAATCTTGAAAGACGAAGGAATAGTAAAGCATTTTCATGATCAATGGTATTGACATCCACATTATAAGAATCACTCCTCCTCCAACCCTTCAGATTAGGACAGTCAAATAGGAGAATACGCTCAAAAGATGGAAAGAATTCTGATGAAGAAAAAGAAGATAAAGATAACTCAATGTTGTCACTACAATCTGATACGTACTCTATTTCTTCAAGAAACGTCAGATCAATACTCTTAAGAAAGGGTAGTCCACTCAATGGTGGCAAATATTTCAATTTACTACAACCCCATAAATGCAAGTCAACAAGATTTGTGAGTGACAAAAGCCACATCGGAACCCTCACACCCCCATACAACTGTATGGATAACATTTTAAGATTTGGGTGAGGTTCAAAGCCTTCCAATGCCATTTCATCACCTGCATTAATAACATTTTCTCTTTCCCAATGTAAAGTCAAAACCTGAAGATGTTCTCTTTCCTTTAGATTTGCGACGTCTTCCTCCCGACTTCTCAAACCCGAAATCCCTAATTCTCCTCTTAAGCTAGTTAGTCTATTTAGCTCGCTTAAAGTACAGCCATACTTTGAGGCCGAATCAGAGTGGACAACAAACTTAGATAATGTCTGGAGATTTGTCAATTCCCCCAATCCACGTGGCATACAAGTCAAATTCGAACATCCATCATTGTAAAGATGCCTGAGGTTGACTAATTTCGTAATTCCTCTAGGCAATTCTTTAAGTTGTCTGCAACCAGAGAGTCTTAGTGTATACAAATTTTGCAACCTAGATATGGAATCGGGCAACTTCTCAATTTTTTGATTCCTAGAAAGATCAAGATCTCTTAAATGCTTCAACTTACATATGGAACTCGGTACTACATCAAGTTGTCTTCCATGTAAATCCAGCACTCGCAAGAACTTCAAATTTGAAAAGATTGCTTCACATGAAGTGCTCGACTCTTGCAAATTCTCAGATTCACCAAGCGAAAGAAGTGTTCGAATCCTACTGGCTTTAGACGAGGAAGTTGGAATTACAAAGGAAAATTCTATATTGCCGACGACTGCTACGTGCCTAGTTTTCTGATCAACAATGATTTTTTCCTTAGATTCTAATCTGGTGATCAATGATCCTGCCACTGACATTGCAAGATCATGCATGAGGTCGTGCATTTTACACGAGATCACGTTGCCCAGATAATAACCCATTTGAGCTTCTTGAAAGAACGATCTCCAAAGTAAATGCATGAAATACTTATCACCAACATCTTCAAGACATTCATTTTGATTGGATAGCTTAATAAACCCCTGTGCCATCCAGAGATTTATCAATTTTGATTTTTCAATCACGTAATCCTTTGGAAATATACTACAATAAGCAAAACATTGTTTCAAATGTGATGGAAGTTGATCATAACTCAGCTTAAGAGTTGGTAAGATGCCATCTTCTTTTATTTCTGGCAGTTTATTTTTAAAAGAAAACCACCCTGCTTCAGAATTTTCCAAGGACAGTAACCTTCCAATTGTTTTGATGACAAGAGGGACACCTGAACACTTTTCTACAATCTCCTTTCCAACTTCCACTTTTCTAGAATTCACTGGCTCTTGTCCGTTCTCAAATGCCACTTGCTTGAATAAACACCATGACTCCCGTTCGTCTAAACACTGTAAGGAATATTCTTCAATTGTTTGGGTAATTTGTGCAACTCTTTTACTTCGTGTAGTTATTAATATTCTACTGCCACTTGCACCAACCTCCAACAGTACTTTCAAATCATCCCATTTTTTAACATCCTCATTCCAAACATCATCCAACACGAGTAAGTATTTCTTTCCACCAATTTCTTTTCGAAGACCATGCACCAGTGTATCCATTTCAACACTGTCTGGTTTCTTTTTTGTTGCCGATTCTAGGATTTTTTCAACAACTTTTTGAACATCAAAACTCTCAGAGACACAAGCCCACATTTTTAGTTGAAAATGTTTATCTATTTCCTCATCATTAAAGATGAATTGAGCTAGTGTGGTCTTTCCTAATCCTCCGATGCCAGTAATCGGAAGTATTCCTACATTCTCTTTAATGTCGGAATCAGAAAGAAGTCTTTTTATGATCTCCTTCTTGTCATCTTCTCTACCAGTAACTTTCGCCGCAAGTACATAGGAATGACTATCATCCCTCTTCCTAGCCCTGACTCCTATCTCCACAGGGCGTTCCTCCAAGTGGAATTTCCTATCATTTGCGATGGCATCTAACTTCTGTCTAATCGTTTTAATCCTATGGCCCATTTTCAGATCATAGACAAGCGGGTTTGATTTGGAGAAGAAGATTCGTACCTTTTTTGCCATCTTATCCTGATCAGTCGTCATCTCTCTCAACAGAGAGTCAGTGGAGAAACCATCCAGCAAGTCGTCTGCATCATAAAAGACATCCTTGAGCCTTTCAAGCCAATCTCTAACTTGACGGTTCACTGCACATTGCTCCTCAGCATCAAGAAGCACGGCTTGGATTGTCGAAACGGTATCCTTGAGCTTCTTGAGCTCATCTGTTACACCCCAAAGCAGTCCGATCTCTTTGAGAGCCAGGGATCCCAAGCTCTCAATGATTCGAGCAGCAACGTTGAAGAGAATGGCTTCTGCCATTTGTTGATGGTTGGTGAAGGAATGGTAAAAAGGGCTCTTGAGGAATCACTAAAGGTATAGATATGTTTGCTTTGAATGTGTACAGAGGACAAGGCGGGAGCAACATTTTATAAGGCCTTGCATGGGAAAGTTCCTATTGGAGAGTACTGACGCGTTAAAGAAATTAGTGTTGAAGAACGCGTTAAAGAAATTAGTTTAATACAAAGTATGATAGAGAGGGTGTTGGCTGAGACCAATTCAACCAGCAATTTCTTTGAAAGTTCCTCTGAAATTATTGATGGACCTACAGTACTGCCAACACCCTCTCTATCATTTTGCATAACATTTTCTTAAGAAGAATGATGACAAAAACCCTTGGCAAGAAAATCAAGCAGAGAGAAAGAGTGATCAATGTTAATCAACTCTGAAAAGGAAGTGATGGCTATTTTATTGAGATCATGTAGATATTTTATATATTGAGATCATCACTGAAGGGATAGAAGGAAGATATGTTTGCTTTGAGTTTGAATACAGAGGACAAGCCGGGACCAACATTGAATAAAGCCTTGTCATCGTCTACTTTCCCAGGACAATTCCATCCACACGTCTAATACCAGTTATCCAGTGCACTTTCATTGAATAAAGCCTTGCATGTGATGGACCTGCAAGGAAAGTGCCAACTAGAGAGAGAGAGAGAGAGAGAGAGATACTAACCATGCAGGCAAGTGATGGACCTACAGAGTACTGCTGCTGAAACTATGACTTGTCATCTACTTTCCAAGGACAATTCCATCCACACGTCTAATACAAGTTATCCAGTGCACTTTCATTATTGATAAAGATTTTTTTGGCACCCTTCGGTGGAAAAAAACCATTTAGCCCGATTCATTTTCATCCATGTAATTTGGCACCCTTGAGCTTCCTTTTTATTGTTTATTGTTTCATCTGCTAAATGCTAATCAAGTGGATAGATAGTCACAAATTTTGGATTACTATAAAATTCACAATTGAAGTGGTTACTAGTGTGATTACCATAATCTTATGTGTTCCTCTAAGAAAGAAAATGGCCCTTTTTTCTTTTTTTTTTTTAATTTCTCAAAGACACACATAAGATCTCTTAAATGAAAATTGAAAAGGGATGTAACATTATTTTTGTTTTGAAATTTGAAAAAGTTGAAATATTTCTTGTATTTTGTTTACAAATTTAGAAAAATTGTAATGATAAAGTAATGATTAGATAAAAAATTTAAAAATTTAAAATTGAAAAGTGTTTGTGTTTTAATGTTTGGATATCGAGATAAGATTCGATGAGATGATATGAGATGAGATAGAAATAGAGACGTTCTCATTTCATCTCATCCTAAAACTTTTCATAATTTACTTTTCAAACATTAAATTTTTAGTACTATTCACCACTAATATCTCATCTCATTACTCAAGCATGCCCTTAAATTCTTACACCACTGATATATCAAGAATTTAACGGTAAGACAAGCTTGAAAATTTGATTTCTTTTTAATCTATCAGCAATGTAAAATACTAATCTTCACACTGGCTTACAAATATGATATTCTAATTTGATATACTAATCAGCATTAAGGCATTCATGATTTTTAAACAGACGTAATCAAGAGAGAGGCTTACAGAAAGAAGTTCCAATACCCAGAGTACTTGCTGCATGCAGCAGAATGGAGATGCTCCAGTTTTTTTGTGTGGCTGTGGTGATGAATGATATTTAAGTTTGGGGCCTGTGTTTTGTTGGCATTGATGCAGGCAGAGGACATGTGATGAGCCGAGTAATTAGGAGAACGAGAGTCAGAGACGCTTACAGCAAGAAGTTCCAATAGGCAGAGTACTTAGCTTCATGCAGTTGAATGGAGACATAAATTAATACTTAATGAGACATAAATTAATAAATCATGTGACATTTGCAGGTTTTTCAAAACTGGCTCAACTAATTTTGGACTATTTTTATATCGGAAAATAACTAATAATTCTTCAAATAATGTGATCAAATCTCATCACATCCTAACTCATTTGATCTCATCTAATCATTACAAATTTTTTAAACTTTCGTACAAAATATGATAAATAATTCAATTTTTTTAAATTCTAAAACAAAAATAATATTATAATAATATTTTATTTTATTTAACTTTCAACTTTATCTCATCTCCACTCTGCAGTCGAATGCAAGTGAACCTTTTGTTTTGTATTTCTCCAATTGAAATAAATCTTTCCAAGCAGGTTTTGGCTATGTGATTTTGTACGCTAGTTTCATAAATATTTGGTGTCAATGTAACTGCTGGCCAAGCTAACATGTATCATGTTTGTATGACACCGGTATTAATACAATATACATACATGTATAAGAAAAATCTGTAACTTTATTGATGAATAGCCTCATGCAGAGGAACAGTACTAATATGAGGACACAGATTACAGAAGCAGCACAATAGAAAGTTGCTACAGCCTGCGCATGCATGCAAGTTCCCGAGACTCAAAATACGTTTACCAGACCAGTCACTTGACACAACCAAACCAGGAAGTACTTCAAATTATTGACTCTGAAAGAAAAGAAAGATACATAAAGCATACATATACAGAGGCACCTCTGATATATAAACAGAGTGTTATCTGGGAAAGAAAAGCAAATTACACAGACAATAAGACATAATATATAGAAGACGCGTGCACGACTACAAAAATAAAAAAGAGCATTTTTTACGGATTATTTACAACGATAACTATTATTTGCGACGAAACAGACTCATTTTGACAAGAAATAATTATTTTTGCTAAAAATAACCGGTCACAAATTAGTAATTTTTGTTGTGAAATACTATGCAAAGTATACACACCAACGATGACAAATAAAGTAAAAGCAACACAATCAAGAACACGACACAATATTTACGTGGTTCGGCAAATTGCCTACGTCCACAGGAGCTGCAGAAATCTTATTAACCAGAGGAGATTACAATCACTCAATCTCAACTCACACTCTCTAGGGCTTTTTACTCTCTCACACAATATGCACTCACAAGACAATTGTTCTCTCTCAAAATATGCTTCTGACCGTACAACACAAGTCTAATATGACATATATATAGTGAGTGGCGCTGGAAACCCTAATATGGCAAAATCTGCGTACTTCGCTCGAGCGGACTGTCGAGCGCGACTCGAGCGAACAGCCAAATGAACATTGGCTCGAGCGGAGTGTCAAGCGAACCCTAGGGTTTGTGTCTCGCTCGAGCGGAGTGTCGAGCGAGACTCGAGCGAACCTCTCTGACTTGCCTTCGCTCGAGCGGTATGTCGAGCGAAGTCGAGCGAACTTGGCTCGAGCCAACAGTCGAGCCAACAGTCAAGCCAACTTCAGCAAACACCTTTTCAGCTCCAAAACCAGTCTCCACATATACCCCAACAATCTCCCACTTGGAGACTGGGTCTCCACATGCCAGCCACTGTTTCCAGCCAAGCCCTATCATCTCTGCAGCTCACAGCTCCCGTCTTCAAGTTAGAAGACGCACTGAAGTCAAGTCCGACTTCAGTCTTCCACATACATCGCCCTTAGGGCGATTCACAACTCCCACTGCACTAGGAGTATCCGGTCTTGAACCGATCTTGGCAACCTTAGCCAACTTTCCCAGGCTTTCATGAGGAACGACAAAGCTAACTCCCTTTGGCTTCCTCACATGTTTCGCGCGATCAAGCCTGCCTTTCTGCACTCTTGTATTTCCCTGCACATCACTGGATCTTGATGTCAAATACAAAGAATTAGATCTCTTACCATGCGCTAAGACTAGCGCACCCTTAGTGATCTTCCAAGCCCCTCCAGAGAACGCTACTGCAAAACCGCTGTCATCAAGCTGTCCCACAGAGATCAGGTTTTTCTTCAGATTTGGAACATGTCTGACTTGCGGTAAAGTCCACACGCTCCTGTTTGGAAGTGTGATGTGCACATCACCCACTCCCACTACATCCAGTGCCTCTCCATCAGCGGTATACATCTTCCCAAAATCACCAGCAACATAATTCTGCATGATTTCTCGATGTGAAGTGCTATGGAACGAAGACCCTGAATCCAACACCCAATCATCAATCGGACTGTGCACTGCAAGAAGTAAGGCATCATGAATTTCTTCTGCCACTACATTCACAGCATCATCCTCAGAACTTTCTTGATTCCTGCAATTTCTCTTGATGTGGCCCGGCTTGCCACAACTCCAGCATGTGATCTGCTGCCCAGATCTCATCTTGCTATTTTCCCTACTCTTGGAGATTGATCTTCCATGTCCTCTGCCCCTATTGTCAACAATCAGGGCAGATCCTGAACCCGAAGACTCACCCATGTCTCTCCTACGTACCTCTTCAGCAAGCACCATGTCACGTATGTCATCGTAGTTCAGTTTTGCCTTGCCGGCTGAACTACTCACAGCCATCCTCATGGCCTCCCAACTGTTTGGCAACGATGCCAACAGAATCAACGCTCTGATCTCATCATCAAACTCAATCTCTACAGATGACAGTTGATTTGTGATCGTATTGAATTCATTCAAGTGTTGGGCTACAGACATACCTTCAGACATCTTCAGATTGAACAATTTCTTCATCAAGTGCACCTTATTGTTCGCAGACGGCTTTTCATACATACCTGACAAAGTCGCCATGAGATCCACCGTGGTTCTCTCCTTACTGACATTGTGTGCCACTGTTCTGGACAAAGTCAGCCGAACAAGACCTAGAACCTGTCGATCTAACAGGGTCCACTCAGCATCAGCCATGCTCTCCGGCTTCTTTCCCAATAGTGGAAGGTGGAGCCTCTTCCCATAGAGATAATCCTCAATCTGCATCTTCCAATACCCAAAATCAGTGCCGTCAAACTTCTCAATCCCGGGTGCATTCACTTTATCTCCAGTCATCATTCTCTTTCAGATCCGACCTTGGCTCTTGATACCAATTGTTGTGAAATACTATGCAAAGTATACACACCAACGATGACAAATAAAGTAAAAGCAACACAATCAAGAACACGACACAATATTTACGTGGTTCGGCAAATTGCCTACGTCCACAGGAGCTGCAGAAATCTTATTAACCAGAGGAGATTACAATCACTCAATCTCAACTCACACTCTCTAGGGCTTTTTACTCTCTCACACAATATGCACTCACAAGACAATTGTTCTCTCTCAAAATATGCTTCTGACCGTACAACACAAGTCTAATATGACATATATATAGTGAGTGGCGCTGGAAACCCTAATATGGCAAAATCTGCGTACTTCGCTCGAGCGGACTGTCGAGCGCGACTCGAGCGAACAGCCAAATGAACATTGGCTCGAGCGGAGTGTCAAGCGAACCCTAGGGTTTGTGTCTCGCTCGAGCGGAGTGTCGAGCGAGACTCGAGCGAACCTCTCTGACTTGCCTTCGCTCGAGCGGTCTGTCGAGCGAAGTCGAGCGAACTTGGCTCGAGCCAACAGTCGAGCCAACAGTCAAGCCAACTTCAGCAAACACCTTTTCAGCTCCAAAACCAGTCTCCACATATACCCCAACAATTTTCTTGTAGCGGGCCCTACTGTCCTTAATTTTCTCCAATTTTCATGCCCGGGGGACAGTATAACCTGCAAATTAAACATCAAATAATTAGCATGCCCTGCCAAAAAAAAAAAAAAGAAAAGAAAAAGAAAAATCCCCACAACAATAATACAGTAATTTATAGATCATGAACTACTTAGTTCCAAGAAAATGTACACTTACTTCCACATTTTGTTCCTGGTGGAATTCTTTGGCCAGTACATTTGCGTGCCACTTTGATTACCTTCAGCATATCAATCTGACTTTCAAGTTTCTTAGTAACAAGTTGGCACAGGCATAGCCCCACAGTATTCACCACTTTACAGCACGCTGGCGAAGGCCGCTTAATAACTCCATTCGGCTTCCCTTTATTAACATACTGCTTGCATTGAAATACAAGTTGGGCTAGCTGCTTGTTACTGATCGGCCGACATTTTCGGGCCATGACTTGGTGATTGCCGGAGATCAATATTCCGGCTAACATCAATATTGCCAAAGTCAGGCAATAATTCTTAGACATATATAATAGAAATAATAGCCATATTCTCTCTCGCTCAATGCTAAAACTTATGTGCCAGTTTCTGTTGTAAATTAACGTGAATTGTGGCCTGGATTTATAGAATGAGAATGAGAGTGCTTAGGTTCACATGGTATTGGGTTTTATAATATTTTATTTGACCATAGAATTAGCATCACGAGGACGTACATTGCCCTTCATTCCATGTCATATGTGAACATTGTCTCGGGAAATGTCTTGATTTGGTTGGAGAAGATCATCTCGATCTACAGATCAAAAAGTCCCCATAATTTGCATGTGAAAGTTTGAGCAAATTATGGAAACGTGATTCATCCAAATGAAGCCAAAACACTTGACTTACGATTCCAAAAAGGGCGCACGGCCTTGACGCCACAGAAAGAGGAGGCCGGCTGGCTCATTTTTTTAACTAATTTAATTAGATCATATATATAACTGATCAGGAGTACCCTAGCTCCAGTCTCTCGGCCACCTCTCATACATACGTGTGTTTATATATATATATATATATATATATATATAGACCATATGAAACACGATTGAATAATTAATTCAACTTCAAGATCTCGTTTATGTTAACTATGATTAGTGAATCTCTACATGCAGGAAAATCGTACTCCACCAGCTAGCTAACTCGATTGATTGGCATGGCCGGGGTGTACGTGGCTAGTTCTTACATTTTTTGATATATATATACATGCAAAACTTACTCCAGTAGTACTCTACCTCATGAACTAGAAGTTCTTGTTTATCTTAAAAAAAAGAAGAAGTTCTTGTTCATTTTATCATAAATAACCTATACTTTTATCTTTGCGACGAAGATATATATATATATATATATATATATATATATATGGTGGTACTCTTATGCAGTTAGCAGAAAGTACCGAAACTACCAAAGAAATCGTACACTTTCACTCTGAATAAAAAAAAATATATATATATATCTTTGGTGTTATGTATTTCTAAAATTTCAAATTAATCTTTTAAACCAAAAACTTTTAGGGCCCATTGATTGTAAGAGTGCAAAATATGTTTTATTAAAAGATGTTAAAATCTTACATCAAAACAAGTTTTACAAGCTGGGATGTTGCATTGTACATTTTGAAATTAAGTTGATGATCACCCTTTTGCAGGCTTATTAATATGATCAACGTACATTGTGATGCAAATCCAAACTGGTTATTAGAGGAATTCTGGTTCAGATTAATCGTGTTGAACTATTTTAAAAAGGTGAGCATGTTCAAATGTAGCAAGAAAAGTGTGTAGGTGTCCCGCTTGCCATTAGAACAATTGGAAGGATGTTGCTGTGCTTGGAAAATTCTGAAACAGAGTGGTTGTCTTTCAAGAACAATAAAATCTCAAAAATAAAACAAATGATCTACTTCGCTCACATTTGAAGCAATGTTTTGCTTATTGTAATTAAATAGATACACAAACCCACATTTTTAACTGAAAATATGTTTGGATCGTCTGGTCACTGAAAATGAATTGAGCTAGTGTGGTATATAATCAAGAAGGATTCCTACATTCTCTTTAACATTGGAATCAGAAAGAAGTATATCTATGCTCTTCTTCTTGTCATTCTTTCTGTTGTGAAAACGATGACAATAAAGTGAAAATAAATGCACGAAATTAAACAATCACACACGACACAGTATTTACGTGGTTCGGCAAATTGCCTACGTCCACGGGAGCTGCAGATGATTTTTATTTCTTGAGGAATCACAATACAATGATGTAGAACGGCTACTGTTCACTCAGACACTGTGCAAGACAAAACAAAACAATATATATATGTTGTACGGCGGAAACCCTAATTCTGGTGAATTAGCGATGTTCGCTCGAGCGGCGTGTCGAGCCCGCGTCGAGCGAACTTGTTTCCCGCAATTGCTCGAGCCGTGAGTCGAGCGGCTCCTCAAGCGAAGCTCTCTGACTTCCCTCCGCTCGAGCCGTGAGTCGAGCGGTCATCGAGCGAACCTCTCTGTCCCGCAATTGCTCGAGCGATCTGTCGAGCTTCCTTCGAGCGAAGCTCTCTGTCTTGTGTTCGCTCGAGCGGCTAGACGCTTCGCTCGAGCGGCGTGAACCAGACTCCACATACTCAACAATTCTCCCACTTGGAGACTGGTACACCCACATGTCGTCCTCTGCCTCAAACATGATATCCTCCACCTCTGCAACTCACAGCTCCTGTCTTCATGCTAGAAGACCAACTGAAGTTGCGCACAACTTCAGTTTCTCAAGTGTAACACCCTTTGTCAACATATCAGCAGGGTTCTTACTTCCACAAATTTTCTCAAGTAGCAACTGTCCATCATCCAACAATGATCGTATAAAGTGATACCTGATCTGAATGTGTTTAGTCCTGGAATGAAAAGCTGGATTCTTGGCAAGGAATATGGCACTCTGGCTGTCACTGTAGAGGGTGCCATTCTGATTCTTTTTACCCAATTCCTCCAAGAAGCCCTGTATCCAAACCATCTCCTTTGCAGCTTCTGAAACTGCAATATACTCAGTTTCTGTAGTAGACAAAGAAACTGTCTTCTGTAGATTAGAGCCCCATGAAACTGCAGTACCACCCAGAGTGTAGACAAACCCTGTGGTACTTTTTCTGCTATCAATATCTCCAGCCAAATCAGCATCAACATAGCCTTGTACCTCTAAGCCCTCTCCTGAGAAACACAAGCACGTTTCTGAGGAGCCTTTTAAGTACCTCAAAATCCACTTCACTGCTTCCCAATGTTGTTTTCCAGGATTACTCATGTATCTACTCACAACTCCCACTGCATGGGCAATATCTGGTCTAGTGCAAACCATAGCATACATGAGTGACCCAATAGCTGAGGCATAAGGAACCTTACTCATATAGTCTTGTTCCTCCTCTGACTTTGGTGCCTGATCCTTGCTGAGTCTGAAGTGACTTCCTAAGGGTGTGCCAACTGACTTGGCCTTGTCCATACTGAACCGGTTGAGTACCTTTTTCACATACTCAGCCTGTGAAAGTCTCAACGTGCCTCTAATTCTGTCTCTAGCAATTCTCATGCCAAGGATTTGTTTTGCAGCTCCCAAATCCTTCATTGCAAAATGCTCTGACATCTGCTTCTTCAAACTATTGATCTCATCAATACTAGCCCCTGCAATGAGCATGTCATCCACATATAGCAACAAAATAATATAAGAATTGTCAAACTGTCTAACATAGCAACAATGATCTGCCTGACATCTGATGTACCCTGCACTGCACATGAAACTATCAAATTTCTTGTACCACTGTCTGGGAGCTTGTTTCAGGCCATACAAGCTCTTCTTTAGTCTGCAAACTGAACCTTCCTTTCCCTGTACCACAAACCCCTCAGGTTGGTGCATGTAGATGTCTTCTTCAAGATCTCCATGAAGAAAAGCTGTCTTCACATCTAGCTGCTCAAGAAATAGATCTTCAGTAGCAACCATAGCCAAAACTAGCCTGATGGTTGTGATCTTTACCACAGGAGAAAAGATCTCAGAATAGTCAATGCCCTGTTTCTGTTGGAAGCCTTTTACAACAAGTCTGGCCTTGTACCTCTTACTGCCATCATGCTCAGTTTTCACCCGGTACACCCACTTGTTGTGTAATGCCTTCTTCCCTGATGGAAGTTTTGTCAACTCCCATGTCTGATTCCCTAACAGGGAATCCATCTCATCCTTCATGGCCAACTCCCACTTGCTAGAATTTTCATCTTGCAAGGTTTCTTGGTAACTTTGTGGTTCTCCACCATCTGTCAACAAGATGTAATTCAAAGAAGGTGAGAAACGTTGTGGAGGACGTATAGTCCTAACTGACTTTCGAACTGCAGCTATTGGAGTGGACGGCTCTGGATCTGATTGCGGAATAATGGGAATGGGTGTGCTGGACCCACTCTCCCCGTCACTCACATCTCTGCACTGCACTGTGACCTCTGGTAGATCATCCAAACTCACAAACTCAGACTCCTGAGGGGCTGCTTCAGCAACTGTACTGGACTTGTCTTTGTAGACAATCTTCTCATTGAAGATCACATTTCTGCTTCTTATAATCTTCCGACCCTGATCATCCCAGAAACGATAGCCAAATGCCTCGTCTCCATAGCCAATGAAATAACATTTCCTTGACTTAGCCTCAAACTTATTACGAGCATCAGAATCAATAAGAACATAAGAAAGACAGCCAAATATTTTAAGATGAGAAAATTTGACCTCTTTCCCGCTCCAAGTCTCCTCAGGCAATCCACAATCCAAAGGAACTGATGGTCCTCTGTTTATCAAATATACTGCAGTGCTAACTGCATCTGCCCAGAAAGTAGGTGGTAGCCCAGCGTGTAGCCTCATGCTTCTAGCACGCTCATTTATGGTTCTGTTCATACGTTCAGCAACTCCATTTTGCTGTGGTGTCCCAGGAATGGTCTTCTCCATTCTGATTCCCTGAGTTGCACAATACTCCTTGAACCCGCCATCAATATACTCACCACCATTATCAGACCTCAAGCATTTCAACTTCAAGTCTGTTTCATTCTCAACCATGGCTTTCCAATTTTTGAACACATTAAATACATCAGATTTATGTTTCAGAAAATAAACCCATACCTTCCTGCTGTGATCATCAATAAAAGTGACATAGTAGCGAGAACCTCCAAGAGATGCCACTGGGGAAGGTCCCCACACATCAGTGTGCACAAGATCTAGTCTCTCTGACTTCAGTGTTCTACCACTCTTCAAGAAACTGACTTTCTTCTGTTTCCCCATAATACAGCTCTCACACATACTGAGATCAACTGCCTTCAGTTCTGGTAGCTTGCCTCTAGACAGGAGTTCCTTCATGCCCTTCTGACTCATATGGCCAAGCCTGCAATGCCACAAGTCTGCTGTGCTCTCTGCAGCGGTAGTAGCAATAGTGTTATTCAAACCACCCTTGAGCATCCTTTTTATTGTTGCACGTGCAACTAAAATGAATCGGGCTAAATGACATACTGAAGAGGGAGAGAATGAGTAATTCTCGGCTCACAGTGACTATTTGGGCCTCGATCGGTCTGGGTTTGGGCGCACAATGGTGGTCTGGAGTGGCAATACAGTGCCCATAAAGACGTCAGTTGCAGCGAATAGGAGATAAGTACAGCAATCATAAAGGGAGAATAAGACGCACAGATTTACATGATTCGGCACTGGGCCTATGTCTGCGAGTTGTTTAGTTCTTTTTTTTTTTTTTTTTTTTTTTTTTTGTAGAGGATTAGGTTATTAATTACTTTTTAGATTTTTGACAGATTGGTTTTTCGATGTTGTAGTAATTACTTCAGCAATGTTGATCAAGAGAACCCCTTCCGCCATTTCTTGATCAATGGTTGGTGAAGGAATGCTAAAACCGGCTCGGAGCTATAACGTGATACTTTTATCCTACTGCAAAATGTGATATTATTAAAATTGCCTATATAACCATTAATTTTTAATGATAAAATCACGTGTCCATATATAGTTGAAACTATACCTTTATCTAATAATAAAAGATTATCATGACTAATAATTTAATTTAAAGTACGAGCCACCAAGCTAGCTAGCTAGCTAGTTGTCATTCCTTTTTTTATTTGAATTTTTTGGGTTTGCTATGATGTAGCCAACTATGCTAGCGAGCTGCCATTAATTAGTAGCCTAGCTAAAGAATTAAAGCAGGAAAATGGAAAGCAATAAGCAGGGTCCTTAACAAACTCATGTATATCACATCAAAGGGCTTATTATATACATTAGTGTGATGTTTGCATGAATATTATTCCTTTTGATCATGAAAAAGATTAGCTGTATATCATCATGTCCAAGCAAGAACCTGCAAAGAAGCCACTTTATTTTACCCCAAAATCAGATTCTTATTTGTTTTGATTTCACGCAATGATCTCTGTCTTTTAGCTACATTTGGTCGGTAATTAAAAAAAAAAAAAATGTTAGAATGTTTCTCACATTCTTGTACCTGGTTGAGTGTCCTGTAGCTGGGTAAGCATGCATATTGTTTAAGTGGCACCCCTTTTTATGTCAACTTGTATATATATATATATATATATATATATAGTTGGATAGTATATACAACTAGTAAGCAAATAATTGTTTATGTAAACATCTGACTACTAGATTTCAGAAGAAGAACTGAAAAGTGTTTTGGTTCTGTTTTGAGATGCTGGGCATCATTTGAAGACAGCCCTCTGTTTTAGTCAATGTTGGTGCTCTGACTCCATTTTCTGGTTAGCTGAAAGAGATTAGGTCCACATAGAATATAGAAAGTAAATTTCAGCATATACTCAGTTTTCATTTTCTTCTAAGCATGTAACTCCATTCCCTCTTATACAATCCAACGTACTATTGATTCTATCAATAAAAACTTATGGAGTTCATTTTCTTTTGAATGTTATTCCAGGACAGTGCATTGATGTTTGGAAAACCATGAATGGCACTTTGCTCTTTTCTTCTTTTATTTGACTAACATGTTCTTTTCAGATTCTTTTGTTTTTACCAAGTTTAGTTGATGATGATATTCGGTTTCTGGTCTACACAAGTTGTTGAAGTACCACAGTTGAAATTGGGTGCATTTGGTAAATACACTTGGCAGTCTCCCTTGCAGAGATATGCAGAGGCACTCATGTGGCTGCGGGTTCAGTAAGATATATGAATCTATCTTTCGAACTTATTCAGTTTTATTGCGAGAGTAGATTAATTTTTGGTCTTTCTGGCTTGCAGTAGATTGCAAAGACTTCTCTGCTTATTCTACGTACAGCAAGTTGTCTTTAATTCTCAGTTTCTAACTTTCTGTAATTTTTTTCTAAGAAGTTTTTGCATTTCCCTCTTATTTTTCCCTCGCATCATGCTGTCACAAGTAATATTGCTGAACCTTGGCCTAAATTTCTATTTGTGCCTGATTTACACCCATACCAGTTTTAAAAGTTGCTTTGTGGATCTTAAAACTGGCGTGATATAATGAATTTATTGGCTGTACTTACATATCTCTTGGCTGTTATTATATGTGGATTCGTCCGTTAATGTGGGGGTGGGTAATTATCCAGTATCCTAACAATTACATTGTTTTCCAGGTCTTAAAACAGTGAAATTGTATTCAAATAAGGAGAACATGGGCTTTGGGTATAGTTTGGGTCGCTAGGAAATATGTCTTGTAACGCAGAGTGGAGACAACAGACCTTGAAGAAGATTGAAGATCATTGACCCTGAAAAGAGAAGATAATACAAGTGGATGCATAGATGCATTTGGGTCGCTAGGAAGCATGTTTAGGCTTCTCATTCTTTTTCCTTTTGCAAAATTTTTTATTACATTTACAACATAGAACTGCATCAAGAATGAGAACTTTTATGATTATCTGTGTCAACTCGTCTCGACTTCTGGCATACCCTTTGTCTGTGTGGTTGTGGCAATTTGATGGATTCTTGCATTTGAGAAAATAAAATAGCTCTGTAGAAAATATTTTTGCAAAAGCCATAGCAGTAACAATTCATTCAAACAGTGCCAAAATTAATTAAAATCTTCAAAATGGAAGAATACATTATCATTGCATAACAACATGCACTAAAAATTAGAATAGATACATGAACATTAAGTTGGGAACTTTGAATTGATGACAAAAACCAAGACGAAAGCTCTTCAAAGATACATTCTAAACCAAGACAAAATCACTATTCCATTGGCACGCTCTTATCGTGAGAATTGCACATCCAAAATCACCAAATTTATAAACATCATTCTTTACATAAATATTACAATGTCTCACATCTAGGTAAGCAATTCCTCTTTCATGTATAAACTGCAACGATTTTTTAGTGTTGTCCCGTGCAATCTTCATGACCTATACATATGAAGAGCATCACACAAAAAACTCATAAAGAGCAAAAAGAATCCATCTTGATATGAAAATGAAAAAATGTCATATAAAAAATAAAAAACTTATTAAAAAACCGAAAAAAAAAATTGCAATCTTAGGTCTACGACCTACCCACCAAAAGTTGCATTAATGATATCATACCAATGTTTCATTAAGTTATAAATTCATAATATTCTGCAGTTTGGTGGAAATATATATTTAGAGTTTATGTTGGTGTTTCATTGACAGGGGTGATGGACAAAATGTTGAATCTCTTATATCGTTGCTGTTGAAATAGATATCGTAAATGATCCTACATGACGAGGATGCATCCTCCTGATACCATTAAGTGCCTCGGAGAAGAAAAAACCATGTGTAATCTAGTAACATATGAGTTATCCAATCATTTTGTCAGCCCCCTAGGCATATCCTATAATCATGAGATCTTTTGAAATTGAAAATATTTACAATAGAACACTTGTAGCAAAATGCACACAAAGGGCATCAGATTACTCTTTATATACATGCATGCAATTGTTATGCATGTGGTCTGTGTGTGTTGGGGGGGGGGGGGGGGGGTGGTGAGAGAGAGAGACAGCAGCAAGAAGGAGATTATCATGTAAAGTACCTTTCTTCTACAATACTGTCAACATAGAATATCATCATAACTCCAAAGAGAATAGTGCTCAGAAAAGCCCAAGCAGAGAATGGCAACTCCATACCGTTATCAGAAGGTGATCCCTAAGTGTTTCAACAAAAAGCCCAGAGAGGGAGAGGGTGAGTCAGAAAATGTACCATTAACAAGGGATTATTTTCTTTCAGGAACATGTATCCATTAAACCTATGTCTAAAAAGGTTACTATGATCATGTCCCCACATGGCCATAGGAAACAGAAATCATGTTGCAGAAGCAATAGTTATGACATGGAGCCGTCTTTTAAGTTGATTCTGAAGTCAGAAAATGGTTAGAATCTGATATTGTTGTGGATATCAGGGAGCTTACATCAATTATGAAAGGGGGAAAATGTATTTGAAATAAATGGGTGAATAGAGAATGCACAATATGCATTTAGCTGAAGATCAGCACCTCGAGAGACACGCTGTGCAGTCACCCTTCTCAGTGCTGATAAGATTCCAGCAAAAAGGGGAACTATCATTTCTTTCATACCCAACACTCGCTCTGTCAGAACCTCAGTTTCAGGGCCATCTTTTGATGGTAATTCCAGGTTAAGCTCACAATAAAACAGAGTGGCAAATAAAGTTGCAAATATGCTTAGTTTCACAATGAAAAAGTACAGCATTGAAAGACATGGGGAAACTATAAAGAAAATAGACAAAAAGCTAAAATATGAAGAAAAAAATTAGCTAGAAACAATTTAAGATTAAGAGAAGTTTGATGTGAAAGAGGATATAGAATGGAGAATATGTTGCCATGGCCCACCCCTGAGATAGTAAGTAGAAGGATGCCAACATTGCAATAAGACCACCTACCTGGTAAAAGATGAGGAAGCATCTGAGTATTTAGAGAAAAGAATAGATTTGTTAACAAACTCTCAATCCCTCTCCCCTGTTTCTTCTTTACTCAAAGTCGTTTCTGCAATATGTACAGCTTTTTAAGATATGGGTGAGGTTCAAAGCCTTCCAATGCCATTTCATCACCAGCATTAATAACATTTTCTTCCCTCCATGGTTGACACTAAGAATGGTTGACACTCTAATCATGCAAGACATGTTTTTTCACAGGATAGACTAGAAAGGTCTGATTGTAAGTGCTTGAAAAGTGAAGATGGTTTTAAGAGACAAGAATATAAGCGGCAGAACACCTAACTAGGATAGGAAAAGAGACAAGAATATTATGAAGTTCTGCCCATTTAAATCCATAGAGACTGTCCAAGAGCCAATTCACTTAAACATTGGTACTAGTTAATGGAAACCTACATATACCGGAGATTGCTAAATACTGCCATATAGACACCATAAGCAGCGCTTGTGGATAGTATGGGCACTGTTTCCACTTCAACCGGAGAAGACTTATCAACAGCTTTCCTTGCATTGATCAATGCATTCATAACTGCTGTCCCAACCTTAATTAAGCAAAACACATTAAATTCCAGCATTTTGCATTAAACTTGCATAACATTTTCTGAAGAAAAATAATGATAAAAAACCTTTGCAACAAAAGTAAGAGAGAGTGATCCATATTAGTCAAATCTGAAAAGGAAGTGCATGCTTTAGTAATCCATATACATTATTTCCCCCGCTATTTTATTGAGATCATGTAGAATCCTATCAAAAACTTCTAGAACTAGAGTTAATCCTTTCTTTTAGTGTACCTCAATCGGTCAAGTTTTCAGTCAAGGATTGGGGGCAGCTTTGGGTTATATCTCAGATGGAAAACCATTTCATTTTAGCAAACTATAGACAACATAAAGAGCAAAACTACAATGGGGAAACATGACTAAGCACACTGAAAACTATGAAGATAACCACTCCGCGAGCCATAATAAATGAATTTTCTTGCCATAGCTTGAGGTTAGGTCCAACACTTAGAAATCAAGATAGGAATGGTCAGGCAATCCTTTCATGGGTAATCATTCATTCCTTGTTAACATTTTCGTTTCAATTCACTCTTTAATAGTTTAGTTCTTGAATACGAAACAATCTGAAACAAATGAAACCACTCAACCAATCTAGGTTGTGAAAGGCCAAAAAAAAACTTTTATAAGCAAGAAACCTTTATTAAAAAGCGTAAAAGGTGAACCCAAATATAGAATGTATACAAGAGAGAACTCCACTAGAAGGATAAACAGATACAAGAAAACTATGGAAGTTAAGCCCATTAAAGTCTTTTGAAGCTGTCTAAAGGAGGAGAATACTGAAAAATAATGGTTTGAGCTCAACTTCACAGTCTTCAAACATTCTATCATTCATTTATTTGAAAATACATCATATGAGACAAATTGAAACCATTTTCCACACTGATGCAACTTGCGTACTGCCACTTAACCCTCTCAAGAATAAAAGAGCCTACAATTCTATGGATATACTAGAGCCAAACCAACCTATCTAAAGAAGTCACTCCACACAAGCAATCTCACAAAAGAGTAAAAGATGATCAATGGGCTCACCACTCCCCTTACACATGCAGCACCAATCAATTGAAACGATGGCAAAGCTCTTATAAAAGACAATCTAAGCAGATGAGGCATCTCAGTAGGGAATCGTATGTTTTACACCAAATGGTGCAACTATATATTAAACTAAACCATTTTTATGGATCTAATCACATTTATGATAAAAGATAGGAATCTGAACGAACATATTGCATATTCTTTCAATGTAATAAAAACCACATGTAAATACTAAATCCTTCCTCATTTAGCTGAAATTTTGAATCAACTTCCGATGAATTAGAAAAAAGTTTGTTCATATATCACCCACCAAAAATAAAATTAATTACCTAAAACCCTTCCATCATTCTTTTTCCCAAATATCCATGGTTTCAATTTCGGAGCTTGATTCTCGTGGCTACATATACACCGGGCAAGCTGTGTTGAAATTACCAGAAGAATTCCCTCAGGGCCCAAGTCCCTCCGGTTCCTCCAGACAAGTATTCGATAGTGCAGTAAAGGAATATTTTTCTGTTTTAAGAGTTGTTGCAATGAGCTGTAAATATATTTTCTTCATTCATTATTTTCATTCCATTATTTGTTGTCTATAAGTAACAGAGCATATATATATATATATAAATATATTTTTTGATAAGTAAGAGATAAATATTATTGATATGAATGAAATAGGCATAGCCCATGTACACAGGAAGTATACAGAAAAATAACTAAATACATTCTAAGAACGATAAATTAAGAACAAGAAATTATGAACATTGTCCTCATTTAGTACAATAGCGAAAAACCAAAAGAGTGAAGTGTGGATGAAAAAATTCTTCAACTCCGCCATTGTGCGTTCCTTGTCTTCAAAACATCGCGTATTCCTTTCCGACCAAATACACCACATGATGCACAACGGGATCATCTTCCACACGGCTGCCACTTGATGACAACCTTGCATTTTCCTCCAACAACCCAACAAATTCACCACTCTCAAAGGCATAACTCAAGCAATATCAACCATTTGGAAGATCTCATTCCACAACATCCTCGTTACCTCACAATGCAATAAGATATGATCAACAGATTCTCCATTCTTTTTACATATATAACACCAATCCATCACGATACATCCCCTCTTCTTCAGATTGTCCGTGGTCAGGATATTCTCAAGAGCAACATTCCATACAAAAAAAGGCTACTTTAGAAGGTACACGAGACCTCCAAATATTCTTCCAAGGAAACAGAGTAAGATCATGTGTTGACAAGATTTTATAATACGCCTTAACCGTACATTTCTTGTGATCATTAGACATCCACTTCAAACAATTACGTTGTGCCGTAGGAGTCCCCATGGAGTATAGTAGACTGAAAAAATCGAATACACTAGATAATTCCCAGTCATGAAAGTCCCTATTAAAGACTATATTCCACTGATGAGCACCATGGGAAAATAGCCGCATATCCGCCACTAAAGCCTCCCTATTGGCTGAAATACAATAGAGAGCCGGAAAAGCCCTTTCCAATGCATGTTCCCCACACCACACATCTCGCCAGAAACTGACTCGATTGCCCTCTCCAACTACAAACCGAATGTGTTTTTCAAAACAAGGCCACCCCCTCCTTATAAACGTCCATAAACTCACACCATACCCCATCGCACTTCGTTGGAGCACCAACCACCCCAAGCAGCTCCATATCTCGCGTCAATAATTTCTTTCCATTATGATTCCCCTTTGAATGATATCAACATAACCATTTTCCCAGTAGAGCTTTATTAAAAGTTCTCAAGTTACACACTCACAACCCCCCATACACAATTGGAGCACAAACTGTCTTCCATCTAACCAGGTGAAATTTCTTCTCCTCCCCCATGCCCCCCATAAAAACGCCCTAAAGAATTTCTCAATCTTGTTCATCACCCCTGCAGGCATAGGAAAGAGAGATAAAAAAATATGTGGGGAGATTAGTAAGGATGCTCTTAATAAGGGTAAGGCGACCCCCTTTCGATAAATACATTCGTTTCCAACCAGCCAACATTATCTCTATCTTCTCCACCACTCCATCCCATATAGCTCTAGCCTTGAAAGATGCTCCCAAAGGAAGACCTAGGTATTTCATTGGCAAAGAGGACACCTTACAATCCAGAAGGCTTGCTAGACTGAGAATATTTGAGATTGCACCCACCGAAACCATCTCAGACTTGCCAAGATTCACCTTGAGCCCCGACACTACTTCAAAACAAAGTAACAGTGCTCGTAGAGTTTGGATCTGGCTATTATCCGCTTCACAAAGCAGAAGAGTATCATCTGCAAATAAAAGGTGTGAGATGATGATTGAACCACCATTGCCATTACCCACCTGGAAACCAGATAAGAAACCTCCACCAACAGCGGCCAGTACCATCCGGCTAAGAGCCTCCATAACGATAACAAACAAAAGAGGAGATAGAGGATCTCCTTGCCGCAAGCCCTGAGAACTATAAAAAAACCAGCAAGTGTACCGTTAACTAGAACTGAGAACCAGGCAGTAGAAATACAATGACGCATCCATGAAAGTCACCTATCACCAAAGCCACACCTCCCAAGCAAGTATAAGGGGAAATCCTAGTTCACGTGATCATAGGCCTTCTCCATATCAAGCTTGCAAAGAATACCTAAGCCTCCCTCCCTCAATCTATGATCCAAACATTCATTTGCAATAAGCACCGAGTCAAGAATTTGTCTCCCACGAATGAAAGCATTCAGAGGCTTGGAAATGATATGTTCCAACATAGGGCTTAATCGGTTAGCAAGAACCTCTGAAATAATCTTGTATACACTACTAACCAAGCTTATAAGGAAAAAATCCTCAATAATCGAAGCCCCATGCTTCTTGGGGATGAGAGTAATAAACGTCGCATTAAAAGATTTTTCAAACTTTTGAAAGAGTGAAATTCACTAAAGACCTACAAAACATCGTCTTTCACTATGTCCCAACAAGTTTGAAAGAAACCCATTGAAAAACCATCCGGGCCCCGCGCTTTATCTTTAGCCATACCAAAGGTAACCTTGTAGATCTCATCTTCATCAAAAGGTCTCTCCAATACACTCGCACACTGAGAATCAATTGCCTCAAAGGACAAGACATCAAGCTTCGGCCTCCAACTAGCCGATTCTGTGAGAAGGGTCTCATAATAATGCACAATATGATTTTTTAGCTCAGGAGGAGAAGATAGCACCTGAGTACCTGAATGTAGTGACTCAATAGCGTTACTACGTCAATGTGAATTAGCCACCTTGTGAAAGTACTTCGTACACTTATCACCTTCTTTCAGCCAAAGTGCCTTGGATTTTTTACGCCATGAAGTCTCCTCTGATAACAAAACCCTCTCCAAATTTGCCATAACCATGGTCTTCCTCAATATCACCTCCTCCAAAGTATCACCCAATAATTGCTTACCCTCTAACTCCTGCAATTCCTCCAGAAGAGTAGACTTCTGGTTGTCAATGTGACCAAAAACTTCCAAATTCCACTTCTTCAGGTCTTGCTTCAAAGCCTTTAACTTACTTGCAAGAATAAAGCTTGGAGTGCCTATAAACTGATATGAAGACCACCAGGCACCCACTATCTCTACGAACCCATCCGCTGTAAGCCAAATGTTTTCAAACTTGAAAGACTGGCGACCCCTGTGAACACCCCCACAATCTAGAGTTATAGGAAAATGATCTGAACTGACTCGAGCTAGCCGTTTCTGGCATACCTTCAGAAAGTGGGCTTCCCACGAAGGGAAGACAAGGAATCTAACTAATTTTAACCAAACCCGACCATTTGACCAAGTGTACTCAAGAAGAGCTTCCAGAATTTAGTATATTGTGAGTGCTGTTTGTTTGGCAAACAACGAAGAGTCTCGTTTAATTTCTCTACGAAGAGAAGATCAGAGTTGTTGAGTCTGGTACACTCTGATGTATGCGGTCTCATAGGGGTGCAAAGCTTTTGCACACGTATCCAAGGAGCTGAGACAAAAGCTTAATATCAAGTCAACTCCATGTATCTTTGTCGGATATGGAGATGAAGAATTCGGGTACAAGTTATGGGATCCAAAGACAATGAGAATTATCAGAAGTAGGGACGTTGTGTTCCATGAAAACCAGCACATAGGAACTGAAGCTTCCTCAGCATTAGGAGAGCTTGGTTCCTATATTATAGATTCTGCCACAATTTGCCACAGATAATGAGGATATGCAGGATCGAGATCCAGAAGCAGAAGAAGAAGCTCAGGGTGTCGAGTAGGGGGAGCAAGAACCCTCTCCACCAGAAGCTGGTGTACCAGTATAAGGGTTAGATGGTGAGGAACCTCTTTTGGTTGATGAAGCTCAACCAAGAAGATCGGCAAGAGGCCGCTTATTGATTCCGTCGAGGAGATATCTGGAATCAGACTATATTCTGCTTACTGATGAGGGGGAGCCAGAGAGCTTCCAAGAAGTTCAAACTCATGCTAATAGAAGCCTATCGGAGCAGACCATGCAAAAAGAGATTAGTTCTTTACAGAAGAATTAGACTTATGAGTTGGTGAAACTTCCTAAAGAAAAGAAAGCCCTGAAGAACAAATGAGTGTTCAAGCTAAAAAAATATGGCCAAGAAAAGCTGATGAAGCACAATGCCAGATTAGTTGTCAAAGGATTCCAGTAGAAGAAGGGAATCGACTTTGACAAGATATTTTCACCAATGGTGAAGATGATGTAAATTTGAGTCATACTCGGATTGGTAGCCGGCTTGGATTTGGAACTCAAACAGATGGATGTGAAGACATCATTTCTCCATGGAGATCTAGATGAGGAAATCTATATGGAGCAGCTAAAAGGTTATGAAGCTTCAGGGAAATATCACTTAGTCTACAAGCTGAAGAAGTGTCTCTACGGCCTCAAGCAAACACTAAGACAATGATACAAGAAGTTTGACTCATTCATGGTGAGTCATGGTTACAAGAGACTTGTTGCAGATCAGTGTGTCTATGCTCGAAGGTTCCAGGATGACAAGTTTGTCATACTCATTCTTTATGTTGATGATATGTTAATCAGTGGTGAGGATAGGTCCATGATTAACAAACTAAAGAAGGAACTATCCAAGTCCTTTGACATGAATGACTTAGGCCCAGCACAGCAAATTTTGGGCATGCAGATTGTTCGTGATAGGAAAGCCAAAAAGATGTGACTATCACAACAAAAATATGTTGAATGGGTAATTAGACGTTTCAACATGGGAGATGATAAGCCAGTCAATACTCCACTTGCTAACCACTTCAAGTTGAGTAAGAGCTCGAGTCCTTCTTCAAAGAAAGATATTGAAGAAATGGAATCAGTTCCCTACTCTTCAGTAGTAGGTAGCCTGATGTATGCAATGGTTTGTATCCGACCAGATATTGCTCATGCTGTAGGCATGGTGAGCAGATTCCTTTCAAATCCAGGAAATGATCATTGGGAAGCAGTCAAGTGGATTCTCAGACTGCTTCCCAGGTACCTAAAAGGTACGTCGAAGATGTGCTTGTGTTTTGGAGGAGTTAAACCAGTTCTGGAAGGCTATATAGGAGTTAAACTTGTGAGGTCAATGGGGTTCACTATCGGGCTTTTCATTGGAAACCAGATTTCAATGAAGATGAAGAACCATCTCTGGTTCCAGTCTGGATAGTGCTACCAGGTCTTCCACCAAATTTTTATCATGAATCTTTTCTAAAGATTTTTACTGCTCCGATTGGCCGGTACATTGGAAGAGATAACCCAACAAAATGTGCTACTCGCACGGATGGGGCACGTTTATGCTTGGAGATGGATGCAGCAAAAGAACCGATTTCTTTTTTCTGGATCGGGATGCCAGGGTCGGGATGAAAACAGGAAGTGATTTATGAGACTTTCCCATCATTCTGTTCAAGATGTAAGGTACAAGGGAACAACGTACATATGTGTAGATTGAAGGCTCGGATAGATGGAGAAAATGTTTGGGTACATAAAAATACAAAGGACATAGAAGCTGCGAAAACAGATCAACAAGCTGTTCCAAACGATGATATAGATAAAGGCAAGGGATTGATGATGATGGGATCAGGAATGAAACAAGGAAATACGAGTGAAAATATGGCTACGCAAATAGAGAAGCCTCTGGATCAATTCTTAATGCAATAGGAAGATGGTACAAAGGAGGGATAGTTTCAAGCAACACCGGAGAGAAACAGAATTGATGTTCGGTCGAGTGAAGAAAATATTTTATCAGAAAAGGAGTATCATGTAGAGGAAATAGAAGAAGAGGAAATAGAGGGAACTGGAATAAATGGTACTGTAATTCTGGAAGTAAAGGGGATGCCGGAGGCGAAGGTTGATGAGAACGTTAATAGGGGCGACTATGATTCTGAAACGGAGAGGGATTTGAACGTTGAAAATGTAGCAGACCAGAGAGATTATGACTCGGAACTGGAGACTATACCTGATGAGAATGCTGAGAAGAACACTTATATGGAGGACTCTGTTTCTGAACCGGATATGGAATTAAATGTTGAAAATTTTTTAAAGCATAGAGATTATGCCACGAAAAATGAGGGAGCTGATAAAAAGAAAAAAGGAGCTCGGAAAACATTTGAAAAGGTTTGTAGTTCGAACCGGGTGATAGCCCGGCCAAATAAATTTTCCCTATGTTTGGTTTGATTTTATCATGGAATATTAGAGGTCTTGGCACCTGTAGAGGTAGATTAAAAAAATTGGTTACGAAATTAAAATCGAAAATTGTTGTTTTAATGGAACCTTTTGCCTCGTCTGATAAGGTGCAAGATGTATTAAACTTATTACACATGGATAAGTTTATTACTAATGAAGGGGAGGCTGGTAAAATTTGGGTGATTTGGCAGAATGATATTTCACTTCAGCTGGTTTTGTGTAAAGAACAATTTATTTTAACTCGTGTTGGAGATGGAGTTACAAATGTACTTTGCTGCTTTGTATATGCCAAATCTAATATGGTGGAAAGGAGAGATTTATGGGAGTCTCTAAATGGTCAGGTTTTAGGAAATGAACCCTGTATTATTGCAGGTGATTTCAATATTATAAGGGATGATTCGGAACGTCGGGGCGGCAAAACTCGTCCGAGAATGGCAATGGAGGATTTTAATTCTTGGATTGATAATTGTGGATTAATGGAAATGAAGTCTTTGGGAAGAAGGTTCTCTTGGCGTAACGGGCAGAGAGGTCTATCAAGAAGTTGGGCTAAAATGGATAGATGTTTATTGAATGCTAGTTGCTTGACAAGATTTCCTAATGTGAGTAACTGATATTTACCGAGATCAACCTCAGATCATTCGCCAATGTTCATGGAATTTCAATCAGTCCCTTTCTCATATGGACCTTTTCCTTTTCGGTTTCAACAAATGTGGACAAAACATCCAGAATTTCATGCTTTTGTGGGGAAAATCTAGGAGGAGGAAGTGGGGGGAATGGATCTTTTGAAATTGGCTATCAAGCTAGAAAACTGCTATGTTTTTCTCTAAAAAAATTCCTATAGCTAGAAGAAGAAATCTCAAAAGATTGACGGGTTTTTCGGAAGGTAAATTCCCTTTTAAATATTTGGGAGTTCCTATTGTTTCCGGAAGATTGAAAATTGGGGATTTGGAGGAGTTGGCGAGTAAGGTTAAAAAAAAATAAGCGGATGGAAAATGAGACTGCTATCGGTGGGGGGAAGAGTGATTTTATTGAGACACGTCCTTGCTAGCATGGTGTTACATCTACTGGCAGTTTTGCAAGTTCCCAAACTGATTATCTCTTCTTTAAATCGGTTAATGAGCTCCTTTTTTTGGGGAGAAAGTGATGGAAGGGGAAAGAAAAAATGGGTTGCTTGGAGAAACATATGTTGGCCAATAGCAGAAGGAGGTTTGGGTATTAGATCTTTGGATGAGATGCAAAAAGCTTTCCATTTAAAATTTGCCTGGAAACTGATGCACGAAAACTCTCTTTGGGCAAACTTCTTTCGTACGAAATATGTTGGGAATAAACCTTTGATGCTTCGGGGTTCTCAAAAGGGCACAAGGTTTTGGCGTATGATTGTTAGAAGTATCCCTACTGTCTTGAATAATTCTAAATGGAAACTCAGAGAAGGAAATGTATTTTTCTGGTATGACAAGTGGCTGGATCAGGGGCCTTTTGCTGACAATTTTCTTGTGAGTGAGCAACCTCTATTGAAAGTTAAAGATTGCCAACTGGCTAGGGGATGAGATATGGCTCTGTTAGAAAGGTTGGTGGGGACTGAAAATGCGGAGAGGGCACTAAATGTCCTTGCTAATTGTAAAGAGGGAGAGGATATGCTAATTTGGACTAAAACTGAAAGTGGTGATTTTACCACCAAATCAGCCTGAGAATGTGTTCGAGTAAGAGGTCAGATTTTTGAGGGGCACAAATGGATTTGGAATAATATGCTCCCTTAAAATTTTCTGTTCTAATGTGGAAGGCATGGCATGGTGCTTTAGCAGTGGATGATAGAATTAGGCGGATTGGAATTCCTTTGGTCTCAAAATGTAACTACTGTAGTCAAGGAAAACATGAAGATCTAAATCACGTTTTATTTGAGGGAGAGGTTGCAGCCGAGGTTTGGAAAAAATATGGAGCTACTCTTGGTCTGCCGATTGGAAGAACATGGCATGAAACTTGTCTTAGTTGGTTTTGGAGAGCTTCAAATGTCTCTCAAATAGGTGTCATATTGGGTTTACTCCCTACTATTATTTCGTGGAGGTTATGGGCTAGAAGATGTTCTACCCGTATGGAAGGTAAGGCTGAATCAGCCCAGGTGGTGTGGCAATCTATCAAACAATGAATAGGCGTGATCTGTCAAGGTTTTTCCAAGCCAAAGAAGCTTACTCAAACCGACTCTTACATTCTTAATAGTCTAAATATATCTCAAATTTTAATCCAACAACAACCAATAAAACTTATATCATGGACTAAGCCCTCACAGGGACGTGTGAAACTGAATACGGATGGAAGTAGTCTAGGGAGTCCAGGAGCTTCGGGGGTTGGAGGAGTTATTCAGGACATGCATGGAGCTTTGTTGTTGGCGTTATCAATGAATCTCGGTTATGGAAATAGTACTTATGCGGAATTACGAGCGCTAGTGGAGGGAGTTAAAAATTGTAAAAGGCTGAATCTAGTAGCAATAGATATTGAAACAAACTCAAGGGTGATACTGTCATGGTTGCAGAATAATAGATGTGGTATCTGGTATTTGGAGGAATTTTGGGAGGAACTTCAAGATTTGCTTTCAACTATGGATCCAAAGTTTCTGCACATTCACAGGGAAGGAAATGTCGTTGCGGATTGGTTAGCTAGAAGGGTCGCAAGAGAAGGTGATGTAGAATGGAAAACCATGAGTGAGCTCCCTCCTCTGCTGCGGGGCTTGATTGGAATTGAAAAATGGGGTCTTCCAGCATTAAGGCGTAAGAGGTAGGGTGCAGGGTTTAATTGGTGCGGGACCGTGGGACTATGAGAAGAGTTTAGTAAGTTCACATTGGTGGAAAAGTTACGTGCAGCCAACGTAGTTTTTCGTAATTATAGGTTATGTCGCTTTGAACTGATCTGGTATGACAACTTATTTGTTTTGGTGTTGTTTTGGTGTTTCTCTTTTATAGGTCTGTCTAGGTTATCTGGTTTTATTCTTATAGGTTTATTTAGATGATCCCTTATAGGCTTGGTTAGTAGTTGTGTTGGTTTGGTTTGTTTTGTTTTGGTTGGATACAAGGGATGGGGTTAGTGCTTTATTTGTAAATCTCCAGTGTCGGTTTTGTTTCCACGGTATTCCTCCGCTATAAGTGAGGACTATTAATAAAATTGGGACAGGGTTACTATTAGACATGTGGCTTCTGGCTCTTCTATATAAATATATATATATATATATGTATATATAAATATAACACTTTAACAAGAAAACCAAAAATATTATATACACGAATAAGATAGATCACTAGTACCCAGTATTGTGTTAAGGCGTGGTGAATTATAGATTTAATTGTTCGTGCTTGTATTTAATTTGCACATTTAATTTATTAGTCAAGTAAAAAAGGTTAGTGGGTGGGCGTTACGTTAGCTATCTAGAGTACTGAGATCTTCGAGCATTTGACACTATTCAAGTTTTATGAATAAATCATATTTTCAGAAGAGTTTTCTATCTGTGTTGCATTTTCTATCGAGTAAGGTCATATTTAAACAACTTTATAAAATCAAATTAAAAACAAAATTAAAAAATAGAAAACTTTAATAATTTTCTGCACATTGCGCGACTGTGCTGCTAGTTTTTCTTTTTTCTTGTTCATACATCAGTTAGTTTGTGTTCGTCCGACATGACTTCTTGGTATGCACTTCTTCAACATCATCAAGAAATGGCAGATGGTGTTCTCTTCAACATTGCTGAAGGAACGAACCATTGGCAAATTTAGCTTCCTGGCTAAAGAGATCAAACTATTCTGGGGTGTCAAAGATATACATTGGGCTTGACAAGCTTTGGAAAACCGTTATGATAATCAAAGCTGCGCAAAATTATGGGGATCAGAGAGAAGTTAGATGCCATTGCAAATGAGAGGAAACTCCAATTGGAGGAACATGTACCATGTAGAGATAGGAGTCAGAGTAGGAAGAGAGATGATTCTCCTTTTTTTGTACCTTGAGGCAGAAGTTATTACTAAAGAGGATGACAAGAAGAAGATCGATCATAGATAGACTTCTTTCTGATTCCATAACTAAAGAGTGTTGGAAATATTTTTAAAATAATTAATTATATATTACATCTATTAATAATATTTTTGGGTTGATTTTGGGACTTTTGAATTATTTTGAAAAGAGAGAAGATATGGAAAGTTATAAGGTATTTTTGTTGATTTATGAAGAGGCTGCATGCGGCTTAGGCGCTCATGCACTACAACGCTTGGGGCTCAAGGGGCATGCTGCATGAAGCACTGCAACACATGGGCAAGCGGTGCGCGCACGAGGCTCTAGTAGGCGCTGCTTGCAATGCTTGGAAAAATGGGAAAACAAAATTACCAAACCGCGCACCTCATGACTCGAACGGGTGCATACCAATTGAAGGGGAAGCAAGCAACGTTGGACCAAGTCCAACTCATATAGCAATAGACACAATATATATAACTATTGCGAACAGTTTTTTGGAAAGTAATAACTTTCCGTTTGCAACTTTTGGCCATCTATAAATAGACTCATTGGCCTGCCATTTGAGTATCCCAGAATTCAATTTCGAATTCTCTCTCTCTCTCTCCCAAGTTTTTCACTTATTCAAAACTTGTTAAAATATGTTTGTTCTCTAGATAACAAATTTCTAATTTCTTGGTTGAATAGCAAAATTTAAGAGTATTCGAGATCTAATTTTGTGTGTGCATAATGCAGTTTGACAAACAAACTTGTTCTAGGCTTCATTGTATGTTGGAGGAAAATTCGCTTGTAATCCGTGTGTATACCGTTATTGGTAGGGGCAAATATTGTCTTAAGGAAAGCAACATAGTAATGTGCCTTGAAGCAAACTTTTCTTTCACTATTTTTTATTTTGCAACCCCTTTGCACCAACAAAGAGAATGCCGAAATATTTCCGATTACTGGCATCGGAGGATTAGGAAAGACCACACTTCCTCAAGTTCATATTCAATGGCTAGAAGATCCAAAAATATTTTCAGATAAAAATTTGGGTTTTGTGTATCTGATAGATAATTACTTTGATGTTCAAAAAGTTAGAGAATCTGTAACAAGCCAGAAACAAAAGATTGCTGCAATATTGGGGAGGCATTGGCCCATCGGTAAGAAAACGAAGGAAACAAGTACTTCCTAGATTTTATTTGACAAACTTGGGAACAGTTCTAGTTTCAATCTATCAAGTTTTTTTTTTTTTTCTTTTAACAAAATGTCAAAATTATTTTTTAATTTTTTTTATTCTTTTACCAATTTATTATTTTAATTTATTTACCCATCTTCAATATCAAGAGATCACTAATTGCCAAAATATGGATTTCTTTTTTCAAAGTTGTTCAATTATTTCCCACTACTTTGTTTAAATGGGAAACTCTAATTGTGTGCACAAAACTAAATAGAACATAAGGCCATTTTCGTAGGCTACACTCAAGTTCTTAGCATTCAACTTCTATGCAAAATCCACAATTGTTTCAGAAGAGGAAGTCAAGATAGATGAAATGTTAAGAGGATTTGGAGCCCCTAGGCAAGCATGTTGATTGGCTGATATAGAAAAGAGTTCTTTATAGAAGGTGAAGAGAGTTCTTTATAGGAGGGTTTTCACCTTGTCACCAAAATTTTGTGTTCAGTTATTTACTACTTTGATTATTTTGGTTGTAGTGTGTGCTTGCATTATTATTTTTATTTAGGTATTGTTTCCGCATAATTCCGATATTATCACCTACCATGTTATTTTTTAGATGCAATGTAGTTTTCTCATATTGATTCAAAGGAATAATGTTTTCTAATGACAGTAAGGGCTAGTTTGGGTAGTACTATTCATTATTTTATAATTACCACTACTATTTAATATTTTATTATTATTTTTTTATTACTATTCACAGAATATCTGATATCACTTCACTATCCAAACGCAACTTAAAAGAGGCCTCGTAATCAAGAGGATAGACAATTACAAATTTTGAATTGGTAGGCCGACATATATTTCTATTATTATAAAATTCAGAAATGAAGTAGTTACTAGTGTGATTATGATTATTCTCTTATATATATAGTGATAAATCTTGTATTTGTGTTCCTTAAAAAATGGTAACATATTCGGCTCAAGAAGAACGAAACATGCAATAAAGTGAGCTTAAATTACTTAATGATTTACCAATGGCTATTTATTCATGATTGTGCATGTGAATTAGTTTGAATATTGAGGTTCATGAATGACAAGCAACGTAGGTGAAATACAAATTAGGAGGGATTTGGGAAGAGGAAACACATCAAAACTATGTCTATTATATTTTCATATATATTATAACAGGACAGAACTTTTCATTTGAGTTCAAATTTAATCAAACCAGCTTAATTATAAGAAAACTTAAAAAAACAATTTTACCCTTTAATTGGGTGCAAAAGTGAGAGAAATATCAATTGAATATATAATACAAGATTGCTAGCCACGTCCACGAGCATGCAAGCTGGTTGAAAGAAGATGGGATGCAGGATGTAGCAGCGCTGCTGGTTCTTAAACATTACTACCACACGTGTCTGACTTTGGAAATCATGTTGTTTCTCACATTAATCATCTGATCCCCAATTAAGAGCCACGGCCTCCACCAAATTTCTCATTGCTATAGTTGGCATAATTGTTTTATGCAATTATTTTCAATTTCTATAGGTTAAAGAATAAAGCATATATAAGCAATCCAGGAAAATCATGAAGGCATTCATGATTTTTCTATAGTTGGCATTGATGCAGGCAGAGGACATGTGATGAGCAGATTAATTAGGGGAGAGAGAGAGAGAGAGAGGCTTACATCAAGAAGTTCCAATAGGCAGAGTACTTGCTTCATGCAGTTGAATGGAGAAGCTCCCATTTTTGGTGCAGCCTGTGGTGATGAATGACATTTAAGTATTTTGTTGGGATTGATGCAGAGGACATGTGAATAGTGTAATCAGGAGAGAGGGGCCTGTGTTTTGTTGGCATTGATGCAGAGACATGTGAGCAGAGTAAGGAAAGAGGGTTCCAAGCTGTGGAGTATAAACAGCAAACTGTTCAATAAAAACTTATAATAATTAACACCGACGAAATATCTCTGACGAATTAATACTTAATGAGACATAAATTTATAAACTTAAGCAATTTTGGGGAGTTAGTGAGATACTTGAGGAAAAAACAATACTCAATTACAAGTTTGGATCGAAAACGATGTCGTTTAATGCTTTTTATACCTATCTCATGCAACCACAAAATACCCAACATCTTGGCCTGTTTTGTGTGAAGTAAAAAGCATAAATCATGTGACATTTGCAGGTTTTTCAAAACTGGCTCAACTAATTTTGGACTATTTTTATATCGAAAAATAACCAATAATTCTTCAAATAATGTGATCAAATCCCATCTCATCCTAACTCATCTGATCTCATCTAATTATTACAACTTCCAAACTTCCATACAAAATACGATAAATAATTCAATTTTTTCAAATTCTAAAACAAAAATAATATTCTAACAATACTTTATTCAACTTTCAAATTTTATCTCATCTCAACTCAGCAGTCGAACACAAGTGAACTTTTTGTTTTGTATTTCTCCAATTGAAATAAACTTTTCCAAGCAGGTTTTGGCTCATGTGTGATTTTGTACGCTTCACAAATATTTGGTGTCAATGTACGTAACTGCTGGCCAAGCTAACATGTATCATGTATGTATGGCATGAAAAATGCAAGAAGTTTAGGGATGGAAAAGAGCCGAGGAATTCAAGAATCGTGGCAATTGGAAAGGAGATTCTAGAAAAGTGTGTACGTGTCCTGCTTGCCATAACAACAATTGGAAGGACGTTGCTGTGCTTGGAAAATTCAGAAACAAAGTGGTTGTCTTTCAAGAACAATAAACTCTCAAAAATAAAAGAAAAAGACATCGTACCACCTCTTAAGCTGAGTTATGATCAACTTCCATCACATTTGAAACAATGCTTTGCTTAGTAAGTTATCAGACCAAGATGTAGGTAATGAGTATTTCTTGGATTTATATTGGAGATCATTCTTTCAAGAAGCTAAAACGGATGGTTTGGGCAGGGCAACATAATTTACTTTAAAATGCATGACCTCATGCATGAACTTGCGGTATCAGGGACAAGATCATTGATCATCAGATTCACTACAGTAGATTATCAGATTCACTATAGAGATTTTAGTTTGTACATGAAGGATATACTTTTCTTACTACTTTTTAAAGCTTGGTTTTGGGGTTTTTATACCCCCAAGCTTTCTTTTTTAAACACAATTTTCCTCTGTCACAAGTGAGGATCATTAATAAAATTGGAAGTACCATCCCTCTTCTAAAAATGATGTGTTATACAAACTTGTGTGTCTGTGTAAGCTAAAATTAATGTGTCAGCATTTTTTTTTTTTAACAAACTTGGGAACAATTAGTTTCTATCTATCAAATATTTTTATTTTGACAAAATATTACCACCTCAACATTATTCTTTAAGTTCTTTTTTTTTTTTAAAAAAAATTCTTTTACCATTTAAATTTTTTAAAATTTATTTAGTACCCCTCTTCAATGCCATTCTTTTTCTTTTCTTTTTTTTTTAAAAAAAAAAAACAGTGGGAGGACCTCCGTGATTTATTGCAAATGACCCCCTTCATGGTAGGGGAAAACCATTACAAAGTTCCTATTACACCCAGCAAAGCCAGTACCGAAAGCAGAAACACCAGACAAAAACAATACCGAAAACCAACAAACACCAATAGAAAAAAAACAACAGTAAAACCATGGCTATACCATCCGAATAGTGGGACACCCATTTTTTTCCAGACGCATGATGCCTTTGAGGAGAGAAGGCAACTCCCAATTGGACCCCCACAACCTGCTAGTACCTTCTGCCCCCAACCTTGCCAGATAGTCCGCAGCTTTATTCCCTTCCCGGAAAATATGAGAGAAATGAACGTTAAGGCCTTGTGAAATCACCATTACCTCTTCCCAAAAATCCTCAAGGTACCAGTTTGCACATATTTTTTTTCTTAGCAATTGCACTACCAACAAAGAGTCTAACTCAACATCTATATCAATCATGCCCATCTCATTAACCAACCGAAGTCCATGCAGTAGACTCATTTGCTTATTTAATGTCAAAATCTTTCAATATACTCCATTTTCAATTATCTATAAAATAATATATAAATTCAAAAATTGCATTCATTATCCACCAATATTTCCAAAACATGCTATAGTCGGATCAAGCTACCTGAAGCCTTGTGCTACAGAGCACTGGATACTTTTTGATGCTCTGATTTTTCCATCACATTTGGGTTAAATTTATAACCTCTCCTTATTCAAGGAATTTTCTGGCTTGTGGTACAGAGCATGATAGTGATGTTGATGATGCAAGAATGGGGAACTTGGTCAACCAACCAGTGTGGTGCAATGAAGCAAATGAGCAATTTGGAAAGTGCTGCGGCTGGAATGGACTTTGCTCGCATGAAGTTCTTCGAGATGGGGAAACTGATTTTGATTCCAAGATGGTCAGAAAGGTAGTTTAAGGTAGTTTCTCAGTACTCCCATAGCTAATGAGTTCTTATTTTATTAGAGTTAATTTAGTTATTCATTTTCTCTCCCTTGTTCCATGGTCATATAGATGTAAAAATTATTTGATAGTAATCAACAATATTGCAACACAACTGACGCCTCCAATCACAGGATTGAACTAAAATATAATTATGTTATATTATAACAATTGCAGAAAGAAGCAGTAAACAGGTACACAACTATTCTCTATGTAAGAGGCTGTGGTTCTGCCACTAATTTAATGTGTCAAAGCAGTGGCAAGCAATTGCCACTGATCCATCTATTTGCTCGCAGGCTTTTGCCACTGGTGTATCTATTTGCTCACCTTTACACCTCTTTTCTCAACTCTGCTAGCACTCTTTGAGTGACTGTTACAATAGTTCATTGGTGTCTTCATAGAAGTGGGAATAGTGCTTGGCAGGGCCAGGTCTAAAGATCCCTTCCCTGTGAAGTTGAACCATGCCTATTGCTGCCTTATTTCTGCTTGGGGAAAAGTAAAGCCTCGACCCCACCCATTCGTATGATAACATATAAGTTTCATTATATACCTATTTTTTTATTAAGCAATTAGTAATCTATTGTCTAATCAAAGCATCATGAGGTGTGTTGGCTTCCAGCTTAATTGGCATAAATGAACATATTAATGAACAGAATTTTGGGGTTGTTCATCTTTTTTCTAATTGAAACCTCATTTTTCTTTCAGATCTCTTTGAGGTGGGAATCACACCCACAAACTGTGCTTATTTTGACGAAATCAAATTCAATTTCTGTCCAAGTTCTATGTGCAGAAATGGTCAGGTGTGAATACAAAACTATGATCTCATATATTTTTTTTTTCTAAGGGCTATTTTATGCAATTTCTTTATGCAATACTTTTTTAATAGGTAAATGTAGTAGTAGAGCAATCAGGTTTGAGCTTTGTAAAATGCCTGCATGCATTATACTTGTTTAGGACTGAGTTTATATTAAACCAGATACCCTTGAATTACTCGAGGTGCACTTCGGAAAACACCTTGCCGAGAACCTATTCACCTCTAGGATTAGTCGGGACTTTGTTCTCGATGCCATTAAAAAAGAAAAACACCAGATACACTCATCTCACAACAGCTACATGTTCTCTTTTGTAACTGCTAATGTATGCGTTCTGATCTTTAATCACTAAAATTGCAACTAAAAAGGTAATTTAATGAACTTCGAGGAGACTTGCTATACTATTCATGTATTAAGAAAAGAAAAAGAAGAGGAAAGAAGTGGGTGAGATTCTACGCATTACATAAGCTCTGAAAGGGACTGACTGAAAATTAGAGAGCGATGAGGACGTTGTCCCCCACTCTCTCTCTCTCTCCAGAAACTATTATTTAAAAACTCCATATATTCTTTGGCAGCAATCATCACTCAGTGATGTTGTAGAATTTTTCTAAGTGTGCTAAACGAGCTCTGACGTGATGAACATCAAGCACACACGCACTGATTAAAACCTTTTCTCACAGCTCTTCTGATTATTGTCATGATTGTCACATCTGTTGATGGAGTACCCAACTTTAAGCGCAATACAATACACACGCACTAATTACTATACATACATAAATGCACCCACCCACATGTATTTATATCTGTGTAAGTTTATATGTTCTTATATATCTGTGAAAGTCTATGTTTAATATTCCTTTTGGTATGTGCATTTACTTTTAACTGTATTGAATGAATTAGAACGTGTTATAGAATTAAAATATTAATTTAGGGCATTTACTTTTGGTATGTCAATTCACAGCATAGATTAGCGATAGCCCTATACTCTGCCTCTAAGGATAATCTGGAAACAACATGTTGTTTCTTGGACTTCCAAGAAACTAGTGATTCACCAATTAACACACAATACCCTGTCACAGACCTCCTGCTATCAGGACAAGTTTCCCAGTCTGAATCATTGTACCCATGTAGCAGCTTTGAATTTCTTGGATAAAATAACCCTTGGCCTGGGGCCCTTTTGATGTATCTTAGGATCTTGTGTGTTGTTTGTGGATGTGGGACCCAAGGGCTATCCATGAATTGACTTAATACCTGGACTGCATATGAAATATCAGGCCTAGTTGTTGTCAAGTATAGCAATCGACCAATTAGCCTTTTGTAAATTGTTGGTTTTGGGAGCAGCCCTCCTTCCTCCTTGCTCAACTTCATGTTTTGATCCATAGGGATTTTAGAAGGTGCAGACCCAATGGTGCATGAGTCACTTAGAATGTCCAAAGCATACTTCCTCTAGCATATATGAATCCCATCTTCAGACCTGGCCGCCTCAATTCCAAGGAAAAACTTCAGCTTGCCTAAGTCTTTGATTCTGAATTTTTCATGAAGGATGGTTTTGAGATAGTTAATGCTTCCAATGCAATCACCAGCCACTATAATATCATCCACATATACCAAAATGGCTGTGAATGAACTTTTAGTGCTCTTGGTAAACAAGCTGTAATCAGCTTTAGACTGTGTGAATCATTGTTCAACAATAAAATTGGAAAGCTTAGAGTACCATTGTCGTGATGCTTGTTTCAATCCATATAAACTGTAATTTGCAAACTTTCTTGCTGTCATCATTGGAATAACCCGGAGGAACTTCCATATACACCTCCTCATCTAACTCAACATGCAAAAATGCATTGTTTACATCAAATTCAAAAAGGCCCCATCCCCTTATTGCTGCTACAGCCAAGAGGGTTCTGACAGTGACAAGTTTAGCCATAGGCGAGAAGGTCTCATGGTAGTCTAGTCCTGCTTGTTGGGTGTATCCCTTTGCTACTAGTCTTGCTTTAAGCCTCTCTACAGTCCCATCAGCTTTAAACTTAACCTTATAAACCCATTTGCACCCAATTGCTTCCTTATCCGGTGGTAAATCAACTAAGGCCCAAGTGTTATTATTTTTAATGTTGGTTCTCCTGTTCTCTTAACTGCTCAGCTTCATGCTAATGTCAATCAAAGTGTCATCCTCCCATCTGTTGGAACCAAACAAGATGTTGCACAAGGTCAGCCATATGATGGTAGCCATCGGATGTGGCTTTGGTTTTATATCTCTGGAAGATAAAAAGGCAGTGGGTGTAGAGGAAGCGGAGGAGGAGGCATTTGTTATTGTTTGTTGCACTGCCTTCCACCTGGCATCCCTTAGGAATAACTCTTTTTCAAGATGTGGAAACATTGGTAATGAAGTCAACATAGGGCATTCCCATATTGTTAATTTTGAAAGAAGACGGAATTGTCTAAAACTGACCCTCCAAAACGTTTGATGGTAGCCATCAGATATGGCTTTGGTTTTATATCTCTGGAAGATGTAACTTATAAAAAAAAAAAAAAAAATCTCTGGAAGATGTAGGCTGGTAGTGATTAATATGTATTCTGTTGGTGCAGGTCACAGTGACAATTCTGCTACAGCTGTTGAGCATCTGCTTTTGCAGGAAGCGAATCCTGCTTGTATTCACAATAATCACAGTGCCAACAGCAAGGAGGACATCTCCCATGCTGAAGAGTTTGATCTCCAGAAAAGGTATGGAGCTTGATAATCATAGAAAAATAAGGCCAACCATGATAGCAAGCATCACTCTCTACTTTATTTGAGTTGCATGCTCTGCCCTCACTCCTCTGTGTTCGTGTGTCTATCTGTAATTTATAATTCTTCTCAATTGCTGATTATGTTCTCTTGCTCATTTCCCCTCTATGATGACCATGAGGGCAGTGTAGAGCAGGTACTTCCCGATAGCCTTTTGCCTTCTCCTACCAAATCAGTAGGGGATAATCTCTGTGTTATTTCTGCTGCTGTGTTGGAGGTTAATGAGAGCTCCGCATTCTCCACTACTCAGTATTCTTCTGGAAAAGATTTATCACTCACCAATTCAACTAATGACAAAGCTTCCAAATAATATCTAAATGCCAACGTGCATCCCTCAAGAATATTAGGAAAGGAAACATAGGGGAAGGATATTGTATGGAAACTATAGCATGTAAGCCCTCTTTTATACTATTTCATACATGTTGCAGTAGAAGGCGACTTGGCCTTAAACCACTCTTATTTATAATAGTGGTTTCAAGAGACTTTTACCACACTCCATGGTCTCCCTTTCAATTGAAACTAATACTATACTTGGCCTGTTTATTAGGATAGAATAGACCAAAATGTTTCCCAATTTCCTCTTCCTTCAGGTTCTCATCAAACAAGCCAAACAAATAAGTTTCTATGGCCTTTCCGGGCCTTTTCGGAGTCCCTCCTTTCACATGATAAACCAAATTCCTATAATAAGTGCCTGCATTCTTGATAGTTTCCACAGCACCTCCAACAGATGGCCAGCCACTCTCTGACACCACAATATCCAAACTTCTTCCATTTGTTTTCTCAATAGCAGAATACAAAGCATCCATCAAGGCATCAAAGAGATTTCGGTACTCTAGTTTGCAATTTTGTACAACAACATCCGTTGCAGCAAATAAGGCATAGGGGACTGGTTGGTTGTTGTATTTTACTCTGAAATAAGGGTAGATGTTAGCAAGAAGTGGCGCTCCAGTGCTAACCAGGAAACTAATGATTGGCTCCATGAATGGCCCTGCATTGGCACTGAAAGTAGCTGCCGATGGAGGATCAAAAACACCGAACAAGTTTGTGTCCACCGCGGTTCAGATCTTGATCTGGTTTTGTAGACCAGCATCTGCAATTGCTTTGTAAACATTTTGCATTGCTGGAAGAACAAACCTTGCTGCTGCACCGATTGGATTCACTTCATTTCCAACGGCAATATACTTGAACTTGACATTGGAAGAATAGTCTTTAATGTTTCTCTGGACCCAATCAGTTGCAGCTGAAGGGTCGGCAAGGTCTTTAAGGCTGTCATTAGAGACGCCAACAATGAGTTCTATGTTGGAATCTCTAAGGGGTTCGAGAATTTCTGGATATGGAGAGTAAATGCGCATCTTGCCAATGCTTTGTGTTTTGCAAAGACGCTTCCGACCCAGGTGGTAAGTTGTGTGCATTGCCACTTCCTCCATAGCACACACCTATGGATTGTTGTGCTTGGAAAATTCTGAAATAGAGTGGTTGTCTTTCAAGAACAATAAAATCTCAAAAATAAAACAAATGATCTACTTCCCTCACATTTGAAGCAATGTTTTGCTTATTGTAATTAAATAGATACACAAACCCACATTTTTAACTGAAAATATGTTTGGATCGTCTGGTCACTGAAAATGAATTGAACTAGTGTGGTATATAATCAGAAGGATTCCTACATTCTCTTTAACATTGGAATCAGAAAGAAGTATATCTATGATCTTCTTCTTGTCATTCTTTCTACCAATAACTTCTGCCTCAGGTACAAAAGAATGATCAGTATCATCCCAAGTTCAGCAAAAATCAAATTACCATCACTTTCCATGGTAAGAAATATGCAGGCCCTGTTCAAATTGTTGTCGTGAAATTAGACAGCCTCAACATTGCGGCCTCCTATATTTCTTCCCTTTGCTCTTCTTCCTCCTCCTTACTATTCTCCTGGATGTGAAGAATCATGCATATGGTGATATTTCTTATTTGAATAGGGAAGAAAAAAGCAATAAAGAAAGCGAGGTAATCATAACTAACTTATTTACTTGTAGAAGATGCAGTGCATTAGATTTTTTTTACAAACTCTCAATCCCTCTCCCCTGTTTCTTCTTTACTCAAAGACCTTTCTGCAAATAGAATTTTATAAGTTGAAGGTGAAGAAGGTGGATACGGCAATAAAGATAAAATTGGTGGAAAAATACCTAAATCAGTCGTATTGCAGTTGAGGATCAAAGTACTCCAGCTTTGGGATGTGAGCAATCTTGGGCCAATCCTCACCTCCGTCTTGTTTGCATCTTTGTAATAAGATGGGGCAATCATGAATTGTCAACACTTTCAAAGAGGTTAGCCTACTCATTGCTTCAGGCAGTGATGTTAAACCAGAGCATCTAGAAATCGTGAACCGCTCAAGTGATGCCCAATTGCATATCCACTCTGGTATAGTCATCAAGCTTGAACAATCTGAGATTTCGAGCTGTCGTAGAGTGGTAACATGTTGAAGCCCCAATGGTAGAGACACCAATTTCGGAATACTATCAAACTCCAAAGAGATGAGGCTTTTAAGCCCTTTCCATTGCATACCGTGCTCATCGTTGCCTAGATCAAGCATGGGACAATCCATAAGCTCCAGCTCTGTAAGTGCAGTGAGATATTGTACACCTTGGGAGAGAGACTTTAATTTAGGGCAGTGCTCTATCGACAAACTCTGGAGAGATATGAGGTTTTGCAACCCATCCTCTGGAAGTGTTTCTAGATCCTCAATTTCATCTAACCGTATTTGCTTCAATTTGGAGAGAGGAGGAGATGAAAAGGCAATGGGTGTAGAGGAAGCGGAGGAGGAGGCATTCGTACTTATTGTTTGTTGCACTGCCTTCCACCTGGCATTCTCTAGATATAAATATCCTTTCAGATGTGGAAACATTGGCAATGAAGTCAACATAGGGCAATCACGAATGACTAAATTTGAAAGACGAGGGAATAGTAAAGCATTTCTCCTCGTCATTGATGAAGGAGTTTCAAAGGAATTTTGATGATCAGTAGTAGTATTGACATCCACATTATAAGAATCACTCCTCCTCCACCAACCCTTCAGATTAGGACAGTCACTGAGTTCAATACTCTCAAGAGATGGAAAGAATTCTGATGAAGAAAAAGAAGATAAAGATAACTCATTGTTGTCACTACAATCTGATACGTACTCTATTTCATAAAGTACTCCCAGATCAATACTCTTAAGAAAGGGTAGTCCACTCAATGGTGGCAAATATTTCAATTTCCTACAAAACCATAATCTCAAATCAACAAGATTTGTGAGTGACAAAAGCCACATCGGAACCCTCACACCCCCATAATCATCTATCTTTAGCTGTTTAAGATTTGGATGAGGTTCAAAGCCTTCCAATGCCATTTCATCACCTGCATTAATAACATTTTCTCTCCTCCATTTTAAAGTCAAAACCTGAAGATGTTCTTTCTCCTTTAGATTTGCAGCCTTATAGTCTAATGCCACGTCTTCCTCCCGACTTCTCAAACCCGAAATCTCTAATTCTCCTCTTAAGCTATTTAGTCTATTTAGCTCGCTTAACTGGCCACTATCATTTGGAGTCGAATCAGAGTGGACAACAAACTTAGATAATGTCTGGAGATTTTTCAATTCCCCCAATCCACGTGGCATACAAGTCAAATTCGAACATCCATCATTGTAAAGATGCCTGAGGTTGACTAATTTCGTAATTCCTCTCGGCAATTCTTTAAGATTACGGCAATAAGAGAGTCTTAGTGTATGCAAATTTTGCAACCTATATATGGAATCGGGCAGCTTCTCGATTTTATTATTCCAAGAAAGATCAAGATCTCTTAAATGCTTCAACTTACATATGGAACTCGGTACTACATCAAGTTGTCTTCCATGTAAATCCAGCACTCGCAAGAACTTCAAATTTGAAAAGATTGCTTCACATGAAGTGCTCGACTCTTGCAAATCCTTCCATTCACCAACCGAAAGAAGTGTTCGAATCCTACTGACTTTAGACGAGGAAGTTGGATTTACGAAGGAAATATCTATATTGTCGACGACTGCTACGTGCCGAGTTTTCTGATCAACAATGATTTTTTCCTTAGATTCTAATTTGGTGATCAATGATCCTGCCACTGACATTGCAAGATCATGCATGAGGTCATGCATTTTAATCGTAATCACATTCCCCACATAATCCATTCTAGCTTCTTGAAAGAACGATCTCCAAAGTAAATGCATGAAATACTTATCACCAACATCTTCAAGACATTCATTTTGATTGGATAGCTTGATAAACCCCTGTGCTATCCATAGATTTATCAATTTTGATTTTTCCATCACGTAATCCTTTGGAAATATACTACAATAAGCAAAACATTGTTTCAAATGTGATGGAAGTTGATCATAACTCAGCTTAAGAGTTGGTAAGATGTCATTTTCTTTTATTCCTGGCATTTTGTCTTTTCCGAAAGAAACCCACCCTGCTTCAGAATTTTCCGAGGACAGTAACCTTCCAATTGTTTTGATGACAAGAGGGACACCTGAACACTTTTCTACAATCTCCTTTCCAACTTCCACTTTTCTAGAATTCACTGGCTCTTGTCCGTTCTCAAATGCCACTTGCTTGAATAAACACCATGACTCCCGTTCGTCTAAACACTGTAAGGAATATTCTTCAATTGTTTGGGTAATTTGTGCAACTCTTTTACTTCGTGTAGTTATTAATATTCTACTGCCACTTGCACCAACCTCCAACAGTACTTTCAAATCATCCCATTTTTTAACATCCTCATTCCAAACATCATCCAACACGAGTAAGTATTTCTTTCCACCAATTTCTTTTCGAAGACCATGCACCAATGTATCCATTTCAACAGTAATGTCTGGTTTCTGTTTTATTGCCGATTCTAGGATTTTTTCAACAACTTTTCTAACATCAAAAGTATCAGAGACGCACACCCACATTTTTAGCTGAAAATGTTTATCTACTTTCAAATCATTAAATATGAATTGAGCTAGTGTGGTCTTTCCTAATCCTCCGATGCCAGTAATCGGAAGTATTCCTACATTCTCTTTAATGTCGGAATCAGAAAGAAGTCTTTTTATGATCTCCTTCTTGTCATCTTCTCTACCAGTAACTTTCGCCGCAAGTACATAGGAATGACTATCATCCCTCTTCCTAGCCCTGACTCCTATCTCCACAGGGCGTTCCTCCAAGTGGAATTTCCTATCATTTGCGATGTCATCTAACTTCTGTCTAATCGTTTTAATCCTATGGCCCATTTTCAGATCATAGACAAGCGGGTTTGATTTGGAGAAGAAGATTCGTACCTTTTTTGCCATCTTATCCTGATCAGTCGTCATCTCTCTCAACAGAGAGTCAGTGGAGAAACCATCCAGCAAGTCGTCTGCATCATAAAAGACGTCCTTAAGCTTTTCAAGCCAATCTCTAACTTGACGGTTCACTGCACATTGCTCCTCAGCATCAAGAAGCACGGCTTGGATTGTCAAAACGGTGTTCCTGAGCTTCTCAAGCTCATCTGTGACACCCCAAAGCAGTCCGATATCTTTGAGAGCCAGGGATCCCAAGCTCTCAAAGATTCGAGCAGCAACGTTGAAGAGAATGGCTTCTGCCATTTGTTGATGGTTGGTGAAGGAAGGGTAAAAAGGGCTCTTGAGGAATCACTAAAGGGATAGAAGGAAGATATGTTTACTTTGAATGCGTACAGAGGACAAGGCGGGAGCAACATTTTATAAGGCCTTGCATGGGAAAGTTCCTATTGGAGAGTCCTGACGCGTTAAAGAAATTGGTTTAATACAAAGTATGATAGAGAGGGTGTTGGCAGAGACCAATTCAACCAGCAATTTCTTTGAAGTGTCGTAGTCTTGATGCTCTGCATGTTGTCAGCTTGCTTGATTTCTTGACGGGTTAAAGAAATTATTGATGGACCTACACTACTGCCAACACCCTCGATCTCTATCATTTTGCAAACATTTTCTTAAGAAGAATGATGACAATATAACAAGAAACGAAATAGGAATAATTCTGGATGATCCTCACCAGAGTCGTGCATCACCTTTTTATATAAAACAGATGGTATACAAGGAAAGTATAAAGAAGTAAACTGCAGATCATTAGCCTAAAATTATGGACAAGAAATAAGGATGACCGTTACACAGATTGCTCCTAAATATAATGGTCAAAGTTTCCAAAACTGGGCAGAGCATTATCCCTTAGAATTAGGGACAGTTGTATCAGTGGATATTTCCTTAACAGACAAAAACCCTTGGCAAGAAAATCAAGCAGAGAGAAAGAGTGATCAATGTTAATCAACTCTGAAAAGGAAGTGATGGCTATTTTGCCATTGAATACAGATATGTTTGCTTTGAGTTTGAATACAGAGGACAAGCCGGGACCAACATTGAATAAAGCCTTGTCATCGTCTACTTTCCAAGGACAATTCCATCCACACATCTAATACCAGTTATCCAGTGCACTGTCATTATTGATAAAGATTTTTTAATATACGTAATCCCTTACATCACTTCGGTGGAAAAAACCATTTAGCCCGATTCATTTTCATCCATGTAATTTGGCACCCTTGAGCATCCTTTTTATTGTTGCACGTGCAACTAAAATGAAGTTTATTGTTTCATCTGCTAGCTAAATCGATGGATACACTCCTTTAAATTTACATAAACTTTTTCTCTTTATTTTTGTTTTGATGGTAGTTGTTAAGGCCTGTTTTGTAATGACATACTGAAGAGGGAGAGAATGAGTAATTCTCGGCTCACAGTGACTATTTGGGCCTCGATCGGTCTGGGTTTGGGCGCACAATGGTGGTCTGGAGTGGCAATACAGTACCCATACAGACGTCAGTTGCAGCGAATAGGAGATAAGTACAGCAATCATAAAGGGAGAATAAGACGCACAGATTTACATTATTCGGCACTGGGCCTATGTCTGCGAGTTGTTTAGTTCTTTTTTTTTTTTTTTTTTTTTTTGTAGAGGATTAGGTTATTAATTACTTTTTAGATTTTTGACAGATTGGTTTTTCGATGTTGTAGTAATTACTTCAGCAATGTTGATCAAGAGAACCCCTTCCGCCATTTCTTGATCAATGGTTGGTGAAGGAATGCTAAAACCGGCTCGGAGCTATAACGTGATACTTTTATCCTACTGCAAAATGTGATATTATTAAAATTGCCTATATAACCATTAATTTTTAATGATAAAATCACGTGTCCATATATAGTTGAAACTATACCTTTATCTAATAATAAAAGATTATCATGACTAATAATTTAATTTAAAGTACGAGCCACCAAGCTAGCTAGCTAGCTAGTTGTCATTCCTTTTTTTATTTGAAATTTTTGGGTTTGCTATGATGTAGCCAACTATGCTAGCGAGCTGCCATTAATTAGTAGCCTAGCTAAAGAATTAAAGCAGGAAAATGGAAAGCAATAAGCAGGGTCCTTAACAAACTCATGTATATCACATCAAAGGGCTTATTATATACATTAGTGTCATGTTTGCATGAATATTATTCCTTTTGATCATGAAAAAGATTAGCTGTATATCATCATGTCCAAGCAAGAACCTGCAAAGAAGCCACTTTATTTTACCCCAAAATCAGATTCTTATTTGTTTTGATTTCACGCAATGATCTCTGTCTTTTAGCTACATTTGGTCGGTAATTTAAAAAAAAAAAAAAATGTTAGAATGTTTCTCACATTCTTGTACCTGGTTGAGTGTCCTGTAGCTGGGTAAGCATGCATATTGTTTAAGTGGCACCCCTTTTTTTGAGATCGTGTAGATATTTTATATATTGAGATCATCTCACTACTAAAGGGATAGAAGGAAGATATGTTTGCTTTGAGTTTGAATACAGAGGACAAGCCGGGACCAACATTGAATAAGGCCTTGTCATCGTCTACTTTCCCAGGACAATTCCATCCACACGTCTAATACCAGTTATCCAGTGCACTTTCATTGAATAAAGCCTTGCATGTGATGGACCTGCAAGGAAAGTGCCTACTAGAGAGAGAGAGAGAGAGAGAGATACTAACCATGCAGGCAAGTGATGGACCTACAGAGTACTGCTGCTGAAACTATGACTTGTCATCTACTTTCCAAGGACAATTCCATCCACACGTCTAATACAAGTTATCCAGTGCACTTTCATTATTGATAAAGATTTTTTTGGCACCCTTCGGTGGAAAAAAACCATTTAGCCCGATTCATTTTCATCCATGTAATTTGGCACCCTTGAGCTTCCTTTTTATTGTTTATTGTTTCATCTGCTAAATGCTAATCAAGTGGATAGATAGTCACAAATTTTGGATTACTATAAAATTCACAATTGAAGTGGTTACTAGTGTGATTACCATAATCTTATGTGTTCCTCTAAGAAAGAAAATGGCCCTTTTTTCTTTTTTTTTTTTAATTTCTCAAAGACACACATAAGATCTCTTAAATGAAAATTGAAAAGGGATGTAACATTATTTTTGTTTTGAAATTTGAAAAAGTTGAAATATTTCTTGTATTTTGTTTACAAATTTAGAAAAATTGTAATGATAAAGTAATGATTAGATAAAAAATTTAAAAATTTAAAATTGAAAAGTGTTTGTGTTTTAATGTTTGGATATCGAGATAAGATTCGATGAGATGATATGAGATGAGATAGAAATAGAGACGTTCTCATTTCATCTCATCCTAAAACTTTTCATAATTTACTTTTCAAACATTAAATTTTTAGTACTATTCACCACTAATATCTCATCTCATTACTCAAGCATGCCCTTAAATTCTTACACCACTGATATATCAAGAATTTAACGGTAAGACAAGCTTGAAAATTTGATTTCTTTTTAATCTATCAGCAATGTAAAATACTAATCTTCACACTGGCTTACAAATATGATATTCTAATTTGATATACTAATCAGCATTAAGGCATTCATGATTTTTAAACAGACGTAATCAAGAGAGAGGCTTACAGAAAGAAGTTCCAATACCCAGAGTACTTGCTGCATGCAGCAGAATGGAGATGCTCCAGTTGTTTTGTGTGGCTGTGGTGATTAATTAATGACATTTAAGTGTGGGGCCTGTGTTTTGTTGGCATTGATGCAGATCGAGCACATGTGAGTTGAGTAATTAGGAGAGAGAGAGAGAGAGAGAGGTAATGCAAGAAGTTTCAACACCCACAGTACCTGCTGCGTGCAGTTGAATGGAGATGCTCCAGTTTTTTGAGTGGCTGTGGTGATGAATGATATTTAAGTGTGGGGCCTGTGTTTGTTGGCATTGAATATTGATGCAGAGAACATGTGAGCAGAGTAATTAGGAGAGAGAGAGAGAGAGAGAGAGGTAATGCAAGGAGTTCCAATACGCAGAGTACTTGCTTCATGCAGTTGAATGGAGAAGCTCCAATTTTTGCCGTGGCTGTGGTGATGAATGACATTTAAGTATTTTGTTGGGATTGATGCAGAGGACATGTGAGTAGTGTAATCAGGAGAGAGGGGCCTAAAGCTTGCAAATTTTTATTGTTGGCTCTAGAAGTTGGTCCTTAATATTTTTCAAGACTCTGAAAATTACAGAGAATGCCTTGACTCTGTTTTTAGCTGTAATGAATGAATTAGAACTTGTGATCATGCAAGTGGAAAGCCTATACAGATTGGATGTGAAATGTCTCTTGCTTAGTTGTTTACCGATTGAAAAAAGCCTCTTGCCTAGCAAAATAGTTTAAAGTTTGACTGCTAGTAGTGCACACATAATGCTTTTTTCATTGTAATATTATAGAAGTAACTAGTTGCTATATTTGTTTAGGTGTAAATGTCGAAATTGATAATTAGGAGAGAGAGAGAGAGAGAGAGAGGCTTAATGCAAGAGGTTCCAATAGGCAGAGTACTTGCTGCATGCAGTTGAATGGAGATGCTCCAGTTTTTTGTGTGGCTGTGGTGATGAATGATATTTAAGTTTGGGGCCTGTGTTTTGTTGGCATTGATGCAGGCAGAGGACATGTGATGAGCCGAGTAATTAGGAGAACGAGAGTCAGAGACGCTTACAGCAAGAAGTTCCAATAGGCAGAGTACTTAGCTTCATGCAGTTGAATGGAGACATAAATTAATACTTAATGAGACATAAATTAATAAATCATGTGACATTTGCAGGTTTTTCAAAACTGGCTCAACTAATTTTGGACTATTTTTATATCGGAAAATAACTAATAATTCTTCAAATAATGTGATCAAATCTCATCACATCCTAACTCATTTGATCTCATCTAATCATTACAAATTTTTTAAACTTTCGTACAAAATATGATAAATAATTCAATTTTTTTAAATTCTAAAACAAAAATAATATTATAATAATATTTTATTTTATTTAACTTTCAACTTTATCTCATCTCCACTCTGCAGTCGAATGCAAGTGAACCTTTTGTTTTGTATTTCTCCAATTGAAATAAATCTTTCCAAGCAGGTTTTGGCTATGTGATTTTGTACGCTAGTTTCATAAATATTTGGTGTCAATGTAACTGCTGGCCAAGCTAACATGTATCATGTTTGTATGACACCGGTATTAATACAATATACATACATGTATAAGAAAAATCTGTAACTTTATTGATGAATAGCCTCATGCAGAGGAACAGTACTAATATGAGGACACAGATTACAGAAGCAGCACAATAGAAAGTTGCTACAGCCTGCGCATGCATGCAAGTTCCCGAGACTCAAAATACGTTTACCAGACCAGTCACTTGACACAACCAAACCAGGAAGTACTTCAAATTATTGACTCTGAAAGAAAAGAAAGATACATAAAGCATACATATACAGAGGCACCTCTGATATATAAACAGAGTGTTATCTGGGAAAGAAAAGCAAATTACACAGACAATAAGACATAATATATAGAAGACGCGTGCACGACTACAAAAATAAAAAAGAGCATTTTTTACGGATTATTTACAACGATAACTATTATTTGCGACGAAACAGACTCATTTTGACAAGAAATAATTATTTTTGCTAAAAATAACCGGTCACAAATTAGTAATTTTTGTTGTGAAATACTATGCAAAGTATACACACCAACGATGACAAATAAAGTAAAAGCAACACAATCAAGAACACGACACAATATTTACGTGGTTCGGCAAATTGCCTACGTCCACAGGAGCTGCAGAAATCTTATTAACCAGAGGAGATTACAATCACTCAATCTCAACTCACACTCTCTAGGGCTTTTTACTCTCTCACACAATATGCACTCACAAGACAATTGTTCTCTCTCAAAATATGCTTCTGACCGTACAACACAAGTCTAATATGACATATATATAGTGAGTGGCGCTGGAAACCCTAATATGGCAAAATCTGCGTACTTCGCTCGAGCGGACTGTCGAGCGCGACTCGAGCGAACAGCCAAATGAACATTGGCTCGAGCGGAGTGTCAAGCGAACCCTAGGGTTTGTGTCTCGCTCGAGCGGAGTGTCGAGCGAGACTCGAGCGAACCTCTCTGACTTGCCTTCGCTCGAGCGGTATGTCGAGCGAAGTCGAGCGAACTTGGCTCGAGCCAACAGTCGAGCCAACAGTCAAGCCAACTTCAGCAAACACCTTTTCAGCTCCAAAACCAGTCTCCACATATACCCCAACAATCTCCCACTTGGAGACTGGGTCTCCACATGCCAGCCACTGTTTCCAGCCAAGCCCTATCATCTCTGCAGCTCACAGCTCCCGTCTTCAAGTTAGAAGACGCACTGAAGTCAAGTCCGACTTCAGTCTTCCACATACATCGCCCTTAGGGCGATTCACAACTCCCACTGCACTAGGAGTATCCGGTCTTGAACCGATCTTGGCAACCTTAGCCAACTTTCCCAGGCTTTCATGAGGAACGACAAAGCTAACTCCCTTTGGCTTCCTCACATGTTTCGCGCGATCAAGCCTGCCTTTCTGCACTCTTGTATTTCCCTGCACATCACTGGATCTTGATGTCAAATACAAAGAATTAGATCTCTTACCATGCGCTAAGACTAGCGCACCCTTAGTGATCTTCCAAGCCCCTCCAGAGAACGCTACTGCAAAACCGCTGTCATCAAGCTGTCCCACAGAGATCAGGTTTTTCTTCAGATTTGGAACATGTCTGACTTGCGGTAAAGTCCACACGCTCCTGTTTGGAAGTGTGATGTGCACATCACCCACTCCCACTACATCCAGTGCCTCTCCATCAGCGGTATACATCTTCCCAAAATCACCAGCAACATAATTCTGCATGATTTCTCGATGTGAAGTGCTATGGAACGAAGACCCTGAATCCAACACCCAATCATCAATCGGACTGTGCACTGCAAGAAGTAAGGCATCATGAATTTCTTCTGCCACTACATTCACAGCATCATCCTCAGAACTTTCTTGATTCCTGCAATTTCTCTTGATGTGGCCCGGCTTGCCACAACTCCAGCATGTGATCTGCTGCCCAGATCTCATCTTGCTATTTTCCCTACTCTTGGAGATTGATCTTCCATGTCCTCTGCCCCTATTGTCAACAATCAGGGCAGATCCTGAACCCGAAGACTCACCCATGTCTCTCCTACGTACCTCTTCAGCAAGCACCATGTCACGTATGTCATCGTAGTTCAGTTTTGCCTTGCCGGCTGAACTACTCACAGCCATCCTCATGGCCTCCCAACTGTTTGGCAACGATGCCAACAGAATCAACGCTCTGATCTCATCATCAAACTCAATCTCTACAGATGACAGTTGATTTGTGATCGTATTGAATTCATTCAAGTGTTGGGCTACAGACATACCTTCAGACATCTTCAGATTGAACAATTTCTTCATCAAGTGCACCTTATTGTTCGCAGACGGCTTTTCATACATACCTGACAAAGTCGCCATGAGATCCACCGTGGTTCTCTCCTTACTGACATTGTGTGCCACTGTTCTGGACAAAGTCAGCCGAACAAGACCTAGAACCTGTCGATCTAACAGGGTCCACTCAGCATCAGCCATGCTCTCCGGCTTCTTTCCCAATAGTGGAAGGTGGAGCCTCTTCCCATAGAGATAATCCTCAATCTGCATCTTCCAATACCCAAAATCAGTGCCGTCAAACTTCTCAATCCCGGGTGCATTCACTTTATCTCCAGTCATCATTCTCTTTCAGATCCGACCTTGGCTCTTGATACCAATTGTTGTGAAATACTATGCAAAGTATACACACCAACGATGACAAATAAAGTAAAAGCAACACAATCAAGAACACGACACAATATTTACGTGGTTCGGCAAATTGCCTACGTCCACAGGAGCTGCAGAAATCTTATTAACCAGAGGAGATTACAATCACTCAATCTCAACTCACACTCTCTAGGGCTTTTTACTCTCTCACACAATATGCACTCACAAGACAATTGTTCTCTCTCAAAATATGCTTCTGACCGTACAACACAAGTCTAATATGACATATATATAGTGAGTGGCGCTGGAAACCCTAATATGGCAAAATCTGCGTACTTCGCTCGAGCGGACTGTCGAGCGCGACTCGAGCGAACAGCCAAATGAACATTGGCTCGAGCGGAGTGTCAAGCGAACCCTAGGGTTTGTGTCTCGCTCGAGCGGAGTGTCGAGCGAGACTCGAGCGAACCTCTCTGACTTGCCTTCGCTCGAGCGGTCTGTCGAGCGAAGTCGAGCGAACTTGGCTCGAGCCAACAGTCGAGCCAACAGTCAAGCCAACTTCAGCAAACACCTTTTCAGCTCCAAAACCAGTCTCCACATATACCCCAACAATTTTCTTGTAGCGGGCCCTACTGTCCTTAATTTTCTCCAATTTTCATGCCTGGGGGACAGTATAACCTGCAAATTAAACATCAAATAATTAGCATGCCCTGCCAAAAAAAAAAAAAAGAAAAGAAAAAGAAAAATCCCCACAACAATAATACAGTAATTTATAGATCATGAACTACTTAGTTCCAAGAAAATGTACACTTACTTCCACATTTTGTTCCTGGTGGAATTCTTTGGCCAGTACATTTGCGTGCCACTTTGATTACCTTCAGCATATCAATCTGACTTTCAAGTTTCTTAGTAACAAGTTGGCACAGGCATAGCCCCACAGTATTCACCACTTTACAGCACGCTGGCGAAGGCCGCTTAATAACTCCATTCGGCTTCCCTTTATTAACATACTGCTTGCATTGAAATACAAGTTGGGCTAGCTGCTTGTTACTGATCGGCCGACATTTTCGGGCCATGACTTGGTGATTGCCGGAGATCAATATTCCGGCTAACATCAATATTGCCAAAGTCAGGCAATAATTCTTAGACATATATAATAGAAATAATAGCCATATTCTCTCTCGCTCAATGCTAAAACTTATGTGCCAGTTTCTGTTGTAAATTAACGTGAATTGTGGCCTGGATTTATAGAATGAGAATGAGAGTGCTTAGGTTCACATGGTATTGGGTTTTATAATATTTTATTTGACCATAGAATTAGCATCACGAGGACGTACATTGCCCTTCATTCCATGTCATATGTGAACATTGTCTCGGGAAATGTCTTGATTTGGTTGGAGAAGATCATCTCGATCTACAGATCAAAAAGTCCCCATAATTTGCATGTGAAAGTTTGAGCAAATTATGGAAACGTGATTCATCCAAATGAAGCCAAAACACTTGACTTACGATTCCAAAAAGGGCGCACGGCCTTGACGCCACAGAAAGAGGAGGCCGGCTGGCTCATTTTTTTAACTAATTTAATTAGATCATATATATAACTGATCAGGAGTACCCTAGCTCCAGTCTCTCGGCCACCTCTCATACATACGTGTGTTTATATATATATATATATATATATATATATATATATATATAGACCATATGAAACACGATTGAATAATTAATTCAACTTCAAGATCTCGTTTATGTTAACTATGATTAGTGAATCTCTACATGCAGGAAAATCGTACTCCACCAGCTAGCTAACTCGATTGATTGGCATGGCCGGGGTGTACGTGGCTAGTTCTTACATTTTTTGATATATATATACATGCAAAACTTACTCCAGTAGTACTCTACCTCATGAACTAGAAGTTCTTGTTTATCTTAAAAAAAAGAAGAAGTTCTTGTTCATTTTATCATAAATAACCTATACTTTTATCTTTGCGACGAAGATATATATATATATATATATATATATATATATATATATATATGGTGGTACTCTTATGCAGTTAGCAGAAAGTACCGAAACTACCAAAGAAATCGTACACTTTCACTCTGAATAAAAAAAAATATATATATATATCTTTGGTGTTATGTATTTCTAAAATTTCAAATTAATCTTTTAAACCAAAAACTTTTAGGGCCCATTGATTGTAAGAGTGCAAAATATGTTTTATTAAAAGATGTTAAAATCTTACATCAAAACAAGTTTTACAAGCTGGGATGTTGCATTGTACATTTTGAAATTAAGTTGATGATCACCCTTTTGCAGGCTTATTAATATGATCAACGTACATTGTGATGCAAATCCAAACTGGTTATTAGAGGAATTCTGGTTCAGATTAATCGTGTTGAACTATTTTAAAAAGGTGAGCATGTTCAAATGTAGCAAGAAAAGTGTGTAGGTGTCCCGCTTGCCATTAGAACAATTGGAAGGATGTTGCTGTGCTTGGAAAATTCTGAAACAGAGTGGTTGTCTTTCAAGAACAATAAAATCTCAAAAATAAAACAAATGATCTACTTCCCTCACATTTGAAGCAATGTTTTGCTTATTGTAATTAAATAGATACACAAACCCACATTTTTAACTGAAAATATGTTTGGATCGTCTGGTCACTGAAAATGAATTGAGCTAGTGTGGTATATAATCAAGAAGGATTCCTACATTCTCTTTAACATTGGAATCAGAAAGAAGTATATCTATGCTCTTCTTCTTGTCATTCTTTCTGTTGTGAAAACGATGACAATAAAGTGAAAATAAATGTACGAAATTAAACAATCACACACGACACAGTATTTACGTGGTTCGGCAAATTGCCTACGTCCACGGGAGCTGCAGATGATTTTTATTTCTTGAGGAATCACAATACAATGATGTAGAACGGCTACTGTTCACTCAGACACTGTGCAAGACAAAACAAAACAATATATATATGTTGTACGGCGGAAACCCTAATTCTGGTGAATTAGCGATGTTCGCTCGAGCGGCGTGTCGAGCCCGCGTCGAGCGAACTTGTTTCCCGCAATTGCTCGAGCCGTGAGTCGAGCGGCTCCTCAAGCGAAGCTCTCTGACTTCCCTCCGCTCGAGCCGTGAGTCGAGCGGTCATCGAGCGAACCTCTCTGTCCCGCAATTGCTCGAGCGATCTGTCGAGCTTCCTTCGAGCGAAGCTCTCTGTCTTGTGTTCGCTCGAGCGGCTAGACGCTTCGCTCGAGCGGCGTGAACCAGACTCCACATACTCAACAATTCTCCCACTTGGAGACTGGTACACCCACATGTCGTCCTCTGCCTCAAACATGATATCCTCCACCTCTGCAACTCACAGCTCCTGTCTTCATGCTAGAAGACCAACTGAAGTTGCGCACAACTTCAGTTTCTCAAGTGTAACACCCTTTGTCAACATATCAGCAGGGTTCTTACTTCCACAAATTTTCTCAAGTAGCAACTGTCCATCATCCAACAATGATCGTATAAAGTGATACCTGATCTGAATGTGTTTAGTCCTGGAATGAAAAGCTGGATTCTTGGCAAGGAATATGGCACTCTGGCTGTCACTGTAGAGGGTGCCATTCTGATTCTTTTTACCCAATTCCTCCAAGAAGCCCTGTATCCAAACCATCTCCTTTGCAGCTTCTGAAACTGCAATATACTCAGTTTCTGTAGTAGACAAAGAAACTGTCTTCTGTAGATTAGAGCCCCATGAAACTGCAGTACCACCCAGAGTGTAGACAAACCCTGTGGTACTTTTTCTGCTATCAATATCTCCAGCCAAATCAGCATCAACATAGCCTTGTACCTCTAAGCCCTCTCCTGAGAAACACAAGCACGTTTCTGAGGAGCCTTTTAAGTACCTCAAAATCCACTTCACTGCTTCCCAATGTTGTTTTCCAGGATTACTCATGTATCTACTCACAACTCCCACTGCATGGGCAATATCTGGTCTAGTGCAAACCATAGCATACATGAGTGACCCAATAGCTGAGGCATAAGGAACCTTACTCATATAGTCTTGTTCCTCCTCTGACTTTGGTGCCTGATCCTTGCTGAGTCTGAAGTGACTTCCTAAGGGTGTGCCAACTGACTTGGCCTTGTCCATACTGAACCGGTTGAGTACCTTTTTCACATACTCAGCCTGTGAAAGTCTCAACGTGCCTCTAATTCTGTCTCTAGCAATTCTCATGCCAAGGATTTGTTTTGCAGCTCCCAAATCCTTCATTGCAAAATGCTCTGACATCTGCTTCTTCAAACTATTGATCTCATCAATACTAGCCCCTGCAATGAGCATGTCATCCACATATAGCAACAAAATAATATAAGAATTGTCAAACTGTCTAACATAGCAACAATGATCTGCCTGACATCTGATGTACCCTGCACTGCACATGAAACTATCAAATTTCTTGTACCACTGTCTGGGAGCTTGTTTCAGGCCATACAAGCTCTTCTTTAGTCTGCAAACTGAACCTTCATTTCCCTGTACCACAAACCCCTCAGGTTGGTGCATGTAGATGTCTTCTTCAAGATCTCCATGAAGAAAAGCTGTCTTCACATCTAGCTGCTCAAGAAATAGATCTTCAGTAGCAACCATAGCCAAAACTAGCCTGATGGTTGTGATCTTTACCACAGGAGAAAAGATCTCAGAATAGTCAATGCCCTGTTTCTGTTGGAAGCCTTTTACAACAAGTCTGGCCTTGTACCTCTTACTGCCATCATGCTCAGTTTTCACCCGGTACACCCACTTGTTGTGTAATGCCTTCTTCCCTGATGGAAGTTTTGTCAACTCCCATGTCTGATTCCCTAACAGGGAATCCATCTCATCCTTCATGGCCAACTCCCACTTGCTAGAATTTTCATCTTGCAAGGTTTCTTGGTAACTTTGTGGTTCTCCACCATCTGTCAACAAGATGTAATTCAAAGAAGGTGAGAAACGTTGTGGAGGACGTATAGTCCTAACTGACTTTCGAACTGCAGCTATTGGAGTGGACGGCTCTGGATCTGATTGCGGAATAATGGGAATGGGTGTGCTGGACCCACTCTCCCCGTCACTCACATCTCTGCACTGCACTGTGACCTCTGGTAGATCATCCAAACTCACAAACTCAGACTCCTGAGGGGCTGCTTCAGCAACTGTACTGGACTTGTCTTTGTAGACAATCTTCTCATTGAAGATCACATTTCTGCTTCTTATAATCTTCCGACCCTGATCATCCCAGAAACGATAGCCAAATGCCTCGTCTCCATAGCCAATGAAATAACATTTCCTTGACTTAGCCTCAAACTTATTACGAGCATCAGAATCAATAAGAACATAAGAAAGACAGCCAAATATTTTAAGATGAGAAAATTTGACCTCTTTCCCGCTCCAAGTCTCCTCAGGCAATCCACAATCCAAAGGAACTGATGGTCCTCTGTTTATCAAATATACTGCAGTGCTAACTGCATCTGCCCAGAAAGTAGGTGGTAGCCCAGCGTGTAGCCTCATGCTTCTAGCACGCTCATTTATGGTTCTGTTCATACGTTCAGCAACTCCATTTTGCTGTGGTGTCCCAGGAATGGTCTTCTCCATTCTGATTCCCTGAGTTGCACAATACTCCTTGAACCCGCCATCAATATACTCACCACCATTATCAGACCTCAAGCATTTCAACTTCAAGTCTGTTTCATTCTCAACCATGGCTTTCCAATTTTTGAACACATTAAATACATCAGATTTATGTTTCAGAAAATAAACCCATACCTTCCTGCTGTGATCATCAATAAAAGTGACATAGTAGCGAGAACCTCCAAGAGATGCCACTGGGGAAGGTCCCCACACATCAGTGTGCACAAGATCTAGTCTCTCTGACTTCAGTGTTCTACCACTCTTCAAGAAACTGACTTTCTTCTGTTTCCCCATAATACAGCTCTCACACATACTGAGATCAACTGCCTTCAGTTCTGGTAGCTTGCCTCTAGACAGGAGTTCCTTCATGCCCTTCTGACTCATATGGCCAAGCCTGCAATGCCACAAGTCTGCTGTGCTCTCTGCAGCGGTAGTAGCAATAGTGTTATTCAAACCAGTAGTCATATAGAGTGTACCAGTTTTCTTACCCCGAGCCAGTACTAGTGCCCCTTTGGTGACCTTCCAGGTGCTGTCTGAGAACACCACTGAGTGGCCACAATCATCAAGTTGCCCAACAGAAATAAGGTTCTTCTTTAACTCAGGGATGTGTCTGACCTTTTGCAAGGTCCATTTGTTCTTGTTAGGGAGTACGATGTCGATGTCTCCCATTCCAATTACATTCAAGGCTTCTCCATCAGCCAAATACACCTTTCCAAAGTTACCCGCAATATAGTTTTGCATTATCTCCCGGTGGGAAGATGTATGGAAAGATGCCCCTGAATCAAGTATCCAGTCATCAACTGGACTATGAACTGCAAGCAATAGTGCATCCTGTAATTCTTCAGTTACCACATTAGCACTATCGTTCTCTGTCTTCTTGGGATTTCTGCAATTCTTCTTTATGTGGCCAGCCTTGCCACAATTCCAACAAATTGCCTGCTGGCCAGGTCTCATCTTGCTCTTGCTTCTGTTCTTTGATTTTGATCTGCCTCTGTATGAGTTCCTGTCTTGTGCTCTTCCCCGAGAGTCAACATTCAGTGCTGAACTCAAAGCTGAGGTCTCACCTAAATCTCTCCTGCGTACCTCCTCAGTCAAAATCAAATCACGGATGTCATCATATTTCAATTTTGACTTGCCAGCAGAATTGCTAACAGCCATTCTCATGGCTTCCCAACTATTTGGCAGTGATGCCAATAGTATCAATGCACGTATCTCATCATCAAATTCAATTTCAACAGACGACAATTGATTTGTGATAGTATTGAAATCATTCAAATGCTGTGCAACAGACGTACCATCCGACATCTTTAAATTAAATAACTTCTTCATCAGATGTACCTTATTATTTGCTGACGGCTTTTCATACATACCTGATAAAGCCGCTATGAGATCCGCAGTCATCTTCTCTTTGATGACGTTGTGTGCAACGGATCTCGACAGGGTTAAACGAATAACCCCCAGGACCTGTCGATCCAACAGAGTCCAATCAGCAACTGACATGCTGTCCGGCTTCTTCCCCAACAATGGAAGATGAAGTTTCTTCCCATAGAGGTAATCCTCTATCTGCATTCTCCAATACCCATAATCCGTGCCATCGAACTTCTCGATCCCCGATACTCTCACTTCTTCTCCAGCCATCGTTTTTCTCAGACCCGAACCTGGCTCTGATACCAATTGTTGTGAAAACGATGACAATAAAGTGAAAATAAATGCACGAAATTAAACAATCACACACGACACAGTATTTACGTGGTTCGACAAATTGCCTACGTCCACGGGAGCTGCAGAGGATTTTTATTTCTTGAGGAATCACAATACAATGATGTAGAACGGCTACTGTTCACTCAGACACTGTGCAAGACAAAACAAAACAATATATATATGTTGTACGGCGGAAACCCTAATTCTGGTGAATTAGCGATGTTCGCTCGAGCGGCGTGTCGAGCCCGCGTCGAGCGAACTTGTTTCCCGCAATTGCTCAAGCCGTGAGTCGAGCGGCTCCTCAAGCGAAGCTCTCTGACTTCCCTCCGCTCGAGCCGTGAGTCGAGCGGTCATCGAGCGAACCTCTCTGTCCCGCAATTGCTCGAGCGGTCTGTCGAGCTTCCTTCGAGCGAAGCTCTCTGTCTTGTGTTCGCTCGAGCGGCTAGACGCTTCGCTCGAGCGGCGTGAACCAGACTCCACATACTCAACACTTTCTACCAATAACTTCTGCCTCAGGTACAAAAGAATGATCAGTATCATCCCAAGTTCAGCAAAAATCAAATTACCATCACTTTCCATGCTAAGAAACATGCAGGCCCTGTTCAAATTGTTGTCGTGAAATTACACCGTCTCAACATTGCGGCCTCCTATATTTCTTCCCTTTGCTCTTCTTCCTCCTCCTTACTATTCTCCTGGATGTGAAGAATCATGCATATGGTGATATTTCTTATTTGAATAGGGAAGAAAAAAGCAATAAAGAAAGCGAGGTAATCATAACTAACTTATTTACTTGTAGAAGACGCAGTGCATTAGATTTTTTTTACAAACTCTCAATCCCTCTCCCCTGTTTCTTCTTTACTCAAAGACCTTTCTGCTAATAGAATTTTATAAGTTGAAGGTGAAGAAGGTGGATACGGCAATAAAGATAAAATTGGTGGAAAAATACCTAAATCAGTCGTATCGAGGATCAGAGTACTCCAGCTTTGGGATGTGAGCAATCTTGGGCCAATCCTCACCTCCGTCTTGTTTGCATCTTTGTAATAAGATGGGGCAATCATGAATTGTCAACACTTTCAAAGAGGTTAGCCTACTCATTGCTTCAGGCAGTGATGTTAAACCAGAGCATCTAGAAATCGTGAACTGCTCAAGTGATGCCCAATTGCATATCCACTCTGGTATAGTCATCAAGCTTGAACAAGCTGAGATTTGGAGCTGTCGTAGAGTGGTAACATGTTGAAGCCCCAATGGTAGAGACACCAATTTCGGAATACTTTTAAAGTTCAAAGAGATGAGGCTTTTAAGCCCTTTCCATTGCATACCATGCTCATCGTTGCCTAGATCAAGCATGGGACAATAGAGAACTGCCAGATCTGTAAGTGCAGTGAGATATTGTACACCTTGGGAGAGAGACTTTAATTTAGGGCATTCAGCTATCCTCAAATGCTGGAGAGATATGAGGTTTTGCAACCCATCCTCTGGAAGTGTTTCTAGATCCTCAATTTTGATCAAGTATATATACTTCAATTTGAAGAGAGGAGGAGATGAAAAGGCAATGGGTGTGTAGAGGAAGCGGAGGAGGAGGCATTCGTACTTATTGTTTGTTGCACTGCCTTCCACATAGGGCAACCCCATAGGTATAACTTTTCTTTCAGATGTGGAAACATTGGCAATGAAGTCAACATAGGGCAATCCCATATATCTAATTTTGAAAGACGAGGGAAAAGTAAAGCATTTCTCCTCGTCATTGATGATGGAGTTTCAAAGGAATTTTGATGATCAGTAGTAGTATTGACATCCACATTATAAGAATCACTCCTCCTCCACCAACCCTTCAGATTAGGACAGTCAAATAGGAGAATACGCTCAAGAGATGGAAAGAATTCTGATGAAGAAAAAGAAGATAAAGATAACTCATTGTTGTCACTACAATCTGATACGTACTCTATTTCATCAAGGCCCCATAGAAAAATAGTCTTAAGAAAGCGTAGTCCACTCAATGGTGGCAAATATTTCAATTTCCTACATTCTCGTAATCTCAAGTGAACAAGATTTGTGAGTGACAAAAGCCACATCGGAACCCTCAAACCCATATAATAATTTATGCACAGCACGTTAAGATTTGGGTGAGGTTCAAAGCCTTCCAATCTCAAGTGTCGTAGTCTTGATGCTCTGCATGTTGTCAGCTTGCTTGATTTCTTGACGCGTTAAAGAAATTATTGATGGACCTACACTACTGCCAACACCCTCGATCTCTATAATTTTGCATAACATTTTCTTAAGAAGAATGATGACAAAAACCCTTGGCAAGAAAATCAAGCAGAGAGAAAGAGTGATCAATGTTAATCAACTCTGAAAAGGAAGTGATGGCTATTTTGCCATTGAATACAGATATGTTTGCTTTGAGTTTGAATACAGAGGACAAGCCGGGACCAACATTGAATAAAGCCTTGTCATCGTCTACTTTCCAAGGATAATTCCATCCACACATCTAATACCAGTTATCCAGTGCACTGTCATTATTGATAAAGATTTTTTAATATACGTAATCCCTTACATCACTTCGGTGGAAAAAACCATTTAGCCCGATTCATTTTCATCCATGTAATTTGGCACCCTTGAGCATCCTTTTTATTGTTGCCCGTGCAACTAAAATGAAGTTTATTGTTTCATCTGCTAGCTAAATCGATGGATACACTCCTTTAAATTTACATAAACTTTTTCTCTTTATTTTTGTTTTGATGGTAGTTGTTAAGGCCTGTTTTGTAATGACATACTGAAGAGGGAGAGAATGAGTAATTCTCGGCTCACAGTGACTATTTGGGCCTCGACCGGTCTGGGTTTGGGCGCACAATGGTGGTCTGGAGTGGCAATACAGTGCCCATACAGACGTCAGTTGCAGCGAATAGGAGATAAGTACAGCAATCATAAAGGGAGAATAAAGACGCACAGATTTACATTATTCGGCACTGGGCCTATGTCTGCGAGTTGTTTAGTTCTTTTTTTTTTTTTTTTTTTTTTAGAGGATTAGGTTATTAATTACTTTTTAGATTTTTGACAGATTGGTTTTTCGATGTTGTAGTAATTACTTCAGCAATGTTGATCAAGAGAACCCCTTCCGCCATTTCTTGATCAATGGTTGGTGAAGGAATGCTAAAACCGGCTCGGAGCTATAACGTGATACTTTTATCCTATTGCAAAATCTGATATTATTAAAATTGCCTATATAACCATTAATTTTTAATGATAAAATCACGTGTCCATATATAGTTGAAACTATACCTTTATCTAATAATAAAAGATTATCATGACTAATAATTTAATTTAAAGTACGAGCCACCAAGCTAGCTAGCTAGCTAGCTAGTTGTCATTCCTTTTTTTATTTGAAATTTTTGGGTTTGCTATGATGTAGCCAACTATGCTAGCGAGCTGCCATTAATTAGTAGCCTAGCTAAAGAATTAAAGCAGGAAAATGGAAAGCAATAAGCAGGGTCCTTAACAAACTCATGTATATCACAGCAAAGGGCTTATTATATACATTAGTGTGATGTTTGCATGAATATTATTCCTTTTGATCATGAAAAAGATTAGCTGTATATCATCATGTCCAAGCAAGAAGCTGCAAAGAAGCCACTTTATTTTACCCCAAAATCAGATTCTTATTTGTTTTGATTTCACGCAATGATCTCTGTCTTTTAGCTACATTTGGTCGGTAATTAAAAAAAAAAAAATGTTAGAATGTTTCTCACATTCTTGTACCTGGTTGAGTGTCCTGTAGCTGGGTAAGCATGCATATTGTTTAAGTGGCACCCCTTTTTATGTCAACCTGTATATATATATATATATATATATATATATATATATATATATATAGTTGGATAGTATATACAACTAGTAAGCAAATAATTGTTTCTGTAAACATCTGACTACTAGATTTCAGAAGAAGAACTGAAAAGTGTTTTGGTTCTGTTTTGAGATGCTGGGCATCATTTGAAGATAGCCCTCTGTTTTAGTCAATGTTGGTGCTCTGACTCCATTTTCTGGTTAGCTGAAAGAGATTAGGTCCACATAGAATATAGAAAGTAAATTTCAGCATATACTCAGTTTTCATTTTCTTCTAAGCATGTAACTCCATTCCCTCGTATACAATCCAACGTACTATTGATTCTATCAATAAAAACTTATGGAGTTCATTTTCTTTTGAATGTTATTCCAGGACAGTGCATTGATGTTTGGAAAACCATGAATGGCACTCTGCTCTTTTCTTCTTTTATTTGACTAACATGTTCTTTTCAGATTCTTTTGTTTTTACCAAGTTTAGTTGATGATGATATTCGGTTTCTGGTCTACACAAGCTGTTGAAGTACCACAGTTGAAATTGGGTGCATTTGGTAAATACACTTGGCAGTCTCCCTTGCAGAGATATGCAGAGGCACTCATGTGGCTGCGGGTTCAGTAAGATATATGAATCTATCTTTCGAACTTATTCAGTTTTATTGCGAGAGTAGATTAATTTTTGGTCTTTCTGGCTTGCAGTAGATTGCAAAGACTTCTCTGCTTATTCTACGTACAGCAAGTTGTCTTTAATTCTCAGTTTCTAACTTTCTGTAATTTTTTTCTAAGAAGTTTTTGCATTTCCCTCTTATTTTTCCCTCGCATCATGCTGTCACAAGTAATATTGCTGAACCTTGGCCTAAATTTCTATTTGTGCCTGATTTACACCCATACCAGTTTTAAAAGTTGCTTTGTGGATCTTAAAACTGGCGTGATATAATGAATTTATTGGCTGTACTTACATATCTCTTGGCTGTTATTATATGTTGATTCGTCCGTTAATGTGGGGGTGGGTAATTATCCAGTATCCTAACAATTACATTGTCTTCCAGGTCTTAAAACAGTGAAATTGTATTCAAATAAGGAGAACATGGGCTTTGGGTATAGTTTGGGTCGCTAGGAAATATGTCTTGTAACGCAGAGTGGAGACAACAGACCTTGAAGAAGATTGAAGATCATTGACCCTGAAAAGAGAAGATAATACAAGTGGATGCATAGATGCATTTGGGTCGCTAGGAAGCATGTTTAGGCTTCTCATTCTTTTTCCTTTTGCAAAATTTTTTATTACATTTACAACATAGAACTGCATCAAGAATGAGAACTTTTATGATTATCTGTGTCAACTCGTCTCGACTTCTGGCATACCCTTTGTCTGTGTGGTTGTGGCAATTTGATGGATTCTTGCATTTGAGAAAATAAAATAGCTCTGTAGAAAATATTTTTGCAAAAGCCATAGCAGTAACAATTCATTCAAACAGTGCCAAAATTAATTAAAATCTTCAAAATGGAAGAATACATTATCATTGCATAACAACATGCACTAAAAATTAGAATAGATACATGAACATTAAGTTGGGAACTTTGAATTGATGACAAAAACCAAGACGAAAGCTCTTCAAAGATACATTCTAAACCAAGACAAAATCACTATTCCATTGGCACGCTCTTATCGTGAGAATTGCACATCCAAAATCACCAAATTTATAAACATCATTCTTTACATAAATATTACAATGTCTCACATCTAGGTAAGCAATTCCTCTTTCATGTATAAACTGCAACGATTTTTTAGTGTTGTCCCGTGCAATCTTCATGACCTATACATATGAAGAGCATCACACAAAAAACTCATAAAGAGCAAAAAGAATCCATCTTGATATGAAAATGAAAAAATGTCATATAAAAAATAAAAAACTTATTAAAAAACCGAAAAAAAAAATTGCAATCTTAGGTCTACGACCTACCCACCAAAAGTTGCATTAATGATATCATACCAATGTTTCATTAAGTTATAAATTCATAATATTCTGCAGTTTGGTGGAAATATATATTTAGAGTTTATGTTGGTGTTTCATTGACAGGGGTGATGGACAAAATGTTGAATCTCTTATATCGTTGCTGTTGAAATAGATATCGTAAATGATCCTACATGACGAGGATGCATCCTCCTGATACCATTAAGTGCCTCGGAGAAGAAAAAACCATGTGTAATCTAGTAACATATGAGTTATCCAATCATTTTGTCAGCCACCTAGGCATATCCTATAATCATGAGATCTTTTGAAATTGAAAATATTTACAATAGAACACTTGTAGCAAAATGCACACAAAGGGCATCAGATTACTCTTTATATACATGCATGCAATTGTTATGCATGTGGTCTGTGTGTGTTGGGGGGGGGGGGGGGGGGGTGGTGAGAGAGAGAGACAGCAGCAAGAAGGAGATTATCATGTAAAGTACCTTTCTTCTACAATACTGTCAACATAGAATATCATCATAACTCCAAAGAGAATAGTGCTCAGAAAAGCCCAAGCAGAGAATGGCAACTCCATACCGTTATCAGAAGGTGATCCCTAAGTGTTTCAACAAAAAGCCCAGAGAGGGAGAGGGTGAGTCAGAAAATGTACCATTAACAAGGGATTATTTTCTTTCAGGAACATGTATCCATTAAACCTATGTCTAAAAAGGTTACTATGATCATGTCCCCACATGGCCATAGGAAACAGAAATCATGTTGCAGAAGCAATAGTTATGACATGGAGCCGTCTTTTAAGTTGATTCTGAAGTCAGAAAATGGTTAGAATCTGATATTGTTGTGGATATCAGGGAGCTTACATCAATTATGAAAGGGGGAAAATGTATTTGAAATAAATGGGTGAATAGAGAATGCACAATATGCATTTAGCTGAAGATCAGCACCTCGAGAGACACGCTGTGCAGTCACCCTTCTCAGTGCTGATAAGATTCCAGCAAAAAGGGGAACTATCATTTCTTTCATACCCAACACTTGCTCTGTCAGAACCTCAGTTTCAGGGCCATCTTTTGATGGTAATTCCAGGTTAAGCTCACAATAAAACAGAGTGGCAAATAAAGTTGCAAATATGCTTAGTTTCACAATGAAAAAGTACAGCATTGAAAGACATGGGGAAACTATAAAGAAAATAGACAAAAAGCTAAAATATGAAGAAAAAAATTAGCTAGAAACAATTTAAGATTAAGAGAAGTTTGATGTGAAAGAGGATATAGAATGGAGAATATGTTGCCATGGCCCACCCCTGAGATAGTAAGTAGAAGGATGCCAACATTGCAATAAGACCACCTACCTGGTAAAAGATGAGGAAGCATCTGAGTATTTAGAGAAAAGAATAGATTTGTTAACAAACTCTCAATCCCTCTCCCCTGTTTCTTCTTTACTCAAAGTCGTTTCTGCAATATGTACAGCTTTTTAAGATATGGGTGAGGTTCAAAGCCTTCCAATGCCATTTCATCACCAGCATTAATAACATTTTCTTCCCTCCATGGTTGACACTAAGAATGGTTGACACTCTAATCATGCAAGACATGTTTTTTCACAGGATAGACTAGAAAGGTCTGATTGTAAGTGCTTGAAAAGTGAAGATGGTTTTAAGAGACAAGAATATAAGCGGCAGAACACCTAACTAGGATAGGAAAAGAGACAAGAATATTATGAAGTTCTGCCCATTTAAATCCATAGAGACTGTCCAAGAGCCAATTCACTTAAACATTGGTACTAGTTAATGGAAACCTACATATACCGGAGATTGCTAAATACTGCCATATAGACACCATAAGCAGCGCTTGTGGATAGTATGGGCACTGTTTCCACTTCAACCGGAGAAGACTTATCAACAGCTTTCCTTGCATTGATCAATGCATTCATAACTGCTGTCCCAACCTTAATTAAGCAAAACACATTAAATTCCAGCATTTTGCATTAAACTTGCATAACATTTTCTGAAGAAAAATAATGATAAAAAACCTTTGCAACAAAAGTAAGAGAGAGTGATCCATATTAGTCAAATCTGAAAAGGAAGTGCATGCTTTAGTAATCCATATACATTATTTCCCCCGCTATTTTATTGAGATCATGTAGAATCCTATCAAAAACTTCTAGAACTAGAGTTAATCCTTTCTTTTAGTGTACCTCAATCGGTCAAGTTTTCAGTCAAGGATTGGGGGCAGCTTTGGGTTATATCTCAGATGGAAAACCATTTCATTTTAGCAAACTATAGACAACATAAAGAGCAAAACTACAATGGGGAAACATGACTAAGCACACTGAAAACTATGAAGATAACCACTCCGCGAGCCATAATAAATGAATTATCTTGCCATAGCTTGAGGTTAGGTCCAACACTTAGAAATCAAGATAGGAATGGTCAGGCAATCCTTTCATGGGTAATCATTCATTCCTTGTTAACATTTTCGTTTCAATTCACTCTTTAATAGTTTAGTTCTTGAATACGAAACAATCTGAAACAAATGAAACCACTCAACCAATCTAGGTTGTGAAAGGCCAAAAAAAAACTTTTATAAGCAAGAAACCTTTATTAAAAAGCGTAAAAGGTGAACCCAAATATAGAATGTATACAAGAGAGAACTCCACTAGAAGGATAAACAGATACAAGAAAACTATGGAAGTTAAGCCCATTAAAGTCTTTTGAAGCTGTCTAAAGGAGGAGAATACTGAAAAATAATGGTTTGAGCTCAACTTCACAGTCTTCAAACATTCTATCATTCATTTATTTGAAAATACATCATATGAGACAAATTGAAACCATTTTCCACACTGATGCAACTTGCGTACTGCCACTTAACCCTCTCAAGAATAAAAGAGCCTACAATTCTATGGATATACTAGAGCCAAACCAACCTATCTAAAGAAGTCACTCCACACAAGCAATCTCACAAAAGAGTAAAAGATGATCAATGGGCTCACCACTCCCCTTACACATGCAGCACCAATCAATTGAAACGATGGCAAAGCTCTTATAAAAGACAATCTAAGCAGATGAGGCATCTCAGTAGGGAATCGTATGTTTTACACCAAATGGTGCAACTATATATTAAACTAAACCATTTTTATGGATCTAATCACATTTATGATAAAAGATAGGAATCTGAACGAACATATTGCATATTCTTTCAATGTAATAAAAACCACATGTAAATACTAAATCCTTCCTCATTTAGCTGAAATTTTGAATCAACTTCCGATGAATTAGAAAAAAGTTTGTTCATATATCACCCACCAAAAATAAAATTAATTACCTAAAACCCTTCCATCATTCTTTTTCCCAAATATCCATGGTTTCAATTTCGGAGCTTGATTCTCGTGGCTACATATACACCGGGCAAGCTGTGTTGAAATTACCAGAAGAATTCCCTCAGGGCCCAAGTCCCTCCGGTTCCTCCAGACAAGTATTCGATAGTGCAGTAAAGGAATATTTTTCTGTTTTAAGAGTTGTTGCAATGAGCTGTAAATATATTTTCTTCATTCATTATTTTCATTCCATTATTTGTTGTCTATAAGTAACAGAGCATATATATATATATATAAATATATTTTTTGATAAGTAAGAGATAAATATTATTGATATGAATGAAATAGGCATAGCCCATGTACACAGGAAGTATACAGAAAAACAACTAAATACATTCTAAGAACGATAAATTAAGAACAAGAAATTATGAACATTGTCCTCATTTAGTACAATAGCGAAAAACCAAAAGAGTGAAGTGTGGATGAAAAAATTCTTCAACTCCGCCATTGTGCGTTCCTTGTCTTCAAAACATCGCGTATTCCTTTCCGACCAAATACACCACATGATGCACAACGGGATCATCTTCCACACGGCTGCCACTTGATGACAACCTTGCATTTTCCTCCAACAACCCAACAAATTCACCACTCTCAAAGGCATAACTCAAGCAATATCAACCATTTGGAAGATCTCATTCCACAACATCCTCGTTACCTCACAATGCAATAAGATATGATCAACAGATTCTCCATTCTTTTTACATATATAACACCAATCCATCACGATACATCCCCTCTTCTTCAGATTGTCCGTGGTCAGGATCTTCTCAAGAGCAACATTCCATACAAAAAAAGGCTACTTTAGAAGGTACACGAGACCTCCAAATATTCTTCCAAGGAAACAGAGTAAGATCATGTGTTGACAAGATTTTATAATACGCCTTAACCGTACATTTCTTGTGATCATTAGACATCCACTTCAAACAATTACGTTGTGCCGTAGGAGTCCCCATGGAGTATAGTAGACTGAAAAAATCGAATACACTAGATAATTCCCAGTCATGAAAGTCCCTATTAAAGACTATATTCCACTGATGAGCACCATGGGAAAATAGCCGCATATCCGCCACTAAAGCCTCCCTATTGGCTGAAATACAATAGAGAGCCGGAAAAGCCCTTTCCAATGCATGTTCCCCACACCACACATCTCGCCAGAAACTGACTCGATTGCCCTCTCCAACTACAAACCGAATGTGTTTTTCAAAACAAGGCCACCCCCTCCTTATAAACGTCCATAAACTCACACCATACCCCATCGCACTTCGTTGGAGCACCAACCACCCCAAGCAGCTCCATATCTCGCGTCAATAATTTCTTTCCATTATGATTCCCCTTTGAATGATATCAACATAACCATTTTCCCAGTAGAGCTTTATTAAAAGTTCTCAAGTTACACACTCACAACCCCCCATACACAATTGGAGCACAAACTGTCTTCCATCTAACCAGGTGAAATTTCTTCTCCTCCCCCATGCCCCCCATAAAAACGCCCTAAAGAATTTCTCAATCTTGTTCATCACCCCTGCAGGCATAGGAAAGAGAGATAAAAAAATATGTGGGGAGATTAGTAAGGATGCTCTTAATAAGGGTAAAGCGACCCCCTTTCGATAAATACATTCGTTTCCAACCAGCCAACATTATCTCTATCTTCTCCACCACTCCATCCCATATAGCTCTAGCCTTGAAAGATGCTCCCAAAGGAAGACCTAGGTATTTCATTGGCAAAGAGGACACCTTACAATCCAGAAGGCTTGCTAGACTGAGAATATTTGAGATTGCACCCACCGAAACCATCTCAGACTTGCCAAGATTCACCTTGAGCCCCGACACTACTTCAAAACAAAGTAACAGTGCTCGTAGAGTTTGGATCTGGCTATTATCCGCTTCACAAAGCAGAAGAGTATCATCTGCAAATAAAAGGTGTGAGATGATGATTGAACCACCATTGCCATTATCCACCTGGAAACCAGATAAGAAACCTCCACCAACAGCGGCCAGTACCATCCGGCTAAGAGCCTCCATAACGATAACAAACAAAAGAGGAGATAGAGGATCTCCTTGCCGCAAGCCCTGAGAACTATAAAAAAACCAGCAAGTGTACCGTTAACTAGAACTGAGAACCAGGCAGTAGAAATACAATGACGCATCCATGAAAGTCACCTATCACCAAAGCCACACCTCCCAAGCAAGTATAAGGGGAAATCCTAGTTCACGTGATCATAGGCCTTCTCCATATCAAGCTTGCAAAGAATACCTAAGCCTCCCTCCCTCAATCTATGATCCAAACATTCATTTGCAATAAGCACCGAGTCAAGAATTTGTCTCCCACGAATGAAAGCATTCAGAGGCTTGGAAATGATATGTTCCAACATAGGGCTTAATCGGTTAGCAAGAACCTCTGAAATAATCTTGTATACACTACTAACCAAGCTTATAAGGAAAAAGTCCTCAATAATCGAAGCCCCATGCTTCTTGGGGATGAGAGTAATAAACGTCGCATTAAAAGATTTTTCAAACTTTTGAAAGAGTGAAATTCACTAAAGACCTACAAAACATCGTCTTTCACTATGTCCCAACAAGTTTGAAAGAAACCCATTGAAAAACCATCCGGGCCCCGCGCTTTATCTTTAGCCATACCAAAGGTAACCTTGTAGATCTCATCTTCATCAAAAGGTCTCTCCAATACACTCGCACACTGAGAATCAATTGCCTCAAAGGACAAGACATCAAGCTTCGGCCTCCAACTAGCCGATTCTGTGAGAAGGGTCTCATAATAATGCACAATATGATTTTTTAGCTCAGGAGGAGAAGATAGCACCTGAGTACCTGAATGTAGTGACTCAATAGCGTTACTACGTCAATGTGAATTAGCCACCTTGTGAAAGTACTTCGTACACTTATCACCTTCTTTCAGCCAAAGTGCCTTGGATTTTTTACGCCATGAAGTCTCCTCTGATAACAAAACCCTCTCCAAATTTGCCATAACCATGGTCTTCCTCAATATCACCTCCTCCAAAGTATCACCCAATAATTGCTTACCCTCTAACTCCTGCAATTCCTCCAGAAGAGTAGACTTCTGGTTGTCAATGTGACCAAAAACTTCCAAATTCCACTTCTTCAGGTCTTGCTTCAAAGCCTTTAACTTACTTGCAAGAATAAAGCTTGGAGTGCCTATAAACTGATATGAAGACCACCAGGCACCCACTATCTCTACGAACCCATCCGCTGTAAGCCAAATGTTTTCAAACTTGAAAGACTGGCGACCCCTGTGAACACCCCCACAATCTAGAGTTATAGGAAAATGATCTGAACTGACTCGAGCTAGCCGTTTCTGGCATACCTTCAGAAAGTGGGCTTCCCACGAAGGGAAGACAAGGAATCTAACTAATTTTAACCAAACCCGACCATTTGACCAAGTGTACTCAAGAAGAGCTTCCAGAATTTAGTATATTGTGAGTGCTGTTTGTTTGGCAAACAACGAAGAGTCTCGTTTAATTTCTCTACGAAGAGAAGATCAGAGTTGTTGAGTCTGGTACACTCTGATGTATGCGGTCTCATAGGGGTGCAAAGCTTTTGCACACGTATCCAAGGAGCTGAGACAAAAGCTTAATATCAAGTCAACTCCATGTATCTTTGTCGGATATGGAGATGAAGAATTCGGGTACAAGTTATGGGATCCAAAGACAATGAGAATTATCAGAAGTAGGGACGTTGTGTTCCATGAAAACCAGCACATAGGAACTGAAGCTTCCTCAGCATTAGGAGAGCTTGGTTCCTATATTATAGATTCTGCCACAATTTGCCACAGATAATGAGGATATGCAGGATCGAGATCCAAAAGCAGAAGAAGAAGCTCAGGGTGTCGAGTAGGGGGAGCAAGAACCCTCTCCACCAGAAGCTGGTGTACCAGTATAAGGGTTAGATGGTGAGGAACCTCTTTTGGTTGATGAAGCTCAACCAAGAAGATCGGCAAGAGGCCGCTTATTGATTCCGTCGAGGAGATATCTGGAATCAGACTATATTCTGCTTACTGATGAGGGGGAGCCAGAGAGCTTCCAAGAAGTTCAAACTCATGCTAATAGAAGCCTATCGGAGCAGACCATGCAAAAAGAGATTAGTTCTTTACAGAAGAATTAGACTTATGAGTTGGTGAAACTTCCTAAAGAAAAGAAAGCTCTGAAGAACAAATGAGTGTTCAAGCTAAAAAAATATGGCCAAGAAAAGCTGATGAAGCACAATGCCAGATTAGTTGTCAAAGGATTCCAGTAGAAGAAGGGAATCGACTTTGACAAGATATTTTCACCAATGGTGAAGATGATGTAAATTTGAGTCATACTCGGATTGGTAGCCGGCTTGGATTTGGAACTCAAACAGATGGATGTGAAGACATCATTTCTCCATGGAGATCTAGATGAGGAAATCTATATGGAGCAGCTAAAAGGTTATGAAGCTTCAGGGAAATATCACTTAGTCTACAAGCTGAAGAAGTGTCTCTACGGCCTCAAGCAAACACTAAGACAATGATACAAGAAGTTTGACTCATTCATGGTGAGTCATGGTTACAAGAGACTTGTTGCAGATCAGTGTGTCTATGCTCGAAGGTTCCAGGATGACAAGTTTGTCATACTCATTCTTTATGTTGATGATATGTTAATCAGTGGTGAGGATAGGTCCATGATTAACAAACTAAAGAAGGAACTATCCAAGTCCTTTGACATGAATGACTTAGGCCCAGCACAGCAAATTTTGGGCATGCAGATTGTTCGTGATAGGAAAGCCAAAAAGATGTGACTATCACAACAAAAATATGTTGAATGGGTAATTAGACGTTTCAACATGGGAGATGATAAGCCAGTCAATACTCCACTTGCTAACCACTTCAAGTTGAGTAAGAGCTCGAGTCCTTCTTCAAAGAAAGATATTGAAGAAATGGAATCAGTTCCCTACTCTTCAGTAGTAGGTAGCCTGATGTATGCAATGGTTTGTATCCGACCAGATATTGCTCATGCTGTAGGCATGGTGAGCAGATTCCTTTCAAATCCAGGAAATGATCATTGGGAAGCAGTCAAGTGGATTCTCAGACTGCTTCCCAGGTACCTAAAAGGTACGTCGAAGATGTGCTTGTGTTTTGGAGGAGTTAAACCAGTTCTGGAAGGCTATATAGATTCAGATATGGCAGGAGATCTGGATGGTAGAAAATCTACTTTGGGATTTCTCTTCACCTTTGCAGGAGGAGTTGTCTCTTGGCAGTCCAAATTGCAGAAGTATATTGCTTTATCTACTACAGATGTAGAGTACATTGCCGCAGCGAAAGCTGTGAAAGAGTTGTTATGGATGAAGCTTTTTCTCCAAGAATTGGAGGTTAGTCAAGAAGACTACAAGGTACATTGTGACAATTAAAGTGCTCTAGACTTGAGCTAAAATTCAATGTACCATTCTCGCACCAAGCACATTAATATCCGCTATCATTGGAAGTGAGAATCCAGCGGACATGCTGACGAAGGTGGTTACAAGTGACAAGCTTGAGCTATGCAGAGACATAGCTGGGATGGACAACATCTAGGTACATGGGCATGGAGGGGGAGAATTGATGGGTCCCATGCCCACTTGCCCACTAGTTTGAAGCAGCACATGGGCTGCTGCCCACTTGCCCAAAAGGGCTGCTACCTACTGAAGTTAGGCTGCAAATTGTGAGTGTTCACACAGGCAGTGAGCATGTGTGATTCACCTATAAATAGAGGACTCCAACGAGAGCCTCATGAGGACTCCAATGAGAGCCTCAGATGTACATCAATTGAGTATCAATGAAGAGAAAGCAAATAGAGAGAGTTAGGAGAACTCTGAGAGAAAAATAAGAGAGTTGAGTTGAGTGGAGTGTGATCCTCCCCATCTGTAATATTTTTCTATGTTCCACTATTATTAGTGAAGTCCGCTGTGCTTGTTTTTCCCAACAATATCGATATTGAGAGGGGAGGCTTTTTTTTTTTTTTTTTTTTTGTTGAATGCCAATTAACCCCTTTTTTTCCATAAAGCTCTTAGATGGAATTTCAAACAATATAGGCAGATAGCCATGTCCTCAAGTCTTTAAAATCCCATTACAGAAGAAGAGAGATCCACGAGATCTCCATCAGGTCAACGTTCTTACGTTGAACTTGTTTCGACGGTTCCACAACCTCTACCTGAAATGTTTGTGCCCCATCGTGGGCCAAAGTACGTGGACGGGGAAATTTGTTTTCAGTTTACTAAGGAGGAAATTGCGCGATCTACCGAACCTTTTCATTATTCCATTGTTCTGAAGTTCCTAAGGGAGAGGCCCTCGTTGGATGCAATTCGGTCGTTTATTCATCTCCGTTGGGGATTATCATGCATGCCGGTGGTTTCAACTATGAAAAGACCAAGAAACGCTTTCATCCGAATGTCAAATGAACAGGATTTCTTGAAAGCTCTCTCTCGTGAAACTTGTGAGGTCAATGGGGTTCACTATCGGGCTTTTCATTGGAAACCAGATTTCAATGAAGATGAAGAACCATCTCTGGTTCCAGTCTGGATAGTGCTACCAGGTCTTCCACCAAATTTTTATCATGAATCTTTTCTAAAGATTTTTACTGCTCCGATTGGCCGGTACATTGGAAGAGATAACCCAACAAAATGTGCTACTCGCACGGATGGGGCACGTTTATGCTTGGAGATGGATGCAGCAAAAGAACCGATTTCTTTTTTCTGGATCGGGATGCCAGGGTCGGGATGAAAACAGGAAGTGATTTATGAGACTTTCCCATCATTCTGTTCAAGATGTAAGGTACAAGGGAACAACGTACATATGTGTAGATTGAAGGCTCGGATAGATGGAGAAAATGTTTGGGTACATAAAAATACAAAGGACATAGAAGCTGCGAAAACAGATCAACAAGCTGTTCCAAACGATGATATAGATAAAGGCAAGGGATTGATGATGATGGGATCAGGAATGAAACAAGGAAATACGAGTGAAAATATGGCTACGCAAATAGAGAAGCCTCTGGATCAATTCTTAATGCAATAGGAAGATGGTACAAAGGAGGGATAGTTTCAAGCAACACCGGAGAGAAACAGAATTGATGTTCGGTCGAGTGAAGAAAATATTTTATCAGAAAAGGAGTATCATGTAGAGGAAATAGAAGAAGAGGAAATAGAGGGAACTGGAATAAATGGTACTGTAAGTCTGGAAGTTAAGGGGATGCCGGAGGCGAAGGTTGATGAGAACGTTAATAGGGGCGACTATGATTCTGAAACGGAGAGGGATTTGAACGTTGAAAATGTAGCAGACCAGAGAGATTATGACTCGGAACTGGAGACTATACCTGATGAGAATGCTGAGAAGAACACTTATATGGAGGACTCTGTTTCTGAACCGGATATGGAATTAAATGTTGAAAATTTTTTAAAGCATAGAGATTATGCCACGAAAAATGAGGGAGCTGATAAAAAGAAAAAAGGAGCTCGGAAAACATTTGAAAAGGTTTGTAGTTCGAACCGGGTGATAGCCCGGCCAAATAAATTTTCCCTATGTTTGGTTTGATTTTATCATGGAATATTAGAGGTCTTGGCACCTGTAGAGGTAGATTAAAAAAATTGGTTACGAAATTAAAATCGAAAATTGTTGTTTTAATGGAACCTTTTGCCTCGTCTGATAAGGTGCAAGATGTATTAAACTTATTACACATGGATAAGTTTATTACTAATGAAGGGGAGGCTGGTAAAATTTGGGTGATTTGGCAGAATGATATTTCACTTCAGCTGGTTTTGTGTAAAGAACAATTTATTTTAACTCGTGTTGGAGATGGAGTTACAAATGTACTTTGCTGCTTTGTATATGCCAAATCTAATATGGTGGAAAGGAGAGATTTATGGGAGTCTCTAAATGGTCAGGTTTTAGGAAATGAACCCTGTATTATTGCAGGTGATTTCAATATTATAAGGGATGATTCGGAACGTCGGGGCGGCAAAACTCGTCCGAGAATGGCAATGGAGGATTTTAATTCTTGGATTGATAATTGTGGATTAATGGAAATGAAGTCTTTGGGAAGAAGGTTCTCTTGGCGTAACGGGCAGAGAGGTCTATCAAGAAGTTGGGCTAAAATGGATAGATGTTTATTGAATGCTAGTTGCTTGACAAGATTTCCTAATGTGAGTAACTGATATTTACCGAGATCAACCTCAGATCATTCGCCAATGTTCATGGAATTTCAATCAGTCCCTTTCTCATATGGACCTTTTCCTTTTCGGTTTCAACAAATGTGGACAAAACATCCAGAATTTCATGCTTTTGTGGGGAAAATCTAGGAGGAGGAAGTGGGGGGAATGGATCTTTTGAAATTGGCTATCAAGCTAGAAAACTGCTATGTTTTTCTCTAAAAAAATTCCTATAGCTAGAAGAAGAAATCTCAAAAGATTGACGGGTTTTTCGGAAGGTAAATTCCCTTTTAAATATTTGGGAGTTCCTATTGTTTCCGGAAGATTGAAAATTGGGGATTTGGAGGAGTTGGCGAGTAAGGTTAAAAAAAAATAAGCGGATGGAAAATGAGACTGCTATCGGTGGGGGGAAGAGTGATTTTATTGAGACACGTCCTTGCTAGCATGGTGTTACATCTACTGGCAGTTTTGCAAGTTCCCAAACTGATTATCTCTTCTTTAAATCGGTTAATGAGCTCCTTTTTTTGGGGAGAAAGTGATGGAAGGGGAAAGAAAAAATGGGTTGCTTGGAGAAACATATGTTGGCCAATAGCAGAAGGAGGTTTGGGTATTAGATCTTTGGATGAGATGCAAAAAGCTTTCCATTTAAAATTTGCCTGGAAACTGATGCATGAAAACTCTCTTTGGGCAAACTTCTTTCGTACGAAATATGTTGGGAATAAACCTTTGATGCTTCGGGGTTCTCAAAAGGGCACAAGGTTTTGGCGTATGATTGTTAGAAGTATCCCTACTGTCTTGAATAATTCTAAATGGAAACTCAGAGAAGGAAATGTATTTTTCTGGTATGACAAGTGGCTGGATCAGGGGCCTTTTGCTGACAATTTTCTTGTGAGTGAGCAACCTCTATTGAAAGTTAAAGATTGCCAACTGGCTAGGGGATGAGATATGGCTCTGTTAGAAAGGTTGGTGGGGACTGAAAATGCGGAGAGGGCACTAAATGTCCTTGCTAATTGTAAAGAGGGAGAGGATATGCTAATTTGGACTAAAACTGAAAGTGGTGATTTTACCACCAAATCAGCCTGAGAATGTGTTCGAGTAAGAGGTCAGATTTTTGAGGGGCACAAATGGATTTGGAATAATATGCTCCCTTAAAATTTTCTGTTCTAATGTGGAAGGCATGGCATGGTGCTTTAGCAGTGGATGATAGAATTAGGCGGATTGGAATTCCTTTGGTCTCAAAATGTAACTACTGTAGTCAAGGAAAACATGAAGATCTAAATCACGTTTTATTTGAGGGAGAGGTTGCAGCCGAGGTTTGGAAAAAATATGGAGCTACTCTTGGTCTGCCGATTGGAAGAACATGGCATGAAACTTGTCTTAGTTGGTTTTGGAGAGCTTCAAATGTCTCTCAAATAGGTGTCATATTGGGTTTACTCCCTACTATTATTTCGTGGAGGTTATGGGCTAGAAGATGTTCTACCCGTATGGAAGGTAAGGCTGAATCAGCCCAGGTGGTGTGGCAATCTATCAAACAATGAATAGGCGTGATCTGTCAAGGTTTTTCCAAGCCAAAGAAGCTTACTCAAACCGACTCTTACATTCTTAATAGTCTAAATATATCTCAAATTTTAATCCAACAACAACCAATAAAACTTATATCATGGACTAAGCCCTCACAGGGACGTGTGAAACTGAATACGGATGGAAGTAGTCTAGGGAGTCCAAGAGCTTCGGGGGTTGGAGGAGTTATTCAGGACATGCATGGAGCTTTGTTGTTGGCGTTATCAATGAATCTCGGTTATGGAAATAGTACTTATGCGGAATTACGAGCGCTAGTGGAGGGAGTTAAAAATTGTAAAAGGCTGAATCTAGTAGCAATAGATATTGAAACAAACTCAAGGGTGATACTGTCATGGTTGCAGAATAATAGATGTGGTATCTGGTATTTGGAGGAATTTTGGGAGGAACTTCAAGATTTGCTTTCAACTATGGATCCAAAGTTTCTGCACATTCACAGGGAAGGAAATGTCGTTGCGGATTGGTTAGCTAGAAGGGGCGCAAGAGAAGGTGATGTGGAATGGAAAACCATGAGTGAGCTCCCTCCTCTGCTGCGGGGCTTGATTGGAATTGAAAAATGGGGTCTTCCAGCATTAAGGCGTAAGAGGTAGGGTGCAGGGTTTAATTGGTGCGGGACCGTGGGACTATGAGAAGAGTTTAGTAAGTTCACATTGGTGGAAAAGTTACGTGCAGCCAACGTAGTTTTTCGTAATTACAGGTTATGTCGCTTTGAACTGATCTGGTATGACAACTTATTTGTTTTGGTGTTGTTTTGGTGTTTCTCTTTTATAGGTCTGTCTAGGTTATCTGGTTTTATTCTTATAGGTTTATTTAGATGATCCCTTATAGGCTTGGTTAGTAGTTGTGTTGGTTTGGTTTGTTTTGTTTTGGTTGGATACAAGGGATGGTGTTAGTGCTTTATTTGTAAATCTCCAGTGTCGGTTTTGTTACCACGGTATTCCTCCGCTATAAGTGAGGACTATTAATAAAATTGGGACAGGGTTACTATTAGACATGTGGCTTCTGGCTCTTCTATATAAATATATATATATATATATATATGTATATATAAATATAACACTTTAACAAGAAAACCAAAAATATTATATACACGAATAAGATAGATCACTAGTACCCAGTATTGTGTTAAGGCGTGGTGAATTATAGATTTAATTGTTCGTGCTTGTATTTAATTTGCACATTTAATTTATTAGTCAAGTAAAAAAGGTTAGTGGGTGGGCGTTACGTTAGCTATCTAGAGTACTGAGATCTTCGAGCATTTGACACTATTCAAGTTTTATGAATAAATCATATTTTCAGAAGAGTTTTCTATCTGTGTTGCATTTTCTATCGAGTAAGGTCATATTTAAACAACTTTATAAAATCAAATTAAAAACAAAATTAAAAAATAGAAAACTTTAATAATTTTCTGCACATTGCGCGACTGTGCTGCTAGTTTTTCTTTTTTCTTGTTCATACATCAGTTAGTTTGTGTTCGTCCGACATGACTTCTTGGTATGCACTTCTTCAACATCATCAAGAAATGGCAGATGGTGTTCTCTTCAACATTGCTGAAGGAACGAACCATTGGCAAATTTAGCTTCCTGGCCAAAGAGATCAAACTATTCTGGGGTGTCAAAGATATATATTGGGCTTGACAAGCTTTGGAAAACCGTTATGATAATCAAAGCTGCGCAAAATTATGGGGATCAGAGAGAAGTTAGATGCCATTGCAAATGAGAGGAAACTCCAATTGGAGGAACATGTACCATGTAGAGATAGGAGTCAGAGTAGGAAGAGAGATGATTCTCCTTTTTTTGTACCTTGAGGCAGAAGTTATTACTAAAGAGGATGACAAGAAGAAGATCGATCATAGATAGACTTCTTTCTGATTCCATAACTAAAGAGTGTTGGAAATATTTTTAAAATAATTAATTATATATTACATCTATTAATAATATTTTTGGGTTGATTTTGGGACTTTTGAATTATTTTGAAAAGAGAGAAGATATGGAAAGTTATAAGGTATTTTTGTTGATTTATGAAGAGGCTGCATGCGGCTTAGGCGCTCATGCACTACAACGCTTGGGGCTCAAGGGGCATGCTGCATGAAGCACTGCAACACATGGGCAAGCGGTGCGCGCACGAGGCTCTAGTAGGCGCTGCTTGGAAAAATGGGAAAACAAAATTACCAAACCGCGCACCTCATGACTCGAACGGGTGCATACCAATTGAAGGGGAAGCAAGCAACGTTGGACCAAGTCCAACTCATATAGCAATAGACACAATATATATAACTATTGCGAACAGTTTTTTGGAAAGTAATAACTTTCCGTTTGCAACTTTTGGCCATCTATAAATAGACTCATTGGCCTGCCATTTGAGTATCCCAGAATTCAATTTCGAATTCTCTCTCTCTCTCTCCCAAGTTTTTCACTTATTCAAAACTTGTTAAAATATGTTTGTTCTCTAGATAACAAATTTCTAATTTCTTGGTTGAATAGCAAAATTTAAGAGTATTCGAGATCTAATTTCGTGTGTGCATAATGCAGTTTGACAAACAAACTTGTTCTAGGCTTCATTGTATGTTGGAGGAAAATTCGCTTGTAATCCGTGTGTATACCGTTATTGGTAGGGGCAAATATTGTCTTAAGGAAAGCAACATAGTAATGTGCCTTGAAGCAAACTTTTCTTTCACTATTTTTTATTTTGCAACCCCTTTGCACCAACAAAGAGAATGCCGAAATATTTCCGATTACTGGCATCGGAGGATTAGGAAAGACCACACTTCCTCAAGTTCATATTCAATGGCTAGAAGATCCAAAAATATTTTCAGATAAAAATTTGGGTTTTGTGTATCTGATAGATAATTACTTTGATGTTCAAAAAGTTAGAGAATCTGTAACAAGCCAGAAACAAAAGATTGCTGCAATATTGGGGAGGCATTGGCCCATCGGTAAGAAAACGAAGGAAACAAGTACTTCCTAGATTTTATTTGACAAACTTGGGAACAGTTCTAGTTTCAATCTATCAAGTTTTTTTTTTTTTTCTTTTAACAAAATGTCAAAATTATTTTTTAATTTTTTTTATTCTTTTACCAATTTATTATTTTAATTTATTTACCCATCTTCAATATCAAGAGATCACTAATTGCCAAAATATGGATTTCTTTTTTCAAAGTTGTTCAATTGTTTCCCACTACTTTATTTAAATGGGAAACTCTAATTGTGTGCACAAAACTAAATAGAACATAAGGCCATTTTCTTAGGCTACACTCAAGTTCTTAGCATTCAACTTCTATGCAAAATCCACAATTGTTTCGGAAGAGGAAGTCAAGATAGATGAAATGTTAAGAGGTTTTGGAGCCCCTAGGCAAGCATGTTGATTGGCTGATATAGAAAAGAGTTCTTTATAGAAGGTGAAGAGAGTTCTTTATAGGAGGTTGGAAGTGGAATTTGTATAACTGAAATCTTCTAGTGGATTGAGTCTTTTGATTGGCTAAAGACGGATGGTTTTACGTACCATTGATATGTTCTTTAGAGGGTTTTCACCTTGTCACCAAAATTTTGTGTTCAGTTATATACTACTTTGATTATTTTGGTTGTAGTGTGTGGTTGCATTAACTCCAATTCCTTAAAAAATGATTTGATCAAGCTTATATATATTTTTTTATTACTATTCACAGAATATCTGATATCACCTCACTATCCAAACGCAACTTAATAGAGGCCTCGTAATCAAGAGGATAGACAATTACAAATTTTGAATTGGTAGGCCGACATATATTTCTATTATTATAAAATTCAGAAATGAAGTAGTTACTAGTGTGATTATGATTATTCTCTTATATATATAGTGATAAATCTTGTATTTGTGTTCCTATAAGAAAGAAAAAGGAATTTTTTTTTCAACGTCTCAAGGGGTGTGAAATAAATAAGATCTCCTGAAAGGAAATTGAAGAGGGTTGTGTATGTAACTCCAATTCCTTAAAAAATGGTAACATATTCGGCTCAAGAAGAACGAAACATGCAATAAAGTGAGCTTAAATTACTTAATGATATACCAATGGCTATTTATTCATGATTGTGCATGTGAATTAGTTTGAATATTGAGGTTCATGAATGACAAGCAACGTAGGTGAAATACAAATTAGGAGGGATTTGGGAAGAGGAAACACATCAAAACTATGTCTATTATATTTTCATATATATTATAACAGGACAGAACTTTTCATTTGAGTTCAAATTTAATCAAACCAGCTTAATTATAAGAAAACTTAAAAAAACAATTTTACCCTTTAATTGGGTGCAAAAGTGAGAGAAATATCAATTGAATATATAATACAAGATTGCTAGCCACGTCCACGAGCATGCAAGCTGGTTGAAAGAAGATGGGATGCAGGATGTAGCAGCGCTGCTGGTTCTTAAACATTACTACCACACGTGTCTGACTTTGGAAATCATGTTGTTTCTCACATTAATCATCTGATCCCCAATTAAGAGCCACGGCCTCCACCAAATTTCTCATTGCTATAGTTGGCATAATTGTTTTATGCAATTATTTTCAATTTCTATAGGTTAAAGAATAAAGCATATATAAGCAATTCATGAAAATCATGAAGGCATTCATGATTTTTCTATAGTTGGCATTGATGCAGGCAGAGGACATGTGATGAGCAGATTAATTAGGGGAGAGAGAGAGAGAGAGAGGCTTACATCAAGAAGTTCCAATAGGCAGAGTACTTGCTTCATGCAGTTGAATGGAGAAGCTCCCATTTTTGGTGCAGCCTGTGGTGATGAATGACATTTAAGTATTTTGTTGGGATTGATGCAGAGGACATGTGAATAGTGTAATCAGGAGAGAGGGGTCTGTGTTTTGTTGGCATTGATGCAGAGACATGTGAGCAGAGTAAGGAAAGAGGGTTCCAAGCTGTGGAGTTTAAACAGCAAACTGTTCAATAAAAACTTATAATAATTAACACCGACAAAATATCTCTGACGAATTAATACTTAATGAGACATAAATTTATAAACTTAAGCAATTTTGGGGAGTTAGTGAGATACTTGAGGAAAAAACAATACTCAATTACAAGTTTGGATCGAAAACGATGTCGTTTAATGCTTTTTATACCTATCTCATGCAACCACAAAATACCCAACATCTTGGCCTGTTTTGTGTGAAGTAAAAAGCATAAATCATGTGACATTTGCAGGTTTTTCAAAACTGGCTCAACTAATTTTGGACTATTTTTATATCAAAAAATAACCAATAATTCTTCAAATAATGTGATCAAATCCCATCTCATCCTAACTCATCTGATCTCATCTAATTATTACAACTTCCAAACTTCCATACAAAATACGATAAATAATTCAATTTTTTCAAATTCTAAAACAAAAATAATATTCTAACAATACTTTATTCAACTTTCAAATTTTATCTCATCTCAACTCAGCAGTCGAACACAAGTGAACTTTTTGTTTTGTATTTCTCCAATTGAAATAAACTTTTTCTTTTTCTCCATTCTTTTTCTTTTCTCCATTCTTTTTCTTTTCTTTTTTTTAAAAAAAAAAAAAAACAGTGGGAGGACCTCCGTGATTTATTGCAAATGACCCCCTTCATGGTAGGGGAAAACCATTACAAAGTTCCTATTACACCCAGCAAAGCCAGTACCGAAAGCAGAAACACCAGACAAAAACACCAGACAAAAACAATACCGAAAACCAACAAACTCCAATAGAAAAAAAACAACAGTAAAACCATGGCTATACCATCCGAATAGTGGGACACCCATTTTTTTTCCAGACGCATGATGCCTTTGAGGAGAGAAGGCAACTCCCGATTGGACCCCCACAACCTGCTAGTACCTTCTGCCCCCAACCTTGCCAGATAGTCCGCAGCTTTATTCCCTTCCCGAAAAATATGAGAGAAATGAACGTTAAGGCCTTGTGAAATCACCATTACCTCTTCCCAAAAATCCTCAAGGTACCAGTTTGCACATATTTTTTTTTCTTAGCAATTGCACTACCAACAAAGAGTCTAACTCAACATCTATATCAATCATGCCCATCTCATTAACCAACCGAAGTCCATGCAGTAGACTCATTTGCTTATTTAATGTCAAAATCTTTCAATATACTCCATTTTCAATTATCTATAAAATAATATATAAATTCAAAAATTGCATTCATTATCCACCAATATTTCCAAAACATGCTATAGTTGGATCAAGCTACCTGAAGCCTTGTGCTACAGAGCACTGGATACTTTTTGATGCTCTGATTTTTCCATCACATTTGGGTTAAATTTATAACCTCTCCTTATTCAAGGAATTTTCTGGCTTGTGGTACAGAGCATGATAGTGATGTTGATGATGCAAGAATGGGGAACTTGGTCAACCAACCAGTGTGGTGCAGTGAAGCAAATGAGCAATTTGGAAAGTGCTGCGGGTGGAATGGACTTTGCTCGCATGAAGTTCTTCGAGATGGGGAAACTGATTTTGATTCCAAGATGGTCAGAAAGGTAGTTTAAGGTAGTTTCTCAGTACTCCCATAGCTAATGAGTTCTTATTTTATTAGAGTTAATTTAGTTATTCATTTTCTCTCCCTTGTTCCATGGTCATATAGATGTAAAAATTATTCGATAGTAATCAACAATATTGCAACACAACTGACGCCTCCAATCACAGGATTGAACTAAAATATAATTATGTTATATTATAACAATTGCAGAAAGAAGCAGTAAACAGGTACACAAGTATTCTCTATGTAAGAGGCTGTGGTTCTGCCACTAATTTAATGTGTCAAAGCAGTGGCATTTGCCACTGATCCATCTATTTGCTCGCAGGCTTTTGCCACTGGTGTATCTATTTGCTCACCTTTACACCTCTTTTCTCAACTCTGCTAGCACTCTTTGAGTGACTGTTACATTAGTTCATTGGTGTCTTCATAAAAGTGGGAATAGTGCTTGGCAGGCCAGGTCTAAAGATCCCTTCCCTGTGAAGTTGAACCATGCCTATTGCTGCCTTATTTCTGCTTGGGGAAAAGTAAAGCCTCGACCCCACCCATTCGTATGATAACATATAAGTTTCATTATATACCTATTTTTGTATTAAGCAATTAGTAATCTATTGTCTAATCAAAGCATCATGAGGTGTGTTGGCTTCCAGCTTAATTGGCATAAATGAACATATTAATGAACAGAATTTTGGGGTTGTTCATCTTTTTTCTAATTGAAACCTCATTTTTCTTTCAGATCTCTTTGAGGTGGGAATCACACCCACAAACGGTGCTTATTTTGACGAAATCGAATTCAATTTCTGTCCAAGTTCTATGTGCAGAAATGGTCAGGTGTGAATACAAAACTATGATCTCATATATTTTTTTTTCTAAGGGCTATTTTATGCAATTTCTTTATGCAATACTTTTTTAATAGGTAAATGTAGTAGTAGAGCAATCAGGTTTGAGCTTTGTAAAATGCCTGCATGCATTATACTTGTTTAGGACTGAGTTTATATTAAATCAGATACCCTTGAATTACTCGAGGTGCACTTCGAAAAACTCCTTGCCGAGAACCTATTCACCTCTAGGATTAGTCGGGACTTTGTTCTCGATGCCATTAAAAAAGAAAAACACCAGATACACTCATCTCACAACAGCTACATGTTCTCTTTTGTAACTGCTAATGTATGCGTTCTGATCTTTAATCACTAAAATTGCAACTAAAAAGGTAATTTAATGAACTTCGAGGAGACTTGCTATACTATTCCTGTATTAAGAAAAGAAAAAGAAGAGGAAAGAAGTGGGTGAGATTCTATGCATTACATAAGCTCTGAAAGGGACTGACTGAAAATTAGAGAGCGATGAGGACGTTGTCCCCCACTCTCTCTCTCTCTCTCCAGAAACTATTATTTAAAAACTCCATATATTCTTTGGTAGCAATCATCACTCAGTGATGTTGTAGAATTTTTCTAAGTGTGCTAAACGAGCTCTGACGTGATGAACATCAAGCACACACGCACTGATTAAAACCTTTTCTCACAGCTCTTCTGATTATTGTCATGATTGTCACATCTGTTGATGGAGTACCCAACTTTAAGTGCAATACAATACACACGCACTAATTACTATACATACATAAATGCACCCACCCACATGTATTTATATCTGTGTAAGTTTATATGTTCTTATATATCTGTGAAAGTCTATGTTTAATATTCCTTTTGGTATGTGCATTTACTTTTAACTGTATTGAATGAATTAGAACGTGTTATAGAATTAAAATATTAATTTAGGGCATTTACTTTTGGTATGTCAATTCACAGCATAGATTAGCGATAGCCCTATACTCTGCCTCTAAGGATAATCTGGAAACAACATGTTGTTTCTTGGACTTCCAAGAAACTAGTGATTCACCAATTAACACACAATACCCTGTCACAGACCTCCTGCTATCAGGACAAGTTCCCCAGTCTGAATCATTGTACCCATGTAGCAGCTTTGAATTTCTTGGATAAAATAACCCTTGGCCTGGGGCCCTTTCGATGTATCTTAGGATCTTGTGTGCTGTTTGTGGATGTGGGACCCGAGAGCTATCCATGAATTGACTTAATACCTGGACTGCATATGAAATATCAGGCCTAGTTGTTGTCAAGTATAGCAATCGACCAATTAGCCTTTTGTAAATTGTTGGTTTTGGGAGCAGCTCTCCTTCCTCCTTGCTCAACTTCATGTTTTGATCCATAGGGATTTTAGAAGGTGCAGACCCAATGGTGCCTGAGTCACTTAGAATGTCCAAAGCATACTTCCTCTAGCATATATGAATCCCATCTTCAGACCTGGCCGCCTCAATTCCAAGGAAAAACTTCAGCTTGCCTAAGTCTTTGATTCTGAATTTTTCATGAATGATGGTTTTGAGATAGTTAATGCTTCCAATGCAATCACCAGCCACTATAATATCATCCACATATACCAAAATGGCTGTGAATGAACTTTTAGTGCTCTTGGTAAACAAGCTGTAATCAGCTTTAGACTGTGTGAATCATTGTTCAACAATAAAATTGGAAAGCTTAGAGTACCATTGCCGTGATGCTTGTTTCAATCCATATAAACTCTAATTTGCAAACTTTCTTGCTGTCATCATTGGAATAACCCGGAGGAAGTTCCATATACACCTCCTCATCTAACTCAACATGCAAAAATGCATTGTTTACATCAAATTCGAAAAGGCCCCATCCCCTTATTGCTGCTACAGCCAAGAGGGTTCTGACAGTGACAAGTTTAGCCATAGGTGAGAAGGTCTCATGGTAGTCTAGTCCTGCTTGTTGGGTGTATCCCTTTGCTACTAGTCTTGCTTTAAGTCTCTCTACAGTCCCATCAGATTTAAACTTAACCTTATAAACCCATTTGCACCCAATTGCTTCCTTATCCGGTGGTAAATCAACTAAGGCCCAAGTGTTATTATTTTTAATGTTGGTTCTCCTGTTCTCTTAACTGCTCAGCTTCATGCTAATGTCAATCAAAGTGTCATCCTCCCATCTGTTGGAACCAAACAAGATGTTGCACAAGGTCAGCCATATGATGGTAGCCATCGGATGTGGCTTTGGTTTTATATCTCTGGAAGATAAAAAGGCAGTGGGTGTAGAGGAAGCGGAGGAGGAGGCATTTGTTATTGTTTGTTGCACTGCCTTCCACCTGGCATCCCTTAGGAATAACTCTTTTTCAAGATGTGGAAACATTGGTAATGAAGTCAACTTAGGGCATTCCCATATTGTTAATTTTGAACGAAGACGGAATTGTCTAAAACTGACCCTCCAAAACGTGATGTGTTAATGCTTTACAATTGGTCACTTGGTTTGTTTGACTCATCAATCAAGTGCAAGTGCTTGAAGAACCTACTGCAAAATTGTGCTGGATATTGTTGTTTGAAATGTTTTACGATTGAATTTAACTTTGTTTTTGAGCAATATGTGGTCAGTGAAGATGGAGAAATCCATCTTTTGGAGAGGAAAATTTGAAAGGTATGCAAAATTTTACCCGTGATTTAGATTACAGAATGCAGCTATGATTGCAGGTTCTGTCCTAGATCATGGAGGCCATAGTTTGTTGGTTGAGATGCTGGAGTGTTTAAATGTTTTTCTCTTAGTGGTGGGCTTGTGTTTGAGCAGAAGTACTTCTTTAGATGACCGTACATGTTGGACAGCCCTTTTTCACTTGAAGGTGTCCTCTGTGTTTATGCTATTCTTGGAGAATGATAGGAATGCAAATAATTGACTATCTTTACTTAAAAAAAAAATTCTGAAATATTTTTCCCAGCCTCCTTATGAATGGGATCCATTCTTGAGTAGCAGAAAACATGATCTTGAGTGGCTAACGAAACAAGTTTTGTATATCTTGTTATTGAGTTATATTCATCAGTGTGTGCATTTGTTAGTGTTTAAAAGTCAAACTCAGGAATATAATTAAAATTTATTATCTCTCTGAAGCAATTTCGGACCAGTCCAAGATGTGAGGATTCCATACCAGTAGAAGCGAATGTTTGGGTTTGTTACATTTATCTACTCAGAAACTGTGAAACTTATTTTGGCCAAAGGGAATCCTCATTTTATATGTGATTCACGTGTGCTTGTCAAGCCCTACAAGGAGAAGGGAAAATTTCCGGATAAGTATGGAAATCTTTACTCTTGTGCCATCTAGATTTTGTCTTGTTCACTTGCTGTTTTTATACTTTTGTTTTTGATTGATTGCAGAAGGCAACAACAGCAACTGGAGAGGGGAGAGTTTTCACCTTGTTCAAGTCCATCTAAGCTCGACTCTAGAGAATCCTATGATCTGCCCCATGATAAAATCTCTGGAAGATGTAGGCTGGTAGTGATTAATATGTATTCTGTTGGTGCAGGTCACAGTGACAATTCTGCTGCAGCTGCTGAGCATCCGCTTTTGCAGGAAGCGAATCCTGCTTGTATTCACAATAATCACAGTGCCAACAGCAAGGAGGACATCTCCCATGCTGAAGAGTTTGATCTCCAGAAAAGGTATGGAGCTTGATAATCATAGAAAAATAAGGCCAGCCATGATAGCAAGCATCACTCTCTACTTTATTTGAGTTGCATGCTCTGCCCTCACTCCTCTGTGTTCGTGTGTCTATCTGTAATTTATAATTCTTCTCAATTGCTGATTATGTTCTCTTGCTCATTTCCCCTCTATGTTGACCATGAGGGCAGTGTAGAGCAGGTACTTCCGGATAGCCTTTTGCCTTCTCCTACCAAATCAGTAGGGGATAAATTCTGTGTCATTTCTGCTGCTGTGTTGGAGGTTAATGAGAGCTCCGCATTCTCCACTACTCAGTATTCTTCTGGAAAAGATTTATCACTCACCAATTCAACTAATGACAAAGCTTCCAAATAATATCTAAATGCCATGGTGCGTCCCTCAAGAATATTAGGAAAGGAAACATAGGGGAAGGATATTGTATGGAAACTATAGCATGTAAGCCCTCTTTTATACTATTTCATACATGATGCAGTAGAAGGCGACTTGGCCTTAAACCACTCTTATTTATAATAGTGGTTTCAAGAGACTTTTATCACACTCCATGGTCTCCCTTTCAATTGAAACTAATACTATACTTGGCCTGTTTATTAGGATAGAATAGACCAAAATGTTTCCCAATTTCCTCTTCCTTCAGGTTCTCATCAAACAAGCCAAACAAATAAGTTTCTATGGCCTTTCCGGGCCTTTTCGGAGTCCCTCCTTTCACATGATAAACCAAATTCCTACAATAAGTGCCTGCATTCTTGATAGTTTCCACAGCACCTCCAACAGATGGCCAGCCACTCTCTGACACCACAATATCCAAACTTCTTCCATTTGTTTTCTCAATAGCAGAATACAAAGCATCCATCATTCTTTCATTTTCTTTCTTTTTTGAGCTCCTTAATAACTGATTGTATTATTAATAATATATAAGGATGATGTGGTTTTGTAATGTGCCTTTTATTTTCAAATTTTACAAGGCAACATGCATGTTTTTCAGTTCTCTTAAAAGTTCAAATTGAATGTTGAGAGTAGAACCAGAAGAGAGAAGAAAGATATCGAAGATTAGTATTTCTTATTCTAATCATAATGCTACTGTCCTTGAACAGGCAGAGAGGTAGAAAATTACAGGTTGTAATCAGATACAAATTGTAATCATAAGAAGTATTCCATATGCAACAAATGGTAGTGGCTTTGCATGTGGATGTTTATATCTAAAGATTTCCACACAAAACAACATAAAAACTATGAATTGGGAAGATCAGCAAAATTTGCATATGTCAAGGATTATCTTTCAATAAATTTGCTCAATCTGGGATTGGAATTATACAATCTCTCCATCAAGTTCACAGTACAGCTCCTCCATCTTGGCCTGTTTTGTGTGAAGTAAAAAGCATAAATCATTTGACATTTGCAGGTTATTTGAAACGGGCTCAACTAATTTTGGACTATTTTAACTGAAAATATGTTTGGATCGTCTGGTCACTGAAAATGAATTGAGCTAGTGTGGTCTTTCCTAATCCTCCGATGCCAGTATATAATCGGAAGGATTCCTACATTCTCTTTAACATTGGAATCAGAAAGAAGTATATCTATGATCTTCTTCTTGTCATTCTTTCTACCAATAACTTCTGCCTCAGGTACAAAAGAATGATCAGTATCATCCCAAGTTCAGCAAAAATCAAATTACCATTACTTTCCATGGTAAGAAATATGCAGGCCCTGTTCAAATTGTTGTCGTGAAATTAGACAGCCTCAACATTGCGGCCTCCTATATTTCTTCCCTTTGCTCTTCTTCCTCCTCCTTACTATTCTCCTGGATGTGAAGAATAATGCATATGGTGATATTTCTTATTTGAATAGGGAAGAAAAAAGCAATAAAGAAAGCGAGGTAATCATAACTAACTTATTTACTTGTAGAAGATGCAGTGCATTAGATTTGTTTTACAAACTCTCAATCCCTCTCCCCTGTTTCTTCTTTACTCAAAGTCGTTTCTGCAAATAGAATTTTATAAGTTGAAGGTGAAGAAGGTGGATACGGCAACAAAGATAAAATTGGTGGAAAAATACCTAAATCAGTCGAGGATCAGAGTACTCCAGCTTTGGGATGTGAGCAATCTTGGGCCAATCCTCACCTCCGTCTTGTTTGCATCTTTGTAATAAGATGGGGCAATCATGAATTGTCAACACTTTCAAAGAGGTTAGCCTACTCATTGCTTCAGGCAGTGATGTTAAACCAGAGCATCTAGAAATCGTGAACTGCTCAAGTGATGCCCAATTGCATATCCACTCTGGTATAGTCATCAAGCTTGAACAATCTGAGATTTCGAGCTGTCGTAGAGTGGTAACATGTTGAAGCCCCAATGGTAGAGACACCAATTTCGGAATACTTTGAAAGTTCAAAGAGATGAGGCTTTTAAGCCCTTTCCATTGCATACCGTGCTCATCGTTGCCTAGATCAAGCATGGGACAAGCAATAAGCTCCAGGTTTTGAAGTGCAGTGAGATATTGTACACCTTGGGAGAGAGACTTTAATTTAGGGCAATTAATTATCTTCAAATGCTGGAGAGATATGAGGTTTTGCAACCCATCCTCTGGAAGTGTTTCTAGATCCTCAATTTCTCTCAAGTATATATTCTTCAATTTGGAGAGAGGAGGAGATGAAAAGGCAATGGGTGTAGAGGAAGCGGAGGAGGAGGCATTTCTCCTTAGGTGTAACACTTCTTTCAGATGTGGAAACATTGGCAATGAAGTCAACATAGGGCATTTGATTATTCTTAATTCTGAAAGACGAGGAAATGAAGTCAACATAGGGAGTAGTAAAGCATTTCTCCTCGTCATTGATGATGGAGTTTCAAAGGAATTTTGATGATCAGTAGTAGTATTGACATCCACATTATAAGAATCACTCCTTCTCCTCCACCAACCCTTCAGATTACCACAGTTAAAGAGGTAAATAGTCTCAAGAGATGGAAAGAATTCTGATGAAGAAAAAGAAGATAAAGATAACTCATTGTTGTCACTACAATCTGATACGTACTCTATTTCATAAAGTACTCCCAGATCAATACTCTTAAGAAAGGGTAGTCCACTCAATGGTGGCAAATATTTCAATTTCCCACAATACCCTAAACTTAATTCAACAAGATTTGTGAGTGACAAAAGCCACATCGGAACCCTCACACCCCCATAATCATCTATCTTTAGCTGTTTAAGATTTGGATGAGGTTCAAAGCCTTCCAAGGCCATTTCATCACGCAATCTCAAACTCAAAACTTGAAGATGTTCTTTCTCCTTTAGATTTACGACGTCTTCCTCCCGACTTCTCAAACCCGAAATCTCTAATGCTCCTCTTAAGCTATTTAGTCTATTTAGCTCGCTTAACTGGCCACTATCATTTGGAGTCGAATCAGAGTGGACAACAAACTTAGATAATGTCTGGAGATTTTTCAATTCCCCCAATCCACGTGGCATACAAGTCAAATTCGAACATCCATCATTGTAAAGATGCCTGAGGTTGACTAATTTCGTAATTCCTCTAGGCAATTCTTTCAGTTGTGTGCAATAAGAGAGTCTTAGTGTATACAAATTTTGCAATCTTGTTATGGAATCGGGCAGCTTCTCGATTTTATCATTCCAAGAAAGATCAAGATCTCTTAAATGCTTCAACTTACATATGGAACTCGGTACCAAATCAAGCTGTCTTCCATGTAGATCCAGCACTCGCAAGAACTTCAAAGTTGAAAAGATTGCTTCACATGAAGTACTTGACTCTTGCAAATCCTTCCATTCGCCAACCGAAAGAAGTGTTCGAATCCTACTGGCTTTAGACGAGGAAGTTGGATTTACGAAGGAAATATCTATATTGTCGACGACTGCTACGTGCCGAGTTTTTTGATCAATAATGATCTTCTCCTTAGATTCTAATCTGGTGATCAATGGTCCTGCCACTGACATTGCGAGATCATGCATGAGGTCATGCATTTTACTCGTAATCACGTTTCCCAAATCATCCATTTCAGCTTCTTGAAAGAACGATCTCCAAAGTAAATGCATGAAATACTTATCACCAACATCTTCAAGACATTCAGTTTGATCGGATAGCTTGATAAACCCCTGTGCTATCCAGAGATTTATCAATTTTGATTTCTTCATCACGTAATCCTTTGGAAATATACTACAATAAGCAAAACATTGTTTCAAATGTGATGGAAGTTGATCGTAACTCAGCTTAAGAGTTGGTAAGATGTCATTTTCTTTTATTTCTGGCATTTTGTCTTTTCCGAAAGAAACCCACCCTGCTTCAGAATTTTCCAAGGACAGTAACCTTCCAATTGTTTTGATGACAAGAGGGACACCTGAACACTTTTCTACAATCTCCTTTCCAACTTCCACTTTTCTAGAATTCACTGGCTCTTGTCCGTTCTCAAATGCCACTTGCTTGAATAAACACCATGACTTCTGGCTGTCAAAACCCTGTAAGGAATATGGTTCAATTGTTTGGGTAATTCTCGCAACTTTTGCACTACGTGTAGTTATTAGTATTCGACTCCCACTTGCACCACTCATCAATAGTTTTTTCAATTCATCCCATTTTCCAACCTCCTCATTCCAAACATCATCCAACACAAGTAAGTATTTCTTTCCAACAATTTCTTTTCGAAGACCATGCACCAGTGTATCCATTTCAACACTGTCTGGTTTTTGTTTTCTTGCCGATTCTAGGATTTTTTCAACAACTTTTCTAACATCAAAAGTATCAGAGACGCACACCCACATTTTTAGCTGAAAATGTTTATCTACTTTCAAATCATTAAATATGAATTGAGCTAGTGTGGTCTTTCCTAATCCTCCGATGCCAGTAATCGGAAGGATTCCTACATTCTCTTTAACATTGGAATCAGAAAGAAGTATGTCTATGATCTCCTTCTTGGCATCCTCTCTACCAATAACTTCTTCCTCGGGTACAAAGGAATGACTATCATCCCTCTTCCTAGCCCTGACTCCTATCTCTACAGGGCGTTCCTTGAAGTGGAATTTCGTCCTGTCATTATCAATGGCTTCTAACTTCTGTCTAATCGCCTTAATCTTATGGCCCATTTTCAGATCATAGACAAGCTGGTTTGATTTGGAGAAGAAGATTCGTACCTTTTTTGCCATCTTATCCCGAGTCATCATCTCTCGCAACAGACATTCAGTGGAGAAACCATCCAGCAAGTCGTCTGCATCATAAACGACATCCTTAAGCCTTTCAAGCCATTCAATAACTTGATGGTTGTTCACTGCCCGTTGCTCCTCAGCATCAAGAAGCACGGCTTGGATTGTCGAAACGGTGTTCTTGAGCTTCTTGAGTTCATCTGTTACACCCCAAAGCAGTCCAATCTCTTTGAGAGCCTGGGATCCCAAGCTCTCAATGATTCGTGCAGCAATGTCGAAGAGAACGCCTTCTGCCATTTCTTGATTGTTGGTGAAGGAATGCTAAAAACCGCTCTTGAGTTGCTTGAGGGATTGAAGGAGGATATGTTGGCTTTGAATACAGAGGACTCTGGCGGTGACCAATATTTATAGTGCCCTGCTGGTGCAGCTGCGTATTATGCATGAGATTTCTTGTTATTGTTGAAGATGCTTTGCTTACTGCTTTTTCTAACCTTCCATTTGCAAATGCATCAAGTTATCTTATCACTTTTGAAGATGCTCTCCTTAATTGTTGTTCCTTTTTTTCCTTATCTTTCTTGGAGATGCCTTTGAGTGCTGCCTCAAGCACTCCTTTATCTATTGTTTGAAGAATAAAGACTTTGTTAATATGTTACTTTCGCATTTTAAAGATGCTTTCCCTATTATTCCTATTTTTAGAGACTTTTATTGAAATATTTGTAGTTCTGGAATCTCGAGTTCCTTGAACCCATTCTTATACTGGAGTACTTTGCCCATCCATTGAAAGAGAACTGTGAAGAAAAGTATCAAAAGAGAACCGCGATGGGAAAAAAGGTATAATACAATAACTCAAATCAAATTTTTTTAAAAAAATGCAACACTTATTTTTGCTTCTGGGCATTATTGTTCCACTTTTGTACATGTTACTTATCAAATGTACGTATATTCATAATCAAATGTCATTAATGGTGCTCTAACTTGCATAACATTGTCACCAACTCTTCCACAAAACTGCCTCTGAATTATTTTAGGCGCTTTGGACCAGCTTTTTAAAGGCTGAAAACACTTTTATCATTCAAGATTTTCCTCACAAAACAACATAAAACTAACGATTATATATCTTTCAATAAAATTGCTCAATCTGGGATTAGAATTATACAATCTCTCCATCAAGTTTACAGTACAGCTCCTCCATCAAACTCATGATTATATATATGTTGGACCACAATGCCTAAAAGCGACAAGCCTTCTTCCACTCTGTACGACATAACCCAATTAGGACTGAACAATCCAAAAATGGTGTTTCGCAAAGCATTGACTACCTCGCAATCAAGCAAAAGATGGTCAATTGTCTCCCAACCCTTACATACAAAACTGTCTATGAATTATTTTTGGGACCAACAAAATCTTTTGGTAAAGGATTTAACTTTTGGTACTGAATTATTAAATTTATGTATTTTTTAAGTGCTCAAAGCTGTTAAAATTGTTTTTAAAGAAAAACAAAATTGCAATTGAAGTAATCGTTTTTGTAATTGCCCAATGAAAAATTCCATTCATCATCTCCACACACCACACATTTTTTATTTTCTTACCAAATGTGTTGTATATGGATGATGAGTAGAAAAATTCAATAAGTTTAAGAAGAATAAAACCAAAAAATAAAAAAAAATATGGTATGTGGGGATGATGAGTAGCAAAGCTCTTTCCCAATACATCCTCCAAGTCAAGTCAGAAACCAGTACATGATCATGAGGAGGACCTATAGATCCCTGAACTTTCTGATTTCAAACCTACCTACTCTCCATGCCATAGTAGTACTAATACTACTAGTGCTCCATATTGGGTTGCTAATTTCTTTGTCCATGCTACCAGAACATGGAATGTCTCACAATCAGAAGCATCTTTCATACCGACTGTGTTCGTATTATTTTCATCATTTATTCTAGTAAATCAAATGTGCATATGGAATTGAAAATTGTTGTGAGGAGTGAAAAAAGTTACCCCTTGTACTTAAGTTTGCCAAGGTTTTCATAGCTGTTTCAAACTTTTTCTTCTGCAATATTAGGATTGTTTTATTAGTTTTCAAAGTTCTCTTGTTTGCAGTGGCTTTTGGTAACATGTAGTGTTGGATCAAAGGGGCTGCAAAACAGACAATAGTGAGAGAAAGTTTGCTTCAAGGCGCGTTACAATGTCGCTTTCCTTAAGACAATATTCGCCCCCACCAATAACGGTATGCACACAGGTTACAAGCGAATTTGCCTCCAAGATACAATGAAGCCCAGAACAAGTCTGTTTGTCTAACTGCGTTATGCACACACGAAATTAGACCCCGAATACCCTCAGATTTTGCTATTCAACCAAGAAATTAGAAATCTGTTTTCTCGAGAACAAACAGATTCTAACAAGTTCTAATAAAATGAAGAAGTGAAGAACTTGAGAGAGAGAGAGAGAGAATTCGAAATTCTATTCTGTCCTCTTCAAATGGCAGGCCAATGGATCTATTTATAGATAACCAAAGGTTGTGAACGAAAAGTTATAACTCTTCGTATTTCTGAAAACTGTTCAGAACCAGTACATATATTGTGTCTGTTGTCAAATGACACAACAGTTGGACTTAGTCCAATGGTTGCCTTGCTTCCACTTGAACTGGATGGCACTAGTTCGAGTCATGAGGCGCACACTTTCGGAGTTTTATTTTCCACTTTTCAAAGCATTGCAGCGCCTCGCTGCATGTGCCTTGCGCGCGCGCCCCTTGATCCCCAAGCATTGCAGTGATTCACGCACGCACGGCTTAGTGCTGGCCGCATGCCTCTTGGAGAGGCATCTTCATTAAATCAACAAAAATCCTTCCTTGGGAAGAGGCGTGGATCGAACCCAGTCCATGGGTTTACATGGAAAGCATCAATACCACTAAACCAGTTAAAGGCTTATGGTTGCAAACAAAAACACAATAATATAGCCATTATAAGTTTCTATAACTTCTCTCTTTCCAAACTAATTCACAACTTCCAAAAATAAATCCCCAAAATATTATTAATAATAAATATTATATATACTATTTTGAAAATATTTCCAACAATCCCCCACCATTTTCAAAATACATCCCGGTTAGAATAGGAAAACTTATACATAAATGAAGGTGTCTTTTGGACTTGAACCTTCACATAGTGAAAATACATCAAAGCTAACCAAAATGGCATAGTAGACAATGCTTTGAACTAGCGATTCTATACGATTAGCCGGATACATCTCACATATAAATTTTCTTCTCTTTGGGTAGTTCATAAAAGCCGACACGTGGATTGGCCTTGTGTCTATATCCTGGTTTCATGAGCGCTCTAGTGACAAAGCCTTAATTCGCATAGGAGGCGGCACCACCCCCGACACTCATATAGGTAGACTTATCGAAAGTGTCATGTAACTAAACACTTTAACATAACCATGTTATAAGTCTATTAAGAGCTTATTGCTCAACCTCTCCTTTTCATTACAGTACCAAGCACTTCAAACCTTGGGATGATTAAATTAGTTTGAAAACTAATTTAAATATCACAGTGCTTGCAAATCACGAACATATAATGTACTTTGCTCATTGAACTCAAGTCTTGATATGTTCAAGAGTTGAGTCGAGTTTCCATTATTGGTGATTTTATTGTTTTGGCTTTAAACCCATCCCCTTTGATGTCTTCCACATCAAATCTCTTGCAAGTCCTTTAGTTAACGGATCTGCCAAATTTTGACAAGATCTCACAAAATCAATTGTAATTACTCCATCTGTGAGTAACTGTCTCACATAGCTATGTCTTAATCCAATATGTCTAGACTTGCCATTATATATATGGCTATAGGCCCGCGACAGTGTAGCCTGACTGTCACAATGCAAAGATATTGGTGGCATTGGTTTTGGCCAAATAGAAATCTCTATTAATAAGTTTCTCAACCACTCTGCCTCTTTGCTACAAGAAGCTAATGCTATAAACTCTGCTGCCATGGTAGAGTCAGTTATGCATGTCTGCTTCTTTGATCCCCAGGAGATTGCTCCTCCACCAAGGGTGAATATCCACCCACTGGTTGACTTGTGATCATCATGCTCAGTTATCCAACTGGCATCTGAGTATCCTTCTACTACCGAAGGAAATCCGCTGTACTCAATACCATAATTTATGGTATTTTTCAAATATTTGAAAATTCTTTGTACAGCTATCCAATGAATATGACTTGGGTTACTAGTGTACCTACTAAGTTTGCCTACTGCAAATGCAATATCAGGTCTAGTACATGTCATAGCATACATTAGACAACCAATAACTCTAGCATATTCAAGTTGATCCACTGCTCTCCCAGTATTAGGATACAATTTAAAATTTGAATCAAAAGGTGTAGCCATGGGTTTGCAATCAAAGTAATTAAACTTTTTCAATATTTTCTCAATATAATGTGATTGGGTTAGAGTTATACCATTATCATTTCTTATAATTCTAATACCCAAAATCACATTTGCAATACCCAAATCCTTCATATCGAAATTTGATGACAAAAATTTCTTAGTACTTTCAATGCTCATATTATCAGTGCCAAAAATCAACATGTCATCCACATATAAGCATATTATAACACCTTTATTTCCATTGAACTTGCTGTAGACACATTTATCAGATTCATGTATCCTAAAACCATTTTTCACTGCAGCTTTATCAAACTTTTCGTGCCATTGTTTTGGTGCTTGTTTAAGTCCATAAAGTGACTTAACCAATTTACAAACTTTATGTTCTTGGCCAAGCATGACAAACCCCTCGGGTTGTTCCATGTAAATTTCTTCTTCTAATTCACCATTCAAGAAGGCAGTCTTAACATCCATTTGATGGATTTCAAACTTGTAGATGGCTGCTAAGGCAATCAAAGTTCTGATAGTAGCAATCCTAGCAATTGGTGCGTAGGTATCAAAGTAATCTAACACTGCCTTCTGGGTAAAACCCTTTGCTACTAGTCTTGCCTTAAACTTTTCAATTGTTCCATCTACTTTCAGTCTCCTTTTAAAAATCCATTTGCAACCAATAGGTGTCGAACCAGGGGGTAAATCTACTAATTTCCAAGTATTATTATCCATGATTGAATCCATTTCATCATTAATAGCTTCTTTCCAAAAAGCTACATCCTGAGACTTCATAGCCTCTTCATACGTCATAGGATCATTCTCAACATTGTGTGTAATCATGATTTGGTTACAAGATGAATCTCTTGTACCATCTACCAAGTACACAACAAAATCTGGTCCAAATGACTTTTCGGTTCTGACTCGTTTACTCCTTGGTTCAAATGGTTCACCAGATTCACCATTATTTTCAAGTGATCTGTCTAATTCCACTATTTTATCATTAAAAAGTGGAATTTCACTGAATCTATTTTCAAAAAATTCAGCATCCCTAGATTCAATCACTGTATTGACATCGACAGAACTGTTAGGTTCCACAACTAGGAATCTATAGCCAACACTGTGATGTGCATAACCTAAGAAAATGCACTCAATGGCTTTTTGTCCTAACTTCTTTATCTTAGGTTCAGGTAATCTAACTATGGCTCGACAACCCCAAACTTTAAAATGATTTAAGTTTGGTTTTCTTTTCTTCCATAGTTCATATGGAGAAACTTTAGTTTTCTTGTGGGGTATTCTATTCAAAATATAGCATGCTGTCAGCATAGCTTCTCCCCAAAAACTTTTGTTTAAACCAGAATTAGTAAGCATGGCATTAACCATCTCTACTAAAGTTCTGTTTTTCCTTTCTGCCACTCCATTTTGTTGTGGAGTGTAAGCCATAGTAGTTTCATGAATAATGCCTACAGATTCACAATAAGCAGGAAAGTGATATTCACCTCCTCTATCGGATCTAAGACATTTTATCTTGACATCACATTGATTTTCTGCTTCATTTTTATATGCCTTAAAATTATCCAAAACTTGGTCTTTTGAATGCATCAAATAAACATAGCAATATCTAGAGAAATCGTCTATAAAAGTCACAAAATATTTTTTACCTCCTCTAGTAGGTGTGCTATGCATGTCACATACATCACTGTGTATTAATTGCAATAAAGATGAAGTCCTTTCTACTCTAGAAAAAGGTTTTCTTGTAATTTTTGTTTGCATGCATATTCTACATTTATCTATCATATCTTTAGCATATTTAGGAATTAAACTTAAATTAACCATGTCATCAAGCTTTCTAGCATGAATATGTCCTAAACGACAATGCCATAAAGAATATGAATCAAGCATATAAACAGAAACATTCACTTTATTATTAATATTGAGTTTGAACATGCCTTCACTCAGATATCCATTCCCCACAAAATTACCCCCTTTGGTCAGAACAAATTTATCTGACTCAAAGACTAATTTAAACCCATACTTATTCAGAAGACTACCAGATACAAGATTTTTCCTAACTTCTGGTACATGATATACATCCCTGAGAGTAAGCACTTTTCCAGAGGTGAACTCCAAATCTATTGTGCCTTTGCCTTTAACTGTAGAAGTGGATGAATTTCCCATGTAGATAACACATCCATCTTCTTCCGACTCATACTTTTTAAACAAACTCTTGTCTTTGCAAACATGTCTTGTTGCTCCTGAGTCAATCCACCAAGAGTTGTCTCCTTCAAGAATATTGACCTCAGAAATCATGGCCATAAAATTCTCTTTGGAGTCAGAGTTTTGTTGTTTCTTTTTAAGGAAACGACAATCTCTTTTGTAATGGCCTGGCTTTCCACAATAAAAGCAATTTACACTCAGTTTCTTCTTATTCTTGCCTTGGAAGTAACTTTGTTTTCTTCCAAAGTCATTCTTTCTCTTCCGGTTTTCATATCCAGATTTCTTGGGTTGTCCAATTTTGTGAGTCTTCCCTTCCTCTACCATATGCATATTGGAGGTCAAAGAGTCACGCTCTTCTTTACCATCTCTGAGCCTTATTTCCTCTTCTATACGAAGATGTTGGCTTAGATCTTCCAGAGACATTTCCTCCTTTCTATGCTTTAGACTTCTTTTGTAGTCTTTCCATGATGGAGGAAGTTTATCGATAATGGATGAAACCGATATAGAATCATCCATCTTATATTATGTTGAGTGAATTGATCAAGAATATGCATAATTTCATTGAATTGTTCAACAATAGGCCTAGAGTCTACCATTCTATAACTGAAAAATTTGGTAGCCAGAAATTTCTTACTTGTAGCATCTTCTAAGAGATACTTAGCCTCAAGTGCGTCCCAAAGATCCTTGGCGGTTGCTTTGTTCTGGTACGCGTCAAACAATGTGTCAGACATTGCATTGCAGATGTGACCCTTGCAGATGTAGTCGTCTTGTTCCCACTTGATTCTTGCCCGACTTTGAGCAATTGTCTCATCCTCATTTGCAGACGGCCTGGGAGTGGTTAGAACATACACCACTTTAAGACTGGCCAGGAGAAAGTGCATCTTCTTTTGCCAGCATCGAAAATTGGCTCCATCAAAACGTTCGAGTTTAACAAAGTCCGCAGCAAATTCTCTCAAACTATGTGCCATTAGTAATGAAATATTGTCTTAAGATTGTTGGATCAAAGGGGCTGCAAAACAGACAATAGTGAGAGAAAGTTTGCTTCAAGGCACGTTACAATGTCGCTTTCCTTAAGACAATATTCGCCCCCACCAATAACGGTATGCACACGGGTTACAAGCGAATTTGCCTCCAAGATACAATGAAGCCCAGAACAAGTCTGTTTGTCTAACTGCGTTATGCACACACGAAATTAGACCCCGAATACCCTCAGATTTTGCTATTCAACCAAGAAATTAGAAATCTGTTTTCTCGAGAACAAACAGATTCTAACAAGTTCTAATAAAATGAAGAAGTGAAGAACTTGAGAGAGAGAGAGAGAGAATTCGAAATTCTATTCTGTCCTCTTCAAATGGCAGGCCAATGGATCTATTTATAGATAACCAAAGGTTGTGAACGAAAAGTTATAACTCTTCGTATTTCTGAAAACTGTTCAGAACCAGTACATATATTGTGTCTGTTGCCAAATGACACAACAGTTGGACTTAGTCCAATGGTTGCCTTGCTTCCACTTGAACTGGATGGCACTAGTTCGAGTCATGAGGCGCACACTTTCGGAGTTTTATTTTCCACTTTTCAAAGCATTGCAGCGCCTCGCTGCATGTGCCTTGCGGGCGCGCCCCTTGATCCCCAAGCATTGCAGTGATTCACGCACGCACGGCTTAGTGCTCTGGCCGCATGCCTCTTGGAGAGGCATCTTCATTAAATAACAAAAATCCTTCATTTGGAAGAGGCGTGGATCGAACCCAGTCCATGGGTTTACATGGAAAGCATCAATACCACTAAACCAGTTAAAGGCTTATGGTTGCAAACAAAAACACAATAATATAGCCATTATAAGTTTCTATAACTTCTCTCTTTCCAAACTAATTCACAACTTCCAAAAATAAATCCCCAAAATATTATTAATAATAAATATTATATATACTATTTTGAAAATATTTCCAACATGTAGTACTCCAATTTAATGGTATTTATATGATCAAGACCTTTGATTTCTATTAAAGTGTTGACTCCCATGTGTGGCTACAGTGTCTGCCTCACTTACAGTGGCTGGTGGCCTCGCTAACTTCACTAATTAGCATTAATATAGATGTGAGTTTTGTTTTTTTGCTTTGGAAAAGTTACATTTTACCTGTCTTAATTATAACTACCATTTCATTCCCAGTTTCTAACTTCAATTACAACTGTCTGAAATTCACCCATCAATACAAGTTTCTGTTTTGAGTGGCCCTTTTCATTGAAAATTGGCTACAAGTTTCAGCAATATGAAAAACTATTAACTATTTTTGGAGTATGAATGACGTGATACTCTCGTTCTATCGCTGAGAGTTATACTATTAAAATTGCTTATCGAAATATTAAAGGAAAAAGTTTTGGCCCGGATTTTAGAATTCATTAGAAACTTGATTTCATAAGGAAGAAAAAATAACAGAGAAAAATGATATTAGAACCATTTTAACTTGATGAAAAAAAGGGATGGGGCCTATGATTGATGGGCATCCTACCATCAAAGATTATGCAATATATTTTTAAAGTAAACTGAACGATTTGTTTGAGTCTAATTTTTTCTATATATAGATGATATTGGACATAAGCAGTAACACTAACATGATAAGTCTTTATAATAAACATGATTGTAAATTACCCATCTTCCTTTATCTCCTTCAAGGTAAGGATCTAAGTCATATCAGAAAGATGTGGTGATAAGTGCAGCGACAGCCTATTGAATTGTCAACCCAACTCTAGTTTTGGATAATTCACTCAAGCTCCGTTTGCCACTAATTAAGTAAGGCAGGTTAAAAGCATGGCTCCCTATGCTAGGACTACTCAACGATTTTACTGAAAAATGAGACAGAAATTGAAGACAATACAGATAAACTCTTAAATTGTTCCCTATATTAATGTTGGTTGTCTCAGGAAATTTCCAATTAATAAAAAGAAATGTGCAGTTTTCTTCTGCTTTTCCCATGGTTGGTATACTCAAACCAAAAGATAGCAATGCTCTTATGGCTCCCATACTCCAACTTCTTGGTTTTCTGATATCGAGCCTAGAATTAATTAATAGGTCTACTCTCTCTCTCTCTGAATTTATAGTACATGCAGATTTCATAGATTATTCTTTGGAAACACTGTCTTGTTTTTGAGATGTGATGATCGAAAAAATCTTAAAACTCTATGGTATTTGCCAGTGAGTTCGGCCATTCACTTTAAGTCCCCATTGACTCATTTGATAAGTAATTCTAGGCATGTTGAACTAAAAATTTGAGATCAAGACATTATGTATACATATAAGTCTCTTACCATGCATAGTGCGCCACCCCAATACTCATGAATTTGGTTTCGGAGTCCCTCCTTTCACATGATTAACCAAATTCCTATAATAAGTGTCTGCATTCTCAATGGTTTCCACAGCACCTCCTGCAGATGGCCAACCACTCTCTGACACCACAATATCCAAACTTCTTCCATTTGTTTTCTCAATCGCAGAATACAAAGCATCCATCAAGGCATCAAAGAGATTTTGGTACTCTAGTTTGCCATCTTGTACAACAACATCCGTTGCACTAAATAAGGCATAGGGGACTGGTTGGTTGTTGTATTTTACTCTGAAATAAGGGTAGAAGTTAGCAAGAATTGGCGCTCCAGTGCTAAACAGGAAACCAATGATTGGCTCCATTATTGAGCAATGATTTATATGAGTTTCAAAGAAGGCAACAATATGTACACATGCTGTATTTGGTAATCATGGAATAACGCAGGGAGAGAGAGAGAGAGAGAGAGACCCATATGTTGTTGGCTACACAAAAGCCGAAGTAGCAGCAAAATGGCTGCAATGAAAGGTTTATTCCTCATTGTATACATAGAAGCCAGAGAGGAGAGGAGAGGAGAGGAGAGGAGAGGGAGGAAATAAGTTAACACTCGGCTTTCAAACAGATCGATTATATTACTATTTATAAGTCAGAAAATTCCTGAGATGATCAACTACCTTGTAGCAAAATGTTGAAGAGTTTGTCTGAATTTTCTTTAATTTCTGTCTTAAGTCGTTGAATAGTCCTAGTATTGGGAGCCATGCATTCATGCATTTAACCTGCCTGGCCTCAATAAATGATGTAGAAGTTCAATAAACTGAACGATTTGTTTGAGTCTAATTTTCTCTATTTAGATGGAATGATTCCACCCATTTCCTGTGAATGCGACCAACACCCATGGAAGTGAGTTCTTTATATTCTCATGATTTTTAACCAGAACATTCATTTTTTGTAGTTCACTTCAATAATATGGGAAATCTTGCCTTCTACTTTGATCACTTTAAGGTTTCGTAGATCTTGAGAAGTAATTATTGTGAAATACATAATGATTGTTAAAAAATATTGATCTGGTGCAATGATAATTGCAATTCCTTTTTCTTTCACATGCTGGAGGAAGAGACTGCTGTGACATTCTATACACGGCTAGTAAAAATGTTACAGAAGTGAAATATAGGCCTTGCGGGAAGGGTGAAGTAATTGCCTAACTTCAACATCAAATTACTCAGCTTCTTGTATTTTTTGAGTTCTCTTAAAAGTTCAAAATGAACGTTGAGGGTAGAACCAGAAGAGAGAAGAAAGATATCGAAGATTAGTGTTTCTTATTCTAATCATAATGCTACTGTCCTTGAACAAACAGAGAGGTAGAAAATACACAAATTGTATTCATAAGAAGAATTCCATATGCAACAAATCGTAGTGGCTTAGCAAGTGGATGTTTATATCTAAAGATTTCCACACAAAACAATGTAAAAACTATGAATAGGGAAGATCAGCAAACTTTTCAGATGTCAAGTAATATCTTTCAATAAATTTGCTCAATCTAGGATTGGAGTTATACAGCTCCTCCATCAACCTCATGATTATATCTTGGACCACAATGCCTAAAAGCCACAATCCTTCTTCAAATGATGCCTTTCAACCACAATTCCAAGTTAGCTGATGGCCTTGAAAGTATTGGAGCATCTGGTTTCTCTGTTTGTCTCTCATGTTCATCAACTTCCTTACGCCTTGGATGGATTTTTACTTTGGATAAAATTTGCAAATGTCAGGTAACGTTGACTTTGAAAGTGGCCAAAACCTGGGTAGGCAATTGCCGAGAGGTGTCTCCCATCCGAAGAAATCCAGAATATTTGTCGAATATCCTCATTTTTTGTGCAAAAGCCAGCTACAAGATCATTTATGGCAAAAAATGTTCTTGGACAACATACACAAATAAAGGAGTGCAAAGCAATTGGTCTTATCATCCATCATGTAACTATGATCAACTTCATATACATGTGCTCCAAGATGCAAACAAAATCATCCCTGTAAGTTTAGACATATGAGATAGTCTTGAGAAAAGTTGTATATGTTGCAGAAGCAGTAATCAAGACTAAAAAATCACCCAAGTTCAGCAAAAATCAAATTACCATCACTTTCCATGCTAAGAAACATGCAGGCCCTGTTGCAATTGTTGTCGTGAAATTACATAGGCTCAACATTGCGGCCTCCTATATTTCTTCCCTTTGGTCTTCTTCCTCCTCCTTACTATTCTCCTGGATGTGAAGAATCGTGCATATGGTGATATTTCTTATTTGAATGGGAAGAATAAAACAATAAAGAAAGCGAGGTAATCACAAGTAAGTTATTTACTTGTAGAAGTCGCAATGCATTAGATTTTTTAACAAACTCTTAATCCCTCTCCCCTGTTTCGTCTTTACTCAAAGTCGGTTTTGCAAATAGAATTTTATAAGTTGAAGGTGAAGAAGGTGGATGCGGCGATAAAGATAAAATTGGAAGAAAAATACCTAGATCAGTTGTATTCCAGTTGAGGATCAAAGTACTCCAGCTCTGGGATGTGAGCAATCTTGGGCCAATCCTCACCTCGGTCTTGTTCGCATCTTTGTAATAAGATGGGGCAATCATGAATTGTCAACACTTTCAAAGTGGTTAGCCTACTCATTGCTTCAGGCAGTGATGTTAAACCAGAGCATGTAGAAATTTCGAATAGATCAAGTGATGCCCAATTGCAGATCCACTTTGGTATAGTCATCAAGCTTGAACAATTTGAGATTCAGAGCTGTCGTAGAGTGGTAACATGTTGAAGCCCCAATGGGAGAGACACCAATTTCGGAATACCGACAAACTCCAAAGAGATGAGGCTTTTAAGCCCTTTCCATTGCATACCGTGCTCATCGTTGCCTAGATCAAGCATAGGACACTTACTAAGCTTCAGTTGTTGAAGTGGAGTGAGATATTGTACACCTTGGGAGAGAGACTTTACTTCAGGGCAGAGGCTTATCTCCAAATATTGGAGAGATATGAGGTTTTCCATTGGAAGTGTTTCTAGAGGAAGCAGATGAAAAGGCAATGAAGTCAACATAGGGCAATTCCATATTCTTAAATTTGAAAGACGAGGGAATAGTAAAGCATTCCCCGTCGTATTGACATCCACATTATAAGAATCACTCCTCCTCCACCAATGGTGGCAAATATTTCAATTTACTACAACCATGTAAACTCAAGTGAACCAGATTTGTGAGTGACAAAAGCCACATCGGAACCCTCACACCCCCATATTCATATATGTTTAGCTTTTTAAGATTTGGGTGAGGTTCAAAGCCTTCCAATGCCATTTCATCATCTGTATTAACATTTCCTCTTCTCCAACGTAAAGTCAAAACCTGAAGATGTTCTTTCTCCTTTAGATTTGCAGCCTTATAGTCTAATGCCACGTCTTCCTCCCGACTTCTCAAACCCCAAATCTCTAATTCTCCTCTTAAGCTATTTAGTCTATTTAGCTCGCTTAACCGGCCACTATCCTTTGGGGCCGAATCAGAGTGGACAACAAACTTAGATAATGTCTGGAGATTTGTCAATTGCCCCAATCCACGTGGCATATAAGTCAAACTCCAACATCCATCATTGTAAAGATGCCTGAGGTTGACTAATTTCGTAATTCCTCTAGGCAATTCTTTAATCCCTCTGCAACCAGAGAGTCTTAGTGTATACAAATTTTGCAACCTAGATATGGAATCGGGTAGCTTCTCGATTTTTTGATTCCTAGAAAGATCAAGATCTCTTAAATGCTTCAACTTACATATAGAACTCGGTACTAAATCAAGCTGTCTTCCATGTAAATCCAACACTCGCAAATACTTCAAACTTGAAAAGATTGCTTCACATGAAGTGCTTGACTCTTGCAAATCCGTCAATTCACCAAGCGAAAGAAGTGTTCGAATCCTACTGGCTTTAGACGAGGAAGTTGGAATTACAAAGGAAAATTCTATATTGTTGATAACTGATACGTGCCGAGTTTTCTGATCACCAATAATTTTTTCCTTAGATTCTAATTTGGTGATCAATGATCCTGCCACTGACATTGCAAGATCATGCATGAGGTCATGCATTTTACTCGTAATCACGTTTCCCAAATCATCCATTTCAGCTTCTTGAAAGAACGATCTCCAAAGTAAATGCATGAAATACTTATCACCAACATCTTCAAGACATTCATTTTGATTGGATAGCTTAATAAACCCCTGTGCTATCCAGAGATTTATCAATTTTGATTTTTCCATCACGTAATCCTTTGGAAATATACTACAATAAGCAAAACATTGTTTCAAATGTGATGGAAGTTGATCGTAACTCAGCTTAAGAGTTGGTAAGATGTCATTTTCTTTTATTTCTGGCATTTTGTCTTTTCCGAAAGAAACCCACCCTGCTTCAGAATTTTCCAAGGACAGTAACCTTCCAATTGTTTTGATGACAAGAGGGACACCCGAACATTTTTCTACAATCTCCTTTCCAACTTCCACTTTTCTAGAATTCACTGGCTCTTCTCCGTTCTCAAATGCCACTTGCTTGAATAAACACCATGACTCCCGTTCGTCTAAACACTGTAAGGAATATTCTTCAATTGTTTGGGTAATTTGTGCAACTCTTTTACTTCGTGTAGTTATTAATATTCTACTCCCACTTGCACCAACCTCCAACAGTTCTTTCAAATCATCCCATTTTTTAACATCCTCATTCCAAACATCATCCAACACAAGTAAGTATTTCTTTCCAACAATTTCTTTTCGAAGACCATGCACCAGTGTATCCATTTCAACACTGTCTGGTTTCCGTTTTCTTGCCGATTCTAGGATTTTTTCAACAACTTTTCTAACATCAAAAGTATTAGAGACGCACACCCACATTTTTAGCTGAAAATGTTTATCTACTTCCAAATCATTAAATATGAATTGAGCTAGTGTGGTCTTTCCTAATCCTCCGATGCCAGTAATCGGAAGGATTCCTACATTCTCTTTAATGTCGGAATCAGAAAGAAGTCTTTTTATGATCTCCTTCTTGTCATCTTCTCTACCAGTAACTTTCGCCGCAGGTCCATAGGAATGACTATCATCCCTCTTCCTAGCCCTGACTCCTATCTCCACACGGCGTTCCTCCAAGTGGAATTTCCTATCATTTGCGATGTCATCTAACTTCTTTCTAATCGCTTTAATCTTATGGCCCATTTTCAGATCATAGACAAGCTGGTTTGATTTGGAGAAGAAGATTCGTACCTTTTTCGCCATCTTATCCCGAGTCATCATATCTCGCAACAGACATTCCGTGGAGAAACCATCCAGCAAGTCGTCTGCATCATAAACGACATACTTAAGCCTTTCAAGCCATTCAATAACTTGATTGTTGTTCACTGCCCGTTGCTCCTCAGCATCAAGAAGCACGGCTTGGATTGTCGAAACGGTATCCTTGAGCTTGTCAAGTTCATCTCTGGCACCCCAAAGCAGTCTGATCTCTTTGAGAGCCTGGGATCCCAAGCTCTCAATGATTCGTGCAGCAATGTCGAAGAGAATGGCTTCAGCCATTTGTTGATGGTTGGTGAAGGAATGGTAAAAAGGGGTCTTGAGGAATCACTAAAGGGATAGAAGGAAGGATATGTTTGCTTTGAATGCGTACAGAGGACAAGGCGGGAGCAACATTTTATAAGGCCTTGCATGGGAAAGTTCCTATTGGCATAGATCAATTCAACCAGTATTTGCTTTGAATACAGAGGACACAGGGCGTGGCCAATATTTTATGAGTTCTTGCATGTGCTGCTGCTTGTTAAACATGAATTTTCATTTGTTGTTAGTGCTGAAGATGCTTTGCCTAGTGCTTTTTCTTTACCTTATTTTTGTATCCCCACGATTAATTAATGGCAACTACATTATTACATCCAACTTGACAACTTCCAGCTAGCTTTCCTCTGTCTTCTTGCCATTTGTACATATAGAAGGCAAGCATCCCAAGACTGATGTGAATACATTTATTTTTTTATTTTTTTGGGTTCAATGGGATTACATTTAGAAAAATAAACGGGCTCCCCACTTTTTTTTTTCCCCCCGTTTGTTTTTATTTATTTATTATTATTTAGTGATTAAGAAAATATTGATTAATAATATTGTAAATTTTTTTTTTAATATTTAAAAGTGTTAAAAAAATAATTTGAAAAAAAATGTTACTTTCTAGAGAAATAAATTTCCCGAGCATTTCTTGGGAAGATTTCTCCCGACAAATTTCTTTTACCTAGGGCTGGTTTGGATTCAAAGATGAAATGAGATGATTTTAGATGAAAGATGAAAGTTAAAAAAAATATTATTAGAATATTATTTTTTAATATTATTATTGTTTTGAGATTTGAAAAAGTTGAATTATTCATTATATTTTGTGTAAAAATTTGATAAAGTTATAACGTTGAGATGAGATGAAACACTTTCCGAATTCAAACGAAGACTTAGTGATTAAGAAATTATTTTTTAATAATGTTGTGCTACATCCTCGGTGGATGTTATACTGCTCTACTTTCTATGTATCAAAGTGTTTATATATTACAAAATATTACCACCTCGACAATATGTCTCTATCCATCAAAGATGCTTTGAATACAGAGGACCACTGGCCGTGTCTAATAGTTTATGAGTTCTTGCATGTGCTGCTGCGTGTTAAAGTCAAACAAGAAATGAAGATGCTTTTTCTTTAAACAATAAATAAATTAAGGAATCCAATAAATAAATTAGTTTATTTATTTATTTGTTAATCTGAACAGCTGAAACTTTGCCATCTAATACCATTAGTAGATGCAATATGGTCCAACGTGCCTAGCTTTTCATTTTGGCATCCTTCAGGTTCCTAATTTTAAGGAAAATGCTTCCCGTCGGTTGGGTGAAAACTATATTTTACTTAATATTAATTAATAAAAACTTGTCACGTAAAACGTACAATAAACTAATGTATATAGATGGTTGCTCTTTTGGTAATCCTGGATTTTCAGGTTCTGATGGGGTCTTTCGGAATTGAAATGGTGATGTGCTGCTATGTTGTTTTGCGTCTTATATGGGTCAGACTACCAATAACGCTGCTGATCAGGTAATGGGGCTTCTGATTCATACAGGAAAACTAATGGGAGCTAAAGGATTTAATGGTTCGTGTTTTTTGTCTTCGGAAACCACTTCTTTAATAAAAGGTTTAATAAGACTTGATAAAGGAAATTTTCCTTATCCTCGGAAAAGTCAATAAGGTTGGGAGGAATTTTATTTTCTTGTCAAAGGTTTTATAATCAGTTTATCGTTTACTTGTTCTGGAATTATTTGTATAGTTTCTTGTTTTCTATTCTGGTAATTGTTTTTTACACCTAGGTTTGGTTTTCACTACATGAAATAAGATTTTTTGCGGCGATTTTGTATCTATTGGAAATAAAATCACTGTATAAAGTCTTCAATTGCGGTGATTTTTACATCGTCGTGATATTTTTACATAAAATTTTGAAACTGGTCTTTTGTGGCAATTTTTTTACTTTTTGCGACGGACATATTCGCCGCAAATACCAAATTTGTCTTTTGCAGCGATTTTTCTACTTTTTCTGGTATTTTTAGCATTGAGAAAGACTATTTTTCTTGTAGTATTTGTTGCATATTTGTTAACCATGTTGGATGTTTTTACGGTATTCCTCCGCCATAAGTAAAGGTTTATTAATAAAATTGAAGTACTGTCATTTTCACTTAAAAATTAAAATTTACACACACATGCAATAGATTATTTCTTCATCTTTTCTCTCTTCCCCCTTTTTGTCTCTCCCTCCCCCACCCCTGTCGCCTGCAAGCCCCCTCCCTCTCTCTGTCTCTCTCTTTATAAGTTAATACGACCTTTTTAATATTTTAATGGAGAATATCGAGTTTAGCGAAAGAATTTGAGACTTTGAAAACTAATAAAAATAGAGAGATTGAAAGAGAGAGAGAGGGGCTTGCGGTTACAAGTGCCGTGGGGTGGGGGCAGGGAGAGGGGGGGAAGAGATAAACGTCCGTCCTCAACTCCCATTATCACCAATTCTCCTACATACGTCAGCCACATTGTGTTTGGCATAGTTGGTTCCATGAACACATGGAAGTACAAAATACCATACATCGAAGGTTGGTGGCGACCAAACATCATTCGGGAATATCCTTTCCTAGACAATCACCCACGCCGGAGTTCCAACCTTGGCCTTCAACTTCTCCTCCTTTTCGCGTCAATGAAAACATCAATAAACTGAAATTATACTCGAAAATTGTGAGGCCGATTCAAGTTCGAATAGTACGCATAATAATGGATACATTTAGATAGGAAGATGAAGATGTGAGATAGTATGTAATGACGGACATGATACTGTCATGTTTGTGGATAACTTAGTTGAGGTTCTAGCCAACTACAACCATTTTAAATTCTATTTTTTAATATTAAATCTTCACTTGTTGCATATTGCCTTAGGGCTAGTTTAGATTCAGAGATGAAATAATTTTAGATGAAAGTTAAAAAAAATATTGTTAGAATATTATTTTTTAATATTATTATTGTTTTAAAATTTAAAAAAATTGAATTGAGATTTGAAAAAATTGAATTGTTTATTATATTTTGTGTGAAAATTTGATAAAGTTGTAATGATGAGATGAAACATTTTCTAAATCCAAACGGGTCCTTAGCATGCTTGTAACGCCCCAAACCCAGTTGGCCTGGAGAATTACTACCTGTCATTTAAGAACATGTTTCCCAACACAACTAAAATAAAACTCCAAAACTTTATTAGCAAAACTCAATCTCATGTACTCTAAATAACCACATTGAAAACTCTACAAAGTCATTACTGCAGCAAAATAAACTAAGGAGTCCAAAATCTCCCGGTAGTCAAAACAAACCAAACTAATATTTCATAAGTCTAAAAGACATTAAAATTAAAGGACATCAGAATTCCTTCTTCTGACATCCTCTCCTCAGCTTAATCATGCTCACCAATCTAATCCAGGTCCTCAGTTGGACTCTCCACATCATCTAAAAAATATTATGAAGATAGGGGTGAGTTATCAACAACTCAGTAAGCAGATGACATATGCTAGCGTGCAAACATGAGCATTTACAAAGTATAGCATGCAGAACAAAATATTTTCCAGAGTTATCATGCAGAACATAACATATTTTCAAAAGTAACAAAGCGATGGTTTTAAGACAAGTAAAAACCCATAGTACTTTGGCAAAACATAAACTGAGTATCATCATCAGATCAAAACAGAGTATCAAACAGAGCAGAGACCATGTTTCACCCCCGTGGTAGGGTTGTGCTAACCCCAATGGCCAAACCAAGCAGAGACAGAGGTGAAATCTTTCCTTTATTCTTCTCGGAGCCCCGAGTGTGCATACAGGAATGACCACAATAAAACCACTTTGTTTCCAAAGTGGATGCACTCAGAGACAGAGAAGTTGGTACCAACCCAAACAGAGCAAAGCAGAGACAGAGTCAGATACAAATACCAGAACACCATGCCAAAGATTTTCAACTGTTATATCAAAATAATACAGAGTACCAAAACAGAATCAGACAGTTTACACACACTGACAACAAAAGCCAAAACATCTTTCTAAATAAATGCATAATTTTCTATATTCTCAATATCGCTCCCTTTTTCAGATTTCAGAAACCACATGATAGAATTTAACTCATGTTTACACAATGCATGTCAGAACATATTTTTCTTTTTCATAAAGATTTGATGAATAATGCAGATAAGCGACCGAGGTCTTTGTTTTTCCCAAGTTCCCATTACATCACAAAATATGCAAGTTTTCATAAGGTCAACCTCAGTCTTATTAACTTGTATAAAACCTAGCATAGGAACCTCGCTTACCTGAATAACTTAGCTTTTCAGAATTTTCCTCAAAAATGTCGAGTCGAAAATAAATCGTCACCTATAAAAATAATCACATAATTTCCGTAAGTTTTCAATCAAACACGGATTTCGATATTTAAGCCTAAACTTCTAAAATAACCTATTTTAATAACTCAAAACTTAAAACCCTCATAATCCCAAAATATATCATCACTTCCTAAAAATTACCAATATTCACCATGACCAACGTCAAACTCAAAACACCAACATTTAAACCCGAAACAACCAACAAATTTCATAGAAGAAACCAATCTCACACAAACAACTCCATCATCCAATCCAACCAACTCCCTTACTCCTCGGACTCAATCCGGCACAACCAACAAATTCACAGTAAATATGACTTAGCGCAAAAATACATTTAAATCTCAAAAGGTTTTTGAGAAAAATACTTACAATACTATAATATAATTTTTGAAAGATCACGGAGGTGCTAGAAGCAGCAACACGGCAACAAAACAGTGCCAAATGCACTGTGGCCGTGGGTCTCAAAAACCCACTTTTGAATGGGTGTAAACGAAGACCCGAGATTGATAGGGTAGGGCTTAGGGATGTCGGTGAGGCTAGTGGTGGTGGTGGTTGGCCGTGGGTGATGGCGTAGAGGGCGGTCGAAGGCTAAAATACCCAAAACGAAAATATTGATGGTGGGGCTTCACCGGTGACTAATCGGAGGTGGGGTTGGGTCCATTGGGTTGCTATGAGGTCGATGATGATATGGTGAGAAGATGGTGGCCGAAGGTGGCGCAACGGCGGCGCGCAAGCGAAGAGAAGGTCGCGGCTTGGTGATGCTTGTGGTGGCTAATGGCGGCGCGAGAGGGGCTGGAAATGGAGGGGTGGGGTCGCCGACCGATGGGGGAGGTAGTGGACTGGGTAGTGACGGTCACTGCCGGCACACGGCGGCGGGCTGGGGGAGAAGAAAAAAAGGGACGGGAGAGGAGAGAGGGAGGGACGCCGCGCGGGAGAAGCCAGGGGAAGAACGAAAAAAGAAAGAAAGAAAAAGAAGAAAAAAGAAAAAAGGAAAGAGGAAAGAGAAAATGTAGGGAAAGAAATGAGGTACAATCCTCACATCTTGGGTCACAAAAATGATCCAACGGAAACTATTTTAAAACAACAAGTAAAATAAAATAATTCAAATGCAGTGATTAAAATGAAAATAAATAATTAAACCCCACAACGAGTTAATTTAATTTGAGAAGAAATTTAAACGCATAAAAATAATTAATTTAGAGAAAGCACTTCAAAAATAATTTTCGTAAACTAAAAATCATAAAAATAACACAACTAAAAATCCAACAATTTTAAAACAAGAGAATAAATTTTTGAATCAATAAAAATAATTCTTTCAATAAAAATACACTAAAATACGGGGTGTTACAATGCTAATATTCCCTTTTAATTCTAAATCATCTATCGAACGTTTTAGCTTTACCATTTATCTTCACGGTGGACTGATGAACTTAGTGCCACATTGCAAACAAACAAATTCACTTTGGGACCATTCTAGTTTCTGAAACATGCTTAATTAGCTCCATTGTAATATAATAGGCTAAGAATTTTTTATATACATGTAATAATGAATATCATGCTTATATATAATACAAATGTTTATAATTCAAGAAAACAAAATATGTTATTCATATATCTATTGATTTAGGGATGGATATATGGCGCACACCACAAAGCACAAGCCGAACCAACTCCATTTTTTCACTCCCCAAAGCATTAGCAATCTTGCAATGGGATAAAAGATAATTAAAGAACTTCCCAATCCAGTTCAATAAAAGTTTTGAGAGAACTAACGGAAAATGAAAAAAACCATGTGTAGCAATCAAAGAAGAGCGGTGCTACTCTGCTGCCTGAGTAGCACCATTAAAGTAAAATGAACTAAAGGCCAAATTGGCCTTTTCATTTTTTTTCAATTTTTTTATTCATTTTTTTATCATTTTAAAAACTTTTAAAAAAATATATAAAAAAAATATCAATACACTAACAGTCACTTCCTTAACTATTAAGTAAAGAAAAAATATTTTAAAAAAATTAAAATACATGAGGAGTCAAAATAAGGAGGCAAATTGAGTGGGCAAATTAGCATTTTTCATCAAAGAACGGCTGACTAATACTGCAAGAATTAAGACTAGTGTTGCTGAGATGTTGATCTCTACAGCTTGGAACATAATCAAACTTCCAAGTGAGTTGTAGAATGAATAGGAGTGGAAAGATCACTTAGCTCTTAATGGGCGAAATCAGATTTTAGCCAAACCATAGCTAGTGTTGTTTGATGATTGGTGAGTTGTGAGGAATTATTTTTTGATCGATAAATAAGATTTTATTGATCATAGAAATATGCAAATGCCCAAGTACACGGGTCATATACAAGAGCAATGCCTAGGAGTGATGTTCTAGTGATACAAGAAATTCATGAATGGTCATGCCATTGAAATCAATTACGATTGACCATTAGAACAATATGTTAAAAAATAAAGTTCTAAGTTCATCTAATGACTGCTCTCAATCTTCAAAATTTCGCTCGTTCTTGTCCCTCCAAAGACATTAACATAGGCAAATGGAATAAACCAGCCGGCTGACGTGGCTCTAGGTTTTTTTCTCTGGCATAGGGCGACTAGGTTATGCATGGCTGCCACTGATGGCCCTAGGCCAATTCGGTGACCACCCCTTGTCAAAGAACCTAGACTCCCCGCAGCCTCTTCCTGAGGTTGCAATGCCTTTTCGTGCTCATAAAACGGTTGAGGGAGAGGTTAATGTTGTTTTTTCAAAGGATGAAATTGATCGGTCTGCATTGCCATTCCAATTCTCTTTGGTATTGAAATTCCTGCTTCAAAGGCCTTCATTGGATTCCATTTGATCATTTATCAGAACAAGATGGGGGCTGCTTAAACAACCGATTGTTTCTTCGATGAGTAGGCCCCGAATAAACAAAATGTGTTTATTCGCTTGACTTCATAAGAGGATTTCGTGAAGGCTTTCACTCGGGAAAATTGTGAGATTAATGGCATACAATACGCTTCATTTGGAACCTAAACTCATCTCAACTCATCATTACAACTTTTTCAAATCTCAACATAAAATATAATAAACAATTCAACTTTTTCAAATCTCAAAATAATAATAATAATAATAATAAATAATATTCTAACAATATTTTATTATCTCAACTCAACTCACTTCAACATCCAAACGCACTCTAAAGTGTTACATTGGACTACAGATTTTCAAGAGGATCAAGAACCTGTGCGTGTTTCGGTGTGGATCATGTTGCTGGGATTTCCGCCTAATTTCTATCATGAATCTTTTTTGCGTAGTATCACTGCTCCGATAGGTAGGTTCCTTAAGAGGGACAACCCTACAAGATGTGCTACACGCACGGATGGTGCGAGAGTTTGTGTGGAGATGGACGTAACGAAAGATCCTTTGCAAGCATTATGGATAGGTACTCCCAGGAATCCCCAGAGTTTTTATCAAGTGATCAAGTTTGAAATGTTGCCGGCATACTGCATGCAATGCCATGTGCAAGGTCATAATGTTAGGACGTGTAAGTGGGAAAGAAAAAAACAGGAGGTGGACCAATCCACAAGGAAACAAAATGGGAAGGGAGATCAGACTTGGGTTCTGAAAGAGAGAGAATTTGAACAACCTGATGGCTTTCAAAAAGGAGAGAGTAGTAAAATGGGAGAGATGAAGCTGAAGGAATGTGAAAAACCTTTCGATGAGGACATATCACAGAACGAGCGGGTCAATAGTCTGGTTGAAATGGCATAAGAACAACCTATGATTAGTGCAAATGCAAAAAAAGTTTAATGTATTGAAGAAATGATGGGAGATTACATGAATGTTTTGATGGCGAAGGAGGTCGTTGCTATCGTGATGGATGACTGCTATGAGATCAACAACCAGACGAAGGGGGTCCCAAGGGAAAACTGTGATGTGGAGGGAGGTGATGCACAGAGATTGAAACATGTACAGGAAGAGCTAGGGAAACATATGGAGGTTAATGAGTAGGTCTGTAGGTTGACGGGTTGGATATGAGTTCAGGAGGTGTGTTCGTTGGTCAGGAGCAAGGCATTATTGCTGACCTTCTGGCCAAAGAGGGTATGGATTTTTATAGAAGAAAAATACCAGAGATTCAGGCTTGCTTGGATACCGAATCAGAGGGGGTGTTGGATCATTAGCAAAAGAGAAGAACATGGTTTCTGATTTTGACATGCAATAAGGTACAAAAGTGAAGGAAAAAGGTTGAGTTAAGGGGCTCAGCGAGGGTTATAAACAGACCCGCGAGACTTAATCTATGAGGACATCCTTTTTGTTCTGGATTGCCCGGGGTCTAGGTACTTCGAGTAGACGTCTTAAGAAGTTGGTATCAAAATTTAGGCCTAAAATTCTTGCGATTGTTGAACCGATGGTTAACATTTCAAGATTATGGTTATGGCGAGATAGACTGAGGTTTGACAATTGTTGCTCTAATGTTGATGTAGGGGGTAAGTTATGGCTTTTTTGGTCACAAGATTCTGAGATTGTACTGGAGTCTATGGGGGACCAGTTTGTGACAGTCCGGATAAAGGAAAATTTGAAGGAAGTCCTTGTTACATTTGTTTATGCTAAATGCTATTAGACAGATCGTAGAAGATTTTGGAGTCAGCAATCACAATATTCCATGGGTGGTGACTGATGACTTTAACATTATTCAGTGTGATGAGGAAAGGCAAGGGGGTAGACCAAGACTTGCGATGGCCATGGAGGAATTTAATTGTTGGGTGGATGCCTGCAGTCTACTTGAAATGCAGTCTAGTGGGCAGCGTTTCTCTTGGTGTAATGGGCATGATGGTCTTTCTAGAAGCTGGGCACGTTTGGACCATAGCTTTCTCAATGTTGCTGCCTTTGATATTTTCCCTGATGCTCACATGAATTATATTTGCCACGGACTTCCTCAGATCATTCACCTATGCAGATTATGTTGTAGAAGAAGATGGAGCTTTATGGCTTCCCTTCCTTCAAATTTCAGCAAATGTGGGTGCCCCGTGCACAGTTTTTTTATTGTCTCACAGGCTTGGAATGGCAACGAGATAAGGGGCTCAAGGTTGTCCAGTCTGGTGATGAAACTTAAACGTCTAAAAGTGGCGCTAAAAGCATGGAATAAGCAAGTGTTCGGACAGATTGAGACTAATATTGCGGTGTTAGAAACTCGTATAAAAAGATTGGAGGAGAGTCTACAAGTTAATTACTCGGAGGATGTGGAGATTGATTTAGCGGTCTCTCAAGTCGAGCTCTCTGTTTGGCTTGATAGGGAAGAGCAGCAGTTAGCACAGCGGGCAAAACAAGGTTGGCTAAAAAAAGGTGAATCAAGTTTTGCTTTTTTTCGTGCGATGTTACGGAAATGAAGCTTGATGATGGTTCCATTCTTTCTTCGCCTGAGCAGATTCATGATATTGTTGAGGCAGTGGCTAACGTTGAACAACTGAAACTTTGACCAGTCGACATCTACCTTTCGAGGTGCCAACTAGTACCACTAGTAGATGCATGCAATATGGTCCAACGTACCTAGCTATTAGCTAACCGCACTAGACAATCTCGATCTATGCAAAGCATAATACATACTAATTAATTAGGCTGAGATTCATTTTCAGTATTCTAATTTGGCATCCTTCATGTTCCTAATTTTAAGGAAAAAGCTTCCAGTCGGTCGGGTGAAAACTATATTTTAAGATTAATTTATAAAGTTGTCACGCAATTAACGTACAATAAACTAATGTAGATGGTTGCTCTTTTCATAATCCTGGATTTTCAGGTTCTGGTGGGGTCATTCAGAACTTAAATGGTGATGTGCTATGTTGTTTTGCATCTTATATGGGTCAGACTACCAATAACGCTGCTGATCATGTAATGGGGCTTGTGATTCATTGGTTGAGAAAGAAACATTGCGGCTTGTGGTATTTGGAAGATTTTTTGAAAGAAACATTAAAAAGGTTAGAGGGGATCTGTTTTTCTCTGTCTCATTCATACATTGTGTTTGGCATAGTTGGTTCCATGTACACATGGAAGTACAAAAAACCATACATTGAAGCTTGGTGGCAACCAAACATCATCCGGGAATATCCTTTCCTAGACAGAGCACCTATGCCGGAATTCCAACTTTGGCCTTCAACTTCTCCTCCTTTTCGCGTCAATGAAAAGATCAATAAACTGAAACTATAAAAATCGCCACAAATAGTAACTTTTTCTGGCGATTTTTTTACGCTGCAATTATTCAAAAAATACTGGAAAAGGCATTCCCATTTAATGATTTTTCCAGCAATTTTCAATGATCGTTGCAATTAAATTTTTCCAGCAAGTAATTGTAGCTGCAAAATAGTCGCCACAAATAAGCTTGTGTGAAAATTTATTTCCGGCAAATTTTACTCGCCGGAAATGATGTTTCAGAAAATAAAAAAAGAATGCACAAAACAGAATAAATAAAAAATATAATACACATCCAAATTATATATAAATTGCAATTTAGTATTTATATCAAACATGTTTCATATAAATACCACTACAACCATTTGATGCATTTAATACCACTGCAGCCATTTGATCCAATTTAATACCACTGCCATAGACATGCAAACATCAATCTACCAATTGTATATAAAATGCATCAGTATACACAAGAAAATTCTTACATAGAAAATAAAATTTTTAGTTGCTCTAACATCCACTTACAATCCCAAAAAATTAAATAAAGTAAAGAGTACATAAATTTACAATTGCTTGGTCTTCGGAAATCTAAAAGTTTTGAATTTTGACATGCACCTGGTTAAAATGTAAATTTTTTTGAGCAAAATTTCATGTCATCAGAAGTGCAATTCATACTTTCATGGAATGTTCGACAAACCATATTTTCTAATTCAGCTCTTCCCTAAATTAATCCTAAAATAACATAGCAATTTTGAAATGTTTTTTTTTTCACATCTATAGTCAAAGTTCAAACCAATTACCAGATTAACATGCAATTTGGAACTTCTTTTTGTATTACATTTTGCATGTCTGGAATATACACACACATATGTCTATATGTATATATATGTGAGGAATATAGAAGACAAACCAGAATAATTAGTATCTAATTCATGAAGAAATTACAAATAATATAAACATATATTTTGAAGAGCCAAAACTCTATGAATTTGAGGATCATTGTGGATTTATTTAATATTCAAGTACTGAGCAATGCATTTACCTCAGAATACTTGAGACCAACAGGCATTAAGCTTTTATAGTATCTTTCCTTATAATCTGCTCGACTAATAACATCATGCAAAGGGTTAAGGTCCCTATGAGTGGAATTAAAAGTGAGTTTCTGTATCCCAAGTCCTCTCCATATATAATGCTTCCAGCTCGCATCAATAAATTAACCAGTCATTTGGCATGACATGGACAAAAAGCAGACTTCGTACATGCAGCATGCCTAGCATAGGACCACGAAAGTAAATCAAGAAAAAAGGAGGATGTAGTAGACAAACTCTAGCTGGAATCTATGCTATCTTTAAACCATACCCTATCATATATTTATATAAGAGACTCCAGTTGAATCATCACACATAGCAAAAACTTCATTAGAAAACCAGAAAGCATTTTTACAACATGTAGATAGTCTACACATTATGAACCAAAACCTAGTCAAGCTATAAATAGACACAAGTGCATGTAGAAGATACATATTCATTGCTTCTACTACCCTTTCCTGCAACCAAATAAGAAGGCACCAAAATAAAACCACATCAGTCAAAACTAAAAAACAAAAAGTTCAAAAACCTTCAAAGCTAACCCAATTAAGATGGCACAAAGAAATGCAATAGTAGTTAGTTTTATTTATATTATGTTTTGAACATTAAAAAAAAAAAGATGATAATTTTTTCTTTTGTCTTTCTTAATCACCACAAGATCTACCAAGTTTCTGTGTACCGGCAACAAAAAGGACATATAGTTCACAATAAATTCAAGAAAATTATGTAATATGAAGTATAGTACAAAACAGAGTGTTTCACCATTGCTGGAAACATATCGAAGGTGTGTAGAAACTAGATGTAGTCAGAAATATATATCCAGCACTGAGACATGAATGTGATGCATCCGTCCATCATAAATGAATTACTACCCAAAAAAACAGAACGAAAAAGAAAAAAGAGGATGAAAAGTGTAAATGGCTTACTGTCCCTGCAGTTGACCTTGAAGAAAGGAAATGTGCTATTCTTTATCCGTGATAAGCCAAAATCGCACACCTAAACACGCAGGAAAGTTCACCTCATGCTGGATTAGGCATGGAAGATACATGAAATAAATTGAGCACGCTCAGTAAAGAGAAAATACACCACCTTCACAACCCAATTCGTATCAACTAGTAAATTTGGAGACTTCAAATCACGGTGCACTATTATGGTAGAGCAGTTGTTCAAATAATTCGTTCCACGGGCCTGAAATTTCAATAATTCAATGTAACACCCCGTATTTTAGTCCAAGAGTGGGAGTGGTAGTCCAAGAGTGGGAGGGAGAGCCTCGGGCTGCTAGGCTAGGCGTTGAGGAGAAGGGGGCTCCAACAGAGGACTGGGGATGACGTCGAGGTGTGGGTGGTGGCAAACGGCACCCCTAGCGGCGGCGATATAGAGAAATCCGAGAGAGAGGGAGAGAGAGGTGAGGCCAGAAATAGATAGGCGTGGGGGTAGGCGGAGAAGGAGGGGGTGGCAGTGGCATGGTGGGGTCGTTGGCGACGGATTGTGCGCGACGGAGGCTTGAGGGAGAAGAGGGATTGGGGAGAGAGAAGGGGGAGGGGGATGGGGGAGACGGCTGGATGGAAGGAAAGAAATGAGGGGAAAATGTAACGCGTGGCATTTAAATTTTATTATCTTTTCCGACGCTTTTAAGTCGCCGCTAATAAGCTTTAATTAGCATGTTTCTGCAGCGACAACATTCGTCATAAATATTATCTATTACAGAGATTTTTCTAAATTATAGATTTAATGCCACAAAAGTGAATTGTACATTCTTTCCCAACTTCGCACTGGATGTTATGCGGCGACTAGGAAATCGCCGAAATTACTGGAAAAGGCCTAATTAATATTTGCGGCGATTTTTAAAGTTAAAAAATCGCTGCAAAATGCCACTTTTGCAATTCCATCTAACAACGAATCGCAGCAACATGTTTTTTATTATTGCAGCGAAATGTTTCGTCACAAAAAGTAAAAATCGCTGCAAAAGACTTGATTATTTGCAGCGAATTTTGCTATCACAAAAAGTAAGAAAGTTGCCGCAAAAGAACATTTTCCAAAATGATGTAAAAATACCGTGAGGATGTAAAAATCGCTGCAAATAAAGGGTCTTATTTCCAACAGATAAAAAATCGCTAGAAAATGCCTTATTTCTTGTAATGATTGTAGAATGAATAGGAATGGAAAGATCACTTAGCTTTTAATGGGCCAAATCAGATTTTAGCCAAACCGTAGCTGGTGTTGCTTGATGATTGTTGAGTTGTGAGGAATTCTTTTTTTATCGGTAAATAAGATTTTATTGATCATAGAAATATGAAAATGCCCAAGTACACGGGTTATATACAAGAGTAATGCCTAGGAGTGATGTTCTAGTGATACAAGAAATTCATGAATAGTCATGCCATTAAAATCAATTACAATCGACCATTGGAACAAGATGTTAAAAATTAAAGTTATAAGTTCATTTAATGACTGCTCTCAATCTTCGAAGCTTCGCTCGTTCTTGTCCCTCCAAAGACATCAACATAGGCAGATGGAAACCATCTTCCAAATTGTAGCAATTTGAGAAGTGCCTTGAAGACCTCTTCATGAAACTAAGACATTTGTTACCCTTCTTTGCATCATCCAAGCTACACCCACCCTAGCAAAAAGGCATTTCACAAAGTCGTGGCAATCTCACAATGTATTAGTAGATGATCGACGGATTCTCCACTCTTTTTACATAGACAACACCAATCCAATACTATGATACTGCATTTCCTTGGGTTGTCGATAGTGGAAATCTTCTCCAAAGAAGTTGCCATACAAAAAATGATTAAGGGGGCCTTTGTCTTCCAAATGCTCTTCCGCGAGAATTGTGAGGAATTGTGAGACCAAATAAGAAAAGTGACGTGGGATAGGATAGCAGCAATCAAAATAATTTCGGAAGCAAACCTAGAACCATATCCAATGGCAATTATCAAGTGAGCCTACATATTGCTCATGGATTTTGTTAAGATATAAAATAAATAATAAAATCTACATCTTCCTATTAGCTTAAACTTTTGGGACAAGTGGTGATTTTACATGGTATCAGAACAGATGTCTTGAGTTCGAATCATGACTAGCTGACTCTATACTCTATTTCATTTAATTATATATTCCACGTGTTAGATCACCCATTAAGGAAGAGTCTGGTCCACACGTCAAGGGAAGTGTAAGATATGAGATAAATAATAAAATATATTTCTCTCTATTAGTTTAAGTTTTTGAGATAACTCTATGGTATTTTCCAGTGAGTTCGGCCATTCACTTTTAGTCCCCATTGACTCATTTGATAAGTAATTCTAGGCCTGTTGAACTCAAAATTTGAGATCAAGACAAATTTAATTATGTATACATATAAGTCTCTTACCAAGCATAGCGCGCCACCCCAGTACTCATGAATTTGGCTTACAATTTGCAGCAAAATTAATGGAGTATAAAATCCTCATTACTCAGAGTTATTAGGAAAGGAAACATAGGGGAAGGATATCACTGATGGCACTGAAAAATGCCCTGTATGGAAACTATCACATGTAAGCCCTCTTTTATACTATTTCATACATGATGCAGATGCAGTAGAAGGCGACTTGACCTTAAACCACTCTTATTTATAATAGTGGTTTCAAGAGACTTTTACCACACTCCATTGTCTCACTTTCAATTGAAACTAATACTATACTTGGCCTGTTTATTAGGATAGAATAGACCAAAATGTTTTTCAATTTCCTCTTCTTTCAGGTTCTCATCAAACAAGCCAAACCAAGAGAATTCTGTGGCCTTTCCGGGCCTTTTCAGAGTCCCTCCTTTCACATGATTAACCAAGTTCCTATAATAAGTGCCTGCATTCTCAATAGTTTCCACAGCACCTCCAGCAAATGGCCAGCCACTCTCTGACACCACAATATCCAAACTTCTTCCATTTGTTTTCTCAATAGCAGAATACAAAGCATCCATCAAGGCATCAAAGAGATTTCGGTACTCTAGTTTGTCGTCTTGTACAACAACATCCGTTGCAGTAAACAAGGCATAGGGGATTGGTTGGTTGTTGTATTTTACTCTGAAATAAGGGTAGATGTTAGCAAGAAGTGGCGCTCTAGTCCTAACCAGGAAACCAATAATTGGCTCCATGAATGGCCCTGCATTGGCACTGAAAGCAGCTGCCGATGGAGGATCAAAAGCACCCAACAAGTTTGTGTCCACCGCGGTTGAGACCTTGATCTGGTTTTGTAGACCAGCATCCGCAATTGCTTTGTAACGTTTTGCATTGCTGGAAGAACAAACCGAGCTGCTGCACCGACTGGATTCACCTCTTTAATTTCTGCCTTAAGTCGTTGAATAGTCCTTATATTTGGAGCCACGCATTCATGCATTTAACCTGCCTGGCCTCAATAAATGATGTAGAAGTTCAACGGAATTAGTGGTTACTTAAGCCTGACAATCATCCAAAACTGAGTCAACAAAGGGTGGTTGACAATTCACGACGTTTTTTTCATCAACACGTCTGTGTGATATATGACTTTGACTTATACCTTAAAGGAGATCGAAGGACACGGTCGCAAGATGGTTTACAATGATGTTTTATCCATGATTCTTTTTAAGTGTGCAGAGGCATTGTTTTATATTTTGGGTAAAATTGAGTTTTCATGGTGCTTACATGGATTTAATTCGTGCATTTCGTGCCCTCCGTCGTGCGTTCTAGCATTTTTTACATCAGACAGTTTGGCCTATTCTATGGCAATAAAACGGCAAAGTATAGTACGAGTTTCACTTGAAAGGAAGAAACTTACTGTCTCTTGTAATATATACCTTGCATGTGTAGGTGCAATCTTAAGAGTGGCTTCTGCCTTTAAATTATGAAAAGCTTAATTGACCGAATGAACTCGATCCAAATGAGCCAGAAATACCTTCAGCTGGATTTGCAGGCTAGTTACATGAGGAAAAGGTTGCAGCTGTGTTCACCTTGCTAAAATTTATCTGTCCTGAATGGGACCTTCTCCCCCCAAAAAAAAAGATAATCGTTTCTTCTCTTCTTCTCCTAGGGTAGCCAACCTCCTCATTCAGCATCGCTCACTTAACATTCCTCCATTGATAAGCATCAAATAAACTCAGAAAAGTAGTTCAATGTGATACAAATTTAACATTCATAGAAACTAAATTGAAAAGCCACAAGAAACTCGAGCTGCTAGATTCCAAATCACATCCAACAACCATCCTTAAAAATTACCGTTTCTTCACAATCCCAAAAAAAATAGAAACCATTCCCAAGAGCCAGAAGAAAGCAATGGTACCGGAACATAAGAGAGCAAAATCACATTTGTTTTCAATCTTGAAGCAGAATCGTTGACTTTAAGAGTACTTGGTGTTTTCAAAACTGTTTCTAAAACTTCAATTGAAATCTGTCTTCTATTAATTTAATTCTACCTGCATATTTTTGCATCAATATCTTTCCACCATTTACAGTGTCTTCTCTTAACTTCTCTTCTCAAACTTCTCTTCTCAGCCCTTTATCTCTTGGAACCCTATGGAAGTCTCTGGCAATTTTAGGTCTAGTCTTGTTTTTGTTGTACACTTTCTTGTTTAACCCTCCCAATTACCAACCTTCCGATCTCTTATCAACCATAAAGCAGAAATGTCCTTCCTCAACTCCCATTATCACCATTTCTCCTACTAACATCAGCCACATTGTGTTTGGCATAATTGGTTCCATGAACACATGGAAGTACAAGAAACCATACATTGAAGCTTGGTGGCGACCAAACATCACCTGGGGTTATCTTTTCCTAGACAGGAGCACCCATGCCGGAGTTCCAACCTTGGCCTTCAACTTCTCCTCCTTTTCGCATCAATGAAAACATCAATAAACTGAAAGTATACTCGAAAATTGTGAGGCTGATTCAAGTTCGAATAGTACGCACAATAATGGAGACATTTAGATAGGATGATAAAGATGTGAGATGGTATGTAATGGTGGACGATGATACTGTCCTGTTTGTTGATAACTTAGTTGAGGTTCTAGCCATGTACAACCATTCTAAATACTACTATATTGGGTCAAATTTAGAGTGTGTCTAGTCTAACTTTGATTTCTTGTTCGAAATGACATTTGGTGGTGCCGAGTATGCTTTGAGTTACCCTGTAGTGCAAGCATTGGCAACCAAGTTAGGCGATTGTGTTGAGCGATATCCTGACATGTATGTCGGTGATTTTATGTTACACTCTTGTTTGGCTGATTTAGGAGTTTCTTCAACTCGAGAGAAAGGGTTTCATCAGGTAATTGCATAAAGCTTCTCTACTTCAGTTTGCTACTATATATGATTTTGCACCAGTACTTTCTATTCTTTCGGAACCAAAAGTTACGTGCATTTGAATCTTTTTATCACAGTCACACTTGTTGATGTGGCACATTTTGTAACGCCCCAAACCCGATTGGCCTGGAGAATTATTACCTGTCTCTTAAGAACATATTTTCCAATACAACTAAAAAGAAAACCCAAATCTTTAATAGAAAATCTCAATATCAAGAGTGCTAAACAACCACATTGAAAACTCCACAAAGTCATTACTGTAGCTAAAATAAACTAAAAAGTCCGAAATCTCCCGGTAGTCATAACAACCCAACCAATAATTTCATAAATCTCACTGAAACCCAAGATATAAATAAAACCCAAAGACATTAAAACTAAGAACATCAGAAGTCCTTCTTCTAACAACATCTCCTCAGCTTAAACACATTCAGCAATCTAATCCAGATCCTCATTTGGACTCTCCACATCATCTAAAAAATATTATAATGATAGGGGGTGAGTTATCAACAACTTAGTAAGCAGAAATCATATGCTAGCGTGCAAACATGAGCATTTACAAAGTAGAACATGCAGAACAAAATATTTTCCAGAGTTAACCTGCAGAACAGAACATATTTTCAAAAGTAACAGAGCGATGGTTTTAAGACAAGTAAAACCCTTAGTGCTTTGGCATAACATAAACTGAGTATCATCATCAGATCAAAACAGAGCATCAAACAGAGCAGAGACCATGTTTCACCCTCGTGGTAGGGTTATGCTAACCCCGGTGGCCAAACCAGGCAGAGACAGAGGTGAAATATTTCCTTTATTCTTCTCGGAGCCCCGAGTGTGCACACAGGAAAGACCACAATAAAACCACTTTGTTTCCAAAGTGGGTGCACTCAGAGACAGAGAAGTTGGTACCAACTCAAACAGAGCAGAGTATAACAGAGTAGAGCAGAGCAAAGTAGAGACAGAGTCAGATACGAAAACCAGTACACCATGCCAAAGGTTTTTAGATGTTATATCGAAATAATACAGAGTACCAAAACAGAATTAGAACAGTTTACACACGCTGAACACAAAAGCCAGAACAAATAAATGCACAACTTTTCATATTCTCAATATCACTCTTTTTCAGATTTCATAAACCACATGACATAATTTAGCTCATGTCTACACAATGCATGTCAGAATATATTTTTCCTTTTTCACACAAATTTCATGAATAATGCAGATAAGTGACCGAGGTTGATCTCTGTTTTCACAAGTTCCCAACACAACACAAATTATGCAAGTTTTCATAAAATCAACCTCAGTCTCATTAGCTTGTATAAAACCCAGCATAGGAACCCCGCTTACCTGACTCCTGCAGCGCATTATCTAGGACTTATACAGTCTCTATCCGTCTCGTCACCTATTCATAAAAATAATATAAACTAAATATTAAAGTCCAACAATACAAAATTGATCTTAGACAACTCAAGACCCAAACTTTAGATCATAATTCAGCAAGTTTAATCAAACTCCAACAGCCAAATAACAATCCGGACAGCCCTCACTTCGACCCAAAATATTCTATACCAATCTCAGTATTGTCCAATACAAGCATCAGGACCAATGCCAATTCAAATTCCAATAATTCACACTTATTCCAACAGTTCGCAGTCTCAAACAATTACTAACAATTTAACCAACACTAAACAAAGCACACTTCTTCCCATTCACAACTCCATAACAGAAAATATAAACTAATACCTCCCAAACATTAAACTTCACTCGACAAAGAAAATTAATTCCCCTCTAAAAATTCTCTCAACCATCAATCCAACCGACCCCCCTTTACTCCTCGGACTCAGTCCGGCACAACCAACAAATTTACAGTAAATATGAATTAGCGCAGAAATACATTTAAATCTCAAAAGTTCTTTGGGAACAATACTTGCAATACTATAATATAATTTTTGAAAAATCACGGAGGTGCTAGAAGCGACAACACAGGAACAAAACAGTGCCAAATGCACTGTGGCCGTGGGTCTCAAAAACCCACTTTTGAACGGGTGTAAACGAAGACCCAAGATTGATAGGGTATGGCTTAGGGATGTCGGTGAAGTTAGTGACGGTGGTGGTTGGCCGTGGGTGGCGGCGCAATAGGCGGTTGAAGTGCAAAAACACCCAAAACGGAAATGTTGATGGTGGGGCTTCACTGGTGACAGATCGGAGGTGGGGTTGGGTCCATTGGGTTGCTAGAAGGTCGAGGATGATGTGGTGAGAAGATGGTGGCCGGAGGTGGCGCGACAGCAGCGCAAGGAATGCCGCGGCTTCGTGTGGTGCGTGGAGGCTAACGGCGGCGCGGCTAGGGCTGGAAATCGGAGGGGGAGGTCGCCGGCCGGTGGGGAGCACGATGGGGTGGGAGGTGTAGCGCACGGCGGCGCGACGACGGCGGGCTGGGTGAGGAACGGTTGCACGGCGTGAGAGAGAGAGAGAGAGAGAGAGAGAGAGAGAGAGAGAGAGAGAGAGAGACGACCGCGCGGGAAGCAGGGGGAGGAAAAAAAAAAGAAAAAGAAAAAAAAAAGAAAAGAAGAAAAGAAGAAAAATAAAAGAGGAAAGAGAAAATGTAGGGAAAGAAATGAGGTTCAATCCTCAAATCTTGGGTCACGAAAAAAAAAGATCCAACGGAAACGATTTTAAAACAACAAGTAAAATAAAATAATTCAAACGTAATGATTAAAATGAAAATAAATAATAAAACCCCACAACAAGTTAATTTAATTTGAGAAGAAATTTAAACGCATAAAAATAATTAATTTAGAGAAAGCACTTCAAAAATAATTTTCACAAAATTAAAATCATAAAAATAACACAACTAAAAATCCAACAATTTTAAAACAAGAGAATAAATTTTAAATTAATAACAAATAATCTTTCAATTAAAAAAAATACACTAAAATACGGGGTGTTACACATTTTCATTGGTTTTGTGTATTAATCACTTAAATGACAACCACTTACGATATGCCAAAAAGTCTTTTCGATACCATGGTAGAATTAGACCATTCTAGATAGTTAAATAACATATAAAAGCCATTCCAAATATGGCAACGAAACAAATACTCTTATATATGGTTTTCCATCACAAAGTAAGCCTTGTGGGTATTTGTGACTGCAGATTGATCTACACAATGACATATAAGGTCTTCTATCAGCTCACCCATAGTCTCCTTTCCTCTCCCTCCACCACATTGACACCATAAACCCAATCTTCCCCTCCATGAACCGTTCTGAATCAATAAACCACCTCATGAAGGCCTTCAACAAACCATTTGCTACCACAGGCCGAGCAATTGGTCTTTCTCAATTTCATGGGGTTACTCGGCTTATATATATGAAGCATACTCCCTCGGAGCATTTTGTGGAGACCAATCGAGACATTTAGGCCATGGATGAAAAACGTTAGGCCACCATTGCGACAATCCCTGTGAAGCTCCTCATGTTTTGTTTCGTGATTCTATTGAATATTATACTCAACAGAACCAGATTGTTACAACCTGTATAAAAACATCACTGCGTGGTTTGCCGGCTTGTTCATTCACCGGTAATCATTCTGCAGATGGCATCGCCAAAATCCAGGTGTTTTCTCCAGCAACAACACCCATGAAAGTGAGTTCATTATATTCCCTTGACTTTTAACCAGAACATTCCTTTTTGTAGTTCACTTCAATAATATGGGAAATCTTGCCTTCTACTTTGAGAATGGGATTTTGAGAAGTAATTATTGTGAAATACATAATGATTGTTAAAAAAATATTGATCTGGTTCAATGATAATTGCAATTCCTTTTTCTTTCACAGGCGGGAGGAAGAGACTGCTGTGACATTCTATACATAGCTACTAAAAATGTTACAGAAGTGAAATATAGGCCTTGCGGGAAGGATGAAGTAATTGCTTAACTTCAACATCAAATTACTCAACTTCTTGTATTTTTTTTTTCTAGTAAGATTGTTTCAATTCTAAAGTTCAAAATGAATGTTGAGGGTAGAACCAGAAGAGAGAAGAAAGATATCGAAGATTAGTATCTCTTATTCTAATCATAATGCTACTATCCTTGAACAGGCAGAGAGGTAGAAAATTACAGGTTCTAATCAGATACAAATTGTAATCATAAGAAGATTTCCACACAAAACAACATAAAAACTATGAATTGGGAAGATCAACAAAATTTGCATATGTCAAGGAATATCTTTCAATAAATTTGCTCAGTCTCAGATTGGAATTATAAAATATCTCCATCAAGTTCAAACAGCTCCTCCATCAACGTCATGATTACATCTTGGACCACAATGCCTAAAAGCCACAATCCTTCTTCAAATGACGCCTTTCAACCACAAATTCCAAGGAGATTTGCTGATATCTGGGAGGGCATTCTTTTTCTTCATGAGTTTTTAGAATTTTGTTTCTTCCATGTTTTCTGGAAAGCCAACCAAGTTAGCTAACGACCTGGAAAGTCTTGGAGCATCTGGTTTCTCTATTTGTCTCTCATGTTCATCAACTTCCTTTCTCCTTGGATGGAATTTTACTTTGGATAAAATTTACAAATGTGAGGTACTGTTGACTTTGAAGTGGCCAAAACCTGGGTAGGCAACTGTTGAGAGGTGTCTCCCATACGAAGAAAACTAGAATATTTTGTCGAATATCCACATTTTTTGTGCAAAAGCCAGCTACAAGATCATCGAATAACCACTGGCCGTGTCGAGCATTAGTAGTTGGTTCAATAAAGTTAAAATTTGGCTAATGTTTAATTTAATTACACAAAAAAAATTGTAGTGGACTCAATAAAATTACAATAATTTTAGCTTTCAATATTTTCACTGACCAAATTTGGCTAGTCCAAGGAACGGCCAAATATTATTTTCATCATAAAATATTCCTCTTTCCCCGAAAACAAGAAAAATAAGAGAAACAATAGAGAGAGATTGCCACAACCAATCAAGCCACGAAAAACGTCCCGCGAAACAAGACGTTGCTGGTGATGTTTTTGCTTGGAACTTTCCTCTTCAATCTTATTAAAAATAGGAGTGTAATTGGTCTGATTCGATTCAGTTTTGGACAAAATTTAGAACCGAACTGGTATGTACTGGCTTTGTATTTTTCAAAACCGATTACGTCCCGGTTATCCTCCTACATCGGTACCTCTGATTTTACCGATTTTTTGTCCGATCCGGTCCAGTTTTTCAGTTTTTTAAAAATGTAAAAAACATATAATAAAATATTACTTCTTATTATAAAATGTTATTAATAATTTAATATATATATTATGTTAAAAGCATATGATCAATTAAAATTTCATCTTTAAGATTAAATTTTTATTTTATAAATTATAATAACATTATCTTATATATAATTATATTAATAACATATGATCAAACAAATTACAAATATTCATATTTAAGATTAAAATTTTATGTTACAATTTATAAATTATAATATGAAATTATTTCATATATGATATATAATTATATATATTATATATAAAAATTTAATATATAATTAAAATTTATATATATAAATATTTTGTATAATATATAAAATTAATTTTTATTTTTTTCAACCGGTCCGGTTCGGTCCCAGAAACTACAAACCGAAATCAAACCGAATTCGACCGGTTTTCATAATATTAAAACTAGTTCCGGATCGGACCGGTTCAAAACCGTCCGGTTTAAATTTACACCTCTAATTAAAAACATGCATGATAGTTATAAAAATATGAACTTTGAAAAAATATATCAATTTAAATAATTTGATCGTTGTAAACAAAATACCGTTAGAAAATTATATTCGTTAAGAATAATATGAACGTTAAAAATTTAATGTGTACTTTTATAATAAAAAAATAAATACTCAAATTACAATTAGAATTAAAATTAATAAAAAGGTAAAAAATAATATTTTAATAGAATAGTGATAGATTTGTTGAGTCTGTTATTTGGTATTATTAAAAAATGACTAGCTAAATTTATAAAAGTGAATTCTCTAACTAAAATTTGGCTAAATTTTATTGAGCCTACTACTAATGCTCTAATAATTTATGAGTTCTTGCATGTGCTGCTGCGTGTTAAACAAGAAATTAAGAGGCTTTGCTTACTGCTTTTTCTTAAAACAAAAAATAAATTAAGGAATCTAATAAATAAATTAGTTTATTTATTTGTTAATCTGAACAGCAGAAACTTTGACTAGTGATCGACATCTACTTTTCGAGGTGCCATCTAATACCATTAGTAGATGCAATAATCTCGATCTATGCAAAGCATAATACATACTAATTAATTAGCCTAAGATTCATTTTGGGTATTCTAATTTGGCATCCTTCATGTTCCTAATTTTAAGGAAAAAGCTTCCCGTCGGTCGGGTGAAAACTATATTTTAATATTAATTAATAAAGTTGTCACGTAATTAACGTCCAATAAACTAATGTAGATGGTTGCACTTTTCGTAATCCTGGATTTTCAGGTTCTGGTGGGGTCATTCGGAACTCAAATGGTGATGTGCTATGGGTCAGCCTACCAATAACGCTGCTGATCAGGTAATGGGGCTTGTTCAAGGTCTTCACCAAGTCGATCTGCTTTGTTTCAGGAATGTAGAGATTGAGATGGACTCCATGCTTGTGATTCATTGGCAGAGAAAGAAGCATTGCGGCTGTGGTATTTAGAAGATTTTTGGGAAGAAATATTAAAAAGGTTAGAGGGGATCTATTTTTCTGTCTCCTTCACACAGAGAAACTATTGTAGTGGCGGATGGTTTGGCAAAAAGGGGAGCTAAAGGTTTGTGGTTTTTATCTTCGGAAACCCTTTCTTTAATAAGAGGATCTAATAGAGGGTTTATCAATAAACTAAGGTACTGTCCTCTTCTCTAAACAAAGAAATTAAAATTTACACATGCACTAGATTATTTCTTATCTTTTCTCTCTTACCCCCCCACCCATGTAGCCTGTAAGTAGGGTTGAGCTCCGACTCCGACGGAGTTGGAGTTGTCGTTTCAGAACTCCAACTCCGACAGGAGTCGGAGCGGAATTTTTACTTCGACTTCGACTTCGAACGGAATCGAAGTCCGACTCCGATCGGAGGTCGGAGCTCCAACCGTCTATTGGGCTAAATGAATGCCCTTTTTTGACTTTTGGGCTCACCAACGCTCAAGTCCGAATATGTAAAAAAAACAAATACTGAAAAGATAAAAAAAAAAAAATCTTAAATACAATAGTTTAAAAGCTAAATAACATGTATGATGTAGCCATAAGTTATAACAGTCTCGTTTATAATGTAATAACAACATTGACTTAACCTTGAAAGATAACTACATAAATATTAAACACGGATTTCACTCAAATCTCAATGGTCCATTGGTCATACCCGAAATGAAAATATAAATTTGCAATCAATAAATGAAAAAAATTGATAATAAAAAAATTGAATACGCTAAAAGTAGAATTTGATTCTATCCAAGAAATGGGATTCTCTATAATTCATAGTCTCTCAACTCTATCTCAACTCTCAAGGGACGTCTATCTCAGACATCAGTCCTCGACAATTATGTTAGGGTTCACAATTAAGTCTATAAAATTATAAAATTAAAAATAATTAAATAATCGTTTAAAAGCATATAAAGTTACCCGATTCAAGCTTATAGCTCTCGGCATCAACGCCAATGGTATCTAGTCCAATGGGCGTTTCACTTTTCCAATTATGTTTGCAAACGAGGGCCTCCACGGTTGACAATGACAATGAACTCTGATAAGCATCCAACATGCGAGCTCCAATTCTAAACGTCGACTCTGAGTGGAACACCCGGACCCAATCAAGCTCAATTTTTTTTATTTGTTTAATTTTAGTTCTTTTTATTTTATTTTATTTTTTTCCACATGTTAACTTCCCCATATGTTTTATTTTTTTTTCTTTCCGTCTCTATTTATTTTTCACCCATACAATTTTCCTCTCGTCCACAGCATGCATGCACACACACGACTTACCCTTCCATCCGCACACACGTCTCTATTATCTCTAGGGTTTTCGCATTATATTTATAAACACATATGTTATTCCATGCTAGTAAAACTACTACTCAAACACAAGCCGCCGCACCACCTTAGAATCGCAAGCCCAGCCTCCATCCCCTCAGTTTCTTGCACTCCCGTATCAAAAGTCACCTCACGTAAGCCAGCCCTCCGTCATCCATACTACTGCCACCAGCAACCTCCGTACCCAGCTCAAATGAAACCGATGCAACCTGTGCACACTACAGCTCCACGGATCGCGGCTTTTTCACCGTACACCACAGTCACCATCTTTAACCTGTTTTTCCCTCAGCCTCCATGCATGAAGCCGCCAAGGTCATTACAGTGAACCCATGCCCCACTGCACGAAACCAAACCGCCCAGAATAAAACCACCGTGATTGCCATTGTTCAGCCTTGGTGCAACACCACTGCTCGCCCACAATTCTGCCTTGCATCACCGTACCCCACACGGTCTCATTGTCCCCTGTTTTAGCCACTGAAAACAGAGCAACCCAACCCAATGCACTTGCTGTTCGAAGCCACCACACACGGTGCCAGCGCTTCAACGTCGTTACCACCGGCACAGAGAACTCTGACGGTCACTCCACGCCATTCCTATCCGCCGTGTCCCGCTCGGTAAGCCACCGACAGCACCTTCGTGTTACACTCTCTCGGCTTACACTATGTCTTTCATTTTTCCTCATTCGTTGGTCTCTCTTTCTCTCTCTCTCTCGTCCAGTGCTTGTCGAGATCACCGCCGTCTGCCAAGCCCCTCACCTACGTCGCACGCTGCCGCTTGATTTCCTCCGTGAGTAACCCCTGTCATGCATGTTATGTTGATTTACGTATGTTTTTTGTTAGCTTTCAAAGTATTAAATGAAATTACCATAATACCCTTTACTACATGTTATATTAATGGGCTTTTAAACTTTTATTATGTATTAGTACACTGTTAGTTAATTATGATTACATAAAATTATTTTAACATCTTATTAAGTAAATTTTTATTTTAAAAGTAAACAATATTGGTGTAATGTTATTTTTACATTTTAATTATGATTTAGTCTATTTAAAAATAGTAATGGTTTATTTTTAAAATATTTTGGGATAATTATATTATATAGTATTAAACTTCATAAGTTGTTTTCATTAATAAATAAGTTAGACTTTTAAATGTTTTTAGTCGAAGTTATCAAATGGACATTGGCATTTTAGAAAGGGATGATATATTTTAAGGTTATGAAATTTTAGGTTTTGAGGAATTAAGCAGGTTATTTTAGAAGTTTAGGATTAAATATCGAAATAAGTGGTTGATTGGAAATTTACGGGAATTACGTGATTATTTAATAGGTGGCAATTAATATTTTTCGACATTTTTTAGGAAAATTCTGAAAAGTTAAGAAGTTCAGGTAAGCGAGGTTCCTATGCTAGACTTTACATTAAAATAAAATGAGCTGAGGTTATTTTTGGAAAATATACATATTTGATTTTGAAAAAAAAATTGAACTACCTCAGTTACTTGTTCTGCATTACTCATGATATTCTGTTTAAGAAGAAAGTATTTTATATCATGACTGGTGTAGACATGAGCTTATTTTTGACATTATGTTTATGAACTTTGAAAAAGATAGCGAATATGAAATTTGTGCATAAATTATGTTGTGATATGATTTTGTTCTGTTCTGAAGATTTTGTTCAGTACTCTGTTTGGATAAGACGTAATTTCTGAAAACCTTTGGCATGACTCTCTGATTCTGAATTTGATTCTGTTTCCGTTCTGTTCAGTTACGGCCTTGCCATGGGTGATAATAGTGGCATACGGTCCAACCACGGGTTACAATAGTGGATGCGGCCCAATCACGGGTTATAATAGTGGATACGGCCCAACCATGTGTAATAATAGTGGATACGGCCCTGCCACGGATTATAGTAGTGGTCTCTGTTTTGAGTGCACACCTTGGTGTTATGTTCTGCTTGGCTATCCGCAGATGCACAACCCTACCACAGGGGTTATACATGGCCTCTGTTCTGATATGATGTTCTAATGATGATGATGATCATTTATGCTATGCCAAAGAATATTTTTGAATGAAATTATTTCTAAATTTTCGCTCTGATATTTTGATAACATGTTTTGCTTCCACACTCTGAAAATGAAAATGTTTTGTTCTGCATTCTGATTTCTGTAAATGCTCATGTTTACACACTGGTATATATTCTCTGCTTACTGAGTTGTTGATAACTCACCCCTTGTCTCCATATATTTTTTTTAGATAATTTTGATGTTTCAACTGGAGAACAAGAGTAGGAAGTTTTAGCAGGTGTGATGATTAGAGTGGAATAAGTGCCCGAGGGTACAAGTGCTTATTTGAGAGTCATAGTTGGTAAACTGATTTTATTTTTTGTGTATTTTGATTTGATGAGTTAAAGATAATTTCGAGTTTTGGAAAGTTTTTAATTTATGTTATTGAAATTTTCTTTATTGTCCCCATGGAGGAACTTAGATATTGGGATTAATTAAATTGATTAATATTTTATAGGATTTTCTAGATTTTATAGTTGTACTATTTAAGTTGATTTGAGGTATTAAGAGTTAACTCTTCGGACCTCTGGGAACGGGGCGTTACACTGAGGCAACCATAGTGACAGGAATGGCTAACATATCTCGGACTATACGGGAAATGACTGGATACTTGGTGGAATTAGCCTTCTATCAAGTTAATAACTGAAATACAGCACTAGGTGGCTCGACAGCTTCCATAAAATATCATTCAACCTCATATGTACACTGTATAATATTCCTCGTTGTAATGAGTTGATGATATTGCTACATAATATGATGGCCTGTAACCCCTACGGATGTGTTAGTATCATCTAAGGAAGCTGTCAACCTCGTTGGCCTCAAATGTGAGGAGCTACCAACTGCGGATGAAGGCTGACAACTATTGTTGTAGTGATTATATAGGTTATCAATATCATTTTTTAGCACTCTAATAAACTCTGCAGCTTTCACTGCTTGAAGGATGGAATTTACCCAAAATTCTAGAACGGCCAACTTATATCGGGGGTCAAGGATCACAGCCACAAATAATAATCTATTTATCTTCTCAATATTATCCCAATATTTCTCATATTTGGTCTTCATCCTCGTAGCCATAGCACATAAAAATCCCCTAGAGTCAGCACAACTATTTTCTAAGTAGAAGTGAAGCTTCGAGAGCTCGCTGAAATACAAGTTTGCAGTTGTATATTTGAATCTAGATATCTACATGGTTATGTCATAATTTTTTTTTAAAAATTGAACAAAGTTCCACACACAAGTCCAATCATGTACATTCGGCGCACCGAGCCCCTGTCCTACTGGCTCCAACAAAGCAAACCTCAGGCCCCCATCCTTGACCTCCATCAGCTCGAATGCCCTTTGGTACTTTTGTGCCACATCCAACATCATGAATGTAGAGTTTTATCGAGTCAGAACGTCCAAGCACAACATACTAGAACATTCAATCTGAATATCTTCTGCTATTGCCTTAAATTTGGCAAGCCTTTGGAGGCAACCCCTCACATATCGCACAATGTTGCGAACTCGGGGAATGGAATCATCAACCTCTTTTAACCTCTCAACAACTATGAGATTGATGATATGAGCACAACATTGAGCATGAATAAACTCGTGAGCCCGAATGACATCATCTTTCACGTCGTATTCCGCTTAAACCAATCAATTGTTGTTTCATTAGCATTGGCATTGTCAACTGTAATACATAATACTTTTTGAATTCCCCATTCCTTTATAAAATCATCCATCTTCGCCCCAATGGATGCACCTTTATGATCCACAATTTATTTGAAGCCAATAATTCTTTTATGCAAAATCCACTCACTGCTAATGTAGTGTATTGTGATACACATGTAGTAAACATTTTGTATGGACGTCCATGTCTCAGTCGTAAACGACACTTTCTGGCCAGTGGTAATAAACATCTTCCTCATCTCCACCTTGTCCTTCGCATGCCTTTTCATACAATCTCGCATCACCGTATACCGTGATGGAATGAGAACTCGTGGCTCACCAAAGTTTAGAAACTTTCGAAAGCCTCTTTTCTCGACAGTGGTAAAGGGCATCTCATCAGTAATTATCATCTCTGCAAACATGTCCCTCAATATCTTCTCACTGTATTAAGGAAGGACCAATTTCTTAGTCTGTATACCATCAGTGGCTGTAGAAGTTTGGTAACTGAGGTTGGTCTAATCAGTGGCCGCTAATTCCTTCGCGATCTTATATCGTTGGCAACCATTTAGATATGCTATTAACACACTGGTGCCTTGCTTCTTCGAATGGCATCCACAAAGTTGCCCGCAATAATGGCATCTTGCTACCGGGTTCGCAACATCACCATGAATTTTGATGAAATGCTACCATGTCTACGACCTTTTTTTAGAAGGCCATATTGGTTGATCGTGCTCAATGGGCATCTCCTCTTCTTCGTTGGACATATCCTCATCCTCTATATCTACTGGGAGTGGGAGTCGACTACTCGCACAAGATGTAATTACTCTAGATGTAGCTGCCCTAGATGTGGCTCTAGGGGTGGAAGTACAAACTAGTGTAAGAGCTTTAGCATTAGCATCAGCCACATCCCCTGTTGGACGATCGTCTCCACTAGGTCCAGGATCCATATCACAATCAAAGAAGTTGAAAAAATAAATTAAAAGCAAAAAATTAGTTTAAAAAATAACTAGGCTATATTAAAAGGCATCAACTCATTTAAGATGGAGAAAAATCCAAAACGAAGATAATTTCTACCCACCGGCGTAGGAAATGAGATGAGATAATTTGTATTCCCAAACGAAGCTTCACAATAAATCCATTTTAAGCCACAGATAAATGAAATCATCTTGCACCATTTCTTTCATTCACATTTAACCATTAAGATTGTACGGGTTTGCATCTTTTTCATTATATAAAAAAGCTAGAAGGTATATTGTTCATCCTTTCAGCCCATGTATATCTTTATTATATTTTTGGTCTTCCAACTATTTATCTTTAATTTTCTAGGTAGAGAAATGTTTGGCCATGCATGCTATAAGAAATTTATTCAATTATGTAAGTTTCGTCTGCATAGAGATCCAACACATCGCATTAAACCATATCATTATTTAAGTAGATCTTTGTTTAAATGTAGACTCTTTCAATTATGAAATATCAATTTAACATGTCAATTTGTAAGAACTGTTTGTTAATTGCTGCATATGGAACTTACTCTAACTTTCTCTGTGTTTTCAAATAACATAATTATTGAGTCCAAGGGGTGGCGTAATAGTTTTGGAGCGAGCCATATAAACCAGACATCTTGGGTTTGCAAATGCTCTGCATTCACTCTCTTTGAGCCATCGGACAAAGAAATTACTTTATATATTATTTGAGATGAATTTACAGAAAATTTCTCGTCGAAAGTCTATCCATCACAATATCTCAATTACCAAAAAAAAAAAACGGAGGGAGAGATAGATAACCACTAGCGTGTCATGGGCGTAAGTCATAGATAACCACCCTAAACGCTAAGTTGCTATGACCCAAAGATAACTTTTAAACATAAAGATTTAGTAATGAGTGCTTAAGCTAATTGTCTGTAGATCAGGGAAAAAATGTTTTTTGAAGAAGGCTTGGTGTACATTGTCGCCTATGTGGAGCTGCATTTAACCTATGCTTTTGGACAAGTATTGTTAGTAACTTGTATTACTGATTTTACTGCATCATCTATTTGAATGATACTAATATTTTGTGCTTATCTTCAAGTTCAGCAAAGCAGAATGGTTTGCTTATCCTAGCCATTTGGTTTTATGGAACACAAATTATTCGATTACTGAATAATTTGATCTGTATCTTATTGTTCTTTTTGGTCAAAATTTGACATGAATGTATTTTTCTTAAATATAATAAACATTTAAATTTTTTGTTTAATTTTTGTTGGGGTTTAGGTTAATTTCTAATTATTGAAGGTACTAGCTTAAGCAAAAGAGCACCAGGTTTTTGAATCTAATATTTCTAGTTATATATTGCGTATATTATTGGGTTAAGCAAGCTGAGGAAGAAAGTATTATGGAGTGCAATAAAGATGAGGCTGGGAGGGCTAAAGATATTGCAGAGAGGAAGTTTACCGAGAGAAACTATGCTGGTGCAAAGAAATTTGCTCTAAAGGCTCAAAATTTGTATCCTGAGCTTGAAGGGCTCTCTCAAATGTTGACAACACTGACGTTTATATCTCAAACTCTTCTAGAAACAAAGCAATAAAACACAAATCATCCGTAAAATCTCATACACATTTTATCAAACACATTGCATACATACTGGTTTGCACAGTCCATTGCCATCAACCATATTCAATTTTTTCTACATTTCCTTACAACAACACAACTTCACAAGAATCACAACAATTAATCCCAAACAACTAATTCTAGGCAACTCAACAACATGGAAAAAAAAACAAAAAATTTAATCAATTTTAGGGCTTGGAATCAGAAACTTACCAGAGGCTATGAAGGCTGGCATGAGAAGTGAAGGGGAATGGAGTGTTGCGCACTATGGAGGCGCAAAGAGGAACGACAACAACAAAGAGGGAACGAGGCAGCGAGAGGTTCACTGGTTCAGAGAAAAGAAAAAGGAGAAGGAAGAAGGAAGAATGGAGAGGTTCACTGGTTCCAACTCCGACTCTGACTCCAACTCCAATACAGGTCGGTCGGGTGCCTATCCTGATTTTACACCCGCCAATGACGTGCCGCCATGTAGGAGGTGCAGGAGATTGTATTCTACACTTGCATGCATGATAAAAAAATAAAAAAATAAAAAAGAAATAATAATTTCACAACATCTTCCCCTCTTTCCATGGAAATGGTGCATCTCAGACCTATCAAGTTTTAGAAGACCCGAAACCTGCAGATCTTTCAAAACTTGTGTAGTGTATGAATCTCAAATCGTCAACCAAAGGGCAGCCAGAGATCAGATTCCTGGTTGTCTGTTGATCAATGACTTGACGCATATAAAGTTTTTGCAAATGTGGAAGCTTTGTATAACCACAAGATTTCAACTTACGCCAATACAATACCATTAATCCAGTGTCTTTGCGGCAAAAACAGACCGGGGCAAAGTGTAATGTATGTTTTTCTCAACGACAAAGTGGAGATCTAGCTCTTTCAGGTGGTTTTTGACTACCAAATTAATCCACTGATCCATATGAAGGGCCAGTTCTAAATCATAAGAGGTAATACGTATGTAGAACCAATTTACATATACTTAGTTTTTGCTAGAGGTGTCTCTTCAGAGAATTGTCAACGAAGTCCTTAAAGTTCTCATTCCTCAAATCCAGATTTCCCTCTTCTTGAGTCTTGTGTTGATCAAATTTCAAAATGGAGAATGAAGTCCATAGCTCTCTCCACCTTTTGGACAAAATACTGGTTAGAGCTGCATCTTTTGTATTACGAAGGAGAGAGAGGATGTAATGGATGATGTGATTAGGCAACGGGTGATAAGATTCATGGATTCAACTCTTTTGTGCAGGTTGTAATCTTTTCTATAGTTTTTTGCTAGCAAGAAGTATCAAAACAATTTCTATCAAAATGTTTCACATCTTATTGCAGGGGCGTGGGGAGAGAGAAATGGAGAAAGGGAGAGGAAAACGGCGCAAGGTGAAGAGAAAAGAAAGGGGATACCGGGCGGGTGAGAAGAATCCGGTTCTCTGACCCGGTTATCCGTAACCAGGTCATTAAAAAAAAAACCCGCCCCACGCTGCAAAATCCCTAGCTTTCGATTCCCTTAAGCCTTTCTGAATCCCTTCTCTTCTCCTACTCTCTTCGACGCAGCGTCTTTTCTCCTTTCTCTTCTCCTATTCTCTTCGACGCAACGTCTCTTCTCCTTTCGAATTCCTTTGCAGTTTGCGCATTTGGGAGAGAGACACAAAGGCTACCATCCAACATTTTTGAAGTCTAAGCTCGTAAGGTATAACATTTTTTATTATGAGTGTTGGGTTATTTTTGTAAACGATTTGTGTTTTTTTTTTTTATTATGTATGATATGAGTGGTTGTTTCAAATGGGAAGGGTTTGTTTCTGGTTTTGGATAATTAACCAAGATTTTTGCATATTATTTTAGGTTGCCCTCACTTTTGGCGGAGGAATGGTCCTTGCTTGGTTGTCCTTTTTAGTAAGTTTGTAATTTTGTTTGTAATTTTGACACCTGGTAGGAGAAGTTTTTGTAATACTAGGTGTTGGTCTGTAACCACCGTATTCCTCCGCCAAAAGTGAGGGCAATTAATAAAATTTGGGAAGGGGTCACTCATGGACAGGTGATCTCGACTCTTCGATATAAAAAAAAAAGGTGGGTTTGTTTCTGGTTTTGGGGAATTAACCAAGGTTTTTGTTTCATGTTCTCCCATTTTCGAACTTTCAGTAGACTTGTTTCAATTAAAATGAATTTTTCAGTGGGTATAACTCTATTTATGCTATAGAACACTCTGCTGGTTGTTTTATTAATTTATACATTATTATAAGGGCTAGGTATTGCTAGTGTACGTGGGATTGATGTAATTCTTGAATTACATCAATTATTTAGTCTTAATTTCGAAGTAGAAGAAGTGTCTTTCCCATATTGATACTCATTCTTGAAGATCTCTCGATTTAGTATCCTTCTTGTATTATTATATGTTTTTGACAGTTTAGATTATGATTGGTATTGCATGGTCGTCATGCTGATCATTTACTCTGAAAAGTCTAAGCTTGAGAGAACTAACTCCGACTATTTGTACAACATATAGAAATTTGATTAGGAAATTAAAAAGAAGAAGAAATAAACAGCCAAGAACGAGACATATATATTTATAATCAAAGAATTAGAAGATATTTACGTTGGAGATCCCACGGGTTGGAACTTAGACTCATATATATCCAAAACTGGTATAACCCTGTCCATAACTCGATTCAAATCCTCCATGCTCCCTTCTAGCTTGTTGTGCAAATAGAATGAAACCAATTCTTCCTCCGTTGGGTAGAACCGAAACCCAACTCTAAAGGAAATCTTACATGACTACATTGAATCTTCTGCACAGTGCTTTTTGAATCTTTTGCATAGTAAACTTGGGTCATTATAGCTTACATGACTACATTGGTTTTGTGTTTTGAAAAAGTGTAAAATGTGAAGAAAATTATGGTACGACAAATTTGTTTGATATTTGATGTCATTGTTGGTTCTTATTATATTTGCTGAAACATGTACATTACTTTTTATGTTTAAAACAGATGGAATGTAGTTTTAGTGGTAGTGTTGGTGGATCAGCGCATATTTCATTGGACATGGAGGAAAACACTAGTCCTTTAGTGCCTTCCTCTATGAATACCCAAAATCCCACACCATCTCTCCTCCACCCCCCAAAGTCAAAAAGAGCCAAAAAGGCTACGAACCAATCTATTGTATGAGATTATTTTACAAGGGTTGAACCTATTGATCCTATTGCACCCAAAACTCAATGCAATTATTGCTTTAAGATTTATGAATGCCATTATAAAACTAGTACTTCATCAATGTCACACCACCTAAGATATGTTTGTCCGAACTCTCCCATTAGAGAGAATAAAAATCTTAGGAAAGATAAATAACCATCAAACACTGGAGTTAGGATAGATGGTAAAGGACTTAGTCCTCAAGTGTTAGGACAATATGATAGTGAAAAATTAAAGGCAATGATTTCCAATTTGTTTATCCAGTGTGAATTGCCATTCAAGGTTATAGATCATCCGACATTTGTTAAACTTTTGGGTCATTTAGAGGCTAGACACACCTTGCCATCCCGAACCACCTTCCAAAAAGAGTGTATTGGTTTATACAAAGAGGAGAAGCAAAAGTTGAAGCCATTGTTGAGCAGTCAAAGAGTGAGTTTGACCACCGATATATGGACATCGGTGCAAAACAAGAATTATAATTGTGTTACATGCCATTATATTGATCAAAATTGGGTATTACACAAGAAAATTATACTGTTTTTCAAGATTCCTAATCATATGGGTGAGACCATTGCTTGGATGTTAGAGTCTTGCTTGGCGAATTGGGAGATTAACCGCCTTTATACGATCACCATGGATAATGCCTCCTCTAATGATGTTGCTATTGATCATGTGAGGAGGAACATAAGAGATAATGAGTTCACAATTTTGGGAGGCGAGTTCATACATGTGCGATGTGCTGCACATATTTTAAACCTCATATGTAATGATTTAAAAATTATTCATGGCGCTATAAATAAAATTAGAGAAGCAATAAGATTTGTGAGGTCCTCACCGGCAAAGCTTGATATGTTTAAAACATGTGCAAATGAGCTGAATGTTGTGTGTGGAAAAATGGTGTGTCTAGATGTTCCTACTAGATGGAACTCAACATACCTAATGCTTAGTATTGTTGAAAAATACGAAAGAGCTTTTGTACTAATGGGAGTGAAGGAGTCACAGCTTTTGGCGCTTCCTTTTGAAGATTGACAAATGGCTCATATTTTTATTAAGTTTCTAAAAGTTTTTTATGATGCCACTTTGAAAATCTCTGGCTCGTTTTATTTGACTTCTAATATGTTATTTCAAGAAATTTGTACAATTGAGAACACTTTGAACAACATGGGTCAGAGTGAGAATGATATGTTGATGAGGATGGCTTCTACTATGAAACTTAAGTTTGATAAATATTAGGGGAAAACGGATAGGATGAACATAATTGTTTATGTAGTTTTTGTCCTTGACCCTCGATATAATATTACAACCTTGTCATATTGGTTGAAAAGGTGTAAAGGAGATGAATGCGGAGATAGAATTGAGGCTAACGTAAGATTGCTCATGAATCGTTTGATTGAGCAATACCACAAGTTTTATGGGCTAGGTAGTGGACGATCAAATATGGCTCATAGAAGTTCCTCAAGTATTATTGGTGATGACCTGGACTGTGAAGATTTTGATACAGCTCTAGAGCAATATCTTGAGAAGCAAAACAATTCAGTTCTTAGCTCGGACATGGATAGGTATTTGTCGGATGTGATTGAACCAAAAATACCCGAGTTTGATATTTTGGATTGGTGGAAGAACTCATTTAGATATCACATCCTTGTGGAGATTGCACATGATGTATTGGGCATCCCTATTTCAACCGTCGCATCCGAGTCTGCATTCAGCATCGGTGGACGTGTAATAGACCCATATCGAAGCTCATTAGCTCTAGAGACTGTCCAAGCACTAATTTGCTCGCAAAATTGGTTGACTTGTGAACCACTTAGTTCTTGGGAGGTCGAGGAGCATGTAGATAGAACGCTTTGACATCGAAGGTAAACACTTTAATTTGTTAAGTTTGATTTTTTATTATTAATTTATCCATTAAACTTAACCTCTACATTTTTTTCTGCTTAAGGTAACCCTCTTCCTTCAACTTCAACAACTTAAGCATATGGACTCCCACCCTATGCATCGAAAACTCTCCTTATGCAGTAAGTTATTGGAACCATGACATATTTAATTTAACCAGATCATGAGTTTCTTAGTTCTTTGTATTAATATTGTGTCTTTTTTCCAAAAGAAAGAAGTTAGGTATTATATTTAAAATAAGGATTGGTATAGCTTTTTATTTGCTCTCTTTGTCTCTTAGATGGGAACCATGCTTGCAGAGTTGAGAGCACTTGAATGTTCGGTCATATCTCCACTCAGAGTACTTTACTTTTCTACTCAAAACATTGATGTTCGAGCTGGTTCTTTAAAAATTCTTCTGCACATATTAGAGGTAATGTGCCACTACAAGGTACAGATTCATTTTGCTTTGCTGCTGCCTACTCTTATAATTTCTTCTCACGAATGTTTTTCAGAGGCATGGAGAAAAATTACACCACAGTTGGCCTAATATTCTAGAAATGTTGAGGTTTTCTTCTGATTCACTTTACACTTCTAGTTACTGGTTTTGTTCTCTTGATGCATTCAATTTTCCTTTTCTGTGAAGGTCTGTAGCAGATGTTTCTGAGAATGACCTTGTCACTCTGGGATTCCAGGAACAGAATACTCCACAGGTGATTGCTGAGAATTCTCTCTAATATCCATTGTAAGTCTTTTTATTCGTTGCAAACCTTTTCACTTGGCGCTCTATGAAGGCATCCCAATGATGGTAATTTGTTGCATACGTGGTACCGGTCTGAAAGCTAGGGGTTGAATTCAATTTTCTTGTAATTTTATGCTCTAATGACAACTCATAATTTTGTTGAGGGTTGCTAAGAAGTTGCTTCTTGGTCACCTCACCAATAACTCTACAAAGTTGTATCTTTTGATCTCCTGATGCAACAGATCTCGGTGCAAATGCATGTTAAAAGTTAATGCAGAACTGATGAAAGTTTGCATTTATTTTTGCATATGAGAATACTCTTTGCATCACCGTCTGAGTTGGGTACTAGAAATTATATATATATATATATATATATATATATATATATTGTGGAAGGAGAAATTAATGTACTAAACAAAAGTCATATTAGTCATATTAATTGTTGCATTTTCAGAGCTTATTGTTGCATTTTCAAGGGAGGGGCCAGAGAAGGAGTATGTTCAACATAAGTTGATGGACAAAGTAAGTAGCTCAATGACAAAGATTCCAGGAACAGAATACTCCACAGGTGATTATTAGGTTATAGACACTCATTTTAGAAACTGAAACAAACATGGCTACATATTGTTTTATTCTCTTGTTCTTTTTGACTTATTGTTTCTAATCATTATAGTTTTCATTTATCTGTTGTAATTGATGTTGTTGGCAGCTTATGGAGACTCAGTCTAGTAGAAAATTTTCCAAAATGGCATCACCAGATCAAGGTGAAAGAAATCAATGTTTCCCCTATTCCAGATTCAAGATGTGAAGTCTAATGCATTTTGATCTTCAAAAATTTATGTTTTATTTTAATTAGTTGTGATGTATTATTATTTATTTTATTTTTTGTAAATTTATGTTTTGCATTGTGATGTAATAATAATATTATTTATTTGGAATTTTTATTTATTTATTTTGTTAATTTATTTATTTTTATAAAAATCTTTTAAAAAGTGTTTAAATTATTTAAAAAAAACTGGGCAATTTAAGCATATCATAATTTTTTTTTTTTAAAAACAAGTGTTATAATTCGGTTATAACCTGGATTAAATCCGGTTATAATCCGGATATCCGGTTACAAAGCGGATATTCGGATTGAATCCAGTTATCCGCCGATATTAAATCCGGGTAGATAACTGCTCGGATTTTAGCATCCGGATCCGGATCTGGTTTTGGCTGGATATCTGGATCTGAATCTGGTTGAACACCCTAGTGTAGAATGGAGTTTCCTACACCTCCTAGGTCGTAGCGCATCATTAGCAGGTGTAAAAGTTGGGGAGCCACCCGTCCGGCCTTGAGCTTTTCCCTTTGAAAACTAGTGAAAATAGAGAGAGAGAGAGAGAGAGAAAGAGAGAGAGAGAGTGGCTTGCAGTTCCCCGTGGGGGGGATGGGGATAAACTTCCATCCTCAACTCCCATTATCACCAATTCTCCTGCATACGTCAGCCAATTGTGTTTGGCATAGTTGGTTCCATGAATCGCATAGAAGTACAAAAAACCATACATTGAAGCTTGGTGGTGACCAAACATCATCCGGGAATATCCTTTCCTGGACAGAGCACCACGCCAGAGTTCCAACCTTGGCCTTCAACTTCTCCCTCCTTTTTCGCGTCAATGAAAACATCAATAAATTGAAAGTATACTCGAAAATTGTGAGGCTGATTCAAGTTCGAATAGTACGCATTATTATAATGGATACATTTAAATAGGAAGATGAAGATGTGAGATAGTATGTAATGATGGACACGGTACTGTCTTGTTTATGGATAACTTAGTTGAGGTTTTAGCCAACTACAACCATTTTAAATTCTATTTTTTTATTATTAAATCTTCATTGGTTGCCTATTGCCTTAGGATTGATTTGAATTCAGAGATTAGATAAGATGAGATGATTTTAGACGAAAGATGAAAGTTACAATTGATTTGTGTGCACCTCCTTCGATGGAGGAAGTGAAGGGAGCTTTATGGTCCTTCTCGCAGGATAGTCGTCCAAGCCCCGTACGGATTCTCATCCAATTTTCTCATGGTTGCTTGGGAGATTGTAAAGTAGGGTTTGTTGGCTATGGCTTGAGATTTTATCAATGGTGAACCGTTGACAACATTTTTTGGTGCGATCAATATTGTGATGATCCTAAAGGTGGTTTCACCGAATGGCTCTACACAGTTTCGGCCTATTAGTTTGTGCTCGGTGGTGTATAAAATTATGGCGAAGATTATGATATTCTGTTTGTTGCCTTTTTAAGAGAAAATTATTTGTCCCGAACAAGCGGCATTTATTCGGGGGCGTAGTATTTTTTATAACATTACTATTGCTCAAGAGTTAGTGAAGAGGTTAAATTCGGAAGCCAAGGGGGGTAATGTTTTCTTTAAAATTTATATGGTGAAAGCCTATGATTGGGTTAATTGGAGATTTTTGTTGCAAGTATTGAGGAGATTGGATTTTTCTAATAAATGGCGATCCATTATTTTTAACTCCATTTCTTCTCTAATGTATTCAGTCATGTTAAATGGCTGTGCTAAAGGCTTTTTTTAGCCTTTTTGTGGCTTTCGTTATAGTGATCCTTTATCACCGTATTGTATTTTTTTATTCTTATAGAGGAGGTGTTGTCTTGTATGCTTCATAAAAATTTTTTAGAGGGAAGTATCAAAGTGTTTAATCCAGGCGGTGGAACTGTGATTAGCCATCTTTTTTATGCGGATGATCTATTTGCAAATGGTGGAAAGTCTTCTATTCGCCAACTGATCAGAGTGCTTAAAAGCTATAAAGTCATGTCAGGACAGCGTGTGAATTCTCATTAGTCTTCTATTTATTTTCGTCAAATTTCTCTTTTGCCAAGAAAGTGGAGCTAAAGCGTTCAACGGGATTTGAGGAGGGATCGTGTCCTTGTTCGTATTTGGGGGTGCCGCTGCATGTGGGGAGAATGGCGGTAAGAATGTTCGATCCTTTGTTGTACAAAATCCAAAAAAAGCTTGCCAGATGGAAGAGTAAACTATTATCTTATGGGGGAAAAATCATTCTCATCAAGCATGTTTTAAATACCATGCCGATACATTTGATGTCAGCGTTGAAGCTGCCAAAAGGTGTTCTCAAGAGTCTTAAGTTGATTTTCTCAAATTTTCTTTGGGGTTCGACTTTGGATAGTAAAAGAAGGAAATGCGTCTCCTGGAGTAAGATTTGTTTACCGGTTGAGGAGGGTGGCTTGGGCATTGGGGGATCTCTCGGAGGTCCAAAGCTCGTTGCTAATGAAATTTGCATGGAAGTTATTGACTGGAGGTTCTTTGTGGTCTGATTTCTTCCTAACAAAATATGTTGGTAATTCACATATTTCGCTTGCGATGATGGCTAATAAGGGGTCGTTTTTCTAGAAGGGGATTATGAGGCTCATGCGAAAGGTCTTACAAAATTCTAGATGGATGGTTCATGGTGGTACTCTAGATTTTTGGTATGACAATTGGTTGGGAGATGGAATTCTTGCGCAAGATTAGGATGTGGTGGTGGAGCCTGGTCTTAAATGTTTTTTTGTGTGTATTGCTACAGGGTGGGATTTTGAGAAGTTACAGTTGCTGGTGAATAATGCACAAATGGAGAGGGTTGTTAGCTCTCAAGTAAGATTGCGTGAGGGACGTGATATATGCATCTAGAAACTTGCGACTGATGGAACTTTTTCCTCCAAGTTTGCTTGGCAGCTAATAAGAAACCAAGGTGCTGTGTGTTCATGGAAAAAATGGTTGTGGCAGCAATACGTTCCTAAGAAAATATCTTTCTTGTGTTGGCGAGCTAAACAACATGCTATTCCTGTTGATGAGGTTCGCCATGTTGGGATTCAGATGGCCTCGAAGTGTAATTGTTGTGTCTCTCCTAAGATTGAAACGCTGGACCATGTATTGTGTGATGGGGACTTAGTGCGACAAGTATGGAATTATTTTGCATCTGTTTTCGGGATTAGCTTACCTCAGGTTCGTGTATGGCAGGATGAAGTGAACATTTGGTGGTTTCGTGCGTCTTCATCATCACAGGTTGGTTGGTTTCATGGGGCTATCCCAATTATTATTACCTGGGCTTTATGGCGTGCTCGTTGTTCAGCACAGATGGAAGAAGTGGCGTTTGATTGGAGGGGCTTAGTTCGTATGGTGAAAGCTTTCATTGTGCAGATTTCTTTGTCTTACGGAAATTTAAAAAATTGGGCACTAATAAAAGTATTATTCTCAAGGAATTAAACAGCCCTATTGTGCCGATTGTCTCAAAGCCTCCTAAGATTGTTGCGCAGTCTCGGCCTACTCAAGGTTGGTTTAAATTAAATATCGATGGGGGGGTCATGTGGTAGGTAATCCAGGTATCTTGGGTGGGGGTGGTGTGATTCGGGATGTGCATGGGTGTGTGGTTGCGGGCTTTGCTCATTCTTATGGGCATGGTACAAATACAGTGGTGGAATGTCATGCTTTTTTAGATGGATTGAGGCTGTGTCATCAACTCAGTTTGAGAAATATTTTAGTAGAATCTGATTCAAGTGTTGTGCTTGGTTGGTTTCTTTTGGGGACTTGTAATTATTGGTATCTTAGGGATTATTGGGATGAACTTTTGAGTCTTTCTTCTTTGATTGATATCCAAGTTCGTCGTATATTCAGAGAGGCTAACATGGTAGCGGATTTCTTGGCTAAGGAAGGGTCGAATGGAAGGGTTATGGATTTTTTTGGAGAAGTTTTTGTTCCGGGCGACTTCGTGGACTTGGACTTGTATGTACAGATAGATGGGGCATACCTTATATTCATCGTTAGTAGTGTTTGGTTTTGGGGGTTGTTTTATTGATGCATTCATGATTTTCCTCCGTCTGAGTAAGGGTTTTATCAAAAAACAGACGTACTCCCTCCTTTCTTTAATAATAAAAAAAAGACTATTCCCTTTAGTCTCACTTATTGACCAAAAACTTTGCCCCTTGGATTCAATAAAATCATCCCAAACATAATGTCCATATATAGCTTATTTTTCCATCCCTTTCTCCAACTAAGGCTATCATCTTTAATGCACCATACATCATTCCAGTTCCAAATTTCTTTCCTTGTATCGTATTAAGTTTTGGCTTTCCTTTTATTCTTCCTATGTAATTTAGGTTGTCATATGCCTATATGTATCTTTATCATATCTGAGTTATATCTTCCAAACGTTTCTTGTTTTGCCATATTTGCCAGTCTGTACTATTATTGGAATTATATGGAAACTAATTTCTCAATTAATGTAGGAGATCTTTCTTATCCAGAGTTGTTGAGGAGAGTGGAAATGCTCATTTCTTGTTTTGTTTCATTTGGAGAATTTCTCCTGCTTAGAGAAACTTGAATTCTCTTTTGTGCTGAAGAGAATTTTTTAGGTCTATGGCATCTTGATTCTTCTACTGTACCAACCAATTAGTGAAAACTTGGATAATTTGTTTCCTTACAGTGAGCTCACTATGGAATCTGGGCTCATTATCTACTTATCAAAAAGAAATATGGGCTCATTGTCGTCAGATTATGGGTGTTTTCCTCCATCAGGCATGAATTTTCTAAACTTTTTTGTAGATGGTGGAGATATCCCTAGATAATGTAATGGGAAATGTGGGATTAGTGCTTTCCTGCTAGTGTTCTGGGAAATTTGGGAAGAGCAGGACGGTAGATGATCTGAAGGTGCTTGCTCTAACTTGCAAAGAACCGCTAGTCATCCATGTAAGAAATATGGTGTTGATATGAAAAGAAAATAGCTTGTTGACAGAATGGAGTACGTATCTCCCAATCTATTCAAGACTTTTCATCTACTCTATTACATCTCAATAACAAAACCTTTTAACCAAAACATTTCTGACTCTTCAGTTTAGATACATGGAATGTAACTTGTAATAACTTTAGCATTTACTTGACTTTTAGCAAAACGATAATAAACTTATGGTCTCAAGATAAACACATTAAATTCAATACTCCTCCTTAATGTGTTTGTCTAAAATTCCCATCATGGTGCGCAACAATTGAAACCTGTCCCTTGGCAAAGCTTTGGTGAAGATGTCTGCTAGCTGGTCTTCTGTGCTGCAATACTTCAATTGAATGTCTCCATTATCTTCAACTTCTCTTAGGTAGTGATACTTGATTGCAATATGCTTGGTTCTGTTATGAAAAACGGGATTTTGGCGATGGCAATTGCAGATTTGTTATCACAGTAAATCTCAATTGGTTTTAATTGCTTCTCACCCATATCATCCAAAATTCTGGTCAGCCAAATAGCTTGCTTTGTAGCACCTGCAGTTGCAATATATTCAGCTTCAGCAGTGGATTGAGCTACACTCTTTTGCTTCTTTGATCCCCAAGAAAATACTCCCGAGCGAAAATTGAAACAAAAACCTGAAGTACTTCTCAAATCATCCACTGAGCCTGCCCAATCACTATCAGTATAACTAATCAGCTTTCCTTCTGAACTATGCTTGAACCAAATACCATGATTAATAGTTCTCTGCAGGTATCTGAGGATTCTTTTGCCTGCACCAAAATGAACTTGGCTTGGTTCCTGCATAAACCTTGACAGTAGGCTTGTAGCAAACATTATGTCTAGTCTTGTTGCAGTTAGGTACATAGCAAAATCAGCCTTCTTCACTCCATCATCCTTTTGCAGCTTTTCTCTAGCAATCAGAGGTGTAGCCACTGTCTTACACCCGAGCATTCTGAATTTTGACAATAACTCATATTTTCTTTGTGAAATGAAGATGCCATCCTCTTCTTGACATACTTCCATTCCCAAAAAATAGTGCATCATACCAAGGTCACTCATTTCAAAAGTATTCATCATGTTTTCTTTAAAACTTTCAATGATCTTGTTGTTGTTTCCTGTAAAGATCAAATCATCAACATACAAGGAAACAATTAGTATATCTGAAACTTCTTGATTCTCTATATAGAGTGTAGGTTCACTCTTGCTCCTCTGAAACTCTTGATCAAGAAAGTATCCATCTATCTTTCCATACCAGGCTCGAGGTGCTTGCTTTAGGTCATACAATGCCTTTTTTAATCTTAGCACTTTTCCAGCTTCTTCAATAAACCCCTCTGGTTGGCTAACATAAACTTCTTCTTGTAATTCTCCATTTGAGAATGCAGACTTCGCATCCAACTGAAAAATTTTCCACTTCTTCTTAGCTGCAAGTACTGTCAGAGTTCTAATTGTATCTAGCCTTGCAACAAGTGCAAAAGTCTCATTGTAGTCTCTTCCAAACTGTTGAGCATACCCTTTCACAACCAGTCTAGCCTTGTGCTTCTGAATTGATTTATCAGGGTTCAGTTTGGTTTTATAGATCCACTTTACTCCAATGACCTCATTTTTTTCAGGTAGATCAACTAACACCCAAGTGTGTCATTTTTCTTGATCATTCTCATCTCGTCCTCCATTGATTTGACCCACACTTCTTCTTTTGAGGCTGCTGCATAATTCTCAGGTTCTCATGTCAGAAAATTGTAGCTTTCATATATATCATTCAATGATCTAAGCCTACTTGGTTGTGAATCAGCTGAACTTTTTGATGATACTGAAGTTGGAGTTGTTACTGATGTTTCAGGATCATCAATTTGAATGTTATGATCTATTTCTGGTTCTGAATTTGCTATGGGAACTGAAACAGTTTTTCTGGAAATTTTGCTTGCTTTCCAATCCCAGAAAGCCCCTTCATCAAATTGCACATCTCGACTTATGACCAGCTTTTCTGTTTCTAGGATATAAACTCTATAGCCTTTTGATTGAGTATTATATCCTAGAAAGATTCCCTTTTGAGATTTCTCCTCTAGCTTGTGTCTCTTTGGAGCTGGAACATGAACATAACATATGCAACCAAAAACCTTTAGATAGCTTGCTGATGGTTTTCTGTCATTCCATGCTTCATATGGAGTTTGATTAAGGACTGCACTTGTTGGACACCTATTCAGCAGGTATACAGCAGGATTGACTGCTTCTGACCAGAATTCTGCAGTTAGTCCTGACTCCAATAGCATCGATCTGGCCATTTCCATCACGGTTCTATTTTTTCTTTCTGACACTCCATTTTGCTGAGGAATGTATGCAACCGTGAGCTGATGTTCCAGGCCTTCTTCTTCACAGAATTTGTCAAACAGCTGAGAGTTACACTCTGTGCCTCTGTCACTTCTCAAGGCTTTCATCTTGAAACCACTTTGAGTTTCAACTGATAGTTTTTAAATTTCTTGAAGATCCCCCACACTTCTGATTTTTCCTTCAAAAAATAAACCCAGGTCATCCTTGTAAAATCATCAATGAACAGAAGGAAATACCTGTTTTGATTTTGTGATGGTGTTCTCATTGGACCACACATCCGAGTGGACAAGCTGCAATGGTTCTTTGGCTCTCCATGAACTTTCTGATGGGAAGGATTTTCTGTGTTGCTTTCCAAGCAAGCATCCTTCACACACTGCCATCTGATCTTGCACTAGAGGCAAGTCCTTGATCATCTCTTGCTGGTGTAGTTGTCTCAAGGCATCATAATTATAATGCCCGAACCTCTGATGCCATAGAGTGGAGTGATTGACTTCTGCACTCGTAGCTCTAGGATGCTGCCATTGAATGGGAAAATTCCTATTTTATCCCATTTTAATTTCTGCTATCTCCAGATTATTCTTATCATCAATAATTCTACATATACTATCTTCAAAGTGTAAAGAGTAGCCAATTTTGAATCATCTGACCAACACTCTGCAAATTTTGTTCTAATGAAGGAACAAATAAAACATCTTTTATGTACCTTGTACCTTTTCTTGTTTGAATGGCCACTGTTCCCTTTCCTTTGGACTCCACCAATTCTCCGTCTCTCATCTTTACTTTTGTCTTGACAGATTCATCAAGTTGTGAGAAGCTGTCTTCATCTGCTGCCATATGGTTACTGCATCCGTTGTCAATAAACCAAATGTTGCCAGCATTGTTGGTGGTGGCTTGACAAGCGAAATGCAGGTGCTCTTCATTCTTCTCCTCTGTGTAGTTTGCTTGTTGATTGGTTTTGACCCTGCAATCTTTTTCAACATGGCCAAACCTTTTGCAATTTGTGCACTGCAGTTTTCCATTATGAAAACAATCTTTTTCAACATGGTTTGTCCTTCGACAAGTTCTACAGGGTGGAAATTCTCCCTGTTTTCCTTTCTTCTTCTCCTCTCTGCAGGCTTTCTCTCCTCCTTCTGATGGAATCTAACCTTTCTTCTTCGAGTCTCTTGGCTTTTGAGATCTTACATTCACTTTTGATTTAAATGCATTTTCCAATGAGCCTTCAGATCTTCTCTCAATTCTCTGTTCATGTGCTTGCAGAGATCCCATCAATTCAGTGATGGTTAGTGTAGTTAAATCCTTAGATTCTTCTACAGCAGCAACAACATGATCATACTTGTCTGTAAGGCTGATCAGAATTTTCTGAACTATTCGTTGATCAGTAACTTCTTCTCCATAAGCCCTCATTTGATTGACCAATTCAATTAATCTAGAACAATACTCCTTCACACTCTCAGATTCCTTCATTTTAAAATTCTCCAGTTCTCTTTTCAAACCCTGAAGTTTGATAGATTTTACCTTTGCATTTCCTTGAAATCCCAGGTGCAAGATATCCCAGGTCTGTCTGCTTTGAGGTTGTAGCTCTCATCAATCTTGGAAAAATGGAATCACTTACAACCTGTTGAAGAAAAAATAAAGCCTTTGCATTCTTCTGCTGCTCGGACTTTAATTGTTCTTGGGCTGCTGTTGATTGTCCTTCAGCTGGTGTGGTGACTCCTTTCTCTATCACTTCCGACAGATCTTGAGAAATGAAGAAAGTCTTCATTTTTATGCTCCAGTAATCATAGCCATCTCCATTGAAGATAGGAACTGGTGCTGTTGCACCAAAACTTGACATGATTCGACCTTAGACGGATTGAACCAAGCTCTGGTACCAACTGTTGATATGAAAAGAAAATAGCGTGTTGACAGAATGAAGTACGTATCTCCCAATCTATTCAAGACTTTTCATATACTCTATTACATCTCAATAACAGAACCTTTTAACCAAAACATTTCTGACTCTTTAGTTCAGATACATGGGATGTAACTAGTAATAACTTTAGCATTAACTTGACTTTTAGTAAAACGATAATAAACTTATTGTCTCTAGATAAACACATTAAATTCAATATATGGACAGGTTATCAAGAAGACAAGTTCATGTTACTCTCTAGTGTCAAAACATTTAAGGTGACAAAAACATTTTGGATTTTTATTTGTCATTTATGCAATGACATAAATGTGTTGAGATGGATACTTTACTCCATGGTTCTAAAAAGGGGAATTCTCTCAAACTCGGTAAAAAAAGTGAAATCAAATTTATAGACAATGGATGTTAGCAAACCATAGACATCTCTCTGGAGGACTAGAGAAATAAGGAATGGATAGGGGTCTAGTTGGTTTTGTTAGTTACTTTTCTGGTGTTCCTCAACTTGTTTTTTGGGAAGTTTTATTCGAGTTTTGAATTTTCTGGAAACCTTTCTGGTCATAGTTATCTCTCTTGCTGTCCAGGTTTTTATTTTACTAAAAGTATGTATCATGTTTTATTATTTATTTATATGCAGTTTATCCTGCTTGATTGTTTGATTTCCTTTTCCTGAGATATATTCTGCAGTTCAAATCCTTTGAGTTAGATGTGGACTGATTTTTTTTATAGGACTTGGATTATCTTGGGTGATGCCCCATAGATTTGTGGATTTTCTAGCTAGCATACTGGTACACAAGGAGTTCTGTGAATTGTGATGTACAACCTAAGAGAAAACAAGAAAAGCGGTAAAAACATCCTGATAACTAGAAAAGGAAAAACAAGATTGGGCAATCATTCAAAAGAAAACATCCTGACTTTTGTCACCATCTTCTCGCAATCCTCAAAAGTCCAACCATTCATTTTCTTCCAAATGCATGACATGACAGAAGATGGGTTTAGTGTCCATAAACTAGCCTTTTCAAAGCAAATAAAACTGCCTCTTCAACATGCGAAATAGGCTACCACTTTGTACGACATAACCCAATTAGGACTGAACAATCCAAAAATGGTGTTCCGCAAAGAACTGGCTACCTCGCAATCAAGCAAAAGATGGTCAATTGTCTCCCAACCCTCACAAAACTGTCTCTGAATTATTTTAGGGACCATCAAAATCTTTTGGTAAATGATTTAACTTAGTTTTTCTTTTATGTTTATTGCTTCAACTTTCTTTCTTCTGCCTAGCTCTTAGTGTCCCCACATTTTAGATGGCAAAGCAATGCCAACTGTGTTGTACATATTGTTGAGGAATAATCTCACATTGCCTGTAGACAAGATCTTGAGTATGTTTATAAGAAATGAACAATCATCTCTTGTAGAACCGGTTTTATGATATGAATTAGGCCCATGAATTTCTTTATAGTTTCAGACTCTGCTACAGGATGAATGGGGCCCACACTACTTACCCCATGACATGGACCATGAAAAATATTGGCATGCACGTGCGGAAGAGATTTGATGAATAATCTCACATTACCTGTGAACAAGGTCTTGGACATGTTTATAATGAATGAACAATCATCTCTTCTAGAACCGGTTTTATGAGATGATTTGTACCCATTTATTTTTTTTTAAATTTATTTTCTGAATAGTTAAATAAGTGAATATTATTAAATTTATGTATTTTTTTAAATGCTCAAAGCTGTTTAAATGATTTAAAGAAAAAGAAAATTGCAATTGAAGTAATCGGTTGGAAGCATTGGTTTGTAACTGTCTAACGAAAAATTATATTCATCATCCCCACACACCACACATTTTTTATTTTTTTTCTCTTACCAAATGTGTTGTATATGAATGATGAGTAGAATAATTCAATAAGTTTAAGAAGAATAAAATAAATAAAAATAAAACAAAAAATATATATATATGGTGTGTGGGTGTGACAAACTTTTTTTTTCTGCAATGTTAGGATTGTTTTATTCGTTTTCAAAGTACTCTTGTTTGCAGTGGCTTTTGGTAACAAGTAGTACTCCAATTTAAAGGTATATTTATATGATCAAAACCTTTGATTTCTACTGAAGTGTTGACTCCCATGTGTGGCTACAGTGGCTGGTGGCTTCGCTAACTTCACTAATTAGCATTAATATAGATGTGAGTTTTGTTTTTTTGCTTTGGAAAAGTTACATTTTACCTGTCTTAATTATAACTACCATTTCATTCCCAGTTTCTAACTTCAATTACAACTGTCTGATTCTCACCCATCAATACAAGTTTCTGTTTTCAGTGGCCCTTTTCATTGAAAATTGGCTACAAGTTTCAGCAATATGAAAAACTATTAACTATTTTTGGAGTATGAATGACGTGATACTCTCGTTCTATCGCTGAGAGTTCTACTATTAAAATTGCTTATCGAAATATTAAAGGAAAAAGTTTTGGCCCGGATTTTAGAATTCATTAGAAACTTGATTTCATAAGGAAGAAAAAATAACAGAGAAAAATGATATTAGAACCATTTTAACTTGATGAAAAAAAGGGATGGAGTCGTGATCATGGGTTCCCGAAACGTGTTGAAGATAATATCAAATTATTATCTTGATTTGATTTGCATCAATTGAACATATGTTAGACTGTACTTAGCAATTATTATCAACTGATCTTCAGGCAGCATCCATGTTCAAAGGACCAGTTCCTCCCATCGTCCCATTTTCTTTAGGGTCTCTTGTTTAAAGGTGTGTTTGTTTCTCTAACAATTTGATAATTTAATGACACCACTTTATACAACCCACACCTTTTTATGACATCTTTCACATAATTGTTGGCTTTCTCCTACCTGACTGGCTGTTGGTCCTTAATATTCTTCAGACTCTGAAAATTACAGAGAATGCCTTGACTCTGTTTTTAAAGGTCCAATTAGTATCACATTACGACACCGTTTGCAGTGTCATGTTATTAGGGATAGGGCTAAAAATGAGTATGATAGTGAAGAACCAATACTTGTTTTGAATGAGGTTACAATTGATCGTGGAATATCATGATCATACCTTACAAATTTATTATTTCTCTGTTGGCATTGACATTCTGATGTGCATGCATTGCATGTACCTGGCTGCTAGTAATCTAAAACCAACATGAAATAGGTATCTCCTAGCTGTCCCTTTTACTGATTTAGAAAGCCCATAAGAATATTAAGTTGGAAGGGTTCTCATGTTTTGGCGGAGTTATTTTGTTGGGTGCATTCTTAAGTTGAAAGTTATTCATTTAGATTTGCACAGATTTGTGTTTTGCAGAGAAATTCTGTAAGACGATCCTGTCTTTCATTAGCTAGGATTGGAAGTCATTCCATGAGATCATAAAGTTAAGTTTTAACATCCTATTCTTGATTCTTGATTCTTGACTCTTGAAGCATCTCAACAATTGCAGGTCCCTGGTATCCTATTCACACCAATCTGTCCACATTCCTTGTCCTTCCGGCCTCTGATATTACCTGAGCATGTGACGCTGCGGGTGCACGTTCCTTCCAATAGCAGAAGCCATGCAAGGGCATCATTCGATGGTAAGGATAGGAAACAGATAACTGCCAGGAGATGCTCGTGTGCAGCATGGCGCCTTGGCCTGTGCCCACAGCGTGTCTGGTTGATTCCACAAGTGACTTCTTAAGCAACATCTATGAGGACCTCCACTGGAATCTACGAAAGACCCAGTCTTTTGATGGTCCTCCAGATTCATAATTTCCTTTCTCACCATTAGTTTATTACAGATGAAAGAAAGAAATTGTAGATGGTATTTACTTATTTTCTGAGACGCACTGCATAGCGTCATCGTAGAAGGGGCCTTGGGGGATATAACTTAATTTTTTTTGCTCCTTTTCTTATTGTTCTATCCCCCATGAAGGCTGCATTTATGCATAATATGGAATTAGAACAGTTGAATGTCAGCAGATGATGATGAAAAGTAGAAGATAGACAGTGTTTGTTATAAGATCAACGTTTTAATTGTCAAAGACAGACAAATTTGTAGGGTTACCTGTTTACTATATGAATATCTCTGGCCTATTGGCCTATTATTTCTCTGCCTTCTCACTTCCTTTGCGTGATTTTTATACAATAATTTTTTGCTTAGTAATTTGTATGAATTAAATTGGTAATTTTTATACAACCCACAATCAGATTAAACAGAATAAAAAATAGAACAATTTGTAAGGTGATCAGCTCCCATTCAATGGCTGTTCATACTTAATGAGGCAGAAATTTATCAACTTGAGCAACATTTTCAGGACCTAAATGATAAATAGGATAAAATTAAGGGATTAATGAGATGCTTGAGGAAACTAATGAAAATACTCCGTATGTTACAAGTTTGGATAGAAGACGACATGGATTAATGTTTTCTATACCAATCTCATGCAACGCAAAGTGCCCAACATCTTGACCTGTTTTGTATGAAGTAAAAAGCATAAATCAAGTGACATTTGCAGGTTTTTGGAAACTGGCTCAACTTCCCTTTATTTCCAAGAATGAAAAAGCTTGCAAATCTTGGCTAAAGGTTCAGCAGTCGAACAAAAGTGAACCTCTTGTTTTGTATTTCTCCAATTGAAATAAACTTTTCCAAGCAGCTGACATGTATGTATGGCTATGGCATGAAAATTTCAAGGACTTGTCCAGTTCTCCTTGAGATCCTGCAGCCTCCTCTGCATAACTCCATTTAAAAAAGCTGAATGCATGCATGCCTGCCCTGCAGCACTTGGTACTACACTTTCTCCCGAAATCCATAACATAACCTGAGAATAAGGTTCAAAAGTAAGCAAAATCACATTTATTTTCAATCTTGAAACAGAATCATTGACTTTTAAAAGTACTTGAAGCTTTCAAAACTGTTTCTAAACCTTCAATTGAAACCTATCTTTTATTAATTTGATTCTACCATATTTTCGCATCCATATCTTTCCACCATTTACAATGTCTTCTCAAACTTCTTTTAACTTGAGCACCATTCAACAAACTCTCAGCCCTTTATCTCTTGGAACCCTATGCAAGTCTGGCTATTTCAGGTCTAGTTTTTTTTTTTTTTTTTTTTTTTTTTTCCTACACTTTCTTGTTTAGCCCTCCGAATTACCAACCTTTCGATCTCTTATCAACCATAAAGCAGAAATGTCCTTCCTCAACTCCCATTATCACCAATTCTCCTACCAACGCCAGCCACATTGTGTTTGGCATAGTTGGTTCCATGAACACATGTAAGTACAGGAAACCATACATTGAAGCTTGGTGGCGACAAACATCACCCGGAGATATCTTTTCCAAGACAGAGCACCCACACTGGAGTTCCAACCAAGGCCTTCAACTTCTCCTCCTTTTTGTATCAATGAAAACATCAATAAACTGAAAGTATACCCGAAAATTGTGAGGCCGGTTCAAGTTCGAATAGTACGCACAATAATGGAGACATTTAGACAGGGAGATGAAGATGTGAGACGGTATGTAATGGCAGACGATGATACTATCCTGTTTGTGGATAACTTAGTTAAGGTTCTAGCCAAGTACAACCATTCTAAATACTACTATATTGGGTCAAATTCAGAGTGTGTCTAACTTTATTTCTCGTTTGAAATGGCATTTGGTGGTGCCAGGTATGCTTTGAGTTACCCTTTAGTGCAAGCATTGGCAACCAAGTTAGACGATTGTGTTGAGAGATATCCTCAGATGTATGTCAATGATTTATGTTACACTCTTGTTTGGTTGATTTAGGAGTTTCTTCAACTCGAGAGAAAAGGGTTTCATAAGGTAATTGCATAAAGCTTCTCTTCTTCAGTTTGCTACTGTATGTGATTTTGCAAGCTTCTCTACTTCAGTTTGCTACTATATGTGATTTTGCATCAGTACTTGCTATTCTTTCAGACCAAAAGTCACGTGCATTTAAATCTTTTATCAGTCACACTTGTTGATGTGACACATTTTGATTGGTTTTGTGTATTAATTACTTAAATGACAACCACTTACGATATGCCAAAAAGTCATTGTAATTGGGGATGGTATATTTAAGATAAAATACGACATTTATCTTTTCAATACCATGGTAGAATTAGACCATTCTATACAGTTATATGACATACAAAAGCCATTCCAAATATGGCAATGAAACGAATACTCCTGTATATGGTTTTCCATTACAAACTAAGCCTTGCGGGTATTTGTGACGGCAGATTGATCTACACAATGACATATCAGGTCTTCTATCAGCTCATCTACAGTCTCCTTTCCTCTCCCTCCACCACATTGACACCATAAACCCAATCTTCCCCTCCATGAACCGTTCTGAACCAATAAACCACCACATGAAGGCTGCAAAAGTGGACCAATCACTTCTTCTTCAACAAACCATTTGCTACCACAGGCCAAGCAATTGGTCTTTCTCAATTTCATGGGTTTACTCGGCTTATATATATGAAAACATACTCCCTCGGAGCATTTTGTGGAGACCACTCGAGACATTTAGGCCATGGATGAGAAATGCTAGGCCACCATTGTAAATGTTCAACACCCGATGGACCTCCAACAATCCCTGTGAAGCTCCTCATGTTTTTTTTCATGATTCTATTGAATATTATACTCAACAGAACCAGATTGTTACAACCTATATAAGAACATCATTGCGTGGTTTGCCGGCTTGTTCATTCATGGGTAATCATTCTGCAGATGCCATCACCAAAATTTAGGTGTTTTGTCTAGCAACAACACCCATGGAAGTGAGTTCTTTATATTCTCATGATTTTTAACCAGAACATTCATTTTTTGTAGTTGACGTCAATTACTTGGAAAATCTTGCCTTCTACTTTGATCACTTTAAGGTCTTGTGGATTTTGAGAAGTAATTTTTGTGAAAGACATAATGGTTGTTAAAAAATACTGATCTCGTTCAATGATAATTGCAATTCCTTTTTGAGGAAGAGAGTGCTGTGACATTCTACACACGGCCACTAAAAATGTTACAGAAGTGAAATATAGGCCTTCAGACAAGGATGAAGTAATTGCCTAACTTCAACATCAAATTACTGAGCTTCCTGTATTTTCTTTTTCTTTTTTTTTTTGAGCTCCTTAACAATTGATTGTATTATTAAATTGCATTGACATTCTCGTTAAATGTGCATTTTATTTTCAAATTTTACATGGCAACATGCATGTTTTTCAGTGGCTTAGCAATTGAAGAAAGACATCGAAGATTATTATTTCTTATTCTAATCATAATGCTACTGTCCTTGAACAGACAGAGAGGTAGAAAATTACACGTTCTAATCAGATACAAATTGTAATCATAAGATTTCTACACAAAACAACATAAAAACTACGAATTGGGAAGATAGCAAAATTTGCATATACAAAATTTTCAGCTCCTCCATCAACCTCGTGATTATATCTTGGGCCACAATGCCTAAAAGCGACAATCCTTCAAATGACGCCTTTCGACCACAATTCCAAGGAGATTTGCTGATATCTGGGAGGACATTCTTTTTCTTGATGAGTTTTTAGAATTTTGTTTCTTACCTGTTTTCAGAAAAGCAAACCAAGTTAGCTGACGGCCTGGAAACTCTTGGAGCATCTCGTTTCTCTGTTTCTCTTTCATGTTCATCAACTTCCTTACGCCTTGGATGAATTTTTACTTTGGATAAAATTTGCAAATGTCGGGTACCGATGACTTTGAAGTGGCCAAAACCTGGGTAAGCAACTGCCGAGAGAAGAAAACCAGAATATTTTGTCGCCCAATATTAGTCGAAAATCCTCATTTTCTGTTCAGCAGACAGCTGCAAGATCATTGATGGCAGAAAATGTTCCTTGGAGAGCATGCACAAATAAAGGAGTTCAAAGCAATTGGTCGCATCATCCATCATGTAGCTATGATCAACTTCATATACATGTGCTTCAAGATGCCAATGAAATCATCCCTATAAGTTTAGACATATGAGATAGTCTTGAGAAAAGTTGTATGTGTTGCAGAAGCAGTAATCAAGACTAAAAAAGCACCCAAGTTCAGCAAAAATCAAATTACCATCACTTTCCATGCTAAGAAACATGCAGGTCCTGTTCAAATGGTTGTAGTGAAATTACATAGCCTCAACATTGCGGCCTCTTATATTTCTTCTGTTTGCTCTTCTTCCTCCTCCTTACTATTCCCCTGGATGTGAAGAATCATGCATATGGTGATATTTCTTATTTGAGTAGGGAAGAATAAAACAATAAAGAAAGCGAAGTAATCATAACTACTTATTTACTTGTAGAAGTCGCAGTGCATTAGATTTGTTAACAAACTCTCAATTCCTCTATCCTATTTCTTCTTTCCTCAAAGTCGTTTCTGCAAATAGAATTTTATAAGTTGAAGGTGAAGACGGTGAATGCGGCGATAAAGATAAAATTGGTAGAAAAATACCTGGATGAACGTATTTTATCAAGGATGAACGTATTCCAGTTGAGGATCAGGATAAATCTCGCTCTGGGATGTGAGCAATCTTGGGCCAATCCTCACCTGTGTCTTGTTCGCATCTTTGGAATAAGATGGGGCAATCATGAATTTTCAACATTTTCAAAGAGGTTAGCCTACTCATTGCTTCAGGCAGTGATGTTAAACCAGAGCATCTAGAAATCGTGAACTGCTCAAGTGATGCCCAATTGCATATCCACTCTGGTATAGTCATCAAGCTTGAACAATCTGAGATTTGTAGCTGTCGTAGAGTGGTAACATGTTGAAGCCCCAATGGTAGAGACACCAATTTCGGAATACTTTGAAAGTTCAAAGAGATGAGGCTTTTAAGCCCTTTCCATTGCATACCGTGCTCATCGTTGCCTAGATCAAGCATGGGACAAGCAATAAGCTCCAGGTTTTGAAGTGCAGTGAGATATTGTACACCTTGGGAGAGAGACTTTAATTCATGGCAGTGAGCTATCTTCAAATGCTGGAGAGATATGAGGTTTTGCAACCCATCCTCTGGAAGTGTTTCTAGATCCTCAATTTTGATCAAGTATATATTCTTCAATTTGGAGAGAGGAGGAGATGAAAAGGCAATGGGTGTAGAGGAAGCGGAGGAGGAGGCATTCGTACTTATTGTTTGTTGCACTACCTTCCACCTGGCATTACCTAGGTGTAAATATTCTTTCAGATGTGGAAACATTGGCAATGAAGTCAACATAGGGCAATCCCATATTCTTAATTTTGAAAGACGAGGGAATGGTAAAGCATTTCTCCTGGTCATTGATGATGGAGTTTCAAAGGAATTTTGATGATCAGTAGTAGTATTGACATCCACATTATAAGAATCACTCCTCCTCCAACCCTTCAGATTAGGACACTCAATTAGGTAAATAGTCTCAAGAGATGGAAAGAATTCTGATGAAGAAAAAGAAGATAAAGATAACTCATTGTTGTCACTACAATCTGATACGTACTCTATTTCTTCAAGTCGAGTTAGAGAAATACTCTTAAGAAAGGGTAGTCCACGCAATGGTGGCAAATATTTCAATTTCCTACATTGCCATAAAACCAAGTTAACAAGATTTGTGAGTGACAAAAGCCACATCGGAACCCTCAGATCCTGAAGATGTTCTTTCACCTCATAATATATGTGCAGCTGTTTAAGATTTGGGTGAGGTTCAAAGCCTTCCAATGCCATTTCATCACGTAACGTCAAAATCAAAACCTGAAGATGTTCTTTCTCCTTTAGATTTGCGACGTCTTCCTCCCGACTTCTCAAACCCGAAATCTCTAATGCTCCTCTTAAGCTAGTTAGTCTATTTAGCTCGCTTAAAGTACAACCATACTTTGAGGCCGAATCTGAATGGACAACAAACTCAGATAATGTCTGGAGATTTTTCAATTCCCCCAATCCACGTGGCATACAAGTCAAATTCGAACATCCATCATTGTAAAGATGCCTGAGGTTGACTAATTTCGCAATTCCTCTCGGCAATTCTTTAAGATTACGGCAATAAGAGAGTCTTAGTGTATGCAAATTTTGCAACCTAGATATGGAATCGGGCAACTTCTCAATTTTTTGATTCCTAGAAAGATCAAGATCTCTTAAATGCTTCAACTTACATATGGAACTCGGTACTACATCAAGTTGTCTTCCATGTAAATCCAGCACTCGCAAGAACTTCAAATTTGAAAAGATTGCTTCACATGAAGTACTTGACTCTTGCAAATTCTCAGATTCACCAAGCGAAAGAAGTGTTCGAATCCTACTGGCTTTAGACGAGGAAGTTGGAATTACAAAGGAAAATTCTATATTGTCGACAACTGATACGTGCCTAGTTTTCTGATCACCAATGATTTTTTCCTTAGATTCTAATTTGGTGATCAATGATCCTGCCACTGACATTGCGAGATCATGCATGAGGTCGTGCATTTTACACGAGATCACGTTGCCCAGATAATAATCCATTTGAGCTTCTTGAAAGAACGATCTCCAAAGTAAATGCATGAAATACTTATCACCAACATCTTCAAGACATTCATTTTGATTGGATAGCTTGATAAACCCCTGTGCTATCCAGAGATTTATCAATTTTGATTTTTCCATCACGTAATCCTTTGGAAATATACTACAATAAGCAAAACATTGTTTCAAATGTGATGGAAGTTGATCGTAACTCAGCTTAAGAGTTGGTAAGATGTCATTTTCTTTTATTTCTGGCATTTTGTCTTTTCCGAAAGAAACCCACCCTGCTTCAGAATTTTCCAAGGACAGTAACCTTCCAATTGTTTTGATGACAAGAGGGACACCTGAACACTTTTCTACAATCTCCTTTCCAACTTCCACTTTTCTAGAATTCACTGGCTCTTGTCCGTTCTCAAATGCCACTTGCTTGAATAAACACCATGACTCCCGTTCGTCTAAACACTGTAAGGAATATTCTTCAATTGTTTGGGTAATTTGTGCAACTCTTTTACTTCGTGTAGTTATTAATATTCTACTGCCACTTGCACCAACCTCCAACAGTTCTTTCAAATCATCCCATTTTTTAACATCCTCATTCCAAACATCATCCAACACGAGTAAGTATTTCTTTCCACCAATTTCTTTTCGAAGATTATGCACCAATGTATCCAATCCCGCAATCTCTGGTTTCTTTTTTGTTGCCGATTCTAGGATTTTTTCAACAACTTTTTGAACATCAAAACTCTCAGAGACACAAGCCCACATTTTTAGTTGAAAATGTTTATCTATTTCCTCATCATTAAAGATGAATTGAGCTAGTGTGGTCTTTCCTAATCCTCCGATGCCAGTAATCGGAAGTATTCCTACATTCTCTTTAATGTCGGAATCAGAAAGAAGTCTTTTTATGATCTCCTTCTTGTCATCTTCTCTACCAGTAACTTTCGCCGCAAGTACATAGGAATGACTATCATCCCTCTTCCTAGCCCTGACTCCTATCTCCACAGGGCGTTCCTCCAAGTGGAATTTCCTATCATTTGCGATGGCATCTAACTTCTGTCTAATCGTTTTAATCCTATGGCCCATTTTCAGATCATAGACAAGCGGGTTTGATTTGGAGAAGAAGATTCGTACCTTTTTTGCCATCTTATCCTGATCAGTCGTCATATCTCTCAACAGAGAGTCAGTGGAGAAACCATCCAGCAAGTCGTCTGCATCATAAAAGACATCCTTGAGCCTTTCAAGCCAATCTCTAACTTGACGGTTCACTGCACATTGCTCCTCAGCATCAAGAAGCACGGCTTGGATTGTCGAAACGGTATCCTTGAGCTTCTTGAGCTCATCTGTTACACCCCAAAGCAGTCCGATCTCTTTGAGAGCCAGGGATCCCAAGCTCTCAATGATTCGAGCAGCAACGTTGAAGAGAATGGCTTCTGCCATTTGTTGATGGTTGGTGAAGGAATGGTAAAAAGGGCTCTTGAGGAATCACTAAAGGTATAGATATGTTTGCTTTGAATGTGTACAGAGGACAAGGCGGGAGCAACATTTTATAAGGCCTTGCATGGGAAAGTTCCTATTGGAGAGTACTGACGCGTTAAAGAAATTAGTGTTGAAGAACGCGTTAAAGAAATTAGTTTAATACAAAGTATGATAGAGAGGGTGTTGGCTGAGACCAATTCAACCAGCAATTTCTTTGAAAGTTCCTCTGAAATTATTGATGGACCTACAGTACTGCCAACACCCTCTCTATCATTTTGCATAACATTTTCTTAAGAAGAATGATGACAAAAACCCTTGGCAAGAAAATCAAGCAGAGAGAAAGAGTGATCAATGTTAATCAACTCTGAAAAGGAAGTGATGGCTATTTTATTGAGATCATGTAGATATTTTATATATTGAGATCATCACTGAAGGGATAGAAGGAAGATATGTTTGCTTTGAGTTTGAATACAGAGGACAAGCCGGGACCAACATTGAATAAAGCCTTGTCATCGTCTACTTTCCAAGGACAATTCCATCCACACATCTAATACCAGTTATCCAGTGCACTGTCATTATTGATAAAGATTTTTTAATATACGTAATCCCTTACATCACTTCGGTGGAAAAAACCATTTAGCCCGATTCATTTTCATCCATGTAATTTGGCACCCTTGAGCATCCTTTTTATTGTTGCACGTGCAACTAAAATGAAGTTTATTGTTTCATCTGCTAGCTAAATCGATGGATACACTCCTTTAAATTTACATAAACTTTTTCTCTTTATTTTTGTTTTGATGGTAGTTGTTAAGGCCTGTTTTGTAATGACATACTGAAGAGGGAGAGAATGAGTAATTCTCGGCTATATGCAAAATGTGATACTTTTATCCTACTGCAAAATGTGATATTATTAAAATTGCCTATATAACCATTAATTTTTAATGATAAAATCACGTGTCCATATATAGTTGAAACTATACCTTTATCTAATAATAAAAGATTATCATGACTAATAATTTAATTTAAAGTACGAGCCACCAAGCTAGCTAGCTAGCTAGTTGTCATTCCTTTTTTTATTTGAATTTTTTGGGTTTGCTATGATGTAGCCAACTATGCTAGCGAGCTGCCATTAATTAGTAGCCTAGCTAAAGAATTAAAGCAGGAAAATGGAAAGCAATAAGCAGGGTCCTTAACAAACTCATGTATATCACATCAAAGGGCTTATTATATACATTAGTGTGATGTTTGCATGAATATTATTCCTTTTGATCATGAAAAAGATTAGCTGTATATCATCATGTCCAAGCAAGAACCTGCAAAGAAGCCACTTTATTTTACCCCAAAATCAGATTCTTATTTGTTTTGATTTCACGCAATGATCTCTGTCTTTTAGCTACATTTGGTCGGTAATTAAAAAAAAAAATAAAAATGTTAGAATGTTTCTCACATTCTTGTACCTGGTTGAGTGTCTTGTAGCTGGGTAAGCATGCATATTGTTTAAGTGGCACCCCTTTTTATGTCAACCTGTATATATATATATATACATATATATATATAGTTGGATAGTATATACAACTAGTAAGCAAATAATTGTTTATGTAAACATCTGACTACTAGATTTCAGAAGAAGAACTGAAAAGTGTTTTGGTTCTGTTTTGAGATGCTGGGCATCATTTGAAGACAGCCCTCTGTTTTAGTCAATGTTGGTGCTCTGACTCCATTTTCTGGTTAGCTGAAAGAGATTAGGTCCACATAGAATATAGAAAGTAAATTTCAGCATATACTCAGTTTTCATTTTCTTCTAAGCATGTAACTCCATTCCCTCTTATACAATCCAACGTACTATTGATTCTATCAATAAAAACTTATGGAGTTCATTTTCTTTTGAATGTTATTCCAGGACAGTGCATTGATGTTTGGAAAACCATGAATGGCACTCTGCTCTTTTCTTCTTTTATTTGACTAACATGTTCTTTTCAGATTCTTTTGTTTTTACCAAGTTTAGTTGATGATGATATTCGGTTTCTGGTCTACACAAGCTGTTGAAGTACCACAGTTGAAATTGGGTGCATTTGGTAAATACACTTGGCAGTCTCCCTTGCAGAGATATGCAGAGGCACTCATGTGGCTGCGGGTTCAGTAAGATATATGAATCTATCTTTCGAACTTATTCAGTTTTATTGCGAGAGTAGATTAATTTTTGGTCTTTCTGGCTTGCAGTAGATTGCAAAGACTTCTCTGCTTATTCTACGTACAGCAAGTTGTCTTTAATTCTCAGTTTCTAACTTTCTGTAATTTTTTTCTAAGAAGTTTTTGCATTTCCCTCTTATTTTTCCCTCGCATCATGCTGTCACAAGTAATATTGCTGAACCTTGGCCTAAATTTCTATTTGTGCCTGATTTACACCCATACCAGTTTTAAAAGTTGCTTTGTGGATATTAAAACTGGCGTGATATAATGAATTTATTGGCTGTACTTACATATCTCTTGGCTGTTATTATATGTGGATTCGTCCGTTAATGTGGGGGTGGGTAATTATCCAGTATCCTAACAATTACATTGTTTTCCAGGTCTTAAAACAGTGAAATTGTATTCAAATAAGGAGAACATGGGCTTTGGGTATAGTTTGGGTCGCTAGGAAATATGTCTTGTAACGCAGAGTGGAGACAACAGACCTTGAAGAAGATTGAAGATCATTGACCCTGAAAAGAGAAGATAATACAAGTGGATGCATAGATGCATTTGGGTCGCTAGGAAGCATGTTTAGGCTTCTCATTCTTTTTCCTTTTGCAAAATTTTTTATTACATTTACAACATAGAACTGCATCAAGAATGAGAACTTTTATGATTATCTGTGTCAACTCGTCTCGACTTCTGGCATACCCTTTGTCTGTGTGGTTGTGGCAATTTGATGGATTCTTGCATTTGAGAAAATAAAATAGCTCTGTAGAAAATATTTTTGCAAAAGCCATAGCAGTAACAATTCATTCAAACAGTGCCAAAATTAATTAAAATCTTCAAAATGGAAGAATACATTATCATTGCATAACAACATGCACTAAAAATTAGAATAGATACATGAACATTAAGTTGGGAACTTTGAATTGATGACAAAAACCAAGACGAAAGCTCTTCAAAGATACATTCTAAACCAAGACAAAATCACTATTCCATTGGCACGCTCTTATCGTGAGAATTGCACATCCAAAATCACCAAATTTATAAACATCATTCTTTACATAAATATTACAATGTCTCACATCTAGGTAAGCAATTCCTCTTTCATGTATAAACTGCAACGATTTTTTAGTGTTGTCCCGTGCAATCTTCATGACCTATACATATGAAGAGCATCACACAAAAAACTCATAAAGAGCAAAAAGAATCCATCTTGATATGAAAATGAAAAAATGTCATATAAAAAATAAAAAACTTATTAAAAAACCGAAAAAAAAAATTGCAATCTTAGGTCTACGACCTACCCACCAAAAGTTGCATTAATGATATCATACCAATGTTTCATTAAGTTATAAATTCATAATATTCTGCAGTTTGGTGGAAATATATATTTAGAGTTTATGTTGGTGTTTCATTGACAGGGGTGATGGACAAAATGTTGAATCTCTTATATCGTTGCTGTTGAAATAGATATCGTAAATGATCCTACATGACGAGGATGCATCCTCCTGATACCATTAAGTGCCTCGGAGAAGAAAAAACCATGTGTAATCTAGTAACATATGAGTTATCCAATCATTTTGTCAGCCCCCTAGGCATATCCTATAATCATGAGATCTTTTGAAATTGAAAATATTTACAATAGAACACTTGTAGCAAAATGCACACAAAGGGCATCAGATTACTCTTTATATACATGCATGCAATTGTTATGCATGTGGTCTGTGTGTGTTGGGGGGGGGTGGTGAGAGAGAGAGACAGCAGCAAGAAGGAGATTATCATGTAAAGTACCTTTCTTCTACAATACTGTCAACATAGAATATCATCATAACTCCAAAGAGAATAGTGCTCAGAAAAGCCCAAGCAGAGAATGGCAACTCCATACCGTTATCAGAAGGTGATCCCTAAGTGTTTCAACAAAAAGCCCAGAGAGGGAGAGGGTGAGTCAGAAAATGTACCATTAACAAGGGATTATTTTCTTTCAGGAACATGTATCCATTAAACCTATGTCTAAAAAGGTTACTATGATCATGTCCCCACATGGCCATAGGAAACAGAAATCATGTTGCAGAAGCAATAGTTATGACATGGAGCCGTCTTTTAAGTTGATTCTGAAGTCAGAAAATGGTTAGAATCTGATATTGTTGTGGATATCAGGGAGCTTACATCAATTATGAAAGGGGGAAAATGTATTTGAAATAAATGGGTGAATAGAGAATGCACAATATGCATTTAGCTGAAGATCAGCACCTCGAGAGACACGCTGTGCAGTCACCCTTCTCAGTGCTGATAAGATTCCAGCAAAAAGGGGAACTATCATTTCTTTCATACCCAACACTTGCTCTGTCAGAACCTCAGTTTCAGGGCCATCTTTTGATGGTAATTCCAGGTTAAGCTCACAATAAAACAGAGTGGCAAATAAAGTTGCAAATATGCTTAGTTTCACAATGAAAAAGTACAGCATTGAAAGACATGGGGAAACTATAAAGAAAATACACAAAAAAATTGCTAAAATATGAAGAAAAAAATTAGCTAGAAACAATTTAAGATTAAGAGAAGTTTGATGTGAAAGAGGATATAGAATGGAGAATATGTTGCCATGGCCCACCCCTGAGATAGTAAGTAGAAGGATGCCAACATTGCAATAAGACCACCTACCTGGTAAAAGATGAGGAAGCATCTGAGTATTTAGAGAAAAGAATAGATTTGTTAACAAACTCTCAATCCCTCTCCCCTGTTTCTTCTTTACTCAAAGTCGTTTCTGCAATATGTACAGCTTTTTAAGATATGGGTGAGGTTCAAAGCCTTCCAATGCCATTTCATCACCAGCATTAATAACATTTTCTTCCCTCCATGGTTGACACTAAGAATGGTTGACACTCTAATCATGCAAGACATGTTTTTTCACAGGATAGACTAGAAAGGTCTGATTGTAAGTGCTTGAAAAGTGAAGATGGTTTTAAGAGACAAGAATATAAGCGGCAGAACACCTAACTAGGATAGGAAAAGAGACAAGAATATTATGAAGTTCTGCCCATTTAAATCCATAGAGACTGTCCAAGAGCCAATTCACTTAAACATTGGTACTAGTTAATGGAAACCTACATATACCGGAGATTGCTAAATACTGCCATATAGACACCATAAGCAGCGCTTGTGGATAGTATGAGCACTGTTTCCACTTCAACCGGAGAAGACTTATCAACAGCTTTCCTTGCATTGATCAATGCATTCATAACTGCTGTCCCAACCTTAATTAAGCAAAACACATTAAATTCCAGCATTTTGCATTAAACTTGCATAACATTTTCTGAAGAAAAATAATGATAAAAAACCTTTGCAACAAAAGTAAGAGAGAGTGATCCATATTAGTCAAATCTGAAAAGGAAGTGCATGCTTTAGTAATCCATATACATTATTTCCCCCGCTATTTTATTGAGATCATGTAGAATCCTATCAAAAACTTCTAGAACTAGAGTTAATCCTTTCTTTTAGTGTACCTCAATCGGTCAAGTTTTCAGTCAAGGATTGGGGGCAGCTTTGGGTTATATCTCAGATGGAAAACCATTTCATTTTAGCAAACTATAGACAACATAAAGAGCAAAACTACAATGGGGAAACATGACTAAGCACACTGAAAACTATGAAGATAACCACTCCGCGAGCCATAATAAATGAACTATCTTGCCATAGCTTGAGGTTAGGTCCAACACTTAGAAATCAAGATAGGAATGGTCAGGCAATCCTTTCATGGGTAATCATTCATTCCTTGTTAACATTTTCGTTTCAATTCACTCTTTAATAGTTTAGTTCTTGAATACGAAACAATCTGAAACAAATGAAACCACTCAACCAATCTAGGTTGTGAAAGGCCAAAAAAAAACTTTTATAAGCAAGAAACCTTTATTAAAAAGCGTAAAAGGTGAACCCAAATATAGAATGTATACAAGAGAGAACTCCACTAGTAGGATAAACAGATACAAGAAAACTATGGAAGTTAAGCCCATTAAAGTCTTTTGAAGCTGTCTAAAGGAGGAGAATACTGAAAAATAATGGTTTGAGCTCAACTTCACAGTCTTCAAACATTCTATCATTCATTTATTTGAAAATACATCATATGAGACAAATTGAAACCATTTTCCACACTGATGCAACTTGCGTACTGCCACTTAACCCTCTCAAGAATAAAAGAGCCTACAATTCTATGGATATACTAGAGCCAAACCAACCTATCTAAAGAAGTCACTCCACACAAGCAATCTCACAAAAGAGTAAAAGATGATCAATGGGCTCACCACTCCCCTTACACATGCAGCACCAATCAATTGAAACGATGGCAAAGCTCTTATAAAAGACAATCTAAGCAGATGAGGCATCTCAGTAGGGAATCGTATGTTTTACACCAAATGGTGCAACTATATATTAAACTAAACCATTTTTATGGATCTAATCACATTTATGATAAAAGATAGGAATCTGAACGAACATATTGCATATTCTTTCAATGTAATAAAAACCACATGTAAATACTAAATCCTTCCTCATTTAGCTGAAATTTTGAATCAACTTCCGATGAATTAGAAAAAAGTTTGTTCATATATCACCCACCAAAAATAAAATTAATTACCTAAAACCCTTCCATCATTCTTTTTCCCAAATATCCATGGTTTCAATTTCGGAGCTTGATTCTCGTGGCTACATATACACCGGGCAAGCTGTGTTGAAATTACCAGAAGAATTCCCTCAGGGCCCAAGTCCCTCCGGTTCCTCCAGACAAGTATTCGATAGTGCAGTAAAGGAATATTTTTCTGTTTTAAGAGTTGTTGCAATGAGCTGTAAATATATTTTCTTCATTCATTATTTTCATTCCATTATTTGTTGTCTATAAGTAACAGAGCATATATATATATATATAAATATATTTTTTGATAAGTAAGAGATAAATATTATTGATATGAATGAAATAGGCATAGCCCATGTACACAGGAAGTATACAGAAAAACAACTAAATACATTCTAAGAACGATAAATTAAGAACAAGAAATTATGAACATTGTCCTCATTTAGTACAATAGCGAAAAACCAAAAGAGTGAAGTGTGGATGAAAAAATTCTTCAACTCCGCCATTGTGCGTTCCTTGTCTTCAAAACATCGCGTATTCCTTTCCGACCAAATACACCACATGATGCACAACGGGATCATCTTCCACACGGCTGCCACTTGATGACAACCTTGCATTTTCCTCCAACAACCCAACAAATTCACCACTCTCAAAGGCATAACTCAAGCAATATCAACCATTTGGAAGATCTCATTCCACAACATCCTCGTTACCTCACAATGCAATAAGATATGATCAACAGATTCTCCATTCTTTTTACATATATAACACCAATCCATCACGATACATCCCCTCTTCTTCAGATTGTCCGTGGTCAGGATCTTCTCAAGAGCAACATTCCATACAAAAAAAGGCTACTTTAGAAGGTACACGAGACCTCCAAATATTCTTCCAAGGAAACAGAGTAAGATCATGTGTTGACAAGATTTTATAATACGCCTTAACCGTACATTTCTTGTGATCATTAGACATCCACTTCAAACAATTACGTTGTGCCGTAGGAGTCCCCATGGAGTATAGTAGACTGAAAAAATCGAATACACTAGATAATTCCCAGTCATGAAAGTCCCTATTAAAGACTATATTCCACTAATGAGCACCATGGGAAAATAGCCGCATATCCGCCGCTAAAGCCTCCCTATTGGCTGAAATACAATAGAGAGCCGGAAAAGCCCTTTCCAATGCATGTTCCCCACACCACACATCTCGCCAGAAACTGACTCGATTGCCCTCTCCAACTACAAACCGAATGTGTTTTTCAAAACAAGGCCACCCCCTCCTTATAAACGTCCATAAACTCACACCATACCCCATCGCACTTCGTTGGAGCACCAACCACCCCAAGCAGCTCCATATCTCGCGTCAATAATTTATTTCCATTATGATTCCCCTTTGAATGATATCAACATAACCATTTTCCCAGTAGAGCTTTATTAAAAGTTCTCAAGTTACACACTCACAACCCCCCATACACAATTGGAGCACAAACTGTCTTCCATCTAACCAGGTGAAATTTCTTCTCCTCCCCCATGCCCCCCATAAAAACGCCCTAAAGAATTTCTCAATCTTGTTCATCACCCCTGCAGGCATAGGAAAGAGAGATAAAAAAATATGTGGGGAGATTAGTAAGGATGCTCTTAATAAGGGTGAGGCGACCCCCTTTCGATAAATACATTCGTTTCCAACCAGCCAACATTATCTCTATCTTCTCCACCACTCCATCCCATATAGCTCTAGCCTTGAAAGATGCTCCCAAAGGAAGACCTAGGTATTTCATTGCAAAGAGGACACCTTACAATCCAGAAGGCTTGCTAGACTGAGAATATTTGAGATTGCACTCACCGAAACCATCTCAGACTTGCCAAGATTCACCTTGAGCCCCGACACTACTTCAAAACAAAGTAACAGTGCTCGTAGAGTTTGGATCTGGCTATTATCCGCTTCACAAAGCAGAAGAGTATCATCTGCAAATAAAAGGTGTGAGATGATGATTGAACCACCATTGCCATTACCCACCTGGAAACCAGATAAGAAACCTCCACCAACAGCGGCCAGTACCATCCGGCTAAGAGCCTCCATAACGATAACAAACAAAAGAGGAGATAGAGGATCTCCTTGCCGCAAGCCCTGAGAACTATAAAAAAACCAGCAAGTGTACCGTTAACTAGAACTGAGAACCAGGCAGTAGAAATACAATGACGCATCCATGAAAGTCACCTATCACCAAAGCCACACCTCCCAAGCAAGTATAAGGGGAAATCCTAGTTCACGTGATCATAGGCCTTCTCCATATCAAGCTTGCAAAGAATACCTAAGCCTCCCTCCCTCAATCTATGATCCAAACATTCATTTGCAATAAGCACCGAGTCAAGAATTTGTCTCCCACGAATGAAAGCATTCAGAGGCTTGGAAATGATATGTTCCAACATAGGGCTTAATCGGTTAGCAATAACCTCTGAAATAATCTTGTATACACTACTAACCAAGCTTATAAGGAAAAAATCCTCAATAATCGAAGCCCCATGCTTCTTGGGGATGAGAGTAATAAACGTCGCATTAAAAGATTTTTCAAACTTTTGAAAGAGTGAAATTCACTAAAGACCTACAAAACATCGTCTTTCACTATGTCCCAACAAGTTTGAAAGAAACCCATTGAAAAACCATCCGGGCCCCGCGCTTTATCTTTAGCCATACCAAAGGTAACCTTGTAGATCTCATCTTCATCAAAAGGTCTCTCCAATACACTCGCACACTGAGAATCAATTGCCTCAAAGGACAAGACATCAAGCTTCGGCCTCCAACTAGCCGATTCTGTGAGAAGGGTCTCATAATAATGCACAATATGATTTTTTAGCTCAGGAGGAGAAGATAGCACCTGAGTACCTGAATGTAGTGACTCAATAGCGTTACTACGTCAATGTGAATTAGCCACCTTGTGAAAGTACTTCGTACACTTATCACCTTCTTTCAGCCAAAGTGCCTTGGATTTTTTACGCCATGAAGTCTCCTCTGATAACAAAACCCTCTCCAAATTTGCCATAACCATGGTCTTCCTCAATATCACCTCCTCCAAAGTATCACCCAATAATTGCTTACCCTCTAACTCCTGCAATTCCTCCAGAAGAGTAGACTTCTGGTTGTCAATGTGACCAAAAACTTCCAAATTCCACTTCTTCAGGTCTTGCTTCAAAGCCTTTAACTTACTTGCAAGAATAAAGCTTGGAGTGCCTATAAACTGATATGAAGACCACCAGGCACCCACTATCTCTACGAACCCATCCGCTGTAAGCCAAATGTTTTCAAACTTGAAAGACTGGCGACCCCTGTGAACACCCCCACAATCTAGAGTTATAGGAAAATGATCTGAACTGACTCGAGCTAGCCGTTTCTGGCATACCTTCAGAAAGTGGGCTTCCCACGAAGGGAAGACAAGGAATCTAACTAATTTTAACCAAACCCGACCATTTGACCAAGTGTACTCAAGAAGAGCTTCCAGAATTTAGTATATTGTGAGTGCTGTTTGTTTGGCAAACAACGAAGAGTCTCGTTTAATTTCTCTACGAAGAGAAGATCAGAGTTGTTGAGTCTGGTACACTCTGATGTATGCGGTCTCATAGGGGTGCAAAGCTTTTGCACACGTATCCAAGGAGCTGAGACAAAAGCTTAATATCAAGTCAACTCCATGTATCTTTGTCGGATATGGAGATGAAGAATTCGGGTACAAGTTATGGGATCCAAAGACAATGAGAATTATCAGAAGTAGGGACGTTGTGTTCCATGAAAACCAGCACATAGGAACTGAAGCTTCCTCAGCATTAGGAGAGCTTGGTTCCTATATTATAGATTCTGCCACAATTTGCCACAGATAATGAGGATATGCAGGATCGAGATCCAGAAGCAGAAGAAGAAGCTCAGGGTGTCGAGTAGGGGGAGCAAGAACCCTCTCCACCAGAAGCTGGTGTACCAGTATAAGGGTTAGATGGTGAGGAACCTCTTTTGGTTGATGAAGCTCAACCAAGAAGATCGGCAAGAGGCCGCTTATTGATTCCGTCGAGGAGATATCTGGAATCAGACTATATTCTGCTTACTGATGAGGGGGAGCCAGAGAGCTTCCAAGAAGTTCAAACTCATGCTAATAGAAGCCTATCGGAGCAGACCATGCAAAAAGAGATTAGTTCTTTACAGAAGAATTAGACTTATGAGTTGGTGAAACTTCCTAAAGAAAAGAAAGCCCTGAAGAACAAATGAGTGTTCAAGCTAAAAAAATATGGCCAAGAAAAGCTGATGAAGCACAATGCCAGATTAGTTGTCAAAGGATTCCAGTAGAAGAAGGGAATCGACTTTGACAAGATATTTTCACCAATGGTGAAGATGATGTAAATTTGAGTCATACTCGGATTGGTAGCCGGCTTGGATTTGGAACTCAAACAGATGGATGTGAAGACATCATTTCTCCATGGAGATCTAGATGAGGAAATCTATATGGAGCAGCTAAAAGGTTATGAAGCTTCAGGGAAATATCACTTAGTCTACAAGCTGAAGAAGTGTCTCTACGGCCTCAAGCAAACACTAAGACAATGATACAAGAAGTTTGACTCATTCATGGTGAGTCATGGTTACAAGAGACTTGTTGCAGATCAGTGTGTCTATGCTCGAAGGTTCCAGGATGACAAGTTTGTCATACTCATTCTTTATGTTGATGATATGTTAATCAGTGGTGAGGATAGGTCCATGATTAACAAACTAAAGAAGGAACTATCCAAGTCCTTTGACATGAATGACTTAGGCCCAGCACAGCAAATTTTGGGCATGCAGATTGTTCGTGATAGGAAAGCCAAAAAGATGTGACTATCACAACAAAAATATGTTGAATGGGTAATTAGACGTTTCAACATGGGAGATGATAAGCCAGTCAATACTCCACTTGCTAACCACTTCAAGTTGAGTAAGAGCTCGAGTCCTTCTTCAAAGAAAGATATTGAAGAAATGGAATCAGTTCCCTACTCTTCAGTAGTAGGTAGCCTGATGTATGCAATGGTTTGTATCCGACCAGATATTGCTCATGCTGTAGGCATGGTGAGCAGATTCCTTTCAAATCCAGGAAATGATCATTGGGAAGCAGTCAAGTGGATTCTCAGACTGCTTCCCAGGTACCTAAAAGGTACGTCGAAGATGTGCTTGTGTTTTGGAGGAGTTAAACCAGTTCTGGAAGGCTATATAGATTCAGATATGGCAGGAGATCTGGATGGTAGAAAATCTACTTTGGGATTTCTCTTCACCTTTGCAGGAGGAGTTGTCTCTTGGCAGTCCAAATTGCAGAAGTATATTGCTTTATCTACTACAGATGTAGAGTACATTGCCGCAGCGAAAGCTGTGAAAGAGTTGTTATGGATGAAGCGTTTTCTCCAAGAATTGGAGGTTAGTCAAGAAGACTACAAGGTACATTGTGACAATTAAAGTGCTCTAGACTTGAGCTAAAATTCAATGTACCATTCTCGCACCAAGCACATTAATATCCGCTATCATTGGAAGTGAGAATCCAGCGGACATGCTGACGAAGGTGGTTACAAGTGACAAGCTTGAGCTATGCAGAGACATAGCTGGGATGGACAACATCTAGGTACATGGGCATGGAGGGGGAGAATTGATGGGTCCCATGCCCACTTGCCCACTAGTTTGAAGCAGCACATGGGCTGCTGCCCACTTGCCCAAAAGGGCTGCTACCTACTGAAGTTAGGCTGCAAATTGTGAGTGTTCACACAGGCAGTGAGCATGTGTGATTCACCTATAAATAGAGGACTCCAACGAGAGCCTCATGAGGACTCCAATGAGAGCCTCAGATGTACATCAATTGAGTATCAATGAAGAGAAAGAAAATAGAGAGAGTTAGGAGAACTCTGAGAGAAAAATAAGAGAGTTGAGTTGAGTGGAGTGTGATCCTCCCCATCTGTAATATTTTTCTATGTTCCACTATTATTAGTGAAGTCCGTTGTGCTTGTTTTTCCCAACAATATCGATATTGAGAGGGGAGGCTTTTTTTTTTTTTGTTGAATGCCAATTAACCCCTTTTTTTCCATAAAGCTCTTAGATGGAATTTCAAACAATATAGGCAGATAGCCATGTCCTCAAGTCTTTAAAATCCCATTACAGAAGAAGAGAGATCCACGAGATCTCCATCAGGTCAACGTTCTTACGTTGAACTTGTTTCGACGGTTCCACAACCTCTACCTGAAATGTTTGTGCCCCATCGTGGGCCAAAGTACGTGGACGGGGAAATTTGTTTTCAGTTTACTAAGGAGGAAATTGCGCGATCTACCGAACCTTTTCATTATTCCATTGTTCTGAAGTTCCTAAGGGAGAGGCCCTCGTTGGATGCAATTCGGTCGTTTATTCATCTCCGTTGGGGATTATCATGCATGCCGGTGGTTTCAACTATGAAAAGACCAAGAAACGCTTTCATCCGAATGTCAAATGAACAGGATTTCTTGAAAGCTCTCTCTCGTGAAACTTGTGAGGTCAATGGGGTTCACTATCGGGCTTTTCATTGGAAACCAGATTTCAATGAAGATGAAGAACCATCTCTGGTTCCAGTCTGGATAGTGCTACCAGGTCTTCCACCAAATTTTTATCATGAATCTTTTCTAAAGATTTTTACTGCTCCGATTGGCCGGTACATTGGAAGAGATAACCCAACAAAATGTGCTACTCGCATGGATGGGGCACGTTTATGCTTGGAGATGGATGCAGCAAAAGAACCGATTTCTTTTTTCTGGATCGGGATGCCAGGGTCGGGATGAAAACAGGAAGTGATTTATGAGACTTTCCCATCATTCTGTTCAAGATGTAAGGTACAAGGGAACAACGTACATATGTGTAGATTGAAGGCTCGGATAGATGGAGAAAATGTTTGGGTACATAAAAATACAAAGGACATAGAAGCTGCGAAAACAGATCAACAAGCTGTTCCAAACGATGATATAGATAAAGGCAAGGGATTGATGATGATGGGATCAGGAATGAAACAAGGAAATACGAGTGAAAATATGGCTACGCAAATAGAGAAGCCTCTGGATCAATTCTTAATGCAATAGGAAGATGGTACAAAGGAGGGATAGTTTCAAGCAACACCGGAGAGAAACAGAATTGATGTTCGGTCGAGTGAAGAAAATATTTTATCAGAAAAGGAGTATCATGTAGAGGAAATAGAAGAAGATGAAATAGAGGGAACTGGAATAAATGGTACTGTAAGTCTGGAAGTTAAGGGGATGCCGGAGGCGAAGGTTGATGAGAACGTTAATAGGGGCGACTATGATTCTGAAACGGAGAGGGATTTGAACGTTGAAAATGTAGCAGACCAGAGAGATTATGACTCGGAACTGGAGACTATACCTGATGAGAATGCTGAGAAGAACACTTATATGGAGGACTCTGTTTCTGAACCGGATATGGAATTAAATGTTGAAAATTTTTTAAAGCATAGAGATTATGCCACGAAAAATGAGGGAGCTGATAAAAAGAAAAAAAGAGCTCGGAAAACATTTGAAAAGGTTTGTAGTTCGAACCGGGTGATAGCCCGGCCAAATAAATTTTCCCTATGTTTGGTTTGATTTTATCATGGAATATTAGAGGTCTTGGCACCTGTAGAGGTAGATTAAAAAAATTGGTTACGAAATTAAAATCGAAAATTGTTGTTTTAATGGAACCTTTTGCCTCGTCTGATAAGGTGCAAGATGTATTAAACTTATTACACATGGATAAGTTTATTACTAATGAAGGGGAGGCTGGTAAAATTTGGGTGATTTGGCAGAATGATATTTCACTTCAGCTGGTTTTGTGTAAAGAACAATTTATTTTAACTCGTGTTGGAGATGGAGTTACAAATGTACTTTGCTGCTTTGTATATGCCAAATCTAATATGGTGGAAAGGAGAGATTTATGGGAGTCTCTAAATGGTTAGGTTTTAGGAAATGAACCCTGTATTATTGCAGGTGATTTCAATATTATAAGGGATGATTCGGAACGTCGGGGCGGCAAAACTCGTCCGAGAATGGCAATGGAGGATTTTAATTCTTGGATTGATAATTGTGGATTAATGGAAATGAAGTCTTTGGGAAGAAGGTTCTCTTGGCGTAACGGGCAGAGAGGTCTATCAAGAAGTTGGGCTAAAATGGATAGATGTTTATTGAATGCTAGTTGCTTGACAAGATTTCCTAATGTGAGTAACTGATATTTACCGAGATCAACCTCAGATCATTCGCCAATGTTCATGGAATTTCAATCAGTCCCTTTCTCATATGGACCTTTTCCTTTTCGGTTTCAACAAATGTGGACAAAACATCCAGAATTTCATGATTTTGTGGGGAAAATCTAGGAGGAGGAAGTGGGGGGAATGGATCTTTTGAAATTGGCTATCAAGCTAGAAAACTGCTATGTTTTTCTCTAAAAAAATTCCTATAGCTAGAAGAAGAAATCTCAAAAGATTGACGGGTTTTTCGGAAGGTAAATTCCCTTTTAAATATTTGGGAGTTCCTATTGTTTCCGGAAGATTGAAAATTGGGGATTTGGAGGAGTTGGCGAGTAAGGTTAAAAAAAAATAAGCGGATGAAAAATGAGACTGCTATCGGTGGGGGGAAGAGTGATTTTATTGAGACACGTCCTTGCTAGCATGGTGTTACATCTACTGGCAGTTTTGCAAGTTCCCAAACTGATTATCTCTTCTTTAAATCGGTTAATGAGCTCCTTTTTTTGGGGAGAAAGTGATGGAAGGGGAAAGAAAAAATGGGTTGCTTGGAGAAACATATGTTGGCCAATAGCAGAAGGAGGTTTGGGTATTAGATCTTTGGATGAGATGCAAAAAGCTTTCCATTTAAAATTTGCCTGGAAACTGATGCATGAAAACTCTCTTTGGGCAAACTTCTTTCGTACGAAATATGTTGGGAATATGATTTATGGCTCTGTTAGAAAGGTTGGTGGGGACTGAAAATGCGGAGAGGGCACTAAATGTCCTTGCTAATTGTAAAGAGGGAGAGGATATGCTAATTTGGACTAAAACTGAAAGTGGTGATTTTACCACCAAATCAGCCTGAGAATGTGTTCGAGTAAGAGGTCAGATTTTTGAGGGGCACAAATGGATTTGGAATAATATGCTCCCTTAAAATTTTCTGTTCTAATGTGGAAGGCATGGCATGGTGCTTTAGCAGTGGATGATAGAATTAGGCGGATTGGAATTCCTTTGGTCTCAAAATGTAACTACTGTAGTCAAGGAAAACATGAAGATCTAAATCACGTTTTATTTGAGGGAGAGGTTGCAGCCGAGGTTTGGAAAAAATATGGAGCTACTCTTGGTCTGCCGATTGGAAGAACATGGCATGAAACTTGTCTTAGTTGGTTTTGGAGAGCTTCAAATGTCTCTCAAATAGGTGTCATATTGGGTTTACTCCCTACTATTATTTCGTGGAGGTTATGGGCTAGAAGATGTTCTACCCGTATGGAAGGTAAGGCTGAATCAGCCCAGGTGGTGTGGCAATCTATCAAACAATGAATAGGCGTGATCTGTCAAGGTTTTTCCAAGCCAAAGAAGCTTACTCAAACCGACTCTTACATTCTTAATAGTCTAAATATATCTCAAATTTTAATCCAACAACAACCAATAAAACTTATATCATGGACTAAGCCCTCACAGGGACGTGTGAAACTGAATACGGATGGAAGTAGTCTAGGGAGTCCAGGAGCTTCGGGGGTTGGAGGAGTTATTCAGGACATGCATGGAGCTTTGTTGTTGGCGTTATCAATGAATCTCGGTTATGGAAATAGTACTTATGCGGAATTACGAGCGCTAGTGGAGGGAGTTAAAAATTGTAAAAGGCTGAATCTAGTAGCAATAGATATTGAAACAAACTCAAGGGTGATACTGTCATGGTTGCAGAATAATAGATGTGGTATCTGGTATTTGGAGGAATTTTGGGAGGAACTTCAAGATTTGCTTTCAACTATGGATCCAAAGTTTCTGCACATTCACAGGGAAGGAAATGTCGTTGCGGATTGGTTAGCTAGAAGGGGCGCAAGAGAAGGTGATGTGGAATGGAAAACCATGAGTGAGCTCCCTCCTCTGCTGCGGGGCTTGATTGGAATTGAAAAATGGGGTCTTCCAGCATTAAGGCGTAAGAGGTAGGGTGCAGGGTTTAATTGGTGCGGGACCGTGGGACTATGAGAAGAGTTTAGTAAGTTCACATTGGTGGAAAAGTTACGTGCAGCCAACGTAGTTTTTCGTAATTACAGGTTATGTCGCTTTGAACTGATCTGGTATGACAACTTATTTGTTTTGGTGTTGTTTTGGTGTTTCTCTTTTATAGGTCTGTCTAGGTTATCTGGTTTTATTCTTATAGGTTTATTTAGATGATCCCTTATAGGCTTGGTTAGTAGTTGTGTTGGTTTGGTTTGTTTTGTTTTGGTTGGATACAAGGGATGGTGTTAGTGCTTTATTTGTAAATCTCCAGTGTCGGTTTTGTTACCACGGTATTCCTCCGCTATAAGTGAGGACTATTAATAAAATTGGGACAGGGTTACTATTAGACATGTGGCTTCTGGCTCTTCTATATAAATATATATATATATATATATATGTATATATAAATATAACACTTTAACAAGAAAACCAAAAATATTATATACACGAATAAGATAGATCACTAGTACCCAGTATTGTGTTAAGGCGTGGTGAATTATAGATTTAATTGTTCGTGCTTGTATTTAATTTGCACATTTAATTTATTAGTCAAGTAAAAAAGGTTAGTGGGTGGGCGTTACGTTAGCTATCTAGAGTACTGAGATCTTCGAGCATTTGACACTATTCAAGTTTTATGAATAAATCATATTTTCAGAAGAGTTTTCTATCTGTGTTGCATTTTCTATCGAGTAAGGTCATATTTAAACAACTTTATAAAATCAAATTAAAAACAAAATTAAAAAATAGAAAACTTTAATAATTTTCTGCACATTGCGCGACTGTGCTGCTAGTTTTTCTTTTTTCTTGTTCATACATCAGTTAGTTTGTGTTCGTCCGACATGACTTCTTGGTATGCACTTCTTCAACATCATCAAGAAATGGCAGATGGTGTTCTCTTCAACATTGCTGAAGGAACGAACCATTGGCAAATTTAGCTTCCTGGCTAAAGAGATCAAACTATTCTGGGGTGTCAAAGATATATATTGGGCTTGACAAGCTTTGGAAAACCGTTATGATAATCAAAGCTGCGCAAAATTATGGGGATCAGAGAGAAGTTAGATGCCATTGCAAATGAGAGGAAACTCCAATTGGAGGAACATGTACCATGTAGAGATAGGAGTCAGAGTAGGAAGAGAGATGATTCTCCTTTTTTTGTACCTTGAGGCAGAAGTTATTACTAAAGAGGATGACAAGAAGAAGATCGATCATAGATAGACTTCTTTCTGATTCCATAACTAAAGAGTGTTGGAAATATTTTTAAAATAATTAATTATATATTACATCTATTAATAATATTTTTGGGTTGATTTTGGGACTTTTGAATTATTTTGAAAAGAGAGAAGATATGGAAAGTTATAAGGTATTTTTGTTGATTTATGAAGAGGCTGCATGCGGCTTAGGCGCTCATGCACTACAACGCTTGGGGCTCAAGGGGCATGCTGCATGAAGCACTGCAACACATGGGCAAGCGGTGCGCGCACGAGGCTCTAGTAGGCGCTGCTTGCAATGCTTGGAAAAATGGGAAAACAAAATTACCAAACCGCGCACCTCATGACTCGAACGGGTGCATACCAATTGAAGGGGAAGCAAGCAACGTTGGACCAAGTCCAACTCATATAGCAATAGACACAATATATATAACTATTGCGAACAGTTTTTTGGAAAGTAATAACTTTCCGTTTGCAACTTTTGGCCATCTATAAATAGACTCATTGGCCTGCCATTTGAGTATCCCAGAATTCAATTTCGAATTCTCTCTCTCTCTCTCCCAAGTTTTTCACTTATTCAAAACTTGTTAAAATATGTTTGTTCTCTAGATAACAAATTTCTAATTTCTTGGTTGAATAGCAAAATTTAAGAGTATTCGAGATCTAATTTTGTGTGTGCATAATGCAGTTTGACAAACAAACTTGTTCTAGGCTTCATTGTATGTTGGAGGAAAATTCGCTTGTAATCCGTGTGTATACCGTTATTGGTAGGGGCAAATATTGTCTTAAGGAAAGCAACATAGTAATGTGCCTTGAAGCAAACTTTTCTTTCACTATTTTTTATTTTGCAACCCCTTTGCACCAACAAAGAGAATGCCGAAATATTTCCGATTACTGGCATCGGAGGATTAGGAAAGACCACACTTCCTCAAGTTCATATTCAATGGCTAGAAGATCCAAAAATATTTTCAGATAAAAATTTGGGTTTTGTGTATCTGATAGATAATTACTTTGATGTTCAAAAAGTTAGAGAATCTGTAACAAGCCAGAAACAAAAGATTGCTGCAATATTGGGGAGGCATTGGCCCATCGGTAAGAAAACGAAGGAAACAAGTACTTCCTAGATTTTATTTGACAAACTTGGGAACAGTTCTAGTTTCAATCTATCAAGTTTTTTTTTTTTTTCTTTTAACAAAATGTCAAAATTATTTTTTAATTTTTTTTATTCTTTTACCAATTTATTATTTTAATTTATTTACCCATCTTCAATATCAAGAGATCACTAATTGCCAAAATATGGATTTCTTTTTTCAAAGTTGTTCAATTATTTCCCACTACTTTGTTTAAATGGGAAACTCTAATTGTGTGCACAAAACTAAATAGAACATAAGGCCATTTTCGTAGGCTACACTCAAGTTCTTAGCATTCAACTTCTATGCAAAATCCACAATTGTTTCAGAAGAGGAAGTCAAGATAGATGAAATGTTAAGAGGATTTGGAGCCCCTAGGCAAGCATGTTGATTGGCTGATATAGAAAAGAGTTCTTTATAGAAGGTGAAGAGAGTTCTTTATAGGAGGTTGGAAGTGGATTTTGTGTTCAGTTATTTACTACTTTGATTATTTTGGTTGTAGTGTGTGCTTGCATTATTATTTTTATTTAGGTATTGTTTCCGCATAATTCCGATATTATCACCTACCATGTTATTTTTTAGATGCAATGTAGTTTTCTCATATTGATTCAAAGGAATAATGTTTTCTAATGACAGTAAGGGCTAGTTTGGGTAGTACTATTCATTATTTTATAATTACCACTACTATTTAATATTTTATTATTATTTTTTTATTACTATTCACAGAATATCTGATATCACCTCACTATCCAAACGCAACTTAAAAGAGGCCTCGTAATCAAGAGGATAGACAATTACAAATTTTGAATTGGTAGGCCGACATATATTTCTATTATTATAAAATTCAGAAATGAAGTAGTTACTAGTGTGATTATGATTATTCTCTTATATATATAGTGATAAATCTTGTATTTGTGTTCCTTAAAAAATGGTAACATATTCGGCTCAAGAAGAACGAAACATGCAATAAAGTGAGCTTAAATTACTTAATGATATACCAATGGCTATTTATTCATGATTGTGCATGTGAATTAGTTTGAATATTGAGGTTCATGAATGACAAGCAACGTAGGTGAAATACAAATTAGGAGGGATTTGGGAAGAGGAAACACATCAAAACTATGTCTATTATATTTTCATATATATTATAACAGGACAGAACTTTTCATTTGAGTTCAAATTTAATCAAACCAGCTTAATTATAAGAAAACTTAAAAAAACAATTTTACCCTTTAATTGGGTGCAAAAGTGAGAGAAATATCAATTGAATATATAATACAAGATTGCTAGCCACGTCCACGAGCATGCAAGCTGGTTGAAAGAAGATGGGATGCAGGATGTAGCAGCGCTGCTGGTTCTTAAACATTACTACCACACGTGTCTGACTTTGGAAATCATGTTGTTTCTCACATTAATCATCTGATCCCCAATTAAGAGCCACGGCCTCCACCAAATTTCTCATTGCTATAGTTGGCATAATTGTTTTATGCAATTATTTTCAATTTCTATAGGTTAAAGAATAAAGCATATATAAGCAATCCAGGAAAATCATGAAGGCATTCATGATTTTTCTATAGTTGGCATTGATGCAGGCAGAGGACATGTGATGAGCAGATTAATTAGGGGAGAGAGAGAGAGAGAGAGGCTTACATCAAGAAGTTCCAATAGGCAGAGTACTTGCTTCATGCAGTTGAATGGAGAAGCTCCCATTTTTGGTGCAGCCTGTGGTGATGAATGACATTTAAGTATTTTGTTGGGATTGATGCAGAGGACATGTGAATAGTGTAATCAGGAGAGAGGGGCCTGTGTTTTGTTGGCATTGATGCAGAGACATGTGAGCAGAGTAAGGAAAGAGGGTTCCAAGCTGTGGAGTATAAACAACAAACTGTTCAATAAAAACTTATAATAATTAACACCGACGAAATATCTCTGACGAATTAATACTTAATGAGACATAAATTTATAAACTTAAGCAATTTTGGGGAGTTAGTGAGATACTTGAGGAAAAAACAATACTCAATTACAAGTTTGGATCGAAAACGATGTCGTTTAATGCTTTTTATACCTATCTCATGCAACCACAAAATACCCAACATCTTGGCCTGTTTTGTGTGAAGTAAAAAGCATAAATCATGTGACATTTGCAGGTTTTTCAAAACTGGCTCAACTAATTTTGGACTATTTTTATATCGAAAAATAACCAATAATTCTTCAAATAATGTGATCAAATCCCATCTCATCCTAACTCATCTGATCTCATCTAATTATTACAACTTCCAAACTTCCATACAAAATACGATAAATAATTCAATTTTTTCAAATTCTAAAACAAAAATAATATTCTAACAATACTTTATTCAACTTTCAAATTTTATCTCATCTCAACTCAGCAGTCGAACACAAGTGAACTTTTTGTTTTGTATTTCTCCAATTGAAATAAACTTTTCCAAGCAGGTTTTGGCTCATGTGTGATTTTGTACGCTTCACAAATATTTGGTGTCAATGTACGTAACTGCTGGCCAAGCTAACATGTATCATGTATGTATGGCATGAAAAATGCAAGAAGTTTAGGGATGGAAAAGAGCCGAGGAATTCAAGAATCGTGGCAATTGGAAAGGAGATTCTAGAAAAGTGTGTACGTGTCCTGCTTGCCATAACAACAATTGGAAGGACGTTGCTGTGCTTGGAAAATTCAGAAACAAAGTGGTTGTCTTTCAAGAACAATAAACTCTCAAAAATAAAAGAAAAAGACATCGTACCACCTCTTAAGCTGAGTTATGATCAACTTCCATCACATTTGAAACAATGCTTTGCTTAGTAAGTTATCAGACCAAGATGTAGGTAATGAGTATTTCTTGGATTTATATTGGAGATCATTCTTTCAAGAAGCTAAAACGGATGGTTTGGGCAGGGCAACATAATTTACTTTAAAATGCATGACCTCATGCATGAACTTGCGGTATCAGGGACAAGATCATTGATCATCAGATTCACTACAGTAGATTATCAGATTCACTATAGAGATTTTAGTTTGTACATGAAGGATATACTTTTCTTACTACTTTTTAAAGCTTGGTTTTGGGGTTTTTATACCCCCAAGCTTTCTTTTTTAAACACAATTTTCCTCTGTCACAAGTGAGGATCATTAATAAAATTGGAAGTACCATCCCTCTTCTAAAAATGATGTGTTATACAAACTTGTGTGTCTGTGTAAGCTAAAATTAATGTGTCAGCATTTTTTTTTTTTAACAAACTTGGGAACAATTAGTTTCTATCTATCAAATATTTTTATTTTGACAAAATATTACCACCTCAACATTATTCTTTAAGTTCTTTTTTTTTTTTAAAAAAAATTCTTTTACCATTTAAATTTTTTAAAATTTATTTAGTACCCCTCTTCAATGCCATTCTTTTTCTTTTCTTTTTTTTTTTAAAAAAAAAAAACAGTGGGAGGACCTCCGTGATTTATTGCAAATGACCCCCTTCATGGTAGGGGAAAACCATTACAAAGTTCCTATTACACCCAGCAAAGCCAGTACCGAAAGCAGAAACACCAGACAAAAACAATACCGAAAACCAACAAACACCAATAGAAAAAAAACAACAGTAAAACCATGGCTATACCATCCGAATAGTGGGACACCCATTTTTTTCCAGACGCATGATGCCTTTGAGGAGAGAAGGCAACTCCCAATTGGACCCCCACAACCTGCTAGTACCTTCTGCCCCCAACCTTGCCAGATAGTCCGCAGCTTTATTCCCTTCCCGGAAAATATGAGAGAAATGAACGTTAAGGCCTTGTGAAATCACCATTACCTCTTCCCAAAAATCCTCAAGGTACCAGTTTGCACATATTTTTTTTCTTAGCAATTGCACTACCAACAAAGAGTCTAACTCAACATCTATATCAATCATGCCCATCTCATTAACCAACCGAAGTCCATGCAGTAGACTCATTTGCTTATTTAATGTCAAAATCTTTCAATATACTCCATTTTCAATTATCTATAAAATAATATATAAATTCAAAAATTGCATTCATTATCCACCAATATTTCCAAAACATGCTATAGTCGGATCAAGCTACCTGAAGCCTTGTGCTACAGAGCACTGGATACTTTTTGATGCTCTGATTTTTCCATCACATTTGGGTTAAATTTATAACCTCTCCTTATTCAAGGAATTTTCTGGCTTGTGGTACAGAGCATGATAGTGATGTTGATGATGCAAGAATGGGGAACTTGGTCAACCAACCAGTGTGGTGCAATGAAGCAAATGAGCAATTTGGAAAGTGCTGCGGCTGGAATGGACTTTGCTCGCATGAAGTTCTTCGAGATGGGGAAACTGATTTTGATTCCAAGATGGTCAGAAAGGTAGTTTAAGGTAGTTTCTCAGTACTCCCATAGCTAATGAGTTCTTATTTTATTAGAGTTAATTTAGTTATTCATTTTCTCTCCCTTGTTCCATGGTCATATAGATGTAAAAATTATTTGATAGTAATCAACAATATTGCAACACAACTGACGCCTCCAATCACAGGATTGAACTAAAATATAATTATGTTATATTATAACAATTGCAGAAAGAAGCAGTAAACAGGTACACAACTATTCTCTATGTAAGAGGCTGTGGTTCTGCCACTAATTTAATGTGTCAAAGCAGTGGCAAGCAATTGCCACTGATCCATCTATTTGCTCGCAGGCTTTTGCCACTGGTGTATCTATTTGCTCACCTTTACACCTCTTTTCTCAACTCTGCTAGCACTCTTTGAGTGACTGTTACAATAGTTCATTGGTGTCTTCATAGAAGTGGGAATAGTGCTTGGCAGGGCCAGGTCTAAAGATCCCTTCCCTGTGAAGTTGAACCATGCCTATTGCTGCCTTATTTCTGCTTGGGGAAAAGTAAAGCCTCGACCCCACCCATTCGTATGATAACATATAAGTTTCATTATATACCTATTTTTTTATTAAGCAATTAGTAATCTATTGTCTAATCAAAGCATCATGAGGTGTGTTGGCTTCCAGCTTAATTGGCATAAATGAACATATTAATGAACAGAATTTTGGGGTTGTTCATCTTTTTTCTAATTGAAACCTCATTTTTCTTTCAGATCTCTTTGAGGTGGGAATCACACCCACAAACTGTGCTTATTTTGACGAAATCAAATTCAATTTCTGTCCAAGTTCTATGTGCAGAAATGGTCAGGTGTGAATACAAAACTATGATCTCATATATTTTTTTTTTCTAAGGGCTATTTTATGCAATTTCTTTATGCAATACTTTTTTAATAGGTAAATGTAGTAGTAGAGCAATCAGGTTTGAGCTTTGTAAAATGCCTGCATGCATTATACTTGTTTAGGACTGAGTTTATATTAAACCAGATACCCTTGAATTACTCGAGGTGCACTTCGGAAAACACCTTGCCGAGAACCTATTCACCTCTAGGATTAGTCGGGACTTTGTTCTCGATGCCATTAAAAAAGAAAAACACCAGATACACTCATCTCACAACAGCTACATGTTCTCTTTTGTAACTGCTAATGTATGCGTTCTGATCTTTAATCACTAAAATTGCAACTAAAAAGGTAATTTAATGAACTTCGAGGAGACTTGCTATACTATTCATGTATTAAGAAAAGAAAAAGAAGAGGAAAGAAGTGGGTGAGATTCTACGCATTACATAAGCTCTGAAAGGGACTGACTGAAAATTAGAGAGCGATGAGGACGTTGTCCCCCACTCTCTCTCTCTCTCCAGAAACTATTATTTAAAAACTCCATATATTCTTTGGCAGCAATCATCACTCAGTGATGTTGTAGAATTTTTCTAAGTGTGCTAAACGAGCTCTGACGTGATGAACATCAAGCACACACGCACTGAGTAAAACCTTTTCTCACAGCTCTTCTGATTATTGTCATGATTGTCACATCTGTTGATGGAGTACCCAACTTTAAGCGCAATACAATACACACGCACTAATTACTATACATACATAAATGCACCCACCCACATGTATTTATATCTGTGTAAGTTTATATGTTCTTATATATCTGTGAAAGTCTATGTTTAATATTCCTTTTGGTATGTGCATTTACTTTTAACTGTATTGAATGAATTAGAACGTGTTATAGAATTAAAATATTAATTTAGGGCATTTACTTTTGGTATGTCAATTCACAGCATAGATTAGCGATAGCCCTATACTCTGCCTCTAAGGATAATCTGGAAACAACATGTTGTTTCTTGGACTTCCAAGAAACTAGTGATTCACCAATTAACACACAATACCCTGTCACAGACCTCCTGCTATCAGGACAAGTTTCCCAGTCTGAATCATTGTACCCATGTAGCAGCTTTGAATTTCTTGGATAAAATAACCCTTGGCCTGGGGCCCTTTTGATGTATCTTAGGATCTTGTGTGTTGTTTGTGGATGTGGGACCCAAGGGCTATCCATGAATTGACTTAATACCTGGACTGCATATGAAATATCAGGCCTAGTTGTTGTCAAGTATAGCAATCGACCAATTAGCCTTTTGTAAATTGTTGGTTTTGGGAGCAGCCCTCCTTCCTCCTTGCTCAACTTCATGTTTTGATCCATAGGGATTTTAGAAGGTGCAGACCCAATGGTGCATGAGTCACTTAGAATGTCCAAAGCATACTTCCTCTAGCATATATGAATCCCATCTTCAGACCTGGCCGCCTCAATTCCAAGGAAAAACTTCAGCTTGCCTAAGTCTTTGATTCTGAATTTTTCATGAAGGATGGTTTTGAGATAGTTAATGCTTCCAATGCAATCACCAGCCACTATAATATCATCCACATATACCAAAATGGCTGTGAATGAACTTTTAGTGCTCTTGGTAAACAAGCTGTAATCAGCTTTAGACTGTGTGAATCATTGTTCAACAATAAAATTGGAAAGCTTAGAGTACCATTGTCGTGATGCTTGTTTCAATCCATATAAACTGTAATTTGCAAACTTTCTTGCTGTCATCATTGGAATAACCCGGAGGAACTTCCATATACACCTCCTCATCTAACTCAACATGCAAAAATGCATTGTTTACATCAAATTCAAAAAGGCCCCATCCCCTTATTGCTGCTACAGCCAAGAGGGTTCTGACAGTGACAAGTTTAGCCATAGGCGAGAAGGTCTCATGGTAGTCTAGTCCTGCTTGTTGGGTGTATCCCTTTGCTACTAGTCTTGCTTTAAGCCTCTCTACAGTCCCATCAGCTTTAAACTTAACCTTATAAACCCATTTGCACCCAATTGCTTCCTTATCCGGTGGTAAATCAACTAAGGCCCAAGTGTTATTATTTTTAATGTTGGTTCTCCTGTTCTCTTAACTGCTCAGCTTCATGCTAATGTCAATCAAAGTGTCATCCTCCCATCTGTTGGAACCAAACAAGATGTTGCACAAGGTCAGCCATATGATGGTAGCCATCGGATGTGGCTTTGGTTTTATATCTCTGGAAGATAAAAAGGCAGTGGGTGTAGAGGAAGCGGAGGAGGAGGCATTTGTTATTGTTTGTTGCACTGCCTTCCACCTGGCATCCCTTAGGAATAACTCTTTTTCAAGATGTGGAAACATTGGTAATGAAGTCAACATAGGGCATTCCCATATTGTTAATTTTGAAAGAAGACGGAATTGTCTAAAACTGACCCTCCAAAACGTTTGATGGTAGCCATCAGATATGGCTTTGGTTTTATATCTCTGGAAGATGTAACTTATAAAAAAAAAAAAAAAAATCTCTGGAAGATGTAGGCTGGTAGTGATTAATATGTATTCTGTTGGTGCAGGTCACAGTGACAATTCTGCTACAGCTGTTGAGCATCTGCTTTTGCAGGAAGCGAATCCTGCTTGTATTCACAATAATCACAGTGCCAACAGCAAGGAGGACATCTCCCATGCTGAAGAGTTTGATCTCCAGAAAAGGTATGGAGCTTGATAATCATAGAAAAATAAGGCCAACCATGATAGCAAGCATCACTCTCTACTTTATTTGAGTTGCATGCTCTGCCCTCACTCCTCTGTGTTCGTGTGTCTATCTGTAATTTATAATTCTTCTCAATTGCTGATTATGTTCTCTTGCTCATTTCCCCTCTATGATGACCATGAGGGCAGTGTAGAGCAGGTACTTCCCGATAGCCTTTTGCCTTCTCCTACCAAATCAGTAGGGGATAATCTCTGTGTTATTTCTGCTGCTGTGTTGGAGGTTAATGAGAGCTCCGCATTCTCCACTACTCAGTATTCTTCTGGAAAAGATTTATCACTCACCAATTCAACTAATGACAAAGCTTCCAAATAATATCTAAATGCCAACGTGCATCCCTCAAGAATATTAGGAAAGGAAACATAGGGGAAGGATATTGTATGGAAACTATAGCATGTAAGCCCTCTTTTATACTATTTCATACATGTTGCAGTAGAAGGCGACTTGGCCTTAAACCACTCTTATTTATAATAGTGGTTTCAAGAGACTTTTACCACACTCCATGGTCTCCCTTTCAATTGAAACTAATACTATACTTGGCCTGTTTATTAGGATAGAATAGACCAAAATGTTTCCCAATTTCCTCTTCCTTCAGGTTCTCATCAAACAAGCCAAACAAATAAGTTTCTATGGCCTTTCCGGGCCTTTTCGGAGTCCCTCCTTTCACATGATAAACCAAATTCCTATAATAAGTGCCTGCATTCTTGATAGTTTCCACAGCACCTCCAACAGATGGCCAGCCACTCTCTGACACCACAATATCCAAACTTCTTCCATTTGTTTTCTCAATAGCAGAATACAAAGCATCCATCAAGGCATCAAAGAGATTTCGGTACTCTAGTTTGCAATTTTGTACAACAACATCCGTTGCAGCAAATAAGGCATAGGGGACTGGTTGGTTGTTGTATTTTACTCTGAAATAAGGGTAGATGTTAGCAAGAAGTGGCGCTCCAGTGCTAACCAGGAAACTAATGATTGGCTCCATGAATGGCCCTGCATTGGCACTGAAAGTAGCTGCCGATGGAGGATCAAAAACACCGAACAAGTTTGTGTCCACCGCGGTTCAGATCTTGATCTGGTTTTGTAGACCAGCATCTGCAATTGCTTTGTAAACATTTTGCATTGCTGGAAGAACAAACCTTGCTGCTGCACCGATTGGATTCACTTCATTTCCAACGGCAATATACTTGAACTTGACATTGGAAGAATAGTCTTTAATGTTTCTCTGGACCCAATCAGTTGCAGCTGAAGGGTCGGCAAGGTCTTTAAGGCTGTCATTAGAGACGCCAACAATGAGTTCTATGTTGGAATCTCTAAGGGGTTCGAGAATTTCTGGATATGGAGAGTAAATGCGCATCTTGCCAATGCTTTGTGTTTTGCAAAGACGCTTCCGACCCAGGTGGTAAGTTGTGTGCATTGCCACTTCCTCCATAGCACACACCTATGGATTGTTGTGCTTGGAAAATTCTGAAATAGAGTGGTTGTCTTTCAAGAACAATAAAATCTCAAAAATAAAACAAATGATCTACTTCCCTCACATTTGAAGCAATGTTTTGCTTATTGTAATTAAATAGATACACAAACCCACATTTTTAACTGAAAATATGTTTGGATCGTCTGGTCACTGAAAATGAATTGAACTAGTGTGGTATATAATCAGAAGGATTCCTACATTCTCTTTAACATTGGAATCAGAAAGAAGTATATCTATGATCTTCTTCTTGTCATTCTTTCTACCAATAACTTCTGCCTCAGGTACAAAAGAATGATCAGTATCATCCCAAGTTCAGCAAAAATCAAATTACCATCACTTTCCATGGTAAGAAATATGCAGGCCCTGTTCAAATTGTTGTCGTGAAATTAGACAGCCTCAACATTGCGGCCTCCTATATTTCTTCCCTTTGCTCTTCTTCCTCCTCCTTACTATTCTCCTGGATGTGAAGAATCATGCATATGGTGATATTTCTTATTTGAATAGGGAAGAAAAAAGCAATAAAGAAAGCGAGGTAATCATAACTAACTTATTTACTTGTAGAAGATGCAGTGCATTAGATTTTTTTTACAAACTCTCAATCCCTCTCCCCTGTTTCTTCTTTACTCAAAGACCTTTCTGCAAATAGAATTTTATAAGTTGAAGGTGAAGAAGGTGGATACGGCAATAAAGATAAAATTGGTGGAAAAATACCTAAATCAGTCGTATTGCAGTTGAGGATCAAAGTACTCCAGCTTTGGGATGTGAGCAATCTTGGGCCAATCCTCACCTCCGTCTTGTTTGCATCTTTGTAATAAGATGGGGCAATCATGAATTGTCAACACTTTCAAAGAGGTTAGCCTACTCATTGCTTCAGGCAGTGATGTTAAACCAGAGCATCTAGAAATCGTGAACTGCTCAAGTGATGCCCAATTGCATATCCACTCTGGTATAGTCATCAAGCTTGAACAATCTGAGATTCGGAGCTCTTGTAGAGTGGTAACATGTTGAAGCCCCAACGGGAGAGACACCAATTTCGGAATACCCTCAAATTTCAAAGAGATGAGGCTTTTAAGCCCTTTCCATTGCATACCGTGCTCATCGTTGCCTAGATCAAGCATGGGACAATCCATAAGCTCCAGCTCTGTAAGTGCAGTGAGATATTGTACACCTTGGGAGAGAGACTTTAATTTAGGGCAATTAATTATCTTCAAATGCTGGAGAGATATGAGGTTTTGCAACCCATCCTCTGGAAGTGTTTCTAGATCCTCAATTTCATCTAACCGTATTTGCTTCAATTTGGAGAGAGGAGGAGATGAAAAGGCAATGGGTGTAGAGGAAGCGGAGGAGGAGGCATTCGTACTTATTGTTTGTTGCACTGCCTTCCACCTGGCATTCTCTAGATATAAATATCCTTTCAGATGTGGAAACATTGGCAATGAAGTCAACATAGGGCAATCACGAATGACTAAATTTGAAAGACGAGGGAATAGTAAAGCATTTCTCCTCGTCATTGATGAAGGAGTTTCAAAGGAATTTTGATGATCAGTAGTAGTATTGACATCCACATTATAAGAATCACTCCTCCTCCACCAACCCTTCAGATTAGGACAGTCACTGAGTTCAATACTCTCAAGAGATGGAAAGAATTCTGATGAAGAAAAAGAAGATAAAGATAACTCATTGTTGTCACTACAATCTGATACGTACTCTATTTCTTCAAGGTACTCCAGAGAAATACTCTTAAGAAAGGGTAGTCCACTCAATGGTGGCAAATATTTCAATTTCCTACAAAACCATATTCTCAAATCAACAAGATTTGTGAGTGACAAAAGCCACATCGGAACCCTCACACCCCCATAATTAGTTATGTACAGCTGTTTAAGATTTGGGTGAGGTTCAAAGCCTTCCAATGCCATTTCATCACCTGCATTAATAACATTTTCTCTCCTCCATTTTAAAGTCAAAACCTGAAGATGTTCTTTCTCCTTTAGATTTGCAGCCTTATAGTCTAATGCCACGTCTTCCTCCCGACTTCTCAAACCCGAAATCTCTAATTCTCCTCTTAAGCTATTTAGTCTATTTAGCTCGCTTAACTGGCCACTATCATTTGGAGTCGAATCAGAGTGGACAACAAACTTAGATAATGTCTGGAGATTTTTCAATTCCCCCAATCCACGTGGCATACAAGTCAAATTCGAACATCCATCATTGTAAAGATGCCTGAGGTTGACTAATTTCGTAATTCCTCTCGGCAATTCTTTAAGATTACGGCAATAAGAGAGTCTTAGTGTATGCAAATTTTGCAACCTATATATGGAATCGGGCAGCTTCTCGATTTTATTATTCCAAGAAAGATCAAGATCTCTTAAATGCTTCAACTTACATATGGAACTCGGTACTACATCAAGTTGTCTTCCATGTAAATCCAGCACTCGCAAGAACTTCAAATTTGAAAAGATTGCTTCACATGAAGTGCTCGACTCTTGCAAATCCTTCCATTCACCAACCGAAAGAAGTGTTCGAATCCTACTGACTTTAGACGAGGAAGTTGGATTTACGAAGGAAATATCTATATTGTCGACGACTGCTACGTGCCGAGTTTTCTGATCAACAATGATTTTTTCCTTAGATTCTAATTTGGTGATCAATGATCCTGCCACTGACATTGCAAGATCATGCATGAGGTCATGCATTTTAATCGTAATCACATTCCCCACATAATCCATTCTAGCTTCTTGAAAGAACGATCTCCAAAGTAAATGCATGAAATACTTATCACCAACATCTTCAAGACATTCATTTTGATTGGATAGCTTGATAAACCCCTGTGCTATCCATAGATTTATCAATTTTGATTTTTCCATCACGTAATCCTTTGGAAATATACTACAATAAGCAAAACATTGTTTCAAATGTGATGGAAGTTGATCATAACTCAGCTTAAGAGTTGGTAAGATGTCATTTTCTTTTATTCCTGGCATTTTGTCTTTTCCGAAAGAAACCCACCCTGCTTCAGAATTTTCCGAGGACAGTAACCTTCCAATTGTTTTGATGACAAGAGGGACACCTGAACACTTTTCTACAATCTCCTTTCCAACTTCCACTTTTCTAGAATTCACTGGCTCTTGTCCGTTCTCAAATGCCACTTGCTTGAATAAACACCATGACTCCCGTTCGTCTAAACACTGTAAGGAATATTCTTCAATTGTTTGGGTAATTTGTGCAACTCTTTTACTTCGTGTAGTTATTAATATTCTACTGCCACTTGCACCAACCTCCAACAGTACTTTCAAATCATCCCATTTTTTAACATCCTCATTCCAAACATCATCCAACACGAGTAAGTATTTCTTTCCACCAATTTCTTTTCGAAGACCATGCACCAATGTATCCATTTCAACAGTAATGTCTGGTTTCTGTTTTATTGCCGATTCTAGGATTTTTTCAACAACTTTTCTAACATCAAAAGTATCAGAGACGCACACCCACATTTTTAGCTGAAAATGTTTATCTACTTTCAAATCATTAAATATGAATTGAGCTAGTGTGGTCTTTCCTAATCCTCCGATGCCAGTAATCGGAAGTATTCCTACATTCTCTTTAATGTCGGAATCAGAAAGAAGTCTTTTTATGATCTCCTTCTTGTCATCTTCTCTACCAGTAACTTTCGCCGCAAGTACATAGGAATGACTATCATCCCTCTTCCTAGCCCTGACTCCTATCTCCACAGGGCGTTCCTCCAAGTGGAATTTCCTATCATTTGCGATGTCATCTAACTTCTGTCTAATCGTTTTAATCCTATGGCCCATTTTCAGATCATAGACAAGCGGGTTTGATTTGGAGAAGAAGATTCGTACCTTTTTTGCCATCTTATCCTGATCAGTCGTCATCTCTCTCAACAGAGAGTCAGTGGAGAAACCATCCAGCAAGTCGTCTGCATCATAAAAGACGTCCTTAAGCTTTTCAAGCCAATCTCTAACTTGACGGTTCACTGCACATTGCTCCTCAGCATCAAGAAGCACGGCTTGGATTGTCAAAACGGTGTTCCTGAGCTTCTCAAGCTCATCTGTGACACCCCAAAGCAGTCCGATCTCTTTGAGAGCCAGGGATCCCAAGCTCTCAAAGATTCGAGCAGCAACGTTGAAGAGAATGGCTTCTGCCATTTGTTGATGGTTGGTGAAGGAAGGGTAAAAAGGGCTCTTGAGGAATCACTAAAGGGATAGAAGGAAGATATGTTTACTTTGAATGCGTACAGAGGACAAGGCGGGAGCAACATTTTATAAGGCCTTGCATGGGAAAGTTCCTATTGGAGAGTCCTGACGCGTTAAAGAAATTGGTTTAATACAAAGTATGATAGAGAGGGTGTTGGCAGAGACCAATTCAACCAGCAATTTCTTTGAAGTGTCGTAGTCTTGATGCTCTGCATGTTGTCAGCTTGCTTGATTTCTTGACGGGTTAAAGAAATTATTGATGGACCTACACTACTGCCAACACCCTCGATCTCTATCATTTTGCAAACATTTTCTTAAGAAGAATGATGACAATATAACAAGAAACGAAATAGGAATAATTCTGGATGATCCTCACCAGAGTCGTGCATCACCTTTTTATATAAAACAGATGGTATACAAGGAAAGTATAAAGAAGTAAACTGCAGATCATTAGCCTAAAATTATGGACAAGAAATAAGGATGACCGTTACACAGATTGCTCCTAAATATAATGGTCAAAGTTTCCAAAACTGGGCAGAGCATTATCCCTTAGAATTAGGGACAGTTGTATCAGTGGATATTTCCTTAACAGACAAAAACCCTTGGCAAGAAAATCAAGCAGAGAGAAAGAGTGATCAATGTTAATCAACTCTGAAAAGGAAGTGATGGCTATTTTGCCATTGAATACAGATATGTTTGCTTTGAGTTTGAATACAGAGGACAAGCCGGGACCAACATTGAATAAAGCCTTGTCATCGTCTACTTTCCAAGGACAATTCCATCCACACATCTAATACCAGTTATCCAGTGCACTGTCATTATTGATAAAGATTTTTTAATATACGTAATCCCTTACATCACTTCGGTGGAAAAAACCATTTAGCCCGATTCATTTTCATCCATGTAATTTGGCACCCTTGAGCATCCTTTTTATTGTTGCACGTGCAACTAAAATGAAGTTTATTGTTTCATCTGCTAGCTAAATCGATGGATACACTCCTTTAAATTTACATAAACTTTTTCTCTTTATTTTTGTTTTGATGGTAGTTGTTAAGGCCTGTTTTGTAATGACATACTGAAGAGGGAGAGAATGAGTAATTCTCGGCTCACAGTGACTATTTGGGCCTCGATCGGTCTGGGTTTGGGCGCACAATGGTGGTCTGGAGTGGCAATACAGTACCCATACAGACGTCAGTTGCAGCGAATAGGAGATAAGTACAGCAATCATAAAGGGAGAATAAGACGCACAGATTTACATTATTCGGCACTGGGCCTATGTCTGCGAGTTGTTTAGTTCTTTTTTTTTTTTTTTTTTTTTTTGTAGAGGATTAGGTTATTAATTACTTTTTAGATTTTTGACAGATTGGTTTTTCGATGTTGTAGTAATTACTTCAGCAATGTTGATCAAGAGAACCCCTTCCGCCATTTCTTGATCAATGGTTGGTGAAGGAATGCTAAAACCGGCTCGGAGCTATAACGTGATACTTTTATCCTACTGCAAAATGTGATATTATTAAAATTGCCTATATAACCATTAATTTTTAATGATAAAATCACGTGTCCATATATAGTTGAAACTATACCTTTATCTAATAATAAAAGATTATCATGACTAATAATTTAATTTAAAGTACGAGCCACCAAGCTAGCTAGCTAGCTAGTTGTCATTCCTTTTTTTATTTGAAATTTTTGGGTTTGCTATGATGTAGCCAACTATGCTAGCGAGCTGCCATTAATTAGTAGCCTAGCTAAAGAATTAAAGCAGGAAAATGGAAAGCAATAAGCAGGGTCCTTAACAAACTCATGTATATCACATCAAAGGGCTTATTATATACATTAGTGTCATGTTTGCATGAATATTATTCCTTTTGATCATGAAAAAGATTAGCTGTATATCATCATGTCCAAGCAAGAACCTGCAAAGAAGCCACTTTATTTTACCCCAAAATCAGATTCTTATTTGTTTTGATTTCACGCAATGATCTCTGTCTTTTAGCTACATTTGGTCGGTAATTTAAAAAAAAAAAAAAATGTTAGAATGTTTCTCACATTCTTGTACCTGGTTGAGTGTCCTGTAGCTGGGTAAGCATGCATATTGTTTAAGTGGCACCCCTTTTTTTGAGATCGTGTAGATATTTTATATATTGAGATCATCTCACTACTAAAGGGATAGAAGGAAGATATGTTTGCTTTGAGTTTGAATACAGAGGACAAGCCGGGACCAACATTGAATAAGGCCTTGTCATCGTCTACTTTCCCAGGACAATTCCATCCACACGTCTAATACCAGTTATCCAGTGCACTTTCATTGAATAAAGCCTTGCATGTGATGGACCTGCAAGGAAAGTGCCTACTAGAGAGAGAGAGAGAGAGAGAGATACTAACCATGCAGGCAAGTGATGGACCTACAGAGTACTGCTGCTGAAACTATGACTTGTCATCTACTTTCCAAGGACAATTCCATCCACACGTCTAATACAAGTTATCCAGTGCACTTTCATTATTGATAAAGATTTTTTTGGCACCCTTCGGTGGAAAAAAACCATTTAGCCCGATTCATTTTCATCCATGTAATTTGGCACCCTTGAGCTTCCTTTTTATTGTTTATTGTTTCATCTGCTAAATGCTAATCAAGTGGATAGATAGTCACAAATTTTGGATTACTATAAAATTCACAATTGAAGTGGTTACTAGTGTGATTACCATAATCTTATGTGTTCCTCTAAGAAAGAAAATGGCCCTTTTTTCTTTTTTTTTTTTAATTTCTCAAAGACACACATAAGATCTCTTAAATGAAAATTGAAAAGGGATGTAACATTATTTTTGTTTTGAAATTTGAAAAAGTTGAAATATTTCTTGTATTTTGTTTACAAATTTAGAAAAATTGTAATGATAAAGTAATGATTAGATAAAAAATTTAAAAATTTAAAATTGAAAAGTGTTTGTGTTTTAATGTTTGGATATCGAGATAAGATTCGATGAGATGATATGAGATGAGATAGAAATAGAGACGTTCTCATTTCATCTCATCCTAAAACTTTTCATAATTTACTTTTCAAACATTAAATTTTTAGTACTATTCACCACTAATATCTCATCTCATTACTCAAGCATGCCCTTAAATTCTTACACCACTGATATATCAAGAATTTAACGGTAAGACAAGCTTGAAAATTTGATTTCTTTTTAATCTATCAGCAATGTAAAATACTAATCTTCACACTGGCTTACAAATATGATATTCTAATTTGATATACTAATCAGCATTAAGGCATTCATGATTTTTAAACAGACGTAATCAAGAGAGAGGCTTACAGAAAGAAGTTCCAATACCCAGAGTACTTGCTGCATGCAGCAGAATGGAGATGCTCCAGTTGTTTTGTGTGGCTGTGGTGATTAATTAATGACATTTAAGTGTGGGGCCTGTGTTTTGTTGGCATTGATGCAGATCGAGCACATGTGAGTTGAGTAATTAGGAGAGAGAGAGAGAGAGAGAGGTAATGCAAGAAGTTTCAACACCCACAGTACCTGCTGCGTGCAGTTGAATGGAGATGCTCCAGTTTTTTGAGTGGCTGTGGTGATGAATGATATTTAAGTGTGGGGCCTGTGTTTGTTGGCATTGAATATTGATGCAGAGAACATGTGAGCAGAGTAATTAGGAGAGAGAGAGAGAGAGAGAGAGGTAATGCAAGGAGTTCCAATACGCAGAGTACTTGCTTCATGCAGTTGAATGGAGAAGCTCCAATTTTTGCCGTGGCTGTGGTGATGAATGACATTTAAGTATTTTGTTGGGATTGATGCAGAGGACATGTGAGTAGTGTAATCAGGAGAGAGGGGCCTAAAGCTTGCAAATTTTTATTGTTGGCTCTAGAAGTTGGTCCTTAATATTTTTCAAGACTCTGAAAATTACAGAGAATGCCTTGACTCTGTTTTTAGCTGTAATGAATGAATTAGAACTTGTGATCATGCAAGTGGAAAGCCTATACAGATTGGATGTGAAATGTCTCTTGCTTAGTTGTTTACCGATTGAAAAAAGCCTCTTGCCTAGCAAAATAGTTTAAAGTTTGACTGCTAGTAGTGCACACATAATGCTTTTTTCATTGTAATATTATAGAAGTAACTAGTTGCTATATTTGTTTAGGTGTAAATGTCGAAATTGATAATTAGGAGAGAGAGAGAGAGAGAGAGAGGCTTAATGCAAGAGGTTCCAATAGGCAGAGTACTTGCTGCATGCAGTTGAATGGAGATGCTCCAGTTTTTTGTGTGGCTGTGGTGATGAATGATATTTAAGTTTGGGGCCTGTGTTTTGTTGGCATTGATGCAGGCAGAGGACATGTGATGAGCCGAGTAATTAGGAGAACGAGAGTCAGAGACGCTTACAGCAAGAAGTTCCAATAGGCAGAGTACTTAGCTTCATGCAGTTGAATGGAGACATAAATTAATACTTAATGAGACATAAATTAATAAATCATGTGACATTTGCAGGTTTTTCAAAACTGGCTCAACTAATTTTGGACTATTTTTATATCGGAAAATAACTAATAATTCTTCAAATAATGTGATCAAATCTCATCACATCCTAACTCATTTGATCTCATCTAATCATTACAAATTTTTTAAACTTTCGTACAAAATATGATAAATAATTCAATTTTTTTAAATTCTAAAACAAAAATAATATTATAATAATATTTTATTTTATTTAACTTTCAACTTTATCTCATCTCCACTCTGCAGTCGAATGCAAGTGAACCTTTTGTTTTGTATTTCTCCAATTGAAATAAATCTTTCCAAGCAGGTTTTGGCTATGTGATTTTGTACGCTAGTTTCATAAATATTTGGTGTCAATGTAACTGCTGGCCAAGCTAACATGTATCATGTTTGTATGACACCGGTATTAATACAATATACATACATGTATAAGAAAAATCTGTAACTTTATTGATGAATAGCCTCATGCAGAGGAACAGTACTAATATGAGGACACAGATTACAGAAGCAGCACAATAGAAAGTTGCTACAGCCTGCGCATGCATGCAAGTTCCCGAGACTCAAAATACGTTTACCAGACCAGTCACTTGACACAACCAAACCAGGAAGTACTTCAAATTATTGACTCTGAAAGAAAAGAAAGATACATAAAGCATACATATACAGAGGCACCTCTGATATATAAACAGAGTGTTATCTGGGAAAGAAAAGCAAATTACACAGACAATAAGACATAATATATAGAAGACGCGTGCACGACTACAAAAATAAAAAAGAGCATTTTTTACGGATTATTTACAACGATAACTATTATTTGCGACGAAACAGACTCATTTTGACAAGAAATAATTATTTTTGCTAAAAATAACCGGTCACAAATTAGTAATTTTTGTTGTGAAATACTATGCAAAGTATACACACCAACGATGACAAATAAAGTAAAAGCAACACAATCAAGAACACGACACAATATTTACGTGGTTCGGCAAATTGCCTACGTCCACAGGAGCTGCAGAAATCTTATTAACCAGAGGAGATTACAATCACTCAATCTCAACTCACACTCTCTAGGGCTTTTTACTCTCTCACACAATATGCACTCACAAGACAATTGTTCTCTCTCAAAATATGCTTCTGACCGTACAACACAAGTCTAATATGACATATATATAGTGAGTGGCGCTGGAAACCCTAATATGGCAAAATCTGCGTACTTCGCTCGAGCGGACTGTCGAGCGCGACTCGAGCGAACAGCCAAATGAACATTGGCTCGAGCGGAGTGTCAAGCGAACCCTAGGGTTTGTGTCTCGCTCGAGCGGAGTGTCGAGCGAGACTCGAGCGAACCTCTCTGACTTGCCTTCGCTCGAGCGGTATGTCGAGCGAAGTCGAGCGAACTTGGCTCGAGCCAACAGTCGAGCCAACAGTCAAGCCAACTTCAGCAAACACCTTTTCAGCTCCAAAACCAGTCTCCACATATACCCCAACAATCTCCCACTTGGAGACTGGGTCTCCACATGCCAGCCACTGTTTCCAGCCAAGCCCTATCATCTCTGCAGCTCACAGCTCCCGTCTTCAAGTTAGAAGACGCACTGAAGTCAAGTCCGACTTCAGTCTTCCACATACATCGCCCTTAGGGCGATTCACAACTCCCACTGCACTAGGAGTATCCGGTCTTGAACCGATCTTGGCAACCTTAGCCAACTTTCCCAGGCTTTCATGAGGAACGACAAAGCTAACTCCCTTTGGCTTCCTCACATGTTTCGCGCGATCAAGCCTGCCTTTCTGCACTCTTGTATTTCCCTGCACATCACTGGATCTTGATGTCAAATACAAAGAATTAGATCTCTTACCATGCGCTAAGACTAGCGCACCCTTAGTGATCTTCCAAGCCCCTCCAGAGAACGCTACTGCAAAACCGCTGTCATCAAGCTGTCCCACAGAGATCAGGTTTTTCTTCAGATTTGGAACATGTCTGACTTGCGGTAAAGTCCACACGCTCCTGTTTGGAAGTGTGATGTGCACATCACCCACTCCCACTACATCCAGTGCCTCTCCATCAGCGGTATACATCTTCCCAAAATCACCAGCAACATAATTCTGCATGATTTCTCGATGTGAAGTGCTATGGAACGAAGACCCTGAATCCAACACCCAATCATCAATCGGACTGTGCACTGCAAGAAGTAAGGCATCATGAATTTCTTCTGCCACTACATTCACAGCATCATCCTCAGAACTTTCTTGATTCCTGCAATTTCTCTTGATGTGGCCCGGCTTGCCACAACTCCAGCATGTGATCTGCTGCCCAGATCTCATCTTGCTATTTTCCCTACTCTTGGAGATTGATCTTCCATGTCCTCTGCCCCTATTGTCAACAATCAGGGCAGATCCTGAACCCGAAGACTCACCCATGTCTCTCCTACGTACCTCTTCAGCAAGCACCATGTCACGTATGTCATCGTAGTTCAGTTTTGCCTTGCCGGCTGAACTACTCACAGCCATCCTCATGGCCTCCCAACTGTTTGGCAACGATGCCAACAGAATCAACGCTCTGATCTCATCATCAAACTCAATCTCTACAGATGACAGTTGATTTGTGATCGTATTGAATTCATTCAAGTGTTGGGCTACAGACATACCTTCAGACATCTTCAGATTGAACAATTTCTTCATCAAGTGCACCTTATTGTTCGCAGACGGCTTTTCATACATACCTGACAAAGTCGCCATGAGATCCACCGTGGTTCTCTCCTTACTGACATTGTGTGCCACTGTTCTGGACAAAGTCAGCCGAACAAGACCTAGAACCTGTCGATCTAACAGGGTCCACTCAGCATCAGCCATGCTCTCCGGCTTCTTTCCCAATAGTGGAAGGTGGAGCCTCTTCCCATAGAGATAATCCTCAATCTGCATCTTCCAATACCCAAAATCAGTGCCGTCAAACTTCTCAATCCCGGGTGCATTCACTTTATCTCCAGTCATCATTCTCTTTCAGATCCGACCTTGGCTCTTGATACCAATTGTTGTGAAATACTATGCAAAGTATACACACCAACGATGACAAATAAAGTAAAAGCAACACAATCAAGAACACGACACAATATTTACGTGGTTCGGCAAATTGCCTACGTCCACAGGAGCTGCAGAAATCTTATTAACCAGAGGAGATTACAATCACTCAATCTCAACTCACACTCTCTAGGGCTTTTTACTCTCTCACACAATATGCACTCACAAGACAATTGTTCTCTCTCAAAATATGCTTCTGACCGTACAACACAAGTCTAATATGACATATATATAGTGAGTGGCGCTGGAAACCCTAATATGGCAAAATCTGCGTACTTCGCTCGAGCGGACTGTCGAGCGCGACTCGAGCGAACAGCCAAATGAACATTGGCTCGAGCGGAGTGTCAAGCGAACCCTAGGGTTTGTGTCTCGCTCGAGCGGAGTGTCGAGCGAGACTCGAGCGAACCTCTCTGACTTGCCTTCGCTCGAGCGGTCTGTCGAGCGAAGTCGAGCGAACTTGGCTCGAGCCAACAGTCGAGCCAACAGTCAAGCCAACTTCAGCAAACACCTTTTCAGCTCCAAAACCAGTCTCCACATATACCCCAACAATTTTCTTGTAGCGGGCCCTACTGTCCTTAATTTTCTCCAATTTTCATGCCTGGGGGACAGTATAACCTGCAAATTAAACATCAAATAATTAGCATGCCCTGCCAAAAAAAAAAAAAAGAAAAGAAAAAGAAAAATCCCCACAACAATAATACAGTAATTTATAGATCATGAACTACTTAGTTCCAAGAAAATGTACACTTACTTCCACATTTTGTTCCTGGTGGAATTCTTTGGCCAGTACATTTGCGTGCCACTTTGATTACCTTCAGCATATCAATCTGACTTTCAAGTTTCTTAGTAACAAGTTGGCACAGGCATAGCCCCACAGTATTCACCACTTTACAGCACGCTGGCGAAGGCCGCTTAATAACTCCATTCGGCTTCCCTTTATTAACATACTGCTTGCATTGAAATACAAGTTGGGCTAGCTGCTTGTTACTGATCGGCCGACATTTTCGGGCCATGACTTGGTGATTGCCGGAGATCAATATTCCGGCTAACATCAATATTGCCAAAGTCAGGCAATAATTCTTAGACATATATAATAGAAATAATAGCCATATTCTCTCTCGCTCAATGCTAAAACTTATGTGCCAGTTTCTGTTGTAAATTAACGTGAATTGTGGCCTGGATTTATAGAATGAGAATGAGAGTGCTTAGGTTCACATGGTATTGGGTTTTATAATATTTTATTTGACCATAGAATTAGCATCACGAGGACGTACATTGCCCTTCATTCCATGTCATATGTGAACATTGTCTCGGGAAATGTCTTGATTTGGTTGGAGAAGATCATCTCGATCTACAGATCAAAAAGTCCCCATAATTTGCATGTGAAAGTTTGAGCAAATTATGGAAACGTGATTCATCCAAATGAAGCCAAAACACTTGACTTACGATTCCAAAAAGGGCGCACGGCCTTGACGCCACAGAAAGAGGAGGCCGGCTGGCTCATTTTTTTAACTAATTTAATTAGATCATATATATAACTGATCAGGAGTACCCTAGCTCCAGTCTCTCGGCCACCTCTCATACATACGTGTGTTTATATATATATATATATATATATATATATATATATATATAGACCATATGAAACACGATTGAATAATTAATTCAACTTCAAGATCTCGTTTATGTTAACTATGATTAGTGAATCTCTACATGCAGGAAAATCGTACTCCACCAGCTAGCTAACTCGATTGATTGGCATGGCCGGGGTGTACGTGGCTAGTTCTTACATTTTTTGATATATATATACATGCAAAACTTACTCCAGTAGTACTCTACCTCATGAACTAGAAGTTCTTGTTTATCTTAAAAAAAAGAAGAAGTTCTTGTTCATTTTATCATAAATAACCTATACTTTTATCTTTGCGACGAAGATATATATATATATATATATATATATATATATATATATATATATATGGTGGTACTCTTATGCAGTTAGCAGAAAGTACCGAAACTACCAAAGAAATCGTACACTTTCACTCTGAATAAAAAAAAATATATATATATATCTTTGGTGTTATGTATTTCTAAAATTTCAAATTAATCTTTTAAACCAAAAACTTTTAGGGCCCATTGATTGTAAGAGTGCAAAATATGTTTTATTAAAAGATGTTAAAATCTTACATCAAAACAAGTTTTACAAGCTGGGATGTTGCATTGTACATTTTGAAATTAAGTTGATGATCACCCTTTTGCAGGCTTATTAATATGATCAACGTACATTGTGATGCAAATCCAAACTGGTTATTAGAGGAATTCTGGTTCAGATTAATCGTGTTGAACTATTTTAAAAAGGTGAGCATGTTCAAATGTAGCAAGAAAAGTGTGTAGGTGTCCCGCTTGCCATTAGAACAATTGGAAGGATGTTGCTGTGCTTGGAAAATTCTGAAACAGAGTGGTTGTCTTTCAAGAACAATAAAATCTCAAAAATAAAACAAATGATCTACTTCCCTCACATTTGAAGCAATGTTTTGCTTATTGTAATTAAATAGATACACAAACCCACATTTTTAACTGAAAATATGTTTGGATCGTCTGGTCACTGAAAATGAATTGAGCTAGTGTGGTATATAATCAAGAAGGATTCCTACATTCTCTTTAACATTGGAATCAGAAAGAAGTATATCTATGCTCTTCTTCTTGTCATTCTTTCTGTTGTGAAAACGATGACAATAAAGTGAAAATAAATGCACGAAATTAAACAATCACACACGACACAGTATTTACGTGGTTCGGCAAATTGCCTACGTCCACGGGAGCTGCAGATGATTTTTATTTCTTGAGGAATCACAATACAATGATGTAGAACGGCTACTGTTCACTCAGACACTGTGCAAGACAAAACAAAACAATATATATATGTTGTACGGCGGAAACCCTAATTCTGGTGAATTAGCGATGTTCGCTCGAGCGGCGTGTCGAGCCCGCGTCGAGCGAACTTGTTTCCCGCAATTGCTCGAGCCGTGAGTCGAGCGGCTCCTCAAGCGAAGCTCTCTGACTTCCCTCCGCTCGAGCCGTGAGTCGAGCGGTCATCGAGCGAACCTCTCTGTCCCGCAATTGCTCGAGCGATCTGTCGAGCTTCCTTCGAGCGAAGCTCTCTGTCTTGTGTTCGCTCGAGCGGCTAGACGCTTCGCTCGAGCGGCGTGAACCAGACTCCACATACTCAACAATTCTCCCACTTGGAGACTGGTACACCCACATGTCGTCCTCTGCCTCAAACATGATATCCTCCACCTCTGCAACTCACAGCTCCTGTCTTCATGCTAGAAGACCAACTGAAGTTGCGCACAACTTCAGTTTCTCAAGTGTAACACCCTTTGTCAACATATCAGCAGGGTTCTTACTTCCACAAATTTTCTCAAGTAGCAACTGTCCATCATCCAACAATGATCGTATAAAGTGATACCTGATCTGAATGTGTTTAGTCCTGGAATGAAAAGCTGGATTCTTGGCAAGGAATATGGCACTCTGGCTGTCACTGTAGAGGGTGCCATTCTGATTCTTTTTACCCAATTCCTCCAAGAAGCCCTGTATCCAAACCATCTCCTTTGCAGCTTCTGAAACTGCAATATACTCAGTTTCTGTAGTAGACAAAGAAACTGTCTTCTGTAGATTAGAGCCCCATGAAACTGCAGTACCACCCAGAGTGTAGACAAACCCTGTGGTACTTTTTCTGCTATCAATATCTCCAGCCAAATCAGCATCAACATAGCCTTGTACCTCTAAGCCCTCTCCTGAGAAACACAAGCACGTTTCTGAGGAGCCTTTTAAGTACCTCAAAATCCACTTCACTGCTTCCCAATGTTGTTTTCCAGGATTACTCATGTATCTACTCACAACTCCCACTGCATGGGCAATATCTGGTCTAGTGCAAACCATAGCATACATGAGTGACCCAATAGCTGAGGCATAAGGAACCTTACTCATATAGTCTTGTTCCTCCTCTGACTTTGGTGCCTGATCCTTGCTGAGTCTGAAGTGACTTCCTAAGGGTGTGCCAACTGACTTGGCCTTGTCCATACTGAACCGGTTGAGTACCTTTTTCACATACTCAGCCTGTGAAAGTCTCAACGTGCCTCTAATTCTGTCTCTAGCAATTCTCATGCCAAGGATTTGTTTTGCAGCTCCCAAATCCTTCATTGCAAAATGCTCTGACATCTGCTTCTTCAAACTATTGATCTCATCAATACTAGCCCCTGCAATGAGCATGTCATCCACATATAGCAACAAAATAATATAAGAATTGTCAAACTGTCTAACATAGCAACAATGATCTGCCTGACATCTGATGTACCCTGCACTGCACATGAAACTATCAAATTTCTTGTACCACTGTCTGGGAGCTTGTTTCAGGCCATACAAGCTCTTCTTTAGTCTGCAAACTGAACCTTCATTTCCCTGTACCACAAACCCCTCAGGTTGGTGCATGTAGATGTCTTCTTCAAGATCTCCATGAAGAAAAGCTGTCTTCACATCTAGCTGCTCAAGAAATAGATCTTCAGTAGCAACCATAGCCAAAACTAGCCTGATGGTTGTGATCTTTACCACAGGAGAAAAGATCTCAGAATAGTCAATGCCCTGTTTCTGTTGGAAGCCTTTTACAACAAGTCTGGCCTTGTACCTCTTACTGCCATCATGCTCAGTTTTCACCCGGTACACCCACTTGTTGTGTAATGCCTTCTTCCCTGATGGAAGTTTTGTCAACTCCCATGTCTGATTCCCTAACAGGGAATCCATCTCATCCTTCATGGCCAACTCCCACTTGCTAGAATTTTCATCTTGCAAGGTTTCTTGGTAACTTTGTGGTTCTCCACCATCTGTCAACAAGATGTAATTCAAAGAAGGTGAGAAACGTTGTGGAGGACGTATAGTCCTAACTGACTTTCGAACTGCAGCTATTGGAGTGGACGGCTCTGGATCTGATTGCGGAATAATGGGAATGGGTGTGCTGGACCCACTCTCCCCGTCACTCACATCTCTGCACTGCACTGTGACCTCTGGTAGATCATCCAAACTCACAAACTCAGACTCCTGAGGGGCTGCTTCAGCAACTGTACTGGACTTGTCTTTGTAGACAATCTTCTCATTGAAGATCACATTTCTGCTTCTTATAATCTTCCGACCCTGATCATCCCAGAAACGATAGCCAAATGCCTCGTCTCCATAGCCAATGAAATAACATTTCCTTGACTTAGCCTCAAACTTATTACGAGCATCAGAATCAATAAGAACATAAGAAAGACAGCCAAATATTTTAAGATGAGAAAATTTGACCTCTTTCCCGCTCCAAGTCTCCTCAGGCAATCCACAATCCAAAGGAACTGATGGTCCTCTGTTTATCAAATATACTGCAGTGCTAACTGCATCTGCCCAGAAAGTAGGTGGTAGCCCAGCGTGTAGCCTCATGCTTCTAGCACGCTCATTTATGGTTCTGTTCATACGTTCAGCAACTCCATTTTGCTGTGGTGTCCCAGGAATGGTCTTCTCCATTCTGATTCCCTGAGTTGCACAATACTCCTTGAACCCGCCATCAATATACTCACCACCATTATCAGACCTCAAGCATTTCAACTTCAAGTCTGTTTCATTCTCAACCATGGCTTTCCAATTTTTGAACACATTAAATACATCAGATTTATGTTTCAGAAAATAAACCCATACCTTCCTGCTGTGATCATCAATAAAAGTGACATAGTAGCGAGAACCTCCAAGAGATGCCACTGGGGAAGGTCCCCACACATCAGTGTGCACAAGATCTAGTCTCTCTGACTTCAGTGTTCTACCACTCTTCAAGAAACTGACTTTCTTCTGTTTCCCCATAATACAGCTCTCACACATACTGAGATCAACTGCCTTCAGTTCTGGTAGCTTGCCTCTAGACAGGAGTTCCTTCATGCCCTTCTGACTCATATGGCCAAGCCTGCAATGCCACAAGTCTGCTGTGCTCTCTGCAGCGGTAGTAGCAATAGTGTTATTCAAACCAGTAGTCATATAGAGTGTACCAGTTTTCTTACCCCGAGCCAGTACTAGTGCCCCTTTGGTGACCTTCCAGGTGCTGTCTGAGAACACCACTGAGTGGCCACAATCATCAAGTTGCCCAACAGAAATAAGGTTCTTCTTTAACTCAGGGATGTGTCTGACCTTTTGCAAGGTCCATTTGTTCTTGTTAGGGAGTACGATGTCGATGTCTCCCATTCCAATTACATTCAAGGCTTCTCCATCAGCCAAATACACCTTTCCAAAGTTACCCGCAATATAGTTTTGCATTATCTCCCGGTGGGAAGATGTATGGAAAGATGCCCCTGAATCAAGTATCCAGTCATCAACTGGACTATGAACTGCAAGCAATAGTGCATCCTGTAATTCTTCAGTTACCACATTAGCACTATCGTTCTCTGTCTTCTTGGGATTTCTGCAATTCTTCTTTATGTGGCCAGCCTTGCCACAATTCCAACAAATTGCCTGCTGGCCAGGTCTCATCTTGCTCTTGCTTCTGTTCTTTGATTTTGATCTGCCTCTGTATGAGTTCCTGTCTTGTGCTCTTCCCCGAGAGTCAACATTCAGTGCTGAACTCAAAGCTGAGGTCTCACCTAAATCTCTCCTGCGTACCTCCTCAGTCAAAATCAAATCACGGATGTCATCATATTTCAATTTTGACTTGCCAGCAGAATTGCTAACAGCCATTCTCATGGCTTCCCAACTATTTGGCAGTGATGCCAATAGTATCAATGCACGTATCTCATCATCAAATTCAATTTCAACAGACGACAATTGATTTGTGATAGTATTGAAATCATTCAAATGCTGTGCAACAGACGTACCATCCGACATCTTTAAATTAAATAACTTCTTCATCAGATGTACCTTATTATTTGCTGACGGCTTTTCATACATACCTGATAAAGCCGCTATGAGATCCGCAGTCATCTTCTCTTTGATGACGTTGTGTGCAACGGATCTCGACAGGGTTAAACGAATAACCCCCAGGACCTGTCGATCCAACAGAGTCCAATCAGCAACTGACATGCTGTCCGGCTTCTTCCCCAACAATGGAAGATGAAGTTTCTTCCCATAGAGGTAATCCTCTATCTGCATTCTCCAATACCCATAATCCGTGCCATCGAACTTCTCGATCCCCGATACTCTCACTTCTTCTCCAGCCATCGTTTTTCTCAAACCCGAACCTGGCTCTGATACCAATTGTTGTGAAAACGATGACAATAAAGTGAAAATAAATGCACGAAATTAAACAATCACACACGACACAGTATTTACGTGGTTCGACAAATTGCCTACGTCCACGGGAGCTGCAGAGGATTTTTATTTCTTGAGGAATCACAATACAATGATGTAGAACGGCTACTGTTCACTCAGACACTGTGCAAGACAAAACAAAACAATATATATATGTTGTACGGCGGAAACCCTAATTCTGGTGAATTAGCGATGTTCGCTCGAGCGGCGTGTCGAGCCCGCGTCGAGCGAACTTGTTTCCCGCAATTGCTCAAGCCGTGAGTCGAGCGGCTCCTCAAGCGAAGCTCTCTGACTTCCCTCCGCTCGAGCCGTGAGTCGAGCGGTCATCGAGCGAACCTCTCTGTCCCGCAATTGCTCGAGCGGTCTGTCGAGCTTCCTTCGAGCGAAGCTCTCTGTCTTGTGTTCGCTCGAGCGGCTAGACGCTTCGCTCGAGCGGCGTGAACCAGACTCCACATACTCAACACTTTCTACCAATAACTTCTGCCTCAGGTACAAAAGAATGATCAGTATCATCCCAAGTTCAGCAAAAATCAAATTACCATCACTTTCCATGCTAAGAAACATGCAGGCCCTGTTCAAATTGTTGTCGTGAAATTACACCGTCTCAACATTGCGGCCTCCTATATTTCTTCCCTTTGCTCTTCTTCCTCCTCCTTACTATTCTCCTGGATGTGAAGAATCATGCATATGGTGATATTTCTTATTTGAATAGGGAAGAAAAAAGCAATAAAGAAAGCGAGGTAATCATAACTAACTTATTTACTTGTAGAAGACGCAGTGCATTAGATTTTTTTTACAAACTCTCAATCCCTCTCCCCTGTTTCTTCTTTACTCAAAGACCTTTCTGCTAATAGAATTTTATAAGTTGAAGGTGAAGAAGGTGGATACGGCAATAAAGATAAAATTGGTGGAAAAATACCTAAATCAGTCGTATCGAGGATCAGAGTACTCCAGCTTTGGGATGTGAGCAATCTTGGGCCAATCCTCACCTCCGTCTTGTTTGCATCTTTGTAATAAGATGGGGCAATCATGAATTGTCAACACTTTCAAAGAGGTTAGCCTACTCATTGCTTCAGGCAGTGATGTTAAACCAGAGCATCTAGAAATCGTGAACTGCTCAAGTGATGCCCAATTGCATATCCACTCTGGTATAGTCATCAAGCTTGAACAAGCTGAGATTTGGAGCTGTCGTAGAGTGGTAACATGTTGAAGCCCCAATGGTAGAGACACCAATTTCGGAATACTTTTAAAGTTCAAAGAGATGAGGCTTTTAAGCCCTTTCCATTGCATACCATGCTCATCGTTGCCTAGATCAAGCATGGGACAATAGAGAACTGCCAGATCTGTAAGTGCAGTGAGATATTGTACACCTTGGGAGAGAGACTTTAATTTAGGGCATTCAGCTATCCTCAAATGCTGGAGAGATATGAGGTTTTGCAACCCATCCTCTGGAAGTGTTTCTAGATCCTCAATTTTGATCAAGTATATATACTTCAATTTGAAGAGAGGAGGAGATGAAAAGGCAATGGGTGTGTAGAGGAAGCGGAGGAGGAGGCATTCGTACTTATTGTTTGTTGCACTGCCTTCCACATAGGGCAACCCCATAGGTATAACTTTTCTTTCAGATGTGGAAACATTGGCAATGAAGTCAACATAGGGCAATCCCATATATCTAATTTTGAAAGACGAGGGAAAAGTAAAGCATTTCTCCTCGTCATTGATGAAGGAGTTTCAAAGGAATTTTGATGATCAGTAGTAGTATTGACATCCACATTATAAGAATCACTCCTCCTCCACCAACCCTTCAGATTAGGACAGTCAAATAGGAGAATACGCTCAAGAGATGGAAAGAATTCTGATGAAGAAAAAGAAGATAAAGATAACTCATTGTTGTCACTACAATCTGATACGTACTCTATTTCATCAAGGCCCCATAGAAAAATAGTCTTAAGAAAGCGTAGTCCACTCAATGGTGGCAAATATTTCAATTTCCTACATTCTCGTAATCTCAAGTGAACAAGATTTGTGAGTGACAAAAGCCACATCGGAACCCTCAAACCCATATAATAATTTATGCACAGCACGTTAAGATTTGGGTGAGGTTCAAAGCCTTCCAATCTCAAGTGTCGTAGTCTTGATGCTCTGCATGTTGTCAGCTTGCTTGATTTCTTGACGCGTTAAAGAAATTATTGATGGACCTACACTACTGCCAACACCCTCGATCTCTATAATTTTGCATAACATTTTCTTAAGAAGAATGATGACAAAAACCCTTGGCAAGAAAATCAAGCAGAGAGAAAGAGTGATCAATGTTAATCAACTCTGAAAAGGAAGTGATGGCTATTTTGCCATTGAATACAGATATGTTTGCTTTGAGTTTGAATACAGAGGACAAGCCGGGACCAACATTGAATAAAGCCTTGTCATCGTCTACTTTCCAAGGATAATTCCATCCACACATCTAATACCAGTTATCCAGTGCACTGTCATTATTGATAAAGATTTTTTAATATACGTAATCCCTTACATCACTTCGGTGGAAAAAACCATTTAGCCCGATTCATTTTCATCCATGTAATTTGGCACCCTTGAGCATCCTTTTTATTGTTGCCCGTGCAACTAAAATGAAGTTTATTGTTTCATCTGCTAGCTAAATCGATGGATACACTCCTTTAAATTTACATAAACTTTTTCTCTTTATTTTTGTTTTGATGGTAGTTGTTAAGGCCTGTTTTGTAATGACATACTGAAGAGGGAGAGAATGAGTAATTCTCGGCTCACAGTGACTATTTGGGCCTCGACCGGTCTGGGTTTGGGCGCACAATGGTGGTCTGGAGTGGCAATACAGTGCCCATACAGACGTCAGTTGCAGCGAATAGGAGATAAGTACAGCAATCATAAAGGGAGAATAAAGACGCACAGATTTACATTATTCGGCACTGGGCCTATGTCTGCGAGTTGTTTAGTTCTTTTTTTTTTTTTTTTTTTTTTAGAGGATTAGGTTATTAATTACTTTTTAGATTTTTGACAGATTGGTTTTTCGATGTTGTAGTAATTACTTCAGCAATGTTGATCAAGAGAACCCCTTCCGCCATTTCTTGATCAATGGTTGGTGAAGGAATGCTAAAACCGGCTCGGAGCTATAACGTGATACTTTTATCCTATTGCAAAATGTGATATTATTAAAATTGCCTATATAACCATTAATTTTTAATGATAAAATCACGTGTCCATATATAGTTGAAACTATACCTTTATCTAATAATAAAAGATTATCATGACTAATAATTTAATTTAAAGTACGAGCCACCAAGCTAGCTAGCTAGCTAGCTAGTTGTCATTCCTTTTTTTATTTGAAATTTTTGGGTTTGCTATGATGTAGCCAACTATGCTAGCGAGCTGCCATTAATTAGTAGCCTAGCTAAAGAATTAAAGCAGGAAAATGGAAAGCAATAAGCAGGGTCCTTAACAAACTCATGTATATCACAGCAAAGGGCTTATTATATACATTAGTGTGATGTTTGCATGAATATTATTCCTTTTGATCATGAAAAAGATTAGCTGTATATCATCATGTCCAAGCAAGAAGCTGCAAAGAAGCCACTTTATTTTACCCCAAAATCAGATTCTTATTTGTTTTGATTTCACGCAATGATCTCTGTCTTTTAGCTACATTTGGTCGGTAATTAAAAAAAAAAAAATGTTAGAATGTTTCTCACATTCTTGTACCTGGTTGAGTGTCCTGTAGCTGGGTAAGCATGCATATTGTTTAAGTGGCACCCCTTTTTATGTCAACCTGTATATATATATATATATATATATATATATATATATATATATATATATATATATATATATAGTTGGATAGTATATACAACTAGTAAGCAAATAATTGTTTATGTAAACATCTGACTACTAGATTTCAGAAGAAGAACTGAAAAGTGTTTTGGTTCTGTTTTGAGATGCTGGGCATCATTTGAAGATAGCCCTCTGTTTTAGTCAATGTTGGTGCTCTGACTCCATTTTCTGGTTAGCTGAAAGAGATTAGGTCCACATAGAATATAGAAAGTAAATTTCAGCATATACTCAGTTTTCATTTTCTTCTAAGCATGTAACTCCATTCCCTCGTATACAATCCAACGTACTATTGATTCTATCAATAAAAACTTATGGAGTTCATTTTCTTTTGAATGTTATTCCAGGACAGTGCATTGATGTTTGGAAAACCATGAATGGCACTCTGCTCTTTTCTTCTTTTATTTGACTAACATGTTCTTTTCATATTCTTTTGTTTTTACCAAGTTTAGTTGATGATGATATTCGGTTTCTGGTCTACACAAGCTGTTGAAGTACCACAGTTGAAATTGGGTGCATTTGGTAAATACACTTGGCAGTCTCCCTTGCAGAGATATGCAGAGGCACTCATGTGGCTGCGGGTTCAGTAAGATATATGAATCTATCTTTCGAACTTATTCAGTTTTATTGCGAGAGTAGATTAATTTTTGGTCTTTCTGGCTTGCAGTAGATTGCAAAGACTTCTCTGCTTATTCTACGTACAGCAAGTTGTCTTTAATTCTCAGTTTCTAACTTTCTGTAATTTTTTTCTAAGAAGTTTTTGCATTTCCCTCTTATTTTTCCCTCGCATCATGCTGTCACAAGTAATATTGCTGAACCTTGGCCTAAATTTCTATTTGTGCCTGATTTACACCCATACCAGTTTTAAAAGTTGCTTTGTGGATCTTAAAACTGGCGTGATATAATGAATTTATTGGCTGTACTTACATATCTCTTGGCTGTTATTATATGTTGATTCGTCCGTTAATGTGGGGGTGGGTAATTATCCAGTATCCTAACAATTACATTGTCTTCCAGGTCTTAAAACAGTGAAATTGTATTCAAATAAGGAGAACATGGGCTTTGGGTATAGTTTGGGTCGCTAGGAAATATGTCTTGTAACGCAGAGTGGAGACAACAGACCTTGAAGAAGATTGAAGATCATTGACCCTGAAAAGAGAAGATAATACAAGTGGATGCATAGATGCATTTGGGTCGCTAGGAAGCATGTTTAGGCTTCTCATTCTTTTTCCTTTTGCAAAATTTTTTATTACATTTACAACATAGAACTGCATCAAGAATGAGAACTTTTATGATTATCTGTGTCAACTCGTCTCGACTTCTGGCATACCCTTTGTCTGTGTGGTTGTGGCAATTTGATGGATTCTTGCATTTGAGAAAATAAAATAGCTCTGTAGAAAATATTTTTGCAAAAGCCATAGCAGTAACAATTCATTCAAACAGTGCCAAAATTAATTAAAATCTTCAAAATGGAAGAATACATTATCATTGCATAACAACATGCACTAAAAATTAGAATAGATACATGAACATTAAGTTGGGAACTTTGAATTGATGACAAAAACCAAGACGAAAGCTCTTCAAAGATACATTCTAAACCAAGACAAAATCACTATTCCATTGGCACGCTCTTATCGTGAGAATTGCACATCCAAAATCACCAAATTTATAAACATCATTCTTTACATAAATATTACAATGTCTCACATCTAGGTAAGCAATTCCTCTTTCATGTATAAACTGCAACGATTTTTTAGTGTTGTCCCGTGCAATCTTCATGACCTATACATATGAAGAGCATCACACAAAAAACTCATAAAGAGCAAAAAGAATCCATCTTGATATGAAAATGAAAAAATGTCATATAAAAAATAAAAAACTTATTAAAAAACCGAAAAAAAAAATTGCAATCTTAGGTCTACGACCTACCCACCAAAAGTTGCATTAATGATATCATACCAATGTTTCATTAAGTTATAAATTCATAATATTCTGCAGTTTGGTGGAAATATATATTTAGAGTTTATGTTGGTGTTTCATTGACAGGGGTGATGGACAAAATGTTGAATCTCTTATATCGTTGCTGTTGAAATAGATATCGTAAATGATCCTACATGACGAGGATGCATCCTCCTGATACCATTAAGTGCCTCGGAGAAGAAAAAACCATGTGTAATCTAGTAACATATGAGTTATCCAATCATTTTGTCAGCCACCTAGGCATATCCTATAATCATGAGATCTTTTGAAATTGAAAATATTTACAATAGAACACTTGTAGCAAAATGCACACAAAGGGCATCAGATTACTCTTTATATACATGCATGCAATTGTTATGCATGTGGTCTGTGTGTGTTGGGGGGGGGGGGGGGGGGGGTGGTGAGAGAGAGAGACAGCAGCAAGAAGGAGATTATCATGTAAAGTACCTTTCTTCTACAATACTGTCAACATAGAATATCATCATAACTCCAAAGAGAATAGTGCTCAGAAAAGCCCAAGCAGAGAATGGCAACTCCATACCGTTATCAGAAGGTGATCCCTAAGTGTTTCAACAAAAAGCCCAGAGAGGGAGAGGGTGAGTCAGAAAATGTACCATTAACAAGGGATTATTTTCTTTCAGGAACATGTATCCATTAAACCTATGTCTAAAAAGGTTACTATGATCATGTCCCCACATGGCCATAGGAAACAGAAATCATGTTGCAGAAGCAATAGTTATGACATGGAGCCGTCTTTTAAGTTGATTCTGAAGTCAGAAAATGGTTAGAATCTGATATTGTTGTGGATATCAGGGAGCTTACATCAATTATGAAAGGGGGAAAATGTATTTGAAATAAATGGGTGAATAGAGAATGCACAATATGCATTTAGCTGAAGATCAGCACCTCGAGAGACACGCTGTGCAGTCACCCTTCTCAGTGCTGATAAGATTCCAGCAAAAAGGGGAACTATCATTTCTTTCATACCCAACACTTGCTCTGTCAGAACCTCAGTTTCAGGGCCATCTTTTGATGGTAATTCCAGGTTAAGCTCACAATAAAACAGAGTGGCAAATAAAGTTGCAAATATGCTTAGTTTCACAATGAAAAAGTACAGCATTGAAAGACATGGGGAAACTATAAAGAAAATAGACAAAAAGCTAAAATATGAAGAAAAAAATTAGCTAGAAACAATTTAAGATTAAGAGAAGTTTGATGTGAAAGAGGATATAGAATGGAGAATATGTTGCCATGGCCCACCCCTGAGATAGTAAGTAGAAGGATGCCAACATTGCAATAAGACCACCTACCTGGTAAAAGATGAGGAAGCATCTGAGTATTTAGAGAAAAGAATAGATTTGTTAACAAACTCTCAATCCCTCTCCCCTGTTTCTTCTTTACTCAAAGTCGTTTCTGCAATATGTACAGCTTTTTAAGATATGGGTGAGGTTCAAAGCCTTCCAATGCCATTTCATCACCAGCATTAATAACATTTTCTTCCCTCCATGGTTGACACTAAGAATGGTTGACACTCTAATCATGCAAGACATGTTTTTTCACAGGATAGACTAGAAAGGTCTGATTGTAAGTGCTTGAAAAGTGAAGATGGTTTTAAGAGACAAGAATATAAGCGGCAGAACACCTAACTAGGATAGGAAAAGAGACAAGAATATTATGAAGTTCTGCCCATTTAAATCCATAGAGACTGTCCAAGAGCCAATTCACTTAAACATTGGTACTAGTTAATGGAAACCTACATATACCGGAGATTGCTAAATACTGCCATATAGACACCATAAGCAGCGCTTGTGGATAGTATGGGCACTGTTTCCACTTCAACCGGAGAAGACTTATCAACAGCTTTCCTTGCATTGATCAATGCATTCATAACTGCTGTCCCAACCTTAATTAAGCAAAACACATTAAATTCCAGCATTTTGCATTAAACTTGCATAACATTTTCTGAAGAAAAATAATGATAAAAAACCTTTGCAACAAAAGTAAGAGAGAGTGATCCATATTAGTCAAATCTGAAAAGGAAGTGCATGCTTTAGTAATCCATATACATTATTTCCCCCGCTATTTTATTGAGATCATGTAGAATCCTATCAAAAACTTCTAGAACTAGAGTTAATCCTTTCTTTTAGTGTACCTCAATCGGTCAAGTTTTCAGTCAAGGATTGGGGGCAGCTTTGGGTTATATCTCAGATGGAAAACCATTTCATTTTAGCAAACTATAGACAACATAAAGAGCAAAACTACAATGGGGAAACATGACTAAGCACACTGAAAACTATGAAGATAACCACTCCGCGAGCCATAATAAATGAATTATCTTGCCATAGCTTGAGGTTAGGTCCAACACTTAGAAATCAAGATAGGAATGGTCAGGCAATCCTTTCATGGGTAATCATTCATTCCTTGTTAACATTTTCGTTTCAATTCACTCTTTAATAGTTTAGTTCTTGAATACGAAACAATCTGAAACAAATGAAACCACTCAACCAATCTAGGTTGTGAAAGGCCAAAAAAAAACTTTTATAAGCAAGAAACCTTTATTAAAAAGCGTAAAAGGTGAACCCAAATATAGAATGTATACAAGAGAGAACTCCACTAGAAGGATAAACAGATACAAGAAAACTATGGAAGTTAAGCCCATTAAAGTCTTTTGAAGCTGTCTAAAGGAGGAGAATACTGAAAAATAATGGTTTGAGCTCAACTTCACAGTCTTCAAACATTCTATCATTCATTTATTTGAAAATACATCATATGAGACAAATTGAAACCATTTTCCACACTGATGCAACTTGCGTACTGCCACTTAACCCTCTCAAGAATAAAAGAGCCTACAATTCTATGGATATACTAGAGCCAAACCAACCTATCTAAAGAAGTCACTCCACACAAGCAATCTCACAAAAGAGTAAAAGATGATCAATGGGCTCACCACTCCCCTTACACATGCAGCACCAATCAATTGAAACGATGGCAAAGCTCTTATAAAAGACAATCTAAGCAGATGAGGCATCTCAGTAGGGAATCGTATGTTTTACACCAAATGGTGCAACTATATATTAAACTAAACCATTTTTATGGATCTAATCACATTTATGATAAAAGATAGGAATCTGAACGAACATATTGCATATTCTTTCAATGTAATAAAAACCACATGTAAATACTAAATCCTTCCTCATTTAGCTGAAATTTTGAATCAACTTCCGATGAATTAGAAAAAAGTTTGTTCATATATCACCCACCAAAAATAAAATTAATTACCTAAAACCCTTCCATCATTCTTTTTCCCAAATATCCATGGTTTCAATTTCGGAGCTTGATTCTCGTGGCTACATATACACCGGGCAAGCTGTGTTGAAATTACCAGAAGAATTCCCTCAGGGCCCAAGTCCCTCCGGTTCCTCCAGACAAGTATTCGATAGTGCAGTAAAGGAATATTTTTCTGTTTTAAGAGTTGTTGCAATGAGCTGTAAATATATTTTCTTCATTCATTATTTTCATTCCATTATTTGTTGTCTATAAGTAACAGAGCATATATATATATATATAAATATATTTTTTGATAAGTAAGAGATAAATATTATTGATATGAATGAAATAGGCATAGCCCATGTACACAGGAAGTATACAGAAAAACAACTAAATACATTCTAAGAACGATAAATTAAGAACAAGAAATTATGAACATTGTCCTCATTTAGTACAATAGCGAAAAACCAAAAGAGTGAAGTGTGGATGAAAAAATTCTTCAACTCCGCCATTGTGCGTTCCTTGTCTTCAAAACATCGCGTATTCCTTTCCGACCAAATACACCACATGATGCACAACGGGATCATCTTCCACACGGCTGCCACTTGATGACAACCTTGCATTTTCCTCCAACAACCCAACAAATTCACCACTCTCAAAGGCATAACTCAAGCAATATCAACCATTTGGAAGATCTCATTCCACAACATCCTCGTTACCTCACAATGCAATAAGATATGATCAACAGATTCTCCATTCTTTTTACATATATAACACCAATCCATCACGATACATCCCCTCTTCTTCAGATTGTCCGTGGTCAGGATCTTCTCAAGAGCAACATTCCATACAAAAAAAGGCTACTTTAGAAGGTACACGAGACCTCCAAATATTCTTCCAAGGAAACAGAGTAAGATCATGTGTTGACAAGATTTTATAATACGCCTTAACCGTACATTTCTTGTGATCATTAGACATCCACTTCAAACAATTACGTTGTGCCGTAGGAGTCCCCATGGAGTATAGTAGACTGAAAAAATCGAATACACTAGATAATTCCCAGTCATGAAAGTCCCTATTAAAGACTATATTCCACTGATGAGCACCATGGGAAAATAGCCGCATATCCGCCACTAAAGCCTCCCTATTGGCTGAAATACAATAGAGAGCCGGAAAAGCCCTTTCCAATGCATGTTCCCCACACCACACATCTCGCCAGAAACTGACTCGATTGCCCTCTCCAACTACAAACCGAATGTGTTTTTCAAAACAAGGCCACCCCCTCCTTATAAACGTCCATAAACTCACACCATACCCCATCGCACTTCGTTGGAGCACCAACCACCCCAAGCAGCTCCATATCTCGCGTCAATAATTTCTTTCCATTATGATTCCCCTTTGAATGATATCAACATAACCATTTTCCCAGTAGAGCTTTATTAAAAGTTCTCAAGTTACACACTCACAACCCCCCATACACAATTGGAGCACAAACTGTCTTCCATCTAACCAGGTGAAATTTCTTCTCCTCCCCCATGCCCCCCATAAAAACGCCCTAAAGAATTTCTCAATCTTGTTCATCACCCCTGCAGGCATAGGAAAGAGAGATAAAAAAATATGTGGGGAGATTAGTAAGGATGCTCTTAATAAGGGTAAAGCGACCCCCTTTCGATAAATACATTCGTTTCCAACCAGCCAACATTATCTCTATCTTCTCCACCACTCCATCCCATATAGCTCTAGCCTTGAAAGATGCTCCCAAAGGAAGACCTAGGTATTTCATTGGCAAAGAGGACACCTTACAATCCAGAAGGCTTGCTAGACTGAGAATATTTGAGATTGCACCCACCGAAACCATCTCAGACTTGCCAAGATTCACCTTGAGCCCCGACACTACTTCAAAACAAAGTAACAGTGCTCGTAGAGTTTGGATCTGGCTATTATCCGCTTCACAAAGCAGAAGAGTATCATCTGCAAATAAAAGGTGTGAGATGATGATTGAACCACCATTGCCATTACCCACCTGGAAACCAGATAAGAAACCTCCACCAACAGCGGCCAGTACCATCCGGCTAAGAGCCTCCATAACGATAACAAACAAAAGAGGAGATAGAGGATCTCCTTGCCGCAAGCCCTGAGAACTATAAAAAAACCAGCAAGTGTACCGTTAACTAGAACTGAGAACCAGGCAGTAGAAATACAATGACGCATCCATGAAAGTCACCTATCACCAAAGCCACACCTCCCAAGCAAGTATAAGGGGAAATCCTAGTTCACGTGATCATAGGCCTTCTCCATATCAAGCTTGCAAAGAATACCTAAGCCTCCCTCCCTCAATCTATGATCCAAACATTCATTTGCAATAAGCACCGAGTCAAGAATTTGTCTCCCACGAATGAAAGCATTCAGAGGCTTGGAAATGATATGTTCCAACATAGGGCTTAATCGGTTAGCAAGAACCTCTGAAATAATCTTGTATACACTACTAACCAAGCTTATAAGGAAAAAGTCCTCAATAATCGAAGCCCCATGCTTCTTGGGGATGAGAGTAATAAACGTCGCATTAAAAGATTTTTCAAACTTTTGAAAGAGTGAAATTCACTAAAGACCTACAAAACATCGTCTTTCACTATGTCCCAACAAGTTTGAAAGAAACCCATTGAAAAACCATCCGGGCCCCGCGCTTTATCTTTAGCCATACCAAAGGTAACCTTGTAGATCTCATCTTCATCAAAAGGTCTCTCCAATACACTCGCACACTGAGAATCAATTGCCTCAAAGGACAAGACATCAAGCTTCGGCCTCCAACTAGCCGATTCTGTGAGAAGGGTCTCATAATAATGCACAATATGATTTTTTAGCTCAGGAGGAGAAGATAGCACCTGAGTACCTGAATGTAGTGACTCAATAGCGTTACTACGTCAATGTGAATTAGCCACCTTGTGAAAGTACTTCGTACACTTATCACCTTCTTTCAGCCAAAGTGCCTTGGATTTTTTACGCCATGAAGTCTCCTCTGATAACAAAACCCTCTCCAAATTTGCCATAACCATGGTCTTCCTCAATATCACCTCCTCCAAAGTATCACCCAATAATTGCTTACCCTCTAACTCCTGCAATTCCTCCAGAAGAGTAGACTTCTGGTTGTCAATGTGACCAAAAACTTCCAAATTCCACTTCTTCAGGTCTTGCTTCAAAGCCTTTAACTTACTTGCAAGAATAAAGCTTGGAGTGCCTATAAACTGATATGAAGACCACCAGGCACCCACTATCTCTACGAACCCATCCGCTGTAAGCCAAATGTTTTCAAACTTGAAAGACTGGCGACCCCTGTGAACACCCCCACAATCTAGAGTTATAGGAAAATGATCTGAACTGACTCGAGCTAGCCGTTTCTGGCATACCTTCAGAAAGTGGGCTTCCCACGAAGGGAAGACAAGGAATCTAACTAATTTTAACCAAACCCGACCATTTGACCAAGTGTACTCAAGAAGAGCTTCCAGAATTTAGTATATTGTGAGTGCTGTTTGTTTGGCAAACAACGAAGAGTCTCGTTTAATTTCTCTACGAAGAGAAGATCAGAGTTGTTGAGTCTGGTACACTCTGATGTATGCGGTCTCATAGGGGTGCAAAGCTTTTGCACACGTATCCAAGGAGCTGAGACAAAAGCTTAATATCAAGTCAACTCCATGTATCTTTGTCGGATATGGAGATGAAGAATTCGGGTACAAGTTATGGGATCCAAAGACAATGAGAATTATCAGAAGTAGGGACGTTGTGTTCCATGAAAACCAGCACATAGGAACTGAAGCTTCCTCAGCATTAGGAGAGCTTGGTTCCTATATTATAGATTCTGCCACAATTTGCCACAGATAATGAGGATATGCAGGATCGAGATCCAAAAGCAGAAGAAGAAGCTCAGGGTGTCGAGTAGGGGGAGCAAGAACCCTCTCCACCAGAAGCTGGTGTACCAGTATAAGGGTTAGATGGTGAGGAACCTCTTTTGGTTGATGAAGCTCAACCAAGAAGATCGGCAAGAGGCCGCTTATTGATTCCGTCGAGGAGATATCTGGAATCAGACTATATTCTGCTTACTGATGAGGGGGAGCCAGAGAGCTTCCAAGAAGTTCAAACTCATGCTAATAGAAGCCTATCGGAGCAGACCATGCAAAAAGAGATTAGTTCTTTACAGAAGAATTAGACTTATGAGTTGGTGAAACTTCCTAAAGAAAAGAAAGCTCTGAAGAACAAATGAGTGTTCAAGCTAAAAAAATATGGCCAAGAAAAGCTGATGAAGCACAATGCCAGATTAGTTGTCAAAGGATTCCAGTAGAAGAAGGGAATCGACTTTGACAAGATATTTTCACCAATGGTGAAGATGATGTAAATTTGAGTCATACTCGGATTGGTAGCCGGCTTGGATTTGGAACTCAAACAGATGGATGTGAAGACATCATTTCTCCATGGAGATCTAGATGAGGAAATCTATATGGAGCAGCTAAAAGGTTATGAAGCTTCAGGGAAATATCACTTAGTCTACAAGCTGAAGAAGTGTCTCTACGGCCTCAAGCAAACACTAAGACAATGATACAAGAAGTTTGACTCATTCATGGTGAGTCATGGTTACAAGAGACTTGTTGCAGATCAGTGTGTCTATGCTCGAAGGTTCCAGGATGACAAGTTTGTCATACTCATTCTTTATGTTGATGATATGTTAATCAGTGGTGAGGATAGGTCCATGATTAACAAACTAAAGAAGGAACTATCCAAGTCCTTTGACATGAATGACTTAGGCCCAGCACAGCAAATTTTGGGCATGCAGATTGTTCGTGATAGGAAAGCCAAAAAGATGTGACTATCACAACAAAAATATGTTGAATGGGTAATTAGACGTTTCAACATGGGAGATGATAAGCCAGTCAATACTCCACTTGCTAACCACTTCAAGTTGAGTAAGAGCTCGAGTCCTTCTTCAAAGAAAGATATTGAAGAAATGGAATCAGTTCCCTACTCTTCAGTAGTAGGTAGCCTGATGTATGCAATGGTTTGTATCCGACCAGATATTGCTCATGCTGTAGGCATGGTGAGCAGATTCCTTTCAAATCCAGGAAATGATCATTGGGAAGCAGTCAAGTGGATTCTCAGACTGCTTCCCAGGTACCTAAAAGGTACGTCGAAGATGTGCTTGTGTTTTGGAGGAGTTAAACCAGTTCTGGAAGGCTATATAGATTCAGATATGGCAGGAGATCTGGATGGTAGAAAATCTACTTTGGGATTTCTCTTCACCTTTGCAGGAGGAGTTGTCTCTTGGCAGTCCAAATTGCAGAAGTATATTGCTTTATCTACTACAGATGTAGAGTACATTGCCGCAGCGAAAGCTGTGAAAGAGTTGTTATGGATGAAGCGTTTTCTCCAAGAATTGGAGGTTAGTCAAGAAGACTACAAGGTACATTGTGACAATTAAAGTGCTCTAGACTTGAGCTAAAATTCAATGTACCATTCTCGCACCAAGCACATTAATATCCGCTATCATTGGAAGTGAGAATCCAGCGGACATGCTGACGAAGGTGGTTACAAGTGACAAGCTTGAGCTATGCAGAGACATAGCTGGGATGGACAACATCTAGGTACATGGGCATGGAGGGGGAGAATTGATGGGTCCCATGCCCACTTGCCCACTAGTTTGAAGCAGCACATGGGCTGCTGCCCACTTGCCCAAAAGGGCTGCTACCTACTGAAGTTAGGCTGCAAATTGTGAGTGTTCACACAGGCAGTGAGCATGTGTGATTCACCTATAAATAGAGGACTCCAACGAGAGCCTCATGAGGACTCCAATGAGAGCCTCAGATGTACATCAATTGAGTATCAATGAAGAGAAAGCAAATAGAGAGAGTTAGGAGAACTCTGAGAGAAAAATAAGAGAGTTGAGTTGAGTGGAGTGTGATCCTCCCCATCTGTAATATTTTTCTATGTTCCACTATTATTAGTGAAGTCCGCTGTGCTTGTTTTTCCCAACAATATCGATATTGAGAGGGGAGGCTTTTTTTTTTTTTTTTTTTTTGTTGAATGCCAATTAACCCCTTTTTTTCCATAAAGCTCTTAGATGGAATTTCAAACAATATAGGCAGATAGCCATGTCCTCAAGTCTTTAAAATCCCATTACAGAAGAAGAGAGATCCACGAGATCTCCATCAGGTCAACGTTCTTACGTTGAACTTGTTTCGACGGTTCCACAACCTCTACCTGAAATGTTTGTGCCCCATCGTGGGCCAAAGTACGTGGACGGGGAAATTTGTTTTCAGTTTACTAAGGAGGAAATTGCGCGATCTACCGAACCTTTTCATTATTCCATTGTTCTGAAGTTCCTAAGGGAGAGGCCCTCGTTGGATGCAATTCGGTCGTTTATTCATCTCCGTTGGGGATTATCATGCATGCCGGTGGTTTCAACTATGAAAAGACCAAGAAACGCTTTCATCCGAATGTCAAATGAACAGGATTTCTTGAAAGCTCTCTCTCGTGAAACTTGTGAGGTCAATGGGGTTCACTATCGGGCTTTTCATTGGAAACCAGATTTCAATGAAGATGAAGAACCATCTCTGGTTCCAGTCTGGATAGTGCTACCAGGTCTTCCACCAAATTTTTATCATGAATCTTTTCTAAAGATTTTTACTGCTCCGATTGGCCGGTACATTGGAAGAGATAACCCAACAAAATGTGCTACTCGCACGGATGGGGCACGTTTATGCTTGGAGATGGATGCAGCAAAAGAACCGATTTCTTTTTTCTGGATCGGGATGCCAGGGTCGGGATGAAAACAGGAAGTGATTTATGAGACTTTCCCATCATTCTGTTCAAGATGTAAGGTACAAGGGAACAACGTACATATGTGTAGATTGAAGGCTCGGATAGATGGAGAAAATGTTTGGGTACATAAAAATACAAAGGACATAGAAGCTGCGAAAACAGATCAACAAGCTGTTCCAAACGATGATATAGATAAAGGCAAGGGATTGATGATGATGGGATCAGGAATGAAACAAGGAAATACGAGTGAAAATATGGCTACGCAAATAGAGAAGCCTCTGGATCAATTCTTAATGCAATAGGAAGATGGTACAAAGGAGGGATAGTTTCAAGCAACACCGGAGAGAAACAGAATTGATGTTCGGTCGAGTGAAGAAAATATTTTATCAGAAAAGGAGTATCATGTAGAGGAAATAGAAGAAGAGGAAATAGAGGGAACTGGAATAAATGGTACTGTAAGTCTGGAAGTTAAGGGGATGCCGGAGGCGAAGGTTGATGAGAACGTTAATAGGGGCGACTATGATTCTGAAACGGAGAGGGATTTGAACGTTGAAAATGTAGCAGACCAGAGAGATTATGACTCGGAACTGGAGACTATACCTGATGAGAATGCTGAGAAGAACACTTATATGGAGGACTCTGTTTCTGAACCGGATATGGAATTAAATGTTGAAAATTTTTTAAAGCATAGAGATTATGCCACGAAAAATGAGGGAGCTGATAAAAAGAAAAAAGGAGCTCGGAAAACATTTGAAAAGGTTTGTAGTTCGAACCGGGTGATAGCCCGGCCAAATAAATTTTCCCTATGTTTGGTTTGATTTTATCATGGAATATTAGAGGTCTTGGCACCTGTAGAGGTAGATTAAAAAAATTGGTTACGAAATTAAAATCGAAAATTGTTGTTTTAATGGAACCTTTTGCCTCGTCTGATAAGGTGCAAGATGTATTAAACTTATTACACATGGATAAGTTTATTACTAATGAAGGGGAGGCTGGTAAAATTTGGGTGATTTGGCAGAATGATATTTCACTTCAGCTGGTTTTGTGTAAAGAACAATTTATTTTAACTCGTGTTGGAGATGGAGTTACAAATGTACTTTGCTGCTTTGTATATGCCAAATCTAATATGGTGGAAAGGAGAGATTTATGGGAGTCTCTAAATGGTCAGGTTTTAGGAAATGAACCCTGTATTATTGCAGGTGATTTCAATATTATAAGGGATGATTCGGAACGTCGGGGCGGCAAAACTCGTCCGAGAATGGCAATGGAGGATTTTAATTCTTGGATTGATAATTGTGGATTAATGGAAATGAAGTCTTTGGGAAGAAGGTTCTCTTGGCGTAACGGGCAGAGAGGTCTATCAAGAAGTTGGGCTAAAATGGATAGATGTTTATTGAATGCTAGTTGCTTGACAAGATTTCCTAATGTGAGTAACTGATATTTACCGAGATCAACCTCAGATCATTCGCCAATGTTCATGGAATTTCAATCAGTCCCTTTCTCATATGGACCTTTTCCTTTTCGGTTTCAACAAATGTGGACAAAACATCCAGAATTTCATGCTTTTGTGGGGAAAATCTAGGAGGAGGAAGTGGGGGGAATGGATCTTTTGAAATTGGCTATCAAGCTAGAAAACTGCTATGTTTTTCTCTAAAAAAATTCCTATAGCTAGAAGAAGAAATCTCAAAAGATTGACGGGTTTTTCGGAAGGTAAATTCCCTTTTAAATATTTGGGAGTTCCTATTGTTTCCGGAAGATTGAAAATTGGGGATTTGGAGGAGTTGGCGAGTAAGGTTAAAAAAAAATAAGCGGATGGAAAATGAGACTGCTATCGGTGGGGGGAAGAGTGATTTTATTGAGACACGTCCTTGCTAGCATGGTGTTACATCTACTGGCAGTTTTGCAAGTTCCCAAACTGATTATCTCTTCTTTAAATCGGTTAATGAGCTCCTTTTTTTGGGGAGAAAGTGATGGAAGGGGAAAGAAAAAATGGGTTGCTTGGAGAAACATATGTTGGCCAATAGCAGAAGGAGGTTTGGGTATTAGATCTTTGGATGAGATGCAAAAAGCTTTCCATTTAAAATTTGCCTGGAAACTGATGCATGAAAACTCTCTTTGGGCAAACTTCTTTCGTACGAAATATGTTGGGAATAAACCTTTGATGCTTCGGGGTTCTCAAAAGGGCACAAGGTTTTGGCGTATGATTGTTAGAAGTATCCCTACTGTCTTGAATAATTCTAAATGGAAACTCAGAGAAGGAAATGTATTTTTCTGGTATGACAAGTGGCTGGATCAGGGGCCTTTTGCTGACAATTTTCTTGTGAGTGAGCAACCTCTATTGAAAGTTAAAGATTGCCAACTGGCTAGGGGATGAGATATGGCTCTGTTAGAAAGGTTGGTGGGGACTGAAAATGCGGAGAGGGCACTAAATGTCCTTGCTAATTGTAAAGAGGGAGAGGATATGCTAATTTGGACTAAAACTGAAAGTGGTGATTTTACCACCAAATCAGCCTGAGAATGTGTTCGAGTAAGAGGTCAGATTTTTGAGGGGCACAAATGGATTTGGAATAATATGCTCCCTTAAAATTTTCTGTTCTAATGTGGAAGGCATGGCATGGTGCTTTAGCAGTGGATGATAGAATTAGGCGGATTGGAATTCCTTTGGTCTCAAAATGTAACTACTGTAGTCAAGGAAAACATGAAGATCTAAATCACGTTTTATTTGAGGGAGAGGTTGCAGCCGAGGTTTGGAAAAAATATGGAGCTACTCTTGGTCTGCCGATTGGAAGAACATGGCATGAAACTTGTCTTAGTTGGTTTTGGAGAGCTTCAAATGTCTCTCAAATAGGTGTCATATTGGGTTTACTCCCTACTATTATTTCGTGGAGGTTATGGGCTAGAAGATGTTCTACCCGTATGGAAGGTAAGGCTGAATCAGCCCAGGTGGTGTGGCAATCTATCAAACAATGAATAGGCGTGATCTGTCAAGGTTTTTCCAAGCCAAAGAAGCTTACTCAAACCGACTCTTACATTCTTAATAGTCTAAATATATCTCAAATTTTAATCCAACAACAACCAATAAAACTTATATCATGGACTAAGCCCTCACAGGGACGTGTGAAACTGAATACGGATGGAAGTAGTCTAGGGAGTCCAAGAGCTTCGGGGGTTGGAGGAGTTATTCAGGACATGCATGGAGCTTTGTTGTTGGCGTTATCAATGAATCTCGGTTATGGAAATAGTACTTATGCGGAATTACGAGCGCTAGTGGAGGGAGTTAAAAATTGTAAAAGGCTGAATCTAGTAGCAATAGATATTGAAACAAACTCAAGGGTGATACTGTCATGGTTGCAGAATAATAGATGTGGTATCTGGTATTTGGAGGAATTTTGGGAGGAACTTCAAGATTTGCTTTCAACTATGGATCCAAAGTTTCTGCACATTCACAGGGAAGGAAATGTCGTTGCGGATTGGTTAGCTAGAAGGGGCGCAAGAGAAGGTGATGTGGAATGGAAAACCATGAGTGAGCTCCCTCCTCTGCTGCGGGGCTTGATTGGAATTGAAAAATGGGGTCTTCCAGCATTAAGGCGTAAGAGGTAGGGTGCAGGGTTTAATTGGTGCGGGACCGTGGGACTATGAGAAGAGTTTAGTAAGTTCACATTGGTGGAAAAGTTACGTGCAGCCAACGTAGTTTTTCGTAATTACAGGTTATGTCGCTTTGAACTGATCTGGTATGACAACTTATTTGTTTTGGTGTTGTTTTGGTGTTTCTCTTTTATAGGTCTGTCTAGGTTATCTGGTTTTATTCTTATAGGTTTATTTAGATGATCCCTTATAGGCTTGGTTAGTAGTTGTGTTGGTTTGGTTTGTTTTGTTTTGGTTGGATACAAGGGATGGTGTTAGTGCTTTATTTGTAAATCTCCAGTGTCGGTTTTGTTACCACGGTATTCCTCCGCTATAAGTGAGGACTATTAATAAAATTGGGACAGGGTTACTATTAGACATGTGGCTTCTGGCTCTTCTATATAAATATATATATATATATATATATGTATATATAAATATAACACTTTAACAAGAAAACCAAAAATATTATATACACGAATAAGATAGATCACTAGTACCCAGTATTGTGTTAAGGCGTGGTGAATTATAGATTTAATTGTTCGTGCTTGTATTTAATTTGCACATTTAATTTATTAGTCAAGTAAAAAAGGTTAGTGGGTGGGCGTTACGTTAGCTATCTAGAGTACTGAGATCTTCGAGCATTTGACACTATTCAAGTTTTATGAATAAATCATATTTTCAGAAGAGTTTTCTATCTGTGTTGCATTTTCTATCGAGTAAGGTCATATTTAAACAACTTTATAAAATCAAATTAAAAACAAAATTAAAAAATAGAAAACTTTAATAATTTTCTGCACATTGCGCGACTGTGCTGCTAGTTTTTCTTTTTTCTTGTTCATACATCAGTTAGTTTGTGTTCGTCCGACATGACTTCTTGGTATGCACTTCTTCAACATCATCAAGAAATGGCAGATGGTGTTCTCTTCAACATTGCTGAAGGAACGAACCATTGGCAAATTTAGCTTCCTGGCCAAAGAGATCAAACTATTCTGGGGTGTCAAAGATATATATTGGGCTTGACAAGCTTTGGAAAACCGTTATGATAATCAAAGCTGCGCAAAATTATGGGGATCAGAGAGAAGTTAGATGCCATTGCAAATGAGAGGAAACTCCAATTGGAGGAACATGTACCATGTAGAGATAGGAGTCAGAGTAGGAAGAGAGATGATTCTCCTTTTTTTGTACCTTGAGGCAGAAGTTATTACTAAAGAGGATGACAAGAAGAAGATCGATCATAGATAGACTTCTTTCTGATTCCATAACTAAAGAGTGTTGGAAATATTTTTAAAATAATTAATTATATATTACATCTATTAATAATATTTTTGGGTTGATTTTGGGACTTTTGAATTATTTTGAAAAGAGAGAAGATATGGAAAGTTATAAGGTATTTTTGTTGATTTATGAAGAGGCTGCATGCGGCTTAGGCGCTCATGCACTACAACGCTTGGGGCTCAAGGGGCATGCTGCATGAAGCACTGCAACACATGGGCAAGCGGTGCGCGCACGAGGCTCTAGTAGGCGCTGCTTGGAAAAATGGGAAAACAAAATTACCAAACCGCGCACCTCATGACTCGAACGGGTGCATACCAATTGAAGGGGAAGCAAGCAACGTTGGACCAAGTCCAACTCATATAGCAATAGACACAATATATATAACTATTGCGAACAGTTTTTTGGAAAGTAATAACTTTCCGTTTGCAACTTTTGGCCATCTATAAATAGACTCATTGGCCTGCCATTTGAGTATCCCAGAATTCAATTTCGAATTCTCTCTCTCTCTCTCCCAAGTTTTTCACTTATTCAAAACTTGTTAAAATATGTTTGTTCTCTAGATAACAAATTTCTAATTTCTTGGTTGAATAGCAAAATTTAAGAGTATTCGAGATCTAATTTCGTGTGTGCATAATGCAGTTTGACAAACAAACTTGTTCTAGGCTTCATTGTATGTTGGAGGAAAATTCGCTTGTAATCCGTGTGTATACCGTTATTGGTAGGGGCAAATATTGTCTTAAGGAAAGCAACATAGTAATGTGCCTTGAAGCAAACTTTTCTTTCACTATTTTTTATTTTGCAACCCCTTTGCACCAACAAAGAGAATGCCGAAATATTTCCGATTACTGGCATCGGAGGATTAGGAAAGACCACACTTCCTCAAGTTCATATTCAATGGCTAGAAGATCCAAAAATATTTTCAGATAAAAATTTGGGTTTTGTGTATCTGATAGATAATTACTTTGATGTTCAAAAAGTTAGAGAATCTGTAACAAGCCAGAAACAAAAGATTGCTGCAATATTGGGGAGGCATTGGCCCATCGGTAAGAAAACGAAGGAAACAAGTACTTCCTAGATTTTATTTGACAAACTTGGGAACAGTTCTAGTTTCAATCTATCAAGTTTTTTTTTTTTTTCTTTTAACAAAATGTCAAAATTATTTTTTAATTTTTTTTATTCTTTTACCAATTTATTATTTTAATTTATTTACCCATCTTCAATATCAAGAGATCACTAATTGCCAAAATATGGATTTCTTTTTTCAAAGTTGTTCAATTGTTTCCCACTACTTTATTTAAATGGGAAACTCTAATTGTGTGCACAAAACTAAATAGAACATAAGGCCATTTTCTTAGGCTACACTCAAGTTCTTAGCATTCAACTTCTATGCAAAATCCACAATTGTTTCGGAAGAGGAAGTCAAGATAGATGAAATGTTAAGAGGTTTTGGAGCCCCTAGGCAAGCATGTTGATTGGCTGATATAGAAAAGAGTTCTTTATAGAAGGTGAAGAGAGTTCTTTATAGGAGGTTGGAAGTGGAATTTGTATAACTGAAATCTTCTAGTGGATTGAGTCTTTTGATTGGCTAAAGACGGATGGTTTTACGTACCATTGATATGTTCTTTAGAGGGTTTTCACCTTGTCACCAAAATTTTGTGTTCAGTTATATACTACTTTGATTATTTTGGTTGTAGTGTGTGGTTGCATTAACTCCAATTCCTTAAAAAATGATTTGATCAAGCTTATATATATTTTTTTATTACTATTCACAGAATATCTGATATCACCTCACTATCCAAACGCAACTTAATAGAGGCCTCGTAATCAAGAGGATAGACAATTACAAATTTTGAATTGGTAGGCCGACATATATTTCTATTATTATAAAATTCAGAAATGAAGTAGTTACTAGTGTGATTATGATTATTCTCTTATATATATAGTGATAAATCTTGTATTTGTGTTCCTATAAGAAAGAAAAAGGAATTTTTTTTTCAACGTCTCAAGGGGTGTGAAATAAATAAGATCTCCTGAAAGGAAATTGAAGAGGGTTGTGTATGTAACTCCAATTCCTTAAAAAATGGTAACATATTCGGCTCAAGAAGAACGAAACATGCAATAAAGTGAGCTTAAATTACTTAATGATATACCAATGGCTATTTATTCATGATTGTGCATGTGAATTAGTTTGAATATTGAGGTTCATGAATGACAAGCAACGTAGGTGAAATACAAATTAGGAGGGATTTGGGAAGAGGAAACACATCAAAACTATGTCTATTATATTTTCATATATATTATAACAGGACAGAACTTTTCATTTGAGTTCAAATTTAATCAAACCAGCTTAATTATAAGAAAACTTAAAAAAACAATTTTACCCTTTAATTGGGTGCAAAAGTGAGAGAAATATCAATTGAATATATAATACAAGATTGCTAGCCACGTCCACGAGCATGCAAGCTGGTTGAAAGAAGATGGGATGCAGGATGTAGCAGCGCTGCTGGTTCTTAAACATTACTACCACACGTGTCTGACTTTGGAAATCATGTTGTTTCTCACATTAATCATCTGATCCCCAATTAAGAGCCACGGCCTCCACCAAATTTCTCATTGCTATAGTTGGCATAATTGTTTTATGCAATTATTTTCAATTTCTATAGGTTAAAGAATAAAGCATATATAAGCAATTCATGAAAATCATGAAGGCATTCATGATTTTTCTATAGTTGGCATTGATGCAGGCAGAGGACATGTGATGAGCAGATTAATTAGGGGAGAGAGAGAGAGAGAGAGGCTTACATCAAGAAGTTCCAATAGGCAGAGTACTTGCTTCATGCAGTTGAATGGAGAAGCTCCCATTTTTGGTGCAGCCTGTGGTGATGAATGACATTTAAGTATTTTGTTGGGATTGATGCAGAGGACATGTGAATAGTGTAATCAGGAGAGAGGGGTCTGTGTTTTGTTGGCATTGATGCAGAGACATGTGAGCAGAGTAAGGAAAGAGGGTTCCAAGCTGTGGAGTTTAAACAGCAAACTGTTCAATAAAAACTTATAATAATTAACACCGACAAAATATCTCTGACGAATTAATACTTAATGAGACATAAATTTATAAACTTAAGCAATTTTGGGGAGTTAGTGAGATACTTGAGGAAAAAACAATACTCAATTACAAGTTTGGATCGAAAACGATGTCGTTTAATGCTTTTTATACCTATCTCATGCAACCACAAAATACCCAACATCTTGGCCTGTTTTGTGTGAAGTAAAAAGCATAAATCATGTGACATTTGCAGGTTTTTCAAAACTGGCTCAACTAATTTTGGACTATTTTTATATCAAAAAATAACCAATAATTCTTCAAATAATGTGATCAAATCCCATCTCATCCTAACTCATCTGATCTCATCTAATTATTACAACTTCCAAACTTCCATACAAAATACGATAAATAATTCAATTTTTTCAAATTCTAAAACAAAAATAATATTCTAACAATACTTTATTCAACTTTCAAATTTTATCTCATCTCAACTCAGCAGTCGAACACAAGTGAACTTTTTGTTTTGTATTTCTCCAATTGAAATAAACTTTTTCTTTTTCTCCATTCTTTTTCTTTTCTCCATTCTTTTTCTTTTCTTTTTTTTAAAAAAAAAAAAAAACAGTGGGAGGACCACCGTGATTTATTGCAAATGACCCCCTTCATGGTAGGGGAAAACCATTACAAAGTTCCTATTACACCCAGCAAAGCCAGTACCGAAAGCAGAAACACCAGACAAAAACACCAGACAAAAACAATACCGAAAACCAACAAACTCCAATAGAAAAAAAACAACAGTAAAACCATGGCTATACCATCCGAATAGTGGGACACCCATTTTTTTTCCAGACGCATGATGCCTTTGAGGAGAGAAGGCAACTCCCGATTGGACCCCCACAACCTGCTAGTACCTTCTGCCCCCAACCTTGCCAGATAGTCCGCAGCTTTATTCCCTTCCCGAAAAATATGAGAGAAATGAACGTTAAGGCCTTGTGAAATCACCATTACCTCTTCCCAAAAATCCTCAAGGTACCAGTTTGCACATATTTTTTTTTCTTAGCAATTGCACTACCAACAAAGAGTCTAACTCAACATCTATATCAATCATGCCCATCTCATTAACCAACCGAAGTCCATGCAGTAGACTCATTTGCTTATTTAATGTCAAAATCTTTCAATATACTCCATTTTCAATTATCTATAAAATAATATATAAATTCAAAAATTGCATTCATTATCCACCAATATTTCCAAAACATGCTATAGTTGGATCAAGCTACCTGAAGCCTTGTGCTACAGAGCACTGGATACTTTTTGATGCTCTGATTTTTCCATCACATTTGGGTTAAATTTATAACCTCTCCTTATTCAAGGAATTTTCTGGCTTGTGGTACAGAGCATGATAGTGATGTTGATGATGCAAGAATGGGGAACTTGGTCAACCAACCAGTGTGGTGCAGTGAAGCAAATGAGCAATTTGGAAAGTGCTGCGGGTGGAATGGACTTTGCTCGCATGAAGTTCTTCGAGATGGGGAAACTGATTTTGATTCCAAGATGGTCAGAAAGGTAGTTTAAGGTAGTTTCTCAGTACTCCCATAGCTAATGAGTTCTTATTTTATTAGAGTTAATTTAGTTATTCATTTTCTCTCCCTTGTTCCATGGTCATATAGATGTAAAAATTATTCGATAGTAATCAACAATATTGCAACACAACTGACGCCTCCAATCACAGGATTGAACTAAAATATAATTATGTTATATTATAACAATTGCAGAAAGAAGCAGTAAACAGGTACACAAGTATTCTCTATGTAAGAGGCTGTGGTTCTGCCACTAATTTAATGTGTCAAAGCAGTGGCATTTGCCACTGATCCATCTATTTGCTCGCAGGCTTTTGCCACTGGTGTATCTATTTGCTCACCTTTACACCTCTTTTCTCAACTCTGCTAGCACTCTTTGAGTGACTGTTACATTAGTTCATTGGTGTCTTCATAAAAGTGGGAATAGTGCTTGGCAGGCCAGGTCTAAAGATCCCTTCCCTGTGAAGTTGAACCATGCCTATTGCTGCCTTATTTCTGCTTGGGGAAAAGTAAAGCCTCGACCCCACCCATTCGTATGATAACATATAAGTTTCATTATATACCTATTTTTGTATTAAGCAATTAGTAATCTATTGTCTAATCAAAGCATCATGAGGTGTGTTGGCTTCCAGCTTAATTGGCATAAATGAACATATTAATGAACAGAATTTTGGGGTTGTTCATCTTTTTTCTAATTGAAACCTCATTTTTCTTTCAGATCTCTTTGAGGTGGGAATCACACCCACAAACGGTGCTTATTTTGACGAAATCGAATTCAATTTCTGTCCAAGTTCTATGTGCAGAAATGGTCAGGTGTGAATACAAAACTATGATCTCATATATTTTTTTTTCTAAGGGCTATTTTATGCAATTTCTTTATGCAATACTTTTTTAATAGGTAAATGTAGTAGTAGAGCAATCAGGTTTGAGCTTTGTAAAATGCCTGCATGCATTATACTTGTTTAGGACTGAGTTTATATTAAATCAGATACCCTTGAATTACTCGAGGTGCACTTCGAAAAACTCCTTGCCGAGAACCTATTCACCTCTAGGATTAGTCGGGACTTTGTTCTCGATGCCATTAAAAAAGAAAAACACCAGATACACTCATCTCACAACAGCTACATGTTCTCTTTTGTAACTGCTAATGTATGCGTTCTGATCTTTAATCACTAAAATTGCAACTAAAAAGGTAATTTAATGAACTTCGAGGAGACTTGCTATACTATTCCTGTATTAAGAAAAGAAAAAGAAGAGGAAAGAAGTGGGTGAGATTCTACGCATTACATAAGCTCTGAAAGGGACTGACTGAAAATTAGAGAGCGATGAGGACGTTGTCCCCCACTCTCTCTCTCTCTCTCCAGAAACTATTATTTAAAAACTCCATATATTCTTTGGTAGCAATCATCACTCAGTGATGTTGTAGAATTTTTCTAAGTGTGCTAAACGAGCTCTGACGTGATGAACATCAAGCACACACGCACTGATTAAAACCTTTTCTCACAGCTCTTCTGATTATTGTCATGATTGTCACATCTGTTGATGGAGTACCCAACTTTAAGTGCAATACAATACACACGCACTAATTACTATACATACATAAATGCACCCACCCACATGTATTTATATCTGTGTAAGTTTATATGTTCTTATATATCTGTGAAAGTCTATGTTTAATATTCCTTTTGGTATGTGCATTTACTTTTAACTGTATTGAATGAATTAGAACGTGTTATAGAATTAAAATATTAATTTAGGGCATTTACTTTTGGTATGTCAATTCACAGCATAGATTAGCGATAGCCCTATACTCTGCCTCTAAGGATAATCTGGAAACAACATGTTGTTTCTTGGACTTCCAAGAAACTAGTGATTCACCAATTAACACACAATACCCTGTCACAGACCTCCTGCTATCAGGACAAGTTCCCCAGTCTGAATCATTGTACCCATGTAGCAGCTTTGAATTTCTTGGATAAAATAACCCTTGGCCTGGGGCCCTTTCGATGTATCTTAGGATCTTGTGTGCTGTTTGTGGATGTGGGACCCGAGAGCTATCCATGAATTGACTTAATACCTGGACTGCATATGAAATATCAGGCCTAGTTGTTGTCAAGTATAGCAATCGACCAATTAGCCTTTTGTAAATTGTTGGTTTTGGGAGCAGCTCTCCTTCCTCCTTGCTCAACTTCATGTTTTGATCCATAGGGATTTTAGAAGGTGCAGACCCAATGGTGCCTGAGTCACTTAGAATGTCCAAAGCATACTTCCTCTAGCATATATGAATCCCATCTTCAGACCTGGCCGCCTCAATTCCAAGGAAAAACTTCAGCTTGCCTAAGTCTTTGATTCTGAATTTTTCATGAATGATGGTTTTGAGATAGTTAATGCTTCCAATGCAATCACCAGCCACTATAATATCATCCACATATACCAAAATGGCTGTGAATGAACTTTTAGTGCTCTTGGTAAACAAGCTGTAATCAGCTTTAGACTGTGTGAATCATTGTTCAACAATAAAATTGGAAAGCTTAGAGTACCATTGCCGTGATGCTTGTTTCAATCCATATAAACTCTAATTTGCAAACTTTCTTGCTGTCATCATTGGAATAACCCGGAGGAAGTTCCATATACACCTCCTCATCTAACTCAACATGCAAAAATGCATTGTTTACATCAAATTCGAAAAGGCCCCATCCCCTTATTGCTGCTACAGCCAAGAGGGTTCTGACAGTGACAAGTTTAGCCATAGGTGAGAAGGTCTCATGGTAGTCTAGTCCTGCTTGTTGGGTGTATCCCTTTGCTACTAGTCTTGCTTTAAGTCTCTCTACAGTCCCATCAGATTTAAACTTAACCTTATAAACCCATTTGCACCCAATTGCTTCCTTATCCGGTGGTAAATCAACTAAGGCCCAAGTGTTATTATTTTTAATGTTGGTTCTCCTGTTCTCTTAACTGCTCAGCTTCATGCTAATGTCAATCAAAGTTTCATCCTCCCATCTGTTGGAACCAAACAAGATGTTGCACAAGGTCAGCCATATGATGGTAGCCATCGGATGTGGCTTTGGTTTTATATCTCTGGAAGATAAAAAGGCAGTGGGTGTAGAGGAAGCGGAGGAGGAGGCATTTGTTATTGTTTGTTGCACTGCCTTCCACCTGGCATCCCTTAGGAATAACTCTTTTTCAAGATGTGGAAACATTGGTAATGAAGTCAACTTAGGGCATTCCCATATTGTTAATTTTGAACGAAGACGGAATTGTCTAAAACTGACCCTCCAAAACGTGATGTGTTAATGCTTTACAATTGGTCACTTGGTTTGTTTGACTCATCAATCAAGTGCAAGTGCTTGAAGAACCTACTGCAAAATTGTGCTGGATATTGTTGTTTGAAATGTTTTACGATTGAATTTAACTTTGTTTTTGAGCAATATGTGGTCAGTGAAGATGGAGAAATCCATCTTTTGGAGAGGAAAATTTGAAAGGTATGCAAAATTTTACCCGTGATTTAGATTACAGAATGCAGCTATGATTGCAGGTTCTGTCCTAGATCATGGAGGCCATAGTTTGTTGGTTGAGATGCTGGAGTGTTTAAATGTTTTTCTCTTAGTGGTGGGCTTGTGTTTGAGCAGAAGTACTTCTTTAGATGACCGTACATGTTGGACAGCCCTTTTTCACTTGAAGGTGTCCTCTGTGTTTATGCTATTCTTGGAGAATGATAGGAATGCAAATAATTGACTATCTTTACTTAAAAAAAAAATTCTGAAATATTTTTCCCAGCCTCCTTATGAATGGGATCCATTCTTGAGTAGCAGAAAACATGATCTTGAGTGGCTAACGAAACAAGTTTTGTATATCTTGTTATTGAGTTATATTCATCAGTGTGTGCATTTGTTAGTGTTTAAAAGTCAAACTCAGGAATATAATTAAAATTTATTATCTCTCTGAAGCAATTTCGGACCAGTCCAAGATGTGAGGATTCCATACCAGTAGAAGCGAATGTTTGGGTTTGTTACATTTATCTACTCAGAAACTGTGAAACTTATTTTGGCCAAAGGGAATCCTCATTTTATATGTGATTCACGTGTGCTTGTCAAGCCCTACAAGGAGAAGGGAAAATTTCCGGATAAGTATGGAAATCTTTACTCTTGTGCCATCTAGATTTTGTCTTGTTCACTTGCTGTTTTTATACTTTTGTTTTTGATTGATTGCAGAAGGCAACAACAGCAACTGGAGAGGGGAGAGTTTTCACCTTGTTCAAGTCCATCTAAGCTCGACTCTAGAGAATCCTATGATCTGCCCCATGATAAAATCTCTGGAAGATGTAGGCTGGTAGTGATTAATATGTATTCTGTTGGTGCAGGTCACAGTGACAATTCTGCTGCAGCTGCTGAGCATCCGCTTTTGCAGGAAGCGAATCCTGCTTGTATTCACAATAATCACAGTGCCAACAGCAAGGAGGACATCTCCCATGCTGAAGAGTTTGATCTCCAGAAAAGGTATGGAGCTTGATAATCATAGAAAAATAAGGCCAGCCATGATAGCAAGCATCACTCTCTACTTTATTTGAGTTGCATGCTCTGCCCTCACTCCTCTGTGTTCGTGTGTCTATCTGTAATTTATAATTCTTCTCAATTGCTGATTATGTTCTCTTGCTCATTTCCCCTCTATGTTGACCATGAGGGCAGTGTAGAGCAGGTACTTCCGGATAGCCTTTTGCCTTCTCCTACCAAATCAGTAGGGGATAAATTCTGTGTCATTTCTGCTGCTGTGTTGGAGGTTAATGAGAGCTCCGCATTCTCCACTACTCAGTATTCTTCTGGAAAAGATTTATCACTCACCAATTCAACTAATGACAAAGCTTCCAAATAATATCTAAATGCCATGGTGCGTCCCTCAAGAATATTAGGAAAGGAAACATAGGGGAAGGATATTGTATGGAAACTATAGCATGTAAGCCCTCTTTTATACTATTTCATACATGATGCAGTAGAAGGCGACTTGGCCTTAAACCACTCTTATTTATAATAGTGGTTTCAAGAGACTTTTATCACACTCCATGGTCTCCCTTTCAATTGAAACTAATACTATACTTGGCCTGTTTATTAGGATAGAATAGACCAAAATGTTTCCCAATTTCCTCTTCCTTCAGGTTCTCATCAAACAAGCCAAACAAATAAGTTTCTATGGCCTTTCCGGGCCTTTTCGGAGTCCCTCCTTTCACATGATAAACCAAATTCCTACAATAAGTGCCTGCATTCTTGATAGTTTCCACAGCACCTCCAACAGATGGCCAGCCACTCTCTGACACCACAATATCCAAACTTCTTCCATTTGTTTTCTCAATAGCAGAATACAAAGCATCCATCATTCTTTCATTTTCTTTCTTTTTTGAGCTCCTTAATAACTGATTGTATTATTAATAATATATAAGGATGATGTGGTTTTGTAATGTGCCTTTTATTTTCAAATTTTACAAGGCAACATGCATGTTTTTCAGTTCTCTTAAAAGTTCAAATTGAATGTTGAGAGTAGAACCAGAAGAGAGAAGAAAGATATCGAAGATTAGTATTTCTTATTCTAATCATAATGCTACTGTCCTTGAACAGGCAGAGAGGTAGAAAATTACAGGTTGTAATCAGATACAAATTGTAATCATAAGAAGTATTCCGTATGCAACAAATGGTAGTGGCTTTGCATGTGGATGTTTATATCTAAAGATTTCCACACAAAACAACATAAAAACTATGAATTGGGAAGATCAGCAAAATTTGCATATGTCAAGGATTATCTTTCAATAAATTTGCTCAATCTGGGATTGGAATTATACAATCTCTCCATCAAGTTCACAGTACAGCTCCTCCATCTTGGCCTGTTTTGTGTGAAGTAAAAAGCATAAATCATTTGACATTTGCAGGTTATTTGAAACGGGCTCAACTAATTTTGGACTATTTTAACTGAAAATATGTTTGGATCGTCTGGTCACTGAAAATGAATTGAGCTAGTGTGGTCTTTCCTAATCCTCCGATGCCAGTATATAATCGGAAGGATTCCTACATTCTCTTTAACATTGGAATCAGAAAGAAGTATATCTATGATCTTCTTCTTGTCATTCTTTCTACCAATAACTTCTGCCTCAGGTACAAAAGAATGATCAGTATCATCCCAAGTTCAGCAAAAATCAAATTACCATTACTTTCCATGGTAAGAAATATGCAGGCCCTGTTCAAATTGTTGTCGTGAAATTAGACAGCCTCAACATTGCGGCCTCCTATATTTCTTCCCTTTGCTCTTCTTCCTCCTCCTTACTATTCTCCTGGATGTGAAGAATAATGCATATGGTGATATTTCTTATTTGAATAGGGAAGAAAAAAGCAATAAAGAAAGCGAGGTAATCATAACTAACTTATTTACTTGTAGAAGATGCAGTGCATTAGATTTGTTTTACAAACTCTCAATCCCTCTCCCCTGTTTCTTCTTTACTCAAAGTCGTTTCTGCAAATAGAATTTTATAAGTTGAAGGTGAAGAAGGTGGATACGGCAACAAAGATAAAATTGGTGGAAAAATACCTAAATCAGTCGAGGATCAGAGTACTCCAGCTTTGGGATGTGAGCAATCTTGGGCCAATCCTCACCTCCGTCTTGTTTGCATCTTTGTAATAAGATGGGGCAATCATGAATTGTCAACACTTTCAAAGAGGTTAGCCTACTCATTGCTTCAGGCAGTGATGTTAAACCAGAGCATCTAGAAATCGTGAACTGCTCAAGTGATGCCCAATTGCATATCCACTCTGGTATAGTCATCAAGCTTGAACAATCTGAGATTTCGAGCTGTCGTAGAGTGGTAACATGTTGAAGCCCCAATGGTAGAGACACCAATTTCGGAATACTTTGAAAGTTCAAAGAGATGAGGCTTTTAAGCCCTTTCCATTGCATACCGTGCTCATCGTTGCCTAGATCAAGCATGGGACAAGCAATAAGCTCCAGGTTTTGAAGTGCAGTGAGATATTGTACACCTTGGGAGAGAGACTTTAATTTAGGGCAATTAATTATCTTCAAATGCTGGAGAGATATGAGGTTTTGCAACCCATCCTCTGGAAGTGTTTCTAGATCCTCAATTTCTCTCAAGTATATATTCTTCAATTTGGAGAGAGGAGGAGATGAAAAGGCAATGGGTGTAGAGGAAGCGGAGGAGGAGGCATTTCTCCTTAGGTGTAACACTTCTTTCAGATGTGGAAACATTGGCAATGAAGTCAACATAGGGCATTTGATTATTCTTAATTCTGAAAGACGAGGAAATGAAGTCAACATAGGGAGTAGTAAAGCATTTCTCCTCGTCATTGATGATGGAGTTTCAAAGGAATTTTGATGATCAGTAGTAGTATTGACATCCACATTATAAGAATCACTCCTTCTCCTCCACCAACCCTTCAGATTACCACAGTTAAAGAGGTAAATAGTCTCAAGAGATGGAAAGAATTCTGATGAAGAAAAAGAAGATAAAGATAACTCATTGTTGTCACTACAATCTGATACGTACTCTATTTCATAAAGTACTCCCAGATCAATACTCTTAAGAAAGGGTAGTCCACTCAATGGTGGCAAATATTTCAATTTCCCACAATACCCTAAACTTAATTCAACAAGATTTGTGAGTGACAAAAGCCACATCGGAACCCTCACACCCCCATAATCATCTATCTTTAGCTGTTTAAGATTTGGATGAGGTTCAAAGCCTTCCAAGGCCATTTCATCACGCAATCTCAAACTCAAAACTTGAAGATGTTCTTTCTCCTTTAGATTTACGACGTCTTCCTCCCGACTTCTCAAACCCGAAATCTCTAATGCTCCTCTTAAGCTATTTAGTCTATTTAGCTCGCTTAACTGGCCACTATCATTTGGAGTCGAATCAGAGTGGACAACAAACTTAGATAATGTCTGGAGATTTTTCAATTCCCCCAATCCACGTGGCATACAAGTCAAATTCGAACATCCATCATTGTAAAGATGCCTGAGGTTGACTAATTTCGTAATTCCTCTAGGCAATTCTTTCAGTTGTGTGCAATAAGAGAGTCTTAGTGTATACAAATTTTGCAATCTTGTTATGGAATCGGGCAGCTTCTCGATTTTATCATTCCAAGAAAGATCAAGATCTCTTAAATGCTTCAACTTACATATGGAACTCGGTACCAAATCAAGCTGTCTTCCATGTAGATCCAGCACTCGCAAGAACTTCAAAGTTGAAAAGATTGCTTCACATGAAGTACTTGACTCTTGCAAATCCTTCCATTCGCCAACCGAAAGAAGTGTTCGAATCCTACTGGCTTTAGACGAGGAAGTTGGATTTACGAAGGAAATATCTATATTGTCGACGACTGCTACGTGCCGAGTTTTTTGATCAATAATGATCTTCTCCTTAGATTCTAATCTGGTGATCAATGGTCCTGCCACTGACATTGCGAGATCATGCATGAGGTCATGCATTTTACTCGTAATCACGTTTCCCAAATCATCCATTTCAGCTTCTTGAAAGAACGATCTCCAAAGTAAATGCATGAAATACTTATCACCAACATCTTCAAGACATTCAGTTTGATCGGATAGCTTGATAAACCCCTGTGCTATCCAGAGATTTATCAATTTTGATTTCTTCATCACGTAATCCTTTGGAAATATACTACAATAAGCAAAACATTGTTTCAAATGTGATGGAAGTTGATCGTAACTCAGCTTAAGAGTTGGTAAGATGTCATTTTCTTTTATTTCTGGCATTTTGTCTTTTCCGAAAGAAACCCACCCTGCTTCAGAATTTTCCAAGGACAGTAACCTTCCAATTGTTTTGATGACAAGAGGGACACCTGAACACTTTTCTACAATCTCCTTTCCAACTTCCACTTTTCTAGAATTCACTGGCTCTTGTCCGTTCTCAAATGCCACTTGCTTGAATAAACACCATGACTTCTGGCTGTCAAAACCCTGTAAGGAATATGGTTCAATTGTTTGGGTAATTCTCGCAACTTTTGCACTACGTGTAGTTATTAGTATTCGACTCCCACTTGCACCACTCATCAATAGTTTTTTCAATTCATCCCATTTTCCAACCTCCTCATTCCAAACATCATCCAACACAAGTAAGTATTTCTTTCCAACAATTTCTTTTCGAAGACCATGCACCAGTGTATCCATTTCAACACTGTCTGGTTTTTGTTTTCTTGCCGATTCTAGGATTTTTTCAACAACTTTTCTAACATCAAAAGTATCAGAGACGCACACCCACATTTTTAGCTGAAAATGTTTATCTACTTTCAAATCATTAAATATGAATTGAGCTAGTGTGGTCTTTCCTAATCCTCCGATGCCAGTAATCGGAAGGATTCCTACATTCTCTTTAACATTGGAATCAGAAAGAAGTATGTCTATGATCTCCTTCTTGGCATCCTCTCTACCAATAACTTCTTCCTCGGGTACAAAGGAATGACTATCATCCCTCTTCCTAGCCCTGACTCCTATCTCTACAGGGCGTTCCTTGAAGTGGAATTTCGTCCTGTCATTATCAATGGCTTCTAACTTCTGTCTAATCGCCTTAATCTTATGGCCCATTTTCAGATCATAGACAAGCTGGTTTGATTTGGAGAAGAAGATTCGTACCTTTTTTGCCATCTTATCCCGAGTCATCATCTCTCGCAACAGACATTCAGTGGAGAAACCATCCAGCAAGTCGTCTGCATCATAAACGACATCCTTAAGCCTTTCAAGCCATTCAATAACTTGATGGTTGTTCACTGCCCGTTGCTCCTCAGCATCAAGAAGCACGGCTTGGATTGTCGAAACGGTGTTCTTGAGCTTCTTGAGTTCATCTGTTACACCCCAAAGCAGTCCAATCTCTTTGAGAGCCTGGGATCCCAAGCTCTCAATGATTCGTGCAGCAATGTCGAAGAGAACGCCTTCTGCCATTTCTTGATTGTTGGTGAAGGAATGCTAAAAACCGCTCTTGAGTTGCTTGAGGGATTGAAGGAGGATATGTTGGCTTTGAATACAGAGGACTCTGGCGGTGACCAATATTTATAGTGCCCTGCTGGTGCAGCTGCGTATTATGCATGAGATTTCTTGTTATTGTTGAAGATGCTTTGCTTACTGCTTTTTCTAACCTTCCATTTGCAAATGCATCAAGTTATCTTATCACTTTTGAAGATGCTCTCCTTAATTGTTGTTCCTTTTTTTCCTTATCTTTCTTGGAGATGCCTTTGAGTGCTGCCTCAAGCACTCCTTTATCTATTGTTTGAAGAATAAAGACTTTGTTAATATGTTACTTTCGCATTTTAAAGATGCTTTCCCTATTATTCCTATTTTTAGAGACTTTTATTGAAATATTTGTAGTTCTGGAATCTCGAGTTCCTTGAACCCATTCTTATACTGGAGTACTTTGCCCATCCATTGAAAGAGAACTGTGAAGAAAAGTATCAAAAGAGAACCGCGATGGGAAAAAAGGTATAATACAATAACTCAAATCAAATTTTTTTAAAAAAATGCAACACTTATTTTTGCTTCTGGGCATTATTGTTCCACTTTTGTACATGTTACTTATCAAATGTACGTATATTCATAATCAAATGTCATTAATGGTGCTCTAACTTGCATAACATTGTCACCAACTCTTCCACAAAACTGCCTCTGAATTATTTTAGGCGCTTTGGACCAGCTTTTTAAAGGCTGAAAACACTTTTATCATTCAAGATTTTCCTCACAAAACAACATAAAACTAACGATTATATATCTTTCAATAAAATTGCTCAATCTGGGATTAGAATTATACAATCTCTCCATCAAGTTTACAGTACAGCTCCTCCATCAAACTCATGATTATATATATGTTGGACCACAATGCCTAAAAGCGACAAGCCTTCTTCCACTCTGTACGACATAACCCAATTAGGACTGAACAATCCAAAAATGGTGTTTCGCAAAGCATTGACTACCTCGCAATCAAGCAAAAGATGGTCAATTGTCTCCCAACCCTTACATACAAAACTGTCTATGAATTATTTTTGGGACCAACAAAATCTTTTGGTAAAGGATTTAACTTTTGGTACTGAATTATTAAATTTATGTATTTTTTAAGTGCTCAAAGCTGTTAAAATTGTTTTTAAAGAAAAACAAAATTGCAATTGAAGTAATCGTTTTTGTAATTGCCCAATGAAAAATTCCATTCATCATCTCCACACACCACACATTTTTTATTTTCTTACCAAATGTGTTGTATATGGATGATGAGTAGAAAAATTCAATAAGTTTAAGAAGAATAAAACCAAAAAATAAAAAAAAATATGGTATGTGGGGATGATGAGTAGCAAAGCTCTTTCCCAATACATCCTCCAAGTCAAGTCAGAAACCAGTACATGATCATGAGGAGGACCTATAGATCCCTGAACTTTCTGATTTCAAACCTACCTACTCTCCATGCCATAGTAGTACTAATACTACTAGTGCTCCATATTGGGTTGCTAATTTCTTTGTCCATGCTACCAGAACATGGAATGTCTCACAATCAGAAGCATCTTTCATACCGACTGTGTTCGTATTATTTTCATCATTTATTCTAGTAAATCAAATGTGCATATGGAATTGAAAATTGTTGTGAGGAGTGAAAAAAGTTACCCCTTGTACTTAAGTTTGCCAAGGTTTTCATAGCTGTTTCAAACTTTTTCTTCTGCAATATTAGGATTGTTTTATTAGTTTTCAAAGTTCTCTTGTTTGAAGTGGCTTTTGGTAACATGTAGTGTTGGATCAAAGGGGCTGCAAAACAGACAATAGTGAGAGAAAGTTTGCTTCAAGGCGCGTTACAATGTCGCTTTCCTTAAGACAATATTCGCCCCCACCAATAACGGTATGCACACAGGTTACAAGCGAATTTGCCTCCAAGATACAATGAAGCCCAGAACAAGTCTGTTTGTCTAACTGCGTTATGCACACACGAAATTAGACCCCGAATACCCTCAGATTTTGCTATTCAACCAAGAAATTAGAAATCTGTTTTCTCGAGAACAAACAGATTCTAACAAGTTCTAATAAAATGAAGAAGTGAAGAACTTGAGAGAGAGAGAGAGAGAATTCGAAATTCTATTCTGTCCTCTTCAAATGGCAGGCCAATGGATCTATTTATAGATAACCAAAGGTTGTGAACGAAAAGTTATAACTCTTCGTATTTCTGAAAACTGTTCAGAACCAGTACATATATTGTGTCTGTTGTCAAATGACACAACAGTTGGACTTAGTCCAATGGTTGCCTTGCTTCCACTTGAACTGGATGGCACTAGTTCGAGTCATGAGGCGCACACTTTCGGAGTTTTATTTTCCACTTTTCAAAGCATTGCAGCGCCTCGCTGCATGTGCCTTGCGCGCGCGCCCCTTGATCCCCAAGCATTGCAGTGATTCACGCACGCACGGCTTAGTGCTGGCCGCATGCCTCTTGGAGAGGCATCTTCATTAAATCAACAAAAATCCTTCCTTGGGAAGAGGCGTGGATCGAACCCAGTCCATGGGTTTACATGGAAAGCATCAATACCACTAAACCAGTTAAAGGCTTATGGTTGCAAACAAAAACACAATAATATAGCCATTATAAGTTTCTATAACTTCTCTCTTTCCAAACTAATTCACAACTTCCAAAAATAAATCCCCAAAATATTATTAATAATAAATATTATATATACTATTTTGAAAATATTTCCAACAATCCCCCACCATTTTCAAAATACATCCCGGTTAGAATAGGAAAACTTATACATAAATGAAGGTGTCTTTTGGACTTGAACCTTCACATAGTGAAAATACATCAAAGCTAACCAAAATGGCATAGTAGACAATGCTTTGAACTAGCGATTCTATACGATTAGCCGGATACATCTCACATATAAATTTTCTTCTCTTTGGGTAGTTCATAAAAGCCGACACGTGGATTGGCCTTGTGTCTATATCCTGGTTTCATGAGCGCTCTAGTGACAAAGCCTTAATTCGCATAGGAGGCGGCACCACCCCCGACACTCATATAGGTAGACTTATCGAAAGTGTCATGTAACTAAACACTTTAACATAACCATGTTATAAGTCTATTAAGAGCTTATTGCTCAACCTCTCCTTTTCATTACAGTACCAAGCACTTCAAACCTTGGGATGATTAAATTAGTTTGAAAACTAATTTAAATATCACAGTGCTTGCAAATCACGAACATATAATGTACTTTGCTCATTGAACTCAAGTCTTGATATGTTCAAGAGTTGAGTCGAGTTTCCATTATTGGTGATTTTATTGTTTTGGCTTTAAACCCATCCCCTTTGATGTCTTCCACATCAAATCTCTTGCAAGTCCTTTAGTTAACGGATCTGCCAAATTTTGACAAGATCTCACAAAATCAATTGTAATTACTCCATCTGTGAGTAACTGTCTCACATAGCTATGTCTTAATCCAATATGTCTAGACTTGCCATTATATATATGGCTATAGGCCCGCGACAGTGTAGCCTGACTGTCACAATGCAAAGATATTGGTGGCATTGGTTTTGGCCAAATAGAAATCTCTATTAATAAGTTTCTCAACCACTCTGCCTCTTTGCTACAAGAAGCTAATGCTATAAACTCTGCTGCCATGGTAGAGTCAGTTATGCATGTCTGCTTCTTTGATCCCCAGGAGATTGCTCCTCCACCAAGGGTGAATATCCACCCACTGGTTGACTTGTGATCATCATGCTCAGTTATCCAACTGGCATCTGAGTATCCTTCTACTACCGAAGGAAATCCGCTGTACTCAATACCATAATTTATGGTATTTTTCAAATATTTGAAAATTCTTTGTACAGCTATCCAATGAATATGACTTGGGTTACTAGTGTACCTACTAAGTTTGCCTACTGCAAATGCAATATCAGGTCTAGTACATGTCATAGCATACATTAGACAACCAATAACTCTAGCATATTCAAGTTGATCCACTGCTCTCCCAGTATTAGGATACAATTTAAAATTTGAATCAAAAGGTGTAGCCATGGGTTTGCAATCAAAGTAATTAAACTTTTTCAATATTTTCTCAATATAATGTGATTGGGTTAGAGTTATACCATTATCATTTCTTATAATTCTAATACCCAAAATCACATTTGCAATACCCAAATCCTTCATATCGAAATTTGATGACAAAAATTTCTTAGTACTTTCAATGCTCATATTATCAGTGCCAAAAATCAACATGTCATCCACATATAAGCATATTATAACACCTTTATTTCCATTGAACTTGTTGTAGACACATTTATCAGATTCATGTATCCTAAAACCATTTTTCACTGCAGCTTTATCAAACTTTTCGTGCCATTGTTTTGGTGCTTGTTTAAGTCCATAAAGTGACTTAACCAATTTACAAACTTTATGTTCTTGGCCAAGCATGACAAACCCCTCGGGTTGTTCCATGTAAATTTCTTCTTCTAATTCACCATTCAAGAAGGCAGTCTTAACATCCATTTGATGGATTTCAAACTTGTAGATGGCTGCTAAGGCAATCAAAGTTCTGATAGTAGCAATCCTAGCAATTGGTGCGTAGGTATCAAAGTAATCTAACACTGCCTTCTGGGTAAAACCCTTTGCTACTAGTCTTGCCTTAAACTTTTCAATTGTTCCATCTACTTTCAGTCTCCTTTTAAAAATCCATTTGCAACCAATAGGTGTCGAACCAGGGGGTAAATCTACTAATTTCCAAGTATTATTATCCATGATTGAATCCATTTCATCATTAATAGCTTCTTTCCAAAAAGCTACATCCTGAGACTTCATAGCCTCTTCATACGTCATAGGATCATTCTCAACATTGTGTGTAATCATGATTTGGTTACAAGATGAATCTCTTGTACCATCTACCAAGTACACAACAAAATCTGGTCCAAATGACTTTTCGGTTCTGACTCGTTTACTCCTTGGTTCAAATGGTTCACCAGATTCACCATTATTTTCAAGTGATCTGTCTAATTCCACTATTTTATCATTAAAAAGTGGAATTTCACTGAATCTATTTTCAAAAAATTCAGCATCCCTAGATTCAATCACTGTATTGACATCGACAGAACTGTTAGGTTCCACAACTAGGAATCTATAGCCAACACTGTGATGTGCATAACCTAAGAAAATGCACTCAATGGCTTTTTGTCCTAACTTCTTTATCTTAGGTTCAGGTAATCTAACTATGGCTCGACAACCCCAAACTTTAAAATGATTTAAGTTTGGTTTTCTTTTCTTCCATAGTTCATATGGAGAAACTTTAGTTTTCTTGTGGGGTATTCTATTCAAAATATAGCATGCTGTCAGCATAGCTTCTCCCCAAAAACTTTTGTTTAAACCAGAATTAGTAAGCATGGCATTAACCATCTCTACTAAAGTTCTGTTTTTCCTTTCTGCCACTCCATTTTGTTGTGGAGTGTAAGCCATAGTAGTTTCATGAATAATGCCTACAGATTCACAATAAGCAGGAAAGTGATATTCACCTCCTCTATCGGATCTAAGACATTTTATCTTGACATCACATTGATTTTCTGCTTCATTTTTATATGCCTTAAAATTATCCAAAACTTGGTCTTTTGAATGCATCAAATAAACATAGCAATATCTAGAGAAATCGTCTATAAAAGTCACAAAATATTTTTTACCTCCTCTAGTAGGTGTGCTATGCATGTCACATACATCACTGTGTATTAATTGCAATAAAGATGAAGTCCTTTCTACTCTAGAAAAAGGTTTTCTTGTAATTTTTGTTTGCATGCATATTCTACATTTATCTATCATATCTTTAGCATATTTAGGAATTAAACTTAAATTAACCATGTCATCAAGCTTTCTAGCATGAATATGTCCTAAACGACAATGCCATAAAGAATATGAATCAAGCATATAAACAGAAACATTCACTTTATTATTAATATTGAGTTTGAACATGCCTTCACTCAGATATCCATTCCCCACAAAATTACCCCCTTTGGTCAGAACAAATTTATCTGACTCAAAGACTAATTTAAACCCATACTTATTCAGAAGACTACCAGATACAAGATTTTTCCTAACTTCTGGTACATGATATACATCCCTGAGAGTAAGCACTTTTCCAGAGGTGAACTCCAAATCTATTGTGCCTTTGCCTTTAACTGTAGAAGTGGATGAATTTCCCATGTAGATAACACATCCATCTTCTTCCGACTCATACTTTTTAAACAAACTCTTGTCTTTGCAAACATGTCTTGTTGCTCCTGAGTCAATCCACCAAGAGTTGTCTCCTTCAAGAATATTGACCTCAGAAATCATGGCCATAAAATTCTCTTTGGAGTCAGAGTTTTGTTGTTTCTTTTTAAGGAAACGACAATCTCTTTTGTAATGGCCTGGCTTTCCACAATAAAAGCAATTTACACTCAGTTTCTTCTTATTCTTGCCTTGGAAGTAACTTTGTTTTCTTCCAAAGTCATTCTTTCTCTTCCGGTTTTCATATCCAGATTTCTTGGGTTGTCCAATTTTGTGAGTCTTCCCTTCCTCTACCATATGCATATTGGAGGTCAAAGAGTCACGCTCTTCTTTACCATCTCTGAGCCTTATTTCCTCTTCTATACGAAGATGTTGGCTTAGATCTTCCAGAGACATTTCCTCCTTTCTATGCTTTAGACTTCTTTTGTAGTCTTTCCATGATGGAGGAAGTTTATCGATAATGGATGAAACCGATATAGAATCATCCATCTTATATTATGTTGAGTGAATTGATCAAGAATATGCATAATTTCATTGAATTGTTCAACAATAGGCCTAGAGTCTACCATTCTATAACTGAAAAATTTGGTAGCCAGAAATTTCTTACTTGTAGCATCTTCTAAGAGATACTTAGCCTCAAGTGCGTCCCAAAGATCCTTGGCGGTTGCTTTGTTCTGGTACGCGTCAAACAATGTGTCAGACATTGCATTGCAGATGTGACCCTTGCAGATGTAGTCGTCTTGTTCCCACTTGATTCTTGCCCGACTTTGAGCAATTGTCTCATCCTCATTTGCAGACGGCCTGGGAGTGGTTAGAACATACACCACTTTAAGACTGGCCAGGAGAAAGTGCATCTTCTTTTGCCAGCATCGAAAATTGGCTCCATCAAAACGTTCGAGTTTAACAAAGTCCGCAGCAAATTCTCTCAAACTATGTGCCATTAGTAATGAAATATTGTCTTAAGATTGTTGGATCAAAGGGGCTGCAAAACAGACAATAGTGAGAGAAAGTTTGCTTCAAGGCACGTTACAATGTCGCTTTCCTTAAGACAATATTCGCCCCCACCAATAACGGTATGCACACGGGTTACAAGCGAATTTGCCTCCAAGATACAATGAAGCCCAGAACAAGTCTGTTTGTCTAACTGCGTTATGCACACACGAAATTAGACCCCGAATACCCTCAGATTTTGCTATTCAACCAAGAAATTAGAAATCTGTTTTCTCGAGAACAAACAGATTCTAACAAGTTCTAATAAAATGAAGAAGTGAAGAACTTGAGAGAGAGAGAGAGAGAATTCGAAATTCTATTCTGTCCTCTTCAAATGGCAGGCCAATGGATCTATTTATAGATAACCAAAGGTTGTGAACGAAAAGTTATAACTCTTCGTATTTCTGAAAACTGTTCAGAACCAGTACATATATTGTGTCTGTTGTCAAATGACACAACAGTTGGACTTAGTCCAATGGTTGCCTTGCTTCCACTTGAACTGGATGGCACTAGTTCGAGTCATGAGGCGCACACTTTCGGAGTTTTATTTTCCACTTTTCAAAGCATTGCAGCGCCTCGCTGCATGTGCCTTGCGGGCGCGCCCCTTGATCCCCAAGCATTGCAGTGATTCACGCACGCACGGCTTAGTGCTCTGGCCGCATGCCTCTTGGAGAGGCATCTTCATTAAATAACAAAAATCCTTCATTTGGAAGAGGCGTGGATCGAACCCAGTCCATGGGTTTACATGGAAAGCATCAATACCACTAAACCAGTTAAAGGCTTATGGTTGCAAACAAAAACACAATAATATAGCCATTATAAGTTTCTATAACTTCTCTCTTTCCAAACTAATTCACAACTTCCAAAAATAAATCCCCAAAATATTATTAATAATAAATATTATATATACTATTTTGAAAATATTTCCAACATGTAGTACTCCAATTTAATGGTATTTATATGATCAAGACCTTTGATTTCTATTAAAGTGTTGACTCCCATGTGTGGCTACAGTGTCTGCCTCACTTACAGTGGCTGGTGGCCTCGCTAACTTCACTAATTAGCATTAATATAGATGTGAGTTTTGTTTTTTTGCTTTGGAAAAGTTACATTTTACCTGTCTTAATTATAACTACCATTTCATTCCCAGTTTCTAACTTCAATTACAACTGTCTGAAATTCACCCATCAATACAAGTTTCTGTTTTGAGTGGCCCTTTTCATTGAAAATTGGCTACAAGTTTCAGCAATATGAAAAACTATTAACTATTTTTGGAGTATGAATGACGTGATACTCTCGTTCTATCGCTGAGAGTTATACTATTAAAATTGCTTATCGAAATATTAAAGGAAAAAGTTTTGGCCCGGATTTTAGAATTCATTAGAAACTTGATTTCATAAGGAAGAAAAAATAACAGAGAAAAATGATATTAGAACCATTTTAACTTGATGAAAAAAAGGGATGGGGCCTATGATTGATGGGCATCCTACCATCAAAGATTATGCAATATATTTTTAAAGTAAACTGAACGATTTGTTTGAGTCTAATTTTTTCTATATATAGATGATATTGGACATAAGCAGTAACACTAACATGATAAGTCTTTATAATAAACATGATTGTAAATTACCCATCTTCCTTTATCTCCTTCAAGGTAAGGATCTAAGTCATATCAGAAAGATGTGGTGATAAGTGCAGCGACAGCCTATTGAATTGTCAACCCAACTCTAGTTTTGGATAATTCACTCAAGCTCCGTTTGCCACTAATTAAGTAAGGCAGGTTAAAAGCATGGCTCCCTATGCTAGGACTACTCAACGATTTTACTGAAAAATGAGACAGAAATTGAAGACAATACAGATAAACTCTTAAATTGTTCCCTATATTAATGTTGGTTGTCTCAGGAAATTTCCAATTAATAAAAAGAAATGTGCAGTTTTCTTCTGCTTTTCCCATGGTTGGTATACTCAAACCAAAAGATAGCAATGCTCTTATGGCTCCCATACTCCAACTTCTTGGTTTTCTGATATCGAGCCTAGAATTAATTAATAGGTCTACTCTCTCTCTCTCTGAATTTATAGTACATGCAGATTTCATAGATTATTCTTTGGAAACACTGTCTTGTTTTTGAGATGTGATGATCGAAAAAATCTTAAAACTCTATGGTATTTGCCAGTGAGTTCGGCCATTCACTTTAAGTCCCCATTGACTCATTTGATAAGTAATTCTAGGCATGTTGAACTAAAAATTTGAGATCAAGACATTATGTATACATATAAGTCTCTTACCATGCATAGTGCGCCACCCCAATACTCATGAATTTGGTTTCGGAGTCCCTCCTTTCACATGATTAACCAAATTCCTATAATAAGTGTCTGCATTCTCAATGGTTTCCACAGCACCTCCTGCAGATGGCCAACCACTCTCTGACACCACAATATCCAAACTTCTTCCATTTGTTTTCTCAATCGCAGAATACAAAGCATCCATCAAGGCATCAAAGAGATTTTGGTACTCTAGTTTGCCATCTTGTACAACAACATCCGTTGCACTAAATAAGGCATAGGGGACTGGTTGGTTGTTGTATTTTACTCTGAAATAAGGGTAGAAGTTAGCAAGAATTGGCGCTCCAGTGCTAAACAGGAAACCAATGATTGGCTCCATTATTGAGCAATGATTTATATGAGTTTCAAAGAAGGCAACAATATGTACACATGCTGTATTTGGTAATCATGGAATAACGCAGGGAGAGAGAGAGAGAGAGAGAGACCCATATGTTGTTGGCTACACAAAAGCCGAAGTAGCAGCAAAATGGCTGCAATGAAAGGTTTATTCCTCATTGTATACATAGAAGCCAGAGAGGAGAGGAGAGGAGAGGAGAGGAGAGGGAGGAAATAAGTTAACACTCGGCTTTCAAACAGATCGATTATATTACTATTTATAAGTCAGAAAATTCCTGAGATGATCAACTACCTTGTAGCAAAATGTTGAAGAGTTTGTCTGAATTTTCTTTAATTTCTGTCTTAAGTCGTTGAATAGTCCTAGTATTGGGAGCCATGCATTCATGCATTTAACCTGCCTGGCCTCAATAAATGATGTAGAAGTTCAATAAACTGAACGATTTGTTTGAGTCTAATTTTCTCTATTTAGATGGAATGATTCCACCCATTTCCTGTGAATGCGACCAACACCCATGGAAGTGAGTTCTTTATATTCTCATGATTTTTAACCAGAACATTCATTTTTTGTAGTTCACTTCAATAATATGGGAAATCTTGCCTTCTACTTTGATCACTTTAAGGTTTCGTAGATCTTGAGAAGTAATTATTGTGAAATACATAATGATTGTTAAAAAATATTGATCTGGTGCAATGATAATTGCAATTCCTTTTTCTTTCACATGCTGGAGGAAGAGACTGCTGTGACATTCTATACACGGCTAGTAAAAATGTTACAGAAGTGAAATATAGGCCTTGCGGGAAGGGTGAAGTAATTGCCTAACTTCAACATCAAATTACTCAGCTTCTTGTATTTTTTGAGTTCTCTTAAAAGTTCAAAATGAACGTTGAGGGTAGAACCAGAAGAGAGAAGAAAGATATCGAAGATTAGTGTTTCTTATTCTAATCATAATGCTACTGTCCTTGAACAAACAGAGAGGTAGAAAATACACAAATTGTATTCATAAGAAGAATTCCATATGCAACAAATCGTAGTGGCTTAGCAAGTGGATGTTTATATCTAAAGATTTCCACACAAAACAATGTAAAAACTATGAATAGGGAAGATCAGCAAACTTTTCAGATGTCAAGTAATATCTTTCAATAAATTTGCTCAATCTAGGATTGGAGTTATACAGCTCCTCCATCAACCTCATGATTATATCTTGGACCACAATGCCTAAAAGCCACAATCCTTCTTCAAATGATGCCTTTCAACCACAATTCCAAGTTAGCTGATGGCCTTGAAAGTATTGGAGCATCTGGTTTCTCTGTTTGTCTCTCATGTTCATCAACTTCCTTACGCCTTGGATGGATTTTTACTTTGGATAAAATTTGCAAATGTCAGGTAACGTTGACTTTGAAAGTGGCCAAAACCTGGGTAGGCAATTGCCGAGAGGTGTCTCCCATCCGAAGAAATCCAGAATATTTGTCGAATATCCTCATTTTTTGTGCAAAAGCCAGCTACAAGATCATTTATGGCAAAAAATGTTCTTGGACAACATACACAAATAAAGGAGTGCAAAGCAATTGGTCTTATCATCCATCATGTAACTATGATCAACTTCATATACATGTGCTCCAAGATGCAAACAAAATCATCCCTGTAAGTTTAGACATATGAGATAGTCTTGAGAAAAGTTGTATATGTTGCAGAAGCAGTAATCAAGACTAAAAAATCACCCAAGTTCAGCAAAAATCAAATTACCATCACTTTCCATGCTAAGAAACATGCAGGCCCTGTTGCAATTGTTGTCGTGAAATTACATAGGCTCAACATTGCGGCCTCCTATATTTCTTCCCTTTGGTCTTCTTCCTCCTCCTTACTATTCTCCTGGATGTGAAGAATCGTGCATATGGTGATATTTCTTATTTGAATGGGAAGAATAAAACAATAAAGAAAGCGAGGTAATCACAAGTAAGTTATTTACTTGTAGAAGTCGCAATGCATTAGATTTTTTAACAAACTCTTAATCCCTCTCCCCTGTTTCGTCTTTACTCAAAGTCGGTTTTGCAAATAGAATTTTATAAGTTGAAGGTGAAGAAGGTGGATGCGGCGATAAAGATAAAATTGGAAGAAAAATACCTAGATCAGTTGTATTCCAGTTGAGGATCAAAGTACTCCAGCTCTGGGATGTGAGCAATCTTGGGCCAATCCTCACCTCGGTCTTGTTCGCATCTTTGTAATAAGATGGGGCAATCATGAATTGTCAACACTTTCAAAGTGGTTAGCCTACTCATTGCTTCAGGCAGTGATGTTAAACCAGAGCATGTAGAAATTTCGAATAGATCAAGTGATGCCCAATTGCAGATCCACTTTGGTATAGTCATCAAGCTTGAACAATTTGAGATTCAGAGCTGTCGTAGAGTGGTAACATGTTGAAGCCCCAATGGGAGAGACACCAATTTCGGAATACCGACAAACTCCAAAGAGATGAGGCTTTTAAGCCCTTTCCATTGCATACCGTGCTCATCGTTGCCTAGATCAAGCATAGGACACTTACTAAGCTTCAGTTGTTGAAGTGGAGTGAGATATTGTACACCTTGGGAGAGAGACTTTACTTCAGGGCAGAGGCTTATCTCCAAATATTGGAGAGATATGAGGTTTTCCATTGGAAGTGTTTCTAGAGGAAGCAGATGAAAAGGCAATGAAGTCAACATAGGGCAATTCCATATTCTTAAATTTGAAAGACGAGGGAATAGTAAAGCATTCCCCGTCGTATTGACATCCACATTATAAGAATCACTCCTCCTCCACCAATGGTGGCAAATATTTCAATTTACTACAACCATGTAAACTCAAGTGAACCAGATTTGTGAGTGACAAAAGCCACATCGGAACCCTCACACCCCCATATTCATATATGTTTAGCTTTTTAAGATTTGGGTGAGGTTCAAAGCCTTCCAATGCCATTTCATCATCTGTATTAACATTTCCTCTTCTCCAACGTAAAGTCAAAACCTGAAGATGTTCTTTCTCCTTTAGATTTGCAGCCTTATAGTCTAATGCCACGTCTTCCTCCCGACTTCTCAAACCCCAAATCTCTAATTCTCCTCTTAAGCTATTTAGTCTATTTAGCTCGCTTAACCGGCCACTATCCTTTGGGGCCGAATCAGAGTGGACAACAAACTTAGATAATGTCTGGAGATTTGTCAATTGCCCCAATCCACGTGGCATATAAGTCAAACTCCAACATCCATCATTGTAAAGATGCCTGAGGTTGACTAATTTCGTAATTCCTCTAGGCAATTCTTTAATCCCTCTGCAACCAGAGAGTCTTAGTGTATACAAATTTTGCAACCTAGATATGGAATCGGGTAGCTTCTCGATTTTTTGATTCCTAGAAAGATCAAGATCTCTTAAATGCTTCAACTTACATATAGAACTCGGTACTAAATCAAGCTGTCTTCCATGTAAATCCAACACTCGCAAATACTTCAAACTTGAAAAGATTGCTTCACATGAAGTGCTTGACTCTTGCAAATCCGTCAATTCACCAAGCGAAAGAAGTGTTCGAATCCTACTGGCTTTAGACGAGGAAGTTGGAATTACAAAGGAAAATTCTATATTGTTGATAACTGATACGTGCCGAGTTTTCTGATCACCAATAATTTTTTCCTTAGATTCTAATTTGGTGATCAATGATCCTGCCACTGACATTGCAAGATCATGCATGAGGTCATGCATTTTACTCGTAATCACGTTTCCCAAATCATCCATTTCAGCTTCTTGAAAGAACGATCTCCAAAGTAAATGCATGAAATACTTATCACCAACATCTTCAAGACATTCATTTTGATTGGATAGCTTAATAAACCCCTGTGCTATCCAGAGATTTATCAATTTTGATTTTTCCATCACGTAATCCTTTGGAAATATACTACAATAAGCAAAACATTGTTTCAAATGTGATGGAAGTTGATCGTAACTCAGCTTAAGAGTTGGTAAGATGTCATTTTCTTTTATTTCTGGCATTTTGTCTTTTCCGAAAGAAACCCACCCTGCTTCAGAATTTTCCAAGGACAGTAACCTTCCAATTGTTTTGATGACAAGAGGGACACCCGAACATTTTTCTACAATCTCCTTTCCAACTTCCACTTTTCTAGAATTCACTGGCTCTTCTCCGTTCTCAAATGCCACTTGCTTGAATAAACACCATGACTCCCGTTCGTCTAAACACTGTAAGGAATATTCTTCAATTGTTTGGGTAATTTGTGCAACTCTTTTACTTCGTGTAGTTATTAATATTCTACTCCCACTTGCACCAACCTCCAACAGTTCTTTCAAATCATCCCATTTTTTAACATCCTCATTCCAAACATCATCCAACACAAGTAAGTATTTCTTTCCAACAATTTCTTTTCGAAGACCATGCACCAGTGTATCCATTTCAACACTGTCTGGTTTCCGTTTTCTTGCCGATTCTAGGATTTTTTCAACAACTTTTCTAACATCAAAAGTATTAGAGACGCACACCCACATTTTTAGCTGAAAATGTTTATCTACTTCCAAATCATTAAATATGAATTGAGCTAGTGTGGTCTTTCCTAATCCTCCGATGCCAGTAATCGGAAGGATTCCTACATTCTCTTTAATGTCGGAATCAGAAAGAAGTCTTTTTATGATCTCCTTCTTGTCATCTTCTCTACCAGTAACTTTCGCCGCAGGTCCATAGGAATGACTATCATCCCTCTTCCTAGCCCTGACTCCTATCTCCACACGGCGTTCCTCCAAGTGGAATTTCCTATCATTTGCGATGTCATCTAACTTCTTTCTAATCGCTTTAATCTTATGGCCCATTTTCAGATCATAGACAAGCTGGTTTGATTTGGAGAAGAAGATTCGTACCTTTTTCGCCATCTTATCCCGAGTCATCATATCTCGCAACAGACATTCCGTGGAGAAACCATCCAGCAAGTCGTCTGCATCATAAACGACATACTTAAGCCTTTCAAGCCATTCAATAACTTGATTGTTGTTCACTGCCCGTTGCTCCTCAGCATCAAGAAGCACGGCTTGGATTGTCGAAACGGTATCCTTGAGCTTGTCAAGTTCATCTCTGACACCCCAAAGCAGTCTGATCTCTTTGAGAGCCAGGGATCCCAAGCTCTCAATGATTCGTGCAGCAATGTCGAAGAGAATGGCTTCAGCCATTTGTTGATGGTTGGTGAAGGAATGGTAAAAAGGGGTCTTGAGGAATCACTAAAGGGATAGAAGGAAGGATATGTTTGCTTTGAATGCGTACAGAGGACAAGGCGGGAGCAACATTTTATAAGGCCTTGCATGGGAAAGTTCCTATTGGCATAGATCAATTCAACCAGTATTTGCTTTGAATACAGAGGACACAGGGCGTGGCCAATATTTTATGAGTTATTGCATGTGCTGCTGCATGCGTGTTAAACATGAATTTTCATTTGTTGTTAGTGCTGAAGATGCTTTGCCTACTGCTTTTTCTTTACCTTATTTTTGTATCCCCACGATTAATTAATGGCAACTACATTATTACATCCAACTTGACAACTTCCAGCTAGCTTTCCTCTGTCTTCTTGCCATTTGTACATATAGAAGGCAAGCATCCCAAGACTGATGTGAATACATTTATTTTTTTATTTTTTTGGGTTCAATGGGATTACATTTAGAAAAATAAACGGGCTCCCCACTTTTTTTTTTCCCCCCGTTTGTTTTTATTTATTTATTATTATTTAGTGATTAAGAAAATATTGATTAATAATATTGTAAATTTTTTTTTTAATATTTAAAAGTGTTAAAAAAATAATTTGAAAAAAAATGTTACTTTCTAGAGAAATAAATTTCCCGAGCATTTCTTGGGAAGATTTCTCCCTACAAATTTCTTTTACCTAGGGCTGGTTTGGATTCAAAGATGAAATGAGATGATTTTAGATGAAAGATGAAAGTTAAAAAAAATATTATTAGAATATTATTTTTTAATATTATTATTGTTTTGAGATTTGAAAAAGTTGAATTATTCATTATATTTTGTGTAAAAATTTGATAAAGTTATAACGTTGAGATGAGATGAAACACTCTCCGAATCCAAACGAAGACTTAGTGATTAAGAAATTATTTTTTAATAATGTTGTGCTACATCCTCGGTGGATGTTATACTGCTCTACTTTCTATGTATCAAAGTGTTTATATATTACAAAATATTACCACCTCGACAATATGTCTCTATCCATCAAAGATGCTTTGAATACAGTGGACCACTGGCCGTGTCTAATAGTTTATGAGTTCTTGCATGTGCTGCTGCGTGTTAAACAAGAAATGAAGATGCTTTGTCTTTAAACAAGAAATAAATTAAGGAATCCAATAAGTAAATTAGTTTATTTATTTATTTGTTAATCTGAACAGCTGAAACTTTGCCATCTAATACCATTAGTAGATGCAATATGGTCCAACGTGCCTAGCTATTCATTTTGGCATCCTTCAGGTTCCTAATTTTAAGGAAAATGCTTCCCGTCGGTTGGGTGAAAACTATATTTTAATTAATATTAATTAATAAAAACTTGTCACGTAAAACGTACAATAAACTAATGTATATAGATGGTTGCTCTTTTGGTAATCCTGGATTTTCAGGTTCTTATGGGGTCTTTCGGAATTGAAATGGTGATATGCTGCTATGTTGTTTTGCGTCTTATATGGGTCAGACTACCAATAACGCTGCTGATCATGTAATGGGGCTTCTGATTCATACAGGAAAACTAATGGGAGCTAAAGGATTTAATGGTTCGTGTTTTTTGTCTTCGGAAACCACTTCTTTAATAAAAGGTTTAATAAGACTTGATAAAGGAAATTTTCCTTATCCTCGGAAAAGTCAATAAGGTTGGGAGGAATTTTATTTTCTTGTCAAAGGTTTTATAATCAGTTTATCGTTTACTTGTTCTGGAATTATTTGTATAGTTTCTTGTTTTCTATTCTGGTAATTGTTTTTTACACCTAGGTTTGGTTTTCACTACATGAAATAAGATATTTTGCGGCGATTTTGTATCTATTGGAAATAAAATCACTGTATAAAATCTTCAATTGTGGTGATTTTTACATCGTCGTGATATTTTTACATAAAATTTTGAAACTGGTCTTTTGTGGCAATTTTTTTACTTTTTGCGACGGACATATTCGCCGCAAATACCAAATTTGTCTTTTGCAGCGATTTTTCTACTTTTTCTGGTATTTTTAGCATTGAGAAAGACTATTTTTCTTGTAGTATTTGTTGCATATTTTTTAACCCTGTTGGATGTTTTCACGGTATTCCTCCGCCATAAGTAAAGGTTTATTAATAAAATTGAGTTACTGTCATTTTCACTTAAAAATTAAAATTTACACACACATGCAATAGATTATTTCTTCATCTTTTCTCTCTTCCCCCTTTTCTCTCTTCCCCCTTTTTGTCTCTCCCTCCCTCTCTCTGTCTCTCTCTTTATAAGTTAATACGGCCTCTTTAATATTTTAATGGAGAATATCGAGTTTAGCAAAAGAATTTGAGACTTTGAAAACTAGTAAAAATAGAGAGATTGAAAGAGAGAGAGAGAGAGAGAGAGAGGGGCTTGCGGTTACAAGTGCCGTGGGGTGGGGGCAGGGAGAGGGGGGGAAGAGATAAACGTCCGTCCTCAACTCCCATTATCACCAATTCTCCTACATACGTCAGCCATATTGTGTTTGGCATAGTTGGTTCCATGAACACATGGAAGTACAAAATACCATACATCGAAGGTTGGTGGCGACCAAACATCATTCGGGAATATCCTTTCCTAGACAATCACCCACGCCGGAGTTCCAACCTTGGCCTTCAACTTCTCCTCCTTTTCGCGTCAATGAAAACATCAATAAACTGAAATTATACTCGAAAATTGTGAGGCCGATTCAAGTTCGAATAGTACGCATAATAATGGATACATTTAGATAGGAAGATGAAGATGTGAGATAGTATGTAATGACGGACATGATACTGTCATGTTTGTGGATAACTTAGTTGAGGTTCTAGCCAACTACAACCATTTTAAATTCTATTTTTTAATATTAAATCTTCACTTGTTGCATATTGCCTTAGGGCTAGTTTGGATTCAGAGATGAAATAATTTTAGATGAAAGTTAAAAAAAATATTGTTAGAATATTATTTTTTAATATTATTATTGTTTTGAAATTTAAAAAAGTTGAATTGAGATTTGAAAAAATTGAATTGTTTATTATATTTTGTGTGAAAATTTGATAAAGTTGTAATGATGAGATGAAATATTTTCTAAATCCAAACGGGTCCTTAGCATGCTTGTAACGCCCCAAACCCAGTTGGCCTGGAGAATTACTAACTGTCACTTAAGAACATGTTTCCCAACACAACTAAAATAAAACTCCAAAACTTTATTAGCAAAACTCAATCTCATGTACTCTAAATAATCACATTGAAAACTCTACAAAGTCATTACTGCAGCAAAATAAACTAAGGAGTCCAAAATCTCCCGGTAGTCAAAACAAACCAAACTAATATTTCATAAGTCTTACTAAACTCAAGCCCAAGATATAATTAAGTCTAAAAGACATTAAAATTAAAGGACATCAGAATTCCTTCTTCTGACATTCTCTCCTCAGCTTAATCATGCTCACCAATCTAATCCAGGTCCTCAGTTGGACTCTCCACATCATCTGAAAAATATTATGAAGATAGGGGTGAGTTATCAACAACTCAGTAAGCAGATGACATATGCTAGCGTGCAAACATGAGCATTTACAAAGTATAGCATGCAGAACAAAATATTTTCCAGAGTTATCATGCAAAACAGAACATATTTTCAAAAGTAACAAAGCGATGGTTTTAAGACAAGTAAAAACCCATAGTACTTTGGCAAAACATAAACTGAGTATCATCATCAGATCAAAACAGAGTATCAAACAGAGCAGAGACCATGTTTCACCCCCGTGGTAGGGTTGTGCTAACCCCGATGGCCAAACCAAGCAGAGACAGAGGTGAAATCTTTCCTTTATTCTTCTCGGAGCCCCGAGTGTGCACACAAGAATAACCACAATAAAACCACTTTGTTTCCAAAGTGGATGCACTCAGAGACAGAGAAGTTGGTACCAACCCAAACAGAGCAGAGCAGAGCAGAGCAAAACAGAAACAGAGTCAGATACAAATACCAGAACACCATGCCAAAGGTTTTCAGCTGTTATATCAAAATAATACAGAGTACCAAAACAGAATCAGACAGTTTACACACACTGACAACAAAAGCCAAAACATCTTTCTAAATAAATGCATAATTTTCCATATTCTCAATATCGCTCCCTTTTTCAGATTTCAGATTTCAGAAACCACATGATAGAATTTAGCTCATGTTTACACAATGCATGTCAGAACATATTTTTCTTTTTCATAAAGATTTGATGAATAATGCAGATAAGCGACCGAGGTCTTTGTTTTTCCCAAGTTCCCATTACATCACAAAATATGCAAGTTTTCATAAGGTCAACCTCAGTCTTATTAACTTGTATAAAACCTAGCAATAGGAACCTCGCTTACCTGAATAACTTAGCTTTTCAGAATTTTCCTCAAAAATGTCGAGTCGAAAATAAATCGTCACCTATAAAAATAATCACATAATTTCCGTAAGTTTTCAATCAAACACGGATTTCGATATTTAAGCCTAAACTTCTAAAATAACCTATTTTAATAACTCAAAACTTAAAACCCTCATAATCCCAAAATATATCATCACTTCCTAAAAATTACCAATATTCACCATGACCAACGTCAAACTCAAAACACCAACATTTAAACCCGAAACAGCCAACAAATTTCATAGAAGAAACCAATCTCACACAAACAACTCCATCATCCAATCCAACCAACTCCCTTACTCCTCGGACTCAATCCGGCACAACCAACAAATTCACAGTAAATATGACTTAGCGCAGAAATACATTTAAATCTCAAAAGGTTTTTGAGAAAAATACTTACAATACTATAATATAATTTTTGAAAGATCACGGAGGTGCTAGAAGCAGCAACACGGCAACAAAACAGTGCCAAATGCACTGTGGCCGTGGGTCTCAAAAACCCACTTTTGAATGGGTGTAAACGAAGACCCGAGATTGATAGGGTAGGGCTTAGGGATGTCGGTGAGGCTAGTGGTGGTGGTGGTTGGCCGTGGGTGGTGGCGTAGAGGGCGGTCGAAGGCTAAAATACCCAAAACGAAAATATTGATGGTGGGGCTTCACCGGTGACAAATCGGAGGTGGGGTTGGGTCCATTGGGTTGCTAGGAGGTCGAGGATAATATGGTGAGAAGATGGTGGCCGAAGGTGGCGCAACGGCGGCGCGCGAGCGAAGAGAAGGTCGCGGCTTGGTGATGCTCGTGGTGGCTAATGGCGGCGCGAGAGGGGCTGGAAATGGAGGGGTGGGGTCGCCAACAGATGGGGGAGGTAGTGGACTGGGCAGTGACGGTCACTGCCGGCACACGGCGGCGGGCTGGGGGAGAAGAAAAAAAGGGACGGGAGAGGAGAGAGGGAGGGACGCCGCGTGGCGTAGCGGAAGACGTTCAAAATTGAAACAGGGGAAATAAAAAAAAACTAAGAGAAAGAAAAAGAAACTAATGACAAAGAATGCAACGGAAGAGCTGTGTCTTCTGGAGGTTGCAGAACAATTCTAATGCTGATTTCTTATTCCAAAACTTTTCATATCCCCCGTTACAACGATAACCGAATACATATGGAAATCACAAAAGGGAAGTAGCTAATTGATAAGGAAATACTCTGTAAAGGAAATAATAAACCAAAATAAATCAACGTGAAAACGGAAACAATTCCAAAGGTAAGTTGACGTCGCGTATCCCTCAATTAACGTAGTGCATGGCTGAAATTCCTTCTTCCCACCAATCACTTAAATGTTCCAAAATCATAGGAAGCAGCTGCCACGTTGGTCGTATCCATGTCCTGCATCAATTCCCCGCCACTTAGAATTAAACTCGTCTCAGAGTTTGTGTCTGCGCTAAGTTGCTCATCAGGAGGGTGATACTCAAACAAATCAGCTACATTAAAAGTGGGGGAGATGGACATATCTTCTGGAAGTTCCACTACGTAGGCATTATCACTAATTTTTTTCAATATGCGACAAGGGCCAAACTTTCTGTTTTGCAATTTGCCGTAGGTGCCTGCAGGAAAACGATTCTTCCGTAAATGAACCATCAGTAGATCCCCTTCTTCGAATATCTTGGCTCGCCTATGCTTATCTGCAGCATGCTTGTATTTCATGTTGGCCTTCTCTAGGTTGTCACGCACCTCGGCTTGCACCCCTCGAATTTTTTCTGCCAAATTTTCAGCTGCCGTGCTCATCCCAGGGGTCTTTGGGAGAGTGACCAAGTCAAGGGCAAGTCTTGGAGGTCTAGTGTAGACGATTTCGAAAGGGCTCTTCCCAGTTGATCGATTGTTCATGCTATTGAAGGCAAACTCAACTTGCGGGAGACTCACATCCCATTGCTTCGGCTTGTCACCAGAGATACAACGCAACATGTTGCCCAGTGTTCGGTTGGTTACCTCAGTCTGGCCATCGGTTTGTGGGTGACAGGTACTGCTATACTTGAGAGAGGTCCCAAACTTTCTCCACAACGTGATCCAGAAATGGCTAAGAAATTTGGTGTCCCGGTCAGAGGTAATTGTCTTTGGGACGCCATGTAAGCGAACAACTTCTTTGAAGAACAAATGAGCGACACTTGATGCATCCGACGTCTTTCGGCAAGGAATGAAGTGCGCCATTTTCGAAAACCTATCAACGATTACAAAAATAGAATCAACACCACGTTGAGTCCGCGACAACCCGAGCACGAAGTCCATACTCAAATCCTCCCAAATGTTCTGAGGAATAGGCAATGGCGTGTAAAGTCCCGTGTTTTGCGCTTGACCCTTCTTCACTTGACAAACAGGGCACCTTTGCACAAACCTTCCAACATCTCTTCTCAATTGAGGCCAGAAATACCTCTCGGTCACTAAGGAAATCTTCTTATCGCGACCCACATGGCCTCCTAGTCCTCCACCATGCAATTCACGTAGAACATATTCGCGCAACGACGTCCGAGGAAGGCAAAGTTGATTCCCACGAAAGAGGTATCCCTCTTGTATATGAAAATCTGCTTGTGGGTGCCCCGACGCACACTGCTTCCAAATTTCAGCAAAGTCTTCATCTTCAGAATATGTGTCTTTGAGTTGCTCAAAACCAGTGATCTCGGTCTTCATGGTTATGAGTGCGGAGGCACGTCGACTGAGAGCGTCGGCAACTTTGTTTTGCTGTCCAGATTTATGTTTGAGCACCATGGTGAATTTTTGCATAAAACTAATCCATCTAGCATGCATACGGTTCAAGCTATTCTGGGTATTGATGAACTTCAGTGCGTGGTGGTCGCTGTAGAGAACGAATTCACGCTGAATCAGGTAGTGTTCCCAGTGTTTCAAAGACCGTATAACTGCGTAGAATTCTAGCTCATAGGTAGTCCACTTGCGCCTGGCCTCATTTAATTTTTCACTGAAGAACTCCACAGGACGCCCCTCTTGGAATAAAACAGTGCCTATGCCTACTATGGAGGCGTCGCACTCCACTTCAAAAATTTTGTCAAAACTTGGGAGGGCGAGCACTGGTGCCGTTGATAGCTTTTCCTTGATAATGCTGAAGCTGTCATCTTGCTCTTTTCCCCATAAGAAACGCCCTTTCTTCATACATTCAGTGATGGGGGCTGCCAAGGAACTGAAATTCCGTATAAACCTGCGATAGAAGGTTGCTAAGCCATGGAAGCTGCAAACCTGGGTGACAGTGGTGGGTGTCGGCCAGTCACGTATCGCACGCACCTTCTCTTCATCAACGTGTATTCCTTCGGCACTCACCACAAATCCCAGAAACAACAACCTACTACTCAAGAAGGTGCATTTTTTCAAGTTAATAAACAACTTGTGATGGAAGAGTGCAGATAAGACTTCTCTGAGATGACCCAAATGATCACTCTCATTACGGCTGTAAATGAGAATGTCATCAAAATAGACCACCACAAATTTTCCAATGAAGGGCTTGAGGACTTGGTGCATGACGCGCATGAAAGTGCTTGGTGCATTAGAGAGGCCAAACGGCATTACCAGCCATTCATACAAGCCTTCTTTGGTTTTGAAAGCCGTTTTCCACTCATCGCCCGGTCGAATGCGTATTTGATGATACCCACTTCGTAAATCAATTTTTGAAAAAATATTGGACCCTGCAAGCATGTCCAACAAATCAGTTAGTCGGGGAATGGGGAACCGGTATTTTACCGTTATTTTGTTGATGGCGCGGCTGTCTACACACATCCGCCAACTCCCATCTTTTTTTGGCGTGATCAATGCGGGCACTGCGCACGGGCTCATACTCTCTCGTATCAGCCCTTTACGAAGGAGGTCTTCCACCTGGCCTTGTAATATATTGTTTTCATTGGGGTTCATTCTGTAGTGCGGTAGATTTGGCAAACTTGCCCCAGGAACCAAGTCAACATGATGCTGGACATCCCGCATTGGAGGCAATCCCTCGGGTAATTCAGATGGTGCGAGGCCTTCAAACTCAGTCAATAGATACTGTATCTGTGGGGGTATGTCAGGGGACTCAACAACCTCTTCTCCTTTTACTACTAATGTCCATATTTCTCCCAACTCTTTGGCCTCTTCGAGGAAGTGGTTCTCGCTTACGGTAAACAGAGTGGTTTTTTCTTCAACCTGCAAGGAGTTGGGACCTTTGTTCCCCATGGGCATCAATACTATCTTCCGATCACGCCACTAAAAGGAGTAAACGCTGTCGCGTCCCTTGTAGATGGCATCCACGTCGAACTGCCAAGGCCTTCCGAGTAGAACATGACAGGCATCCATGTCAACCACATCGCACATGGCCTCATCTTGGTAGTATTTCCCGATGGAGAAAGGCACACGGCAAATACTGTTAATTCTGGTTTCAGCTCCTTTTCGGATCCAGCTGATCTTATAAGGACGTGGATGCTTGTCCACCTTTAATTCCAGTGCATTAACAAGGGCTCTTGATACTATATTCTCGCAACTTCCGCTGTCAATAATTACATTGCATACCTTGTTTCTAACAGTGCATCGTGTCTTAAAAATAGAATGTCGCTGATTCTTTTCTTCTATTTTCGGGGTCAGTAGGACTCGCTGGACGACACAGCTGACTGGTTCTCCTTCATCCCCTTCAACAAATTCCTCTGCTTCGTCTTCTTCACTACTTTCTCCCTCTTTCGGGTCTTCTTCACCCTCTTCTATTACGTGGACCGAACGGCGTGTGGGGCACTCATTGGATCGATGTCCCGGCTGGTTGCACCGAAAGCATTTTCCCGTCATAGGTCGAGTGTAAGGATTATTGCCTCCCCCTCCTTTATGCACTGGAGCTTTTGTGTTTTGCGTACTGCTCTCTCCTCTTTGCAACCTGCTGTATGGTGGAGGCCGTGAGTCACTAGATTGTTGTTGGATGGTAGGCTTTACTTGTGGTACTTGGTTCGGTATCCTTGGTGGTGGTCTGGCCAGTTGCATTTCAATCTTCATGGCTAAATTAACTGCTTCCGAAAGAGACCACACAGTGTGCAAAGAAACCTTGTCCTGGATGGCCACACGTAAGCCCCCCATATATCTTGCAATCTGTTGTCCCTCCGTCTCCGAAAGATTATTGCGAGCATTTAACCGATAAAACTCTTCTGTGTAGTCATTTACAGTCCTCGCCCCTTGCTTGCAGTTTTGGTATTGTTGGTAGAGAACTTGCTCGTAGTCTGGAGGAAGAAACCTAGCTCTCATCAGGCGTTTCATCTTAGGCCATACACGCACTGGCTATTTGCCTTGTCTCCTTCTGTTGTTCTGCATTTGTTCCCACCAAGCCGAGGCACCACCACGTAATTTATAAGCAACCAGTTTCACTTGTTGTGTTTCAGGAATTTGCATATAGTCAAAGAAGTTTTCTACCTCAAGCATCCAGTCGAGAAAGCTCTCAACATGAAGATGACCATTGAAACAAGGTAAGTCAATCTTAATTTTAAAATTGTGGTTGTTGTCTGGAGCTCTCCTGCCATCTTGGTTCCCACGGACGAAGCCTTCCAATTCTTCATCACTAGAAGAATCGTCATGTGCTTGGTCCCGCTGCCGATGCATAAAATCATGACCACCCCGTGGACGGTTTGCATCCTCATTATTTTGGTTCCTATCACCACCAACATGAATGCCTGTAATGGCTGTTTGTATCTCCTGTAACATGCGTTCGATCCCTTCGAAGCGCTGCTGGTTCCTTTGATCTTGAGAATTAACGGCAGTCCAAATGGCCTGCATGCCACGATCTTCCTCTTGGGAATTATCTCTCGCCATCAAGCCAGGTAAAGCCTTGCTCTGATACCAAATTGGCGTAGCGGAAGACGTTCAAAATTGAAACAGGGGAAATAAAAAAAAACTAAGAGAAAGAAAAAGAAACTAATGACAAAGAATGCAACGGAAGAGCTGTGTCTTCTGGAGGTTGCAGAACAATTCTAATGCTGATTTCTTATTCCAAAACTTTTCATATCCCCCGTTACAACGATAACCGAATACATATGGAAATCACAAAAGGGAAGTAGCTAATTGATAAGGAAATACTCTGTAAAGGAAATAATAAACCAAAATAAATCAACGTGAAAACGGAAACAATTCCAAAGGTAAGTTGACGTCGCGTATCCCTCAATTAACGTAGTGCATGGCTGAAATTCCTTCTTCCCACCAATCACTTAAATGTTCCAAAATCATAGGAAGCAGCTGCCACGTTGGTCGTATCCATGTCCTGCATCACCGCGCGGGAGAAGCCAGGGGAAGAACGAAAAAAGAAAGAAAGAAAAAGAAGAAAGAAGAAAAAAGGAAAGAGGAAAGAGAAAATGTAGGGAAAGAAATGAGGTACAATCCTCACATCTTGGGTCACAAAAATGATCCAACGGAAACAATTTTAAAACAACAAGTGAAATAAAATAATTCAAACGCAGTGATTAAAATGAAAATAAATAATTAAACCCCACAACAAGTTAATTTAATTTGAGAAGAAATTTAAACGCATAAAAATAATTAATTTAGAGAAAGCACTTCAAAAATAATTTTCGTAAACTAAAAATCATAAAAATAACACAACTAAAAATCCAACAATTTTAAAACAAGAGAATAAATTTTTGAATCAATAAAAATAATTCTTTCAGTAAAAATACACTAAAATACGGGGTGTTACAATGCTAATATTCCCTTTTAATTCTAAATCATCTATCGAACGTTTTAGCTTTACCATTTATCTTCACGGTGGACTGATGAACTTAGTGCCACATTGCAAACAAACAAATTCACTTTGGGACCATTCTAGTTTCTGAAACATATTTAATTAGCTCCATTGTAATATAATAGGCTAAGAATTTTTTATATACATGTAATAATGAATATCATGCTTATATATAATACAAATGTTTATAATTCAAGAAAACAAAATATGTTATTCATATATCTATTGATTTAGGGATGGATATATGGCGCACACCACAAAGCACAAGCCGAACCAACTCCATTTTTTCACTCCCCAAAGCATTAGCAATCTTGCAATGGGATAAAAGATAATTAAAGAACTTCCCAATCCAGTTCAATAAAAGTTTTGAGAGAACTAACGGAAAATGAAAAAAACCATGTGTAGCAATCAAAGAAGAGCGGTGCTACTCTGCTGCCTGAGTAGCACCATTAAAGGAAAATGAACTAAAGGCCAAATTGGCCTTTTCATTTTTTTTCAATTTTTTTATTCATTTTTTTATCATTTTAAAAACTTTTAAAAAATATATATATAAAAAATACCAATACACTAACAGTCACTTCCTTAACTATTAAGTAAAGAAAAAATATTTTAAAAAAATTAAAATACATGAGGAGTCAAAATAAGGAGGCAAATTGAGTGGGCAAATTAGCATTTTTCATCAAAGAACGGCTGACTAATACTGCAAGAATTAAGACTAGTGTTGCTGAGATGTTGATCTCTGCAGCTTGGAACATAATCAAACTTCCAAGTGAGTTGTAGAATGAATAGGAGTGGAAAGATCACTTAGCTCTTAATGGGCGAAATCAGATTTTAGCCAAACCATAGCTAGTGTTGTTTGATGATTGGTGAGTTGTGAGGAATTATTTTTTGATCGATAAATAAGATTTTATCGATCATAGAAATATGCAAATGCCCAAGTACACGGGTCATATACAAGAGCAATGCCTAGGAGTGATGTTCTAGTGATACAAGAAATTCATGAATGGTCATGCCATTGAAATCAATTACGATTGACCATTAGAACAATATGTTAAAAAATAAAGTTCTAAGTTCATCTAATGACTGCTCTCAATCTTCGAAATTTCGCTCGTTCTTGTCCCTCCAAAGACATTAACATAGGCAAATGGAATAAACCAGCCGGCTGACGTGGCTCTAGGTTTTTTTCTCTGGCATAGGGCGACTAGGTTATGCATGGCTGCCGCCGATGGCCCTAGGCCAATTCGGTGACCACCCCTTGTCAAAGAACCTAGACTCCCCGCAGCCTCTTCCTGAGGTTGCAATGCCTTTTCGTGCTCATAAAACGGTTGAGGGAGAGGTTAATGTTGTTTTTTCAAAGGATGAAATTGATCGGTCTGCGTTGCCATTCCAATTCTCTTTGGTATTGAAATTCCTGCTTCAAAGGCCTTCATTGGATTCCATTTGATCATTTATCAGAACAAGATGGGGGCTACTTAAACAACCGATTGTTTCTTTGATGAGTAGGCCGAGAAATGTGTTTATTCGCTTGACTTCATAAGAGGATTTCGTGAAGGCTTTCACTCGGGAAAATTGTGAGATTAATGGCATACAATACGCTTCATTTGGAACCTAAACTCATCTCAACTCATCATTACAACTTTTTCAAATCTCAACATAAAATATAATAAACAATTCAACTTTTTCAAATCTCAAAATAATAATAATAATAATAATAATAATAAATAATATTCTAACAATATTTTATTATCTCAACTCAACTCACTTCAACATCCAAACGCACTCTAAAGTGTTACATTGGACTACAGATTTTCAAGAGGATCAAGAACCTGTGCGTGTTTCGGTGTGGATCATGTTGCTGGGATTTCCGCCTAATTTCTATCATGAATCTTTTTTGCGTAGTATCACTGCTCCGATAGGTAGGTTCCTTAAGAGGGACAACCCTACAAGATGTGCTACACGCACGGATGGTGCGAGAGTTTGTGTGGAGATGGACGTAACGAAAGATCCTTTGCAAGCATTATGGATAGGTACTCCCAGGAATCCCCAGAGTTTTTATCAAATGATCAAGTTTGAAACGTTGCTGGCATACTGCATGCAATGCCATGTGCAAGGTCATAATGTTAGGACGTGTAAGTGGGAAAGAAAAAAACGGGAGGTGGACCAATCCACAAGGAAACAAAATGGGAACGGAGATCAAACTTGGGTTCTGAAAGAGAGAGAATTTGAACAACCTGATGGCTTTCAAAAAGGAGAGAGTAGTAAAATGGGAGAGATGAAGCTGAAGGAATGTGAAAAACCTTTCGATGAGGACATATCACAGAACGAGCGGGTCAATAGTCTGGTTGAAATGGCATAAGAACAACCTATGATTAGTGCAGATGCAAAAAAAGTTTAATGTATTGAAGAAATGATGGGACATTACATGAATGTTTTGATGGCGAAGGAGGTCGTTGCTATCGTGATGGATGACTGCTATGAGATCAACAACCAGACGAAGGGGGTCCCAAGGGAAAACTGTGGTGTGGAGGGAGGTGATGCACAGAGATTGAAACATGTACAGGAAGAGCTAGGGAAACATATGGAGGTTAATGAGTAGGTCTGTAGGTTGACGGGTTGGATATGAGTTCAGGAGGTGTGTTCGTTGGTCAGGAGCAAGGCATTATTGCTGACCTTCTGGCCAAAGAGGGTATGGATTTTTATAGAAGAAAAATACCAGAGATTCAGGTTTGCTTGGATACCAAATCAGAGGGGGTGTTGGATCATTAGCAAAAGAGAAGAACACGGTTTCTGATTTTGACATGCAATAAGGTACAAAAGTGAAGGAAAAAGGTTGAGTTAAGGGGCTCAGCGAGGGTTATAAACAGACCCGCGAGACTTAATCTATGAGGACATCCTTTTTGTTCTGGATTGCCCGGGGTCTAGGTACTTCGAGTAGACGTCTTAAGAAGTTGGTATCAAAATTTAGGCCTAAAATTCTTGCGATCGTTGAACCGATGGTTAACATTTCAAGATTATGGTTATGGCGAGATAGACTGAGGTTTGACAATTGTTGCTCTAATGTTGATGTAGGGGGTAAGTTATGGCTTTTTTGGTCACAAGATTCTGAGATTGTACTGGAGTCTATGGGGGACCAGTTTGTGACAGTCCGGATAAAGGAAAATTTGAAGGAAGTCCTTGTTACATTTGTTTATGCTAAATGCTATTAGACAGATCGTAGAAGATTTTGGAGTCAGCAATCACAATATTCCATGGGTGGTGACTGATGACTTTAACATTATTCAGTGTGATGAGGAAAGGCAAGGGGGTAGACCAAGACTTGCGATGGCCATGGAGGAATTTAATTGTTGGGTGGATGCCTGCAGTCTACTTGAAATGCAGTCTAGTGGGCAGCGTTTCTCTTGGTGTAATGGGCATGATGGTCTTTCTAGAAGCTGGGCACGTTTGGACCATAGCTTTCTCAATGTTGCTGCCTTTGATATTTTCCCTGATGCTCACATGAATTATTTGCCACGGACTTCCTCAGATCATTCACCTATGCAGATTATGTTGTAGAAGAAGATGGAGCTTTATGGCTTCCCTTCCTTCAAATTTCAGCAAATGTGGGTGCCCCGTGCACAGTTTTTTTATTGTCTCACAGGCTTGGAATGGCAACGAGATAAGGGGCTCAAGGTTGTCCAGTCTGGTGATGAAACTTAAACGTCTAAAAGTGGCGCTAAAAGCATGGAATAAGCAAGTGTTCGGACAGATTGAGACTAATATTGCGGTGTTAGAAACTCGTATAAAAAGATTGGAGGAGAGTCGACAAGTTAATTACTCGGAGGATGTGGAGATTGATTTAGTGGTCTCTCAAGTCGAGCTCTCTGTTTGGCTTGATACGGAAGAGCAGCAGTTAGCACAGCGGGCAAAACAAGGTTGGCTAAAAAAAGGTGAATGAAGCTTTGCTTTTTTTCGTGCGATGTGCCGTCGAAACCAGACTGAAGTTACGGAAATGAAGCTTGATGATGGTTCCATTCTTTCTTCGCCTGAGCAGATTCATGATATTGTTGAGGCAGTGGCTAACGTTGAACAACTGAAACTTTGACTAGTCGACATCTACCTTTCGAGGTGCCAACTAGTACCACTGGTAGATGCATGCAATATGGTCCAACGTACCTAGCTATTAGTTAACCGCACTAGACAATCTCGATCATGCAAAGCATAATACATACTAATTAATTAGCCTGGGATTCATTTTCGGTATTCTAATTTGGCATCCTTCAGGTTCCTAATTTTAAGGAAAAAGCTTCCAGTCCGTCGGGTGAAAACTATATTTTAAGATTAATTAATAAAGTTGTCACACAATTAACGTACAATAAACTAATGTAGATGGTTGCTCTTTTCATAATCCTGGATTTTCAGGTTCTGGTGGGGTCATTCAGAACTTAAATGGTGATGTGCTATGTTGTTTTGCATCTTATATGGGTCAGACTACCAATAACGCTGCTGATCATGTAATGGGGCTTGTGATTCATTGGTTGAGAAAGAAACATTGCGGCTTGTGGTATTTGGAAGATTTTTGGAAAGAAACATTAAAAAGGTTAGAGGGGATCTGTTTTTCTCTGTCTCATTCATACATTGTGTTTGGCATAGTTGGTTCCATGTACACATGGAAGTACAAAAAACCATACATTGAAGCTTGGTGGCGACCAAACATCATCCGGGAATATCCTTTCCTAGACAGAGCACCTATGCCGGAATTCCAACTTTGGCCTTCAACTTCTCCTCCTTTTCGCGTCAATGAAAAGATCAATAAACTGAAACTATAAAAATCGCCACAAATAGTAACTTTTTCTGGCGATTTTTTTACGCTGCAATTATTCAAAAAATACTGGAAAAGGCATTCCCATTTAATGATTTTTCCAGCAATTTTCAATGATCGTTGCAATTAAATTTTTCCAGCAACTAATTGTAGCTGCAAAATAGTCGCCGCAAATAAGCTCGTGTGAAAATTTATTTCCGACAAATTTTACTCGCCGGAAATGATGTTTCAGAAAATAAAAAAAGAATGCACAAAACAAAATAAATAAAAAATATAATACACATCCAAATTATATAGAAATTGCAATTTAGTATTTATATCAAACAAATTTTACTCGCTGGAAATGATATTTCAGAAAATAAAAAAAGAATGCACAAAACAAAATAAATAAAAAATATAATACACATCCAAATTATATATAAATTGCAATTTAGTATTTATATCAAACATGTTTCATATAAATACCACTACAACCATTTGATGCATTTAATACCACTGCAGCCATTTGATCCAATTTAATACCACTGCCATAGACATGCAAACATCAATCTACCAATTGTATATAAAATGCATCAGTATACACAAGAAAATTCTTACATAGAAAATAAAATTTTTAGTTGCTCTAACATCCACTTACAATCCCAAAAAATTAAATAAAGTAAAGAGTACATAAATTTACAATTGCTTGGTCTTCGGAAATCTAAAAGTTTTGAATTTTGACATGCACCTGGTTAAAATGTAAATTTTTTTGAGCAAAATTTCATGTCATCAGAAGTGCAATTCATACTTTCATGGAATGTTCGACAAACCATATTTTCTAATTCAGCTCTTCCCTAAATTAATCCTAAAATAACATAGCAATTTTGAAATGTTTTTTTTTTCACATCTATAGTCAAAGTTCAAACCAATTACCAGATTAACATGCAATTTGGAACTTCTTTTTGTATTACATTTTGCATGTCTGGAATATACACACACATATGTCTATATGTATATATATGTGAGGAATATAGAAGACAAACCAGAATAATTAGTATCTAATTCACGAAGAAATTACAAATAATATAAGCATATATTTTGAAGAGCCAAAACTCTATGAATTTGAGGATCAGTGTGGATTTATTTAATATTCAAGTACTGAGCAATGCATTTACCTCAGAATACTTGAGACCGAGAGGCATTAAGCTTTTATAGTATCTTTCCTTGTAATCTGCTCGACTAATAACATCATGCAAAGGGTTATGGTCCCTATGAATGGAAATTAAAAGTGAGTTTCTGTATCCCAAGTCCTCTCCATAGATAATGCTTCCAGCTCGCATCAATAAATTAACAAGTCATTTGGCATGCCTAGCATAGGACCACGAAAGTAAATGAAAAACATATGCTCTCAAATGAAATGAGATAGTGAAATGGCATAAATTTTCTTCAAGTGTAGAATGAACTCATAGTCGTGCAATCTCAAGATCTCAGTAAAAGTCCAGTATCAAGTTGTTTAAATAAGCACAATCATGCATGTCAACCCCACGCCCTCAGCCTTTTGTCACAGAGAAGAGTGGTCTTTAGTCGAGCACTCTAAATTATAAAGAAATCAAGAGAATTGCATATTGGTCCACATCACTAACTAAGTTGGTTCACCTGCTAAAGGATGAGTCCAAGAAAGGTCTTTAGTCTAAGTACCAGTTTCCAAGAAGTGAAAGTAAGAAATAGAAAAATTCCCTTCCTAGAATCAGGACATAGATCCATTCAAAGAAAGAAGGGAGAAAGAAGAAATAATCAGGACGACCACTGGAGAAGTCTTGCACAACATGTAAAAGTGACATCAAATGATACAGTATTAGCTGCCTTTCCACATTTCTCAAGATTTTAAATGTGCATATCAACCAAAAGCCTAGTTATTTAAGATTGAGACTTTGAAATCTGAACCTATGTCGCTTTTCAAAAAGAAATCTGAACTAACTGTTGAAATACCAGAAACATACAAAGCACTACATTTTTATTGGCATAATCAAAACATTCTCCCACGTCCTCTTGTTGTTCTTCTAATGACTAATCAAAACATTAGACATGTAAAAATAAATCAGAGCATAGAACAGAGTAGTAGGATTAACAACTACCTACAAGAAGCTCCTCAACAAACCCTAATCGAGGAGATGGCCCTCTCATAAAGAAACATATCACAAAACAAGCCAAATACAATCAAATATGTTCATGCAATCCAAATAAATGAGAAATTTCTTTATGAGATTGTGAGAACAGAACTTGGTGTGGAGTGGTGGCGCGGGAGGGAGGGAGAGCTGGTGGCCATGGGTTAAAATCATTCAATCCAACCAGACAGGATTAACAAAATCATTCATCTGAAAATAAATGTATGTGTATTCAGCAAAATCAAGAAAAAAGGAGGATGTAGTAGACAAACTCTAGCTGGAATCTATGCTATCTTTAAACCATACCCTATCATATATTTATATAAGAGCCTCCAGTTGAATCATCACACATAGCAAAAACTTCATTAGATAACCAAAGAGCATTTTTACAACATGTAGATAGTCTACACATTATGAACCAAAACCTAGTCAAGCTGTAAATAGACACAAGTGCATGTAGAAGATACACATTCATTGCTTCTACAACCCTTTCCTGCAACCAAATAAGAAGACACCAAAATAAAACCACATCAGTCAAAACTTAAAAACAAAAAGTTCAAAAACCTTCAAAGATAACCCAATTAAGATGGCACAAAGAAATGCAATAGTAGTTAGTTTTATTTATATTATGTTTTGAACATTAAAAAAAAAATGGTGTAATTTTTTCTTTTGTTCTTTCTTAATCACCACAAGATCTACCAAGTTTATGTGTACTGGCAGTAAAAAGGACAGATAGTTCACAATAAATTCAAGAAATGATGTAATATGAAGTATAGTACAAAACAGAGTGTTTCACCATTGCTAGAAACATATCGAAGGTGTGTAGAAACTAGATGTAGTCAGAAGAATATATCCAGCACTGAGACATGAATGTGATGCATCCGTCCATCATAAATGAATTACCCAAAAAAACAGAACGAAAAAGAAAAAAAAGGATGAAAAGTGTAAATGGCTTACTGTCCCTACAGTTGACCTTGAAGAAAGAAATGTGCTATTCTTTATCCGTGATAAGCCAAAATCGCACGCCTAAACACGCAGGAAAGTTCACCTCATGCTGGATTAGGCATGGAAGATACATGAAATAAATTGAGCAAGCTCAGTAAAGAGAAAAGGCACCACCTTCACAACCCAATTCTTATCAACTAGTAAATTCGGAGACTTCAAATCACGGTGCACTACTATGGGAGAGCAGTTGTGCAAATAATTCATTCCACGGGCCTGAAATTTCAATCATCCAAAACAGACACCATTTCCTGCAAAGTCACAAATTATAGCAAATAGCTGACTGGAACTGGAATAAAGAGCAAGAATGACAGAATCATACAGCATCAAGGGCCATCCTCAAGCGCCTTCTTTCATCTAATTGATTGGCATGGAGTGGTGGTCCAAGAGTGGGAGAGAGAGCCTCGGGCTGCTAGGCTAGGCACGAAGGAGAAGGGGGCTCCGACAGAGGACTGGGGACGGCGTCGAGGTGTGGGTAGTGGCAAACGGCGCCCCTAGCGGCGGCGATATAGAGAAATCCGAGAGAGAGAGAGAGGTGAGGCCAGAAAGAGATCGGCGTGGGGGCAGGGGGAGAAGGAGGGGGTGGCCGTCGAGGTGAGGTGGCGGTGGCGTGGTGGGGTCGTTGGTGAAGGGCTTTGCGCGACAGAGGCTTGAGGGAGAAGAGGGATTGGGGAGAGAGGGGGGGACGGGGGACGGGGGAGACGGCTGGATGGAGGGGAAGATGTAACGTGCGGCATTTAAATTTGATTAGCTTTTCCGGCGCTTTTGAGTCGCCGCTAATAAGCGCAATGCCTAGGAGTGATGATCTAGTGATATAAGAAATTCATGAATGGTCATGCCATTAAAATCAATTACAATCGACCATTAGAACAAGGTGATAAAAAATAAAGTTATAAGTTCATCTAATGACTACTCTCAATCTTCGAAGCTTCGCTCGTTCTTGTCTCTCCAAAGACATCAACATAGGCAGATAGAAACCATCTTTCAAATTACAGCAATTTGAGAAATGCCTTGAAGAACTCTACATGAAACTAAGACATTTGTTACCCTTCTTTGCATCATCCAAGCTACACCCATCCTAGCAAAAAAGGCATTTCACAAAGTCGTGGCAATCTCACAATGTATTAGTAGATGATCAACGGATTCTCCACTCTTTTTACATAGACAACACCAATCCAATACTATGATACTGCATTTCCTTGGGTTGTCGATAGTGGAAATCTTCTCCAAAGAAGTTGTCCATACAAAAAATGATTAAGAGGGCCTTTGTCTTCCAAATGCTCTTCTGCGAGAATTGTGAGGAATTGTGAGACCAAATAAGAAAAGTGACGTGGGATAGGATAGCAACAATCAAAATAATTTCGGAAGCAAACCTAGAACCATATCCAATGACAATTATCAAGTGAGCCTACATATTGCTCATGGATTTTGTTAAGATATAAAATAAATAATAAAATCTACATCTTCCAATTAGCTTAAACTTTTGGGACAAGTGGTGATTTTACATGATATCAGAGCAGAAGTCTTGAGATCGAATCCTGACTGGCTGACTCTATACTCTATTTTATTTAATTAAATATTCCACGTGTTGGGTCACCCGTTGAGGGAGAGTCTGGTCCACACGTGAGGGGAAGTGTAAGATATGAGATAAATAATAAAATCTACTTCTTTCTATTAGTTTAAGCTTTTGAGATAAATGGTGATTTCACAGATTTCAAAAGAAGTAGTGCTGCCAATACTTGCTCCTTCATAAGCTTGATTACTTTGACATCATATTTGTTGATATAATATGGCTAATATTCTTTTCATCTCTGAAATGTTGCTTTCTGGATGCTGCATTTTTTTTTCTTATTCTTGCCTACTTTTTATGAAATCTAATTATCCACACTAATGCAATCGTTATAAATGTATTTTTTCTTTTCATCTCTCTCTTTATTTCCAGAGAGAGAGAGAGAGATGCTCTACATCATGGCACTTTTGTCTTGGGCTAGCTTAGCTAGTAGGTACATCATGTACATGCAATTGCCACCAGGCATTATTCAGCTGATTTCATGCATTGAATCCTGCAATACAGACATGAATCATGACCATACTTAACAGTGCAGGGCCCCCCCAGAGAGGGTATGGAAGGGGGTGGTGTGCTTGGAGAGCAAAGTAATTGAAAGAACGCCCGATGAATAATATTTTTCTATTTAGAATGTGAAACAACAATATCTGGGATCAGAAAAGAAAGAAAACAAAATGAAAGCCTAGAATATATAGAATGATGGACATAAGCAGTAACACTAACATGACAAGTCTTTATAATAAACATTATTGGAAATTACCCATCTTCCTTTATCTCCTTCAAGGTAAGGATCTAAGTGCAGCAACAGCGTATTGAATTGTCAACCCCACTTTGCTAACTCAAGTTTTGGATGATTCACTCAAGCTCTGTTTGCCACTAATTAAGTAAGGCAGGTTAAGAGCATGGCTCCCTATGCTAGGACTACTCAACGATTTTACTGAAAAAGGAGACAGAAATTGAAGACAATACAGAGAATTTCTTAAATTGTTTCCTATATTAATGTTGGTTGTCTCAGAAAATTTCCAATTAAAAAACGGAAATGTGCAGTTTTCTTCTGTTTGAAGGCCGATCGAGTGTGTAGTTCAGTTATTTCCTGTACTGTCTTATCTGGCTTCAGTCTATACAAAGAGGAATAAACTTTTGATTGCATCTACTTTTCTGCCACTTCTGCTGTCGTGTAGCCTACAACATATGGACGCAGATGGTAATGTAGAGATATCTGTGCTGAGCAATAGAGCTGGTTTCCTGGGTTTCTCATTTGCTTTTCCCATGGTTGGTTTACTCAAACCAAAAGATAGCAATGCTCTTATGGCTCCCACACTCCTACTTCTTCGTTTTCTAATATCGAGCCTAGAATTAATTAATAGGTCTACTCTCTCTCTCTCTCTCTCTCTCTCTCTCTGAATTTATGGTGCATGCACATTTCATAGTCTATTCTTTGGAAACACTGTCTTGGTTTTGAGATGTGATGACCGAAAAAATCTTTGAACTCTATGGTATTTGCCAGTGAGTTCGGCCATTCACTTTAAGTCCCCATTGACTCGTTTGATAAATAATTCTAGGCCTGTTGAACTCAAAATTTGAGATCAAGACAAATTTAATTATGTCTACATACAAGTCTCTTACCATGCATAGCGCACCACCCCAGTACTCAAGAATTTGGATTACAATTTGAAGCAAAATTAATGGAGTATAAAATCCTCATTACACAGAATTATTAGGAAGGGAAACATAGGGGAAGGATATTGTATGGAAACTATAACATGTATGCCCTCTTTTATACTATTTCATACATAATGCAGTAGAAGGCGACTTGGCCTTAAACCACTCTTATTTATAATAGTGACTTCAAGAGACTTTTACCAAACTCCATGGTCTCCCTTTCAATTGAAACTAATACCATACTTGGCCTGTTTATTAGGATAGAATAGACCAAAATGTTTTTCAATTTCCTCTTCTTTCAGGTTCTCATCAAACAAGCCAAACAAATAAGTTTCTATGGCCTTTCCGGGCCTTTTTGGAGTCCCTCCTTTCACATGATTAACCAAATTCCTATAATAAGTGCCTGCATTCTCAATGGTTTCCACAGCACCTCCAGCAGATGGCCAGCCACTCTCTGACACCACAATATCCAAACTTCTTCCATTTGTTTTCTCAATAGCAGAATACAAAGCGTCCATCAAGGCATCAAAGAGATTTCGGTACTCTAGTTTGCCATCTTGTACAACAACATCCGTTGCAGTAAATAAGGCATAGGGGACTGGTTGGTTGTTGTATTTTACTCTGAAATAAGGGTAGATGTTAGCAAGAAGTGGCGCTCCAGTGCTAACCAGGAAACCAATGATTGGCTCCATGAATGGCCCTGCATTGGCACTGAAAGCAGCTGCCGATGGAGGATCAAAAACACCCAACAAGTTTGTGTCCACCGCGGTTGAGACCTTGATCTGGTTTTGTAGACCAGCATCTGCAATTGCTTTGTAAACGTTTTGCATTGCTGGAAGAACAAACCGAGCTGCTGCACTGATTGGATTCACTTCGTTTCCAACGGCAATATACTTGAACTTGACATTGGAAGAATAGTCTTTAATGTTCCGCTGGACCCAATCAATTGCAGCTGAAGGGTCGGCAAGGTCTTTAAGGCTGTCATTAGGGACGCCAACGATGAGTTCTATGTTGGAATCTCTAAGGGGTTCGAGAATTTCTGGATATGGAGAGTAAATGCGCATCTTGCCAATGCTTTGTGTTTTGCAGAGACTTACAGCTTCCGACTCAGGTGGTAAGTTGTCTGCATTGCCACTTCCTCCATAGCACACACCTATGGATTGTGCACCTGCACAATGTATTGAGCAATGATTTAAATGAGTTTCAAAGAAGGCAACAATATGTACTGCTATATTTGGTAATCATGGAATAACGCAAAAAGAGAGAGAGAGAGAGACCCATATGTTGTAGGCTACACAAAGGCCGAAGTAGCAGCAAAATGGCTGCAATGAAAGGTTTATTCCTCATTGTGAATACATAGAAGCCAGAGAGGAGAGGAGAGGAAATAAGTTAACACTCGGCTTTCAAACAGATCGATTATATTACTATTTATAAGTCAAAAAATTCCTGAGATGACCAACTACTATGTAGCAAAATGTTCAAGAGTTTGTCTGACTTTTCTTTAATTTCTGCCTTAAGTCGTTGAATAGTCCTAGTATTGGGAGCCACGCATTCATGCATTTAACCTGCCTGGCCTCAATAAATGATGTAGAAGTTCACCGGATTTAGTGGTTACTTAAGCTTAATTGATGATCATCCGAAACTGAGTCAACAAAGGGTGGTTGACAATTCACGACGTTTTTTTCATCAACACGTTTGTGTGATGTGACTTTGACTTTTACCTTGAAGGAGATGGAAGGACACGGTAGCAACATGGTTTACAATGATGGTTATTCCTATTGAGAGCATTGTCAAGTAAAGTTTGGCTAAATCTCAGCTAGATGAATTCAGGATTAATCATTTTAAAATTAAAATAATAATATAATATTATATATTTTAATAATTTTTTTAAGTTATTTTTTGATTGACCAAGATGGCAAAAGATACTCTGTTTATTGGTAGAATTTTCTATTGATCTTTTCCAGTTTATTCTTCTTAAGTTTCTTTCTCATCTTTTGTCATCGTCCTGGTGTGGATGGGGTTCACAAAGGGATTGGTGATAGATTCGAAATTATTTTTATTAGTGGAGGGAGGTTGGTTACATATCATTGAGAGAGGATGGAGGAATCGGGAATGGTCCCGGTCAGTCTCGGTCCAAATCTTATAGGACCGATTTCATTCAGTCCAGTCTACAGTCCAAGGGTTTTTAAGACCGGACTGAATGAAAATTTTAAAAAAATTATAATTTATATATATTAATTATATAATTTTCATTTAACCAATTAACTCAATCCTATCACTAAGTCACCATTAAGTAATTATTAACTAATAGTCTAATACTAATATTTATAATTTTATACTAATACTAATATTTATACTAATACAAGTATTATATTAATAGTCTAGACTCTACTTCTAGACTCTAATATGGTATATTAAAAAAAATACTAATAGTCTAATATAGACTAAGACTATAGTTATGCTTATACTAATATTATAATATAGTTATAATTTATACTAAATCACTATAACTAATATTAGTATATTACTAATAGTCTAATACTAATACTATTATATAGTTATAACTTATACTAATCATGATTCATAATAAGTAATAACTAATCACTATAAGTCTATAGTATTAATGTATTATATATAGTATTAGTATCACTATATCATTATAATATAAATATTATAATATAGTTATAACTTATACTAAATTACCATAACTAATATTAGTATATTACTAATAGTCTAATACTAATATAATTATATCGTTATAACTTATACTAATCATGATTCATTATAACTAATCACTATAAATCTATAGTATTAATGTATTATTATATAATATATAGTATTAGTATCACTATATCATTATAAAATATATATATACACACACACTATAAGTCATTATAATATATATTACAATTTCTATTAGTAATTTAGTATTGGTATAGTCTATAGTTATTTAGTATAATATAAGTATTATATTATACTAAGTACAAACTATATAACTATTATAAGTTATAATAACTATACTCATATAAGAGTTATAGTATTAATAATTTAATAGCATATTATAAAGTTATATTATTATAGCATAATATAACAATGATTTATTCATCATATAATGATATACCTACAAGTTATAAGTTATAACTATATATACCTAATAGGCTAATAGGCTAATACAATGATTTATTCATCATATAATGATATATGATATACCTAATACAATGATTTATTAATAATATTACAAATTTACATATACAAAATGTAAAAACTTAAAAGTTTAATATATTGAAAAATTGAAAATTATCATAAATTTATAATACATTGAATTTGAGTCATTGACAATGTGACATACTCTAAGTTAGTAACAAATTAGCAATTAACATTTAACATCATAAATATAATTATCATTAATTATTTTTTAATGAGTTAATTAAATAATCCACATTAAATAGTTTATTTAATTTTAATTATACTAATTTAAATAATTTTTTTAATTAATTTATTTGCCAAAAAGATAAAAGAATCACAATAAAGTTATAATAAAGTTACAATAAACTTATAAAGTTACAAAACTTCAGCTGCTACTAGAAACGGCACCGTTTGGGTACAAAATTGCACCCAAACGGCGCTGTTTTAGTCACTGCAGGCAAAAAAATAACTAGGTTGCATGAAACGGCGTCGTTTCACGCAACCCAGTTATTTTTTTCCAATTTAACTTCCCCTAAAACAGCGCCGTTTAGGTCCAAATTGGACCCAAAAGGCAATGTTTCAGGGAATAACCTAACTAATGACTATCGTCTTCCCCGAATCCCCCCCCCCCCGAAATTCATTTCCAATTCTTTTCAAGTTTTCCCCAATTCCCCTCCCGCCGTCCCACGAACCCTAAGCGCCCTTCTGTCGTCCCGCGAAACGCGATCCACCCTCCGTCTCCTCCATCGCAGCACTGCAGCAGGCCCCGATTGGTAGTTGGTACTCTCTCTCTCCCTCTCTCTCTCTCTCTCTCTCCCTCCTTGAACAGGTTTTCGTTTCCTTGTGATAAAAATGGTTTTGTTTTACTCTAGGGAACATCTGCTTGGTTACTTGGTAGTTGATGCTCTAGGGAACATCCGTTTCCTTGTGATAAATTTTTTTGCCATCACCAACCCACCTCCGTATAAGTCCTTCATTAATTACGTAGTTGAGTTGCATGCCAATACTTCTTGAAATAAATGAAAGCTTAAATCCCAAAACAACCGAGGTAACAGTAGAGTAATATGGAGATATTGGTTTAATTAATAACTTCCATTTTTCCTTATTGCTAGATTGTTTAACTTGAGGAAAAGTGGAAAATGACTTTATGGATAGTAAACAAAAATTTATGTACAAAAATAATTTCCTATTCACCCCTTTATTTTTCTTAATAGGCAAGTACTAGACATGTAACATTCATGAGTAATGACTGAAAAATAGGAAAAATGATAGACAAAATATAAAGTTATTTACTTCATTTAGTTGATCATGAGAACAAATTATATTTTGTATTACATCTGTAATTTCCTAGGTAGTCCTGTACAAAGTGCATTTGATTGCATCAACATTAAAGTTGTATTATGAAAAACTCAATGGGGGTAATTTCTTATATTTAGACGTGTCATTTTATTGCTTTATTTATAGGAATTGTCTGATAATTTTTTGGCATATAGGAATTGCTTTAAAGTGTCATTTTATTGTTGGAAACTGTCCATTGTTTATTGAACCTCCTTAACTATTAATATTTGTTTTCTAATTATTTTGTTCTTTTATCCTTTTTATAGATGGAGTCTTCTACAAATGATGTGCAAGAGTCAACACCAAACATCATCCACCCCCACCCCCACCCCCATCCAATGTAAGTGATCAATCAGTTGGTGGGTCACAAAGAGGTAGAGTTAGGTCTTTCGTTTGGGATCACTTTATAAAAATACCAAAAGGTGATCCAAGCAAACCTAGGGCTGCATGTAATTATTTTGGTGCTTCATATGCATGTACGAAGACCAATGGTACGAAAAACATGAAGTATCACATTGAGCATCAATGTAAGAAATGTCCGTATAAGAAGACAGATAAATACGAGACTACTCTAGGTTGGAAGGTGGAGAGAGGAAGTGGTAATGGTAGTGGAGGACTTGTGCCTATTGCATTTAGTGCTGAGACTTGCCGATAAGCCTTAGCAGAGATGATTATTCTTGATGAGTTGCCCTTTAGGCATGCTGAAGGGGAGGGTTTCAGGAAGTTTATGCTTGTGGTTTGTCCTAAGTGGGTCAGGATTTCATCCCGTATGACGGTTGCCAATGATTGCTTTAATTTGTTTTTGAAGGAAAACCAAAAGTTGAGAAATGCTCTTCGAAGGCAGCGAGTTTCCCTCACTACGGATACATGGACATCCGTGCAAAATCTAAACTATTTATGTCTCACAGCACACTTTATTGATGATGACTAGAAGTTACACAAGAGGATTCTTTCCTTTTGTTTGGTTGAAAATCACAAGGGTGATACCCTTGGTAAGGGCATAGAGATGTGTTTGCATGATTGGGGGCGACCAGAAATACTTGCACTCACACTTGATAATGCAAGTTCTAATAATGAAGTTGTTTCTTATTTGAAAAAAAAAACAAAGTATAGGAGAGACACGATCTTGGAACATGAATTCTTGCATGTTCGATGTTGTGCTCACATTTTGAACTTAATTGTTCGTGAGGGGTTAAAAGAGTATGATGAGTCTATTGCGAAGGTGAGGGGTGTTGTGAAGTATGTTAAATCCTCCCCTCAAAGGTGGAGTACATTTAAGAAATGTGTGGGGTTGGAAGAGATTCAATCTAAAAGCCAAGTTTGCCTAGATGTACCAACTAGGTGGAACTCCACCTATCTTATGTTGGAGAGGGCTTCAAAATTTAAAAGGACTTTTGATCGTTGGAGGAAGAAGATATGTGCTTCCTTAGTAGTATTGGAGATGACGATGTCGATGATGAAAATATGGACCATGTGGTGAATACGAGAAAGTCAAAGAAGTTAGGGCCTCCCAATGCATCCGATTGGGGGAAGGTACAGTTGTTTGTGAGGTTTCTTCAATTATTCCATTATGCAACTTTAAAATTCTCGGGGGGTGAATATGTAACTTGTAATATTTTTTCCCCGGAGTTGGTTATTATTAAAGATGCCATTAACATGGAATGTGAAGAACGAAACCCCGTTGTGGGATTAATGGCTACAAATATGAAGAGAAAGTTTGACAAGTATTAGGAGAACTTGAAAAATCAGAATATGTTACTATATGTTGGTGTTCTTCTTGATCCTCGCTACAATATGCGATATCTTGATTTTGGGTTGGGAAAAATGTATGCACGTGATCATACAAAAAAAATTGATTTCAATTGGAAGGTGAAAAATGCATTTATCCGCATGTATGAGGCATATAGGGAAAATGAAGAAGGGCATTCTCCTCAACACACAAGTTTCCAACATGAAGATGTAGCTCCTTCAGCTGACAAGATGGCGAGTAGAAAGGCAAATTTGATGGCCGAATTTAAGCAACAGTTGCAGTCAGAAGACAGTTTGGAAAGTAAATCAGAGGTTGTTAGATATCTAGCTAAAAGATGTGAGGATGAAGATGATAGTTTTGACCTTCTAATTTGGTGGAAGGTGCATTCAACTAGATATCGCGTACTTTCAAATGTTGCATGCAATGTACTTGCACCGGTATCTACTGTGGCCTCTGAATCTACATTTAGCACTGCGGGTTGAGTACTTGACCCTTTCCGAAGTAGTTTAAATCCAATAAGTGTTGAGGGTCTCATATGTGCACAAAACTGGCTTCGTTCTTCTTCTACTCCAATAAGCCTTAGGACTTTGATGGATGAAGTTGAGGAATTTGAGAAGCAGCTGGATATGGGTATGTAATAAAATTACCTTTGATATCTTTTGTGGTTTATTTTGTTTTATCTTCTATATTATGTAACTTTATTTGACTTGTTTTGTTTTAAATTTTTATGGATAGAACTTATTGGGGACCCGAACTTTGCTGATTTTGTGGAAGCGTCAAATTCAATGCCTACTGGCCCTACACCCAATGTTGATTAAAGACTAAAGAGGTGAGAAGATTGTTGGTAAGCTAGGCTCTGATGATCTCTTTATGTGGGTTATGATTGATTAATCTGTATATATTTGTTTAGTGGGATGCATGTGGGGATTGTGTTCCATGTGAAGTGTTTATTGTTCCTTATTCTTGTTGGTGAGCAAGAATCATGATATTGCACACTGGGCACTAAATTACTGATCATTGCAGATAGATTGGATACATAATGCAGTACTTTATCTAAACAAGCTATATATATATATATATATATAACCCATTATATATGAGGGTTCAAAACTTAGTATATATGGTTTTTATATGCCATATAATATAGTGGATCATGATCTACTTCATTTATTTAGATACTATTGTCACTCCAGCACATGACTGCCAATCTTAATGACTAAAACATCAGTTGGGTATGAGTTTGAAAGGAGGCTTAACATGAGCTAGTGTTGGATCGTATCTTCCATAGTCTTTGGCATTGGCCCTAAGAAGCCTTTCATGGACAGAAATTATGTTATGATCTTCATGTGGTATTCCTAATCTTCATGTGGTATTTTACAAGAATATTAATGTACCTAGAATGTAATCTGATGCCATGATATCCTGTTTCATTTCCTCCTTTAGGCTATAAGTTTATGTAATCTTACTGTTTCTTGAAGGTCCACTGTTCTAAATCTTTGCTACATTTCTTATACTTGATGCCACTGTACTAAGTCCTTTAACCTTACAATTCATTTTCCTTCTTGTATTATGCTTCTTTTCTTCCCTGTAGATTGCAGCACATCTTACATTTATAGAAATTTCCATATTATGCAATCAATTGGGATTAAAAAAAAGAAATTATGGGTTGGTTTTGGCTATAGTAATTGAGATAAGTTTTCCATAGCTTTTTCATTTTTTTATGGCATATGTATTCTGATACTTCATTGATTGATTCCATATTTGCATAATGAGGAAATGGTTGTTTTCTCCTTTTGGCGGTTCAATAAGAATTATTTTTCTTGACAAGATTTTATTATGTTATTGCATAATCAAACCAAAGCATATAGGATAATTTCAATTTGGTTTTTGGTGTTTTCATTTTGGGTCCTTGGTAACTTTTGCTTAATTGCATAAATTTGGTTGCAGGGATTTCTTACATGGGAACTTGAGCTCCAGTAGTTAAGCAAATATGAACATCACTCCTCTTTAAAAACTGGCTAGAATATAACTAACCAGTTTTGTTGATGCGAACTTTCAACCTTGTTATAATATTTTGGTCTTTCAAAGCTCTATAAATTACCTATTATATGTTAAATACTTAAGTTGTTAAGTTTTGGATTATAATTTGTAATTTGTAATAACTTTTGAATTATTTTTTTTTAGTTTTTTATATAGATTAGTTTTTTTATCATTATATTTTTCAAGATCAAGTTTGTTTTAGTAGTTTTAGCTAAAAAAATGTACAAAATTTGAAGTGGGCTGAAAATAATTGAAATTGGGCCCAAAAAGAATCAGATTTAGATGGGATGAATGGCCCATTTTAGGCATGTCCAGATCAACTGGACCGACCCTGGACTGGACCGGACCGAATCGGACCTGTCCTATACGTGACTCGGTCCGATCCAGGGTGGAGAATTCTTGGACCAAATAGGTCCAGTCCGGTCCACAAAATCGCCCAAGACAGGACCGGACCGGACCGAGATCACCCCTAGTAATGATAAGGGACCAGGCCTGGTGCAAAAGCCTTTTAAACAGAATAATGGGAAGGGCCTCAGTGGATCAAGATAGCAGGGCCTCAGTCCTCGGGCCCAGTTATGGGGCCCCTTCTCTTGGGTGGGTCTCAGCCCATGGGCCCAGCTCGAGGTAGCCAAGTGAGGCATCCTTGTGGAGTGGGCCAATTTGGGCCTGAGCCCAGCCTTCAGCAGAAGGGCAGTGACAACAGTAGGGCTGCTCCCTACGGTGGGTTGCCATTGATGACCTCGTCGTTGCAACAAGTGGAGATGTCGGTGGGTAGACAGAACATGCCGACTTTGATGGTGGCGATTTCCGTTGACGGTTCTCACGTGCGGGAAGCTCAGAGTGCGTCGTTAGTTGTAGCGAAGGGCACTTCGACTCTCTTGGGTGGCTGTCCTCTGTCGGGAAGGGGCCAGACCGTGCCGATGAGGTGCAAGGAAGAGGTTGAGACGCCGGCAAGCCTCTCTATGCAGGCTGTCGAGGTTGCAAAGGGCTCTCCAACCCTTTTAGGTGGTTGTTCTTTGCCGCGTGGGTGCCAGATGACGCTAATGACGCTTTATGCTGGTTGTTCTCTACCAGGTGGGGGCCAGGCCTCGTCGATGAGGCGCGAGGATGAGGGGGAGCGCAGGCGAGCCTCTCTATGCAAGCTGTTGAGGTTTCAAAGGGCTTTCCGACCCTTTTTGGTGGCTGTGCTTTGCCACGTGGTTGCCAAAAAATGCTGATGAACAATGAGGAGGAGGAGGTGACGCCGGCGAATCTCTCTTTCCAGGTTGTTGAAGAGTCTGTTGGGGTAGAATTGGAGCACTTTGATGGGGTGGTTTCTGTAGATTTTGGGCACTCTAATGGGGTGGAATTGGTGCCCTCGCAAAGTACTGTTCAAATCAGGGGTGAGCACCTGGATGAAATTATTTTGGTGGACAGCAGGGAGGTAGATCCTTTGCCTTTGAACTTTATGTATCCTGGCCTTCTTGAGGCCTCGGATTGGGTCTTTGATACAGTAAAAGCTATTCAAAAATTTGTGGGCTTGGGATACGAAGGCTACGAGGAACAGTTTATGGCCTTGCTCACAGCCATTGAAAAGGGGCATAAACCCCAAAGTAAAGCTAACTCCAAAAAACAGCGTGAGCTCAATAGGTTAAAGTGGTCAATGATTACTGAGGGAAGCAGAAGCAGGGGCAGGTCAAAAGGGAAGGAGCTGGCCTTTTTCCCAATGAGACCCAAAATTGTGTTGCGGAACGTCCACAGGCTCAACGAAGTAAATAAATGCTTGCAGATTAGAAATTTGCTTCATGAGTGGAAGGCAGATATTGTATGTCTACAGGAGACAAAAGTTGAAGTTGAACAATAGGAAAATTGTGAGAAGCTTATGGAGTTGTGTTCATATGGATTGGGTTTATTTGGCTTCGAATGGGGCGTCTGGAGGGGTTGTGGTTATGTGGGATAAAAGAGTGGTGGAAAACATGGAGGACTTCATAGGGATGTACTCAGTTGCATGCTCTTTTAAGGGTGTGTCGGATAACTTTTTGTGGGCATTTGCAGGTATCTATGGGCCAAACTTAGACAACAACAGAGCATCTCTGTGGGATGAATTAGTGGGAGTTCACACTTGGTGGGAACTTCCATGGTGTATTGGGGGAGACTTCAATATTACCAGATTTCCAAGTAAGTCTTCACTTAATAGAAGAGGGCGGTCAGCGATGGATGAGTTCTCTGAGTATATCTTTGACTTAAACTTAGTTGATCTTCCACTAGCTAGGGGTACAGCCACGTGGGCTAATAATCAGATATGGTCTTTGTTGGATCGTTTCTTATTATCACCAGAATAGGAAAGTCATTTCCCGGATGTTTGGCAAAAGCGTATGCCTCGTGTTGGGTCGGATCACTGGCCTATCATGCTTGATTGTGGTGGCTTTCGTAAAGGACATTAGTATTTCAAATTTGAAAACATGTGGCTAAAATCTGAAGGTTTTGTAGAAAAAGTAAGGCAATGGGGGTCTTCAAACCAGTTTGAGGGTACTCCTAGTTTCATTCTTACGGGGAAATTGAAAGTGCTAAAAAGAGATTTGAAGTTGTGGAACACGCAATCGTTCGGAGACATAGGGGAAAACAAAAAAAGCAAGTTGATAAAGATCCAAGAAATAAAGAGACTCCAAGAGCTTAGGCCTTTTACCCAGGAAGAATTAGAGCGGAAGGCGATGGTGGAGACAGAGTTAGAGAGAATCATATTATTAGAAGAGACATCTTGGCGGCAAAAATAAGAGCTTTGTGGTTAAGGGAAGGAGATAAAAGCATGAAGTTATTTTATAGTATTGCAAATTCTCACAGAAGAAACAATAACATAGAGATGTTGAAGATTGACGGGGTGGAATGTAGGGAAGAATAGACAATTCATGACCACGTAGTTGATTTCTTGGCCTTACTTTTGACACCATCGAACCGAGGGATGTATTGCGGATGGAGAGGGCTTTTGAAGAGGATGAGGTCTTTGAAGTAGTGAGGAAGATGGGCAAAGACAAGGCTCTGGGGCCCGACGAATTCTCTGTGGGCTTCTTCCAAGATTGTTGGGATGTCATTAAGGAAGATCTTATGAAGGTATTTCAGGAGTTCTTTGTGTCTGTTGAATTTGAGAAAAGCTTAAATACCACTTTCATTGTGTTAATTCCAAAGAAGGTGGGGGCTAATGAGGTGAAGGATTTTCGTCTCATTAGCTTCATGAATGGAGTGTATAAGATCATGTCCAAAGTCCTAGCAAATCAACTAAGTGAGGTAGTAGGGAAGATCATCACCAAACCACAAAATACTGTTGTTAAAGGTAGGCAAATCCTAGACAGGTTTCTTATTGCTAATGAATGTCTAGACAGTAGGCTAAAAACTAGTATAACAGGAATCATTTGCAAGCTTGATATGGAGAAAGTGTGTGACCACGTTAATTGGGATTTTCTTCTCTACCTCCTTGGGAGGTGCGGTTTTGGTGTGAAGTGGTGGACTCGGATGCGATGGTGTATATCAATGGTGAAATTTTCGGTTTTGATAGATGGTAGCCCTGCTGGTTTCTTCCATAGCTCGCGAGGCCTAAGACAAGGTGATCCTTTGTCGTCGATGTTGTCTGTTTTTGTGATGGAGGGTTTAAGTAGGATGTCATCGGCTTTGGTCTCTAATGGCTTTGTGGATGGCTTCTCGATTGAAACCCCGGATAAGGGTATCATTAATATTTCACACTTGCTGTTAGCAGATGATACACTTGTTTTTTGTAAGCCAGTTCGAAATCATATTCAAGTGCTGAAGGCCTTGTTGCTTTGCTTTGAAGCAGTCTCCTGATTGAAAGTGAATTTAAATAAATCAGAGATGGTTCTAATTAGAGATGTTCCTAATATATGGCAGTTGGCTAGCATGTTGGGGTTTAAGATAGCCTCTCTTCCTTTGACCTACCTGAGACTTCCATTGGGGCTGGTTGTGAGGGCTTCCTCTGTATGGGAGACGGTGATTGAAAAGATAAAGAAGAGATGAGCGGGATGGAAGAGAATGTACCTATCGAAAGGCGACAGGATCACTTTGATCAAGAGTATACTTTCTAACCTGCCAAAGTACTTTCTATCACTTTTTCGTATACTTGCAAGTGTGGCTCATCGAATTGAGAAGCTTCAACGTGATTTCTTGTGGGGTGGCATGGGGGAGGAGTTTAAATTCCACCTAGTAAAGTGGGATACGATACGTCGTCCTATCTCCAATGATGGCTTATGTATTAGAAATGTGAGGATCTTTAATCAAGCGCTACTTGGAAAATGGTTATGGAGATATAATAAGGAACCAAAAGCCTTGTGGAAGGTGGTGATTGAACATAAATATGGAGGCATCTGGGGGTAATGGAGTACTAAAGAAGTTAGAGGAGCACATGGAGTGGGATTGTGGAAACACATTAGAAAGTGATGGGGGGTGTTTACTCGTCACACTCGATTACAGTTGGGGGAAGGTTCCAGGATTAAATTCTGGAAAGATATTTGGTATGGGGATACCCCATTACAAGTTTCTTTCCCGTCATTATTCCAAATCGCGAGTGATACAGAAATTGCAGTGGCGGATGTCATGGGGCTTTCAGGAGGTCAAATTCATTGGAATATCAATTTTAGTAAAGCAGCACAAGATTGGGAGATGAGCAGCGTCGCTGACTTTTACAGCCTCTTGTACTCTGTTAAACCGAGCACTCAACAAGAAGATGGACTGTGGTGGTTACCCGCTGGAAATGTGCATTCTCGGTTCGCTCTTTTTATAAGGTTCTCACTCAAGAGCCTAACATTCATTTTCCTTGGAAAAGACTTTGGAGACACAAGGCACCCTCCAAAACTGCTTTTTTCGTGTGGACAACATCGTTGGGAAAAATTCTCACAATTGACAATTTGAGGAAAATGAAGGTTATCATAGCAGATTGGTGTTGCATGTGTTGTGGAGGGGGAGAGTCGATGGACCACCTTCTCTTACATTGTGAGACAGCAAGGGCTTTGTGGAATGAGGTGATCGGTCGAGTAGAGTTGGCTTGGGTTATGTTGGAGACTGTAGTGGCAATGCTGGCCAGCTGGACAAATCTAGAAGGCATGCAGCAGATTAAAGCGGTTTAGAAGATGATACCTATTTGTATAATGTGGTGCTTGTGGCAGGAACACGATGCCAGGACGTTTGAAGACAGAGAGAGATCATTAGAGGAGCTTAAAGTTTTATTCTACTCTACTCTTTGTACCTGGGCCATTGCCGTTGATTTTAATGGCATGGACTTTCATGACTTTCTTATTTCTTTGGCGCCTTCCTAGCTAAGGCACACTATGTATTTTCTTATTGTATCTGGCTTTGCCTTATTCTTTGATTAATATAGTTATGTTTGCCTATAAAAAAATAATATTTTTAAGATTTTTAAGAACCCGTTGTGTTTGATGGTTGACTTGTGTACAATGTCTCATCTAGTCATCTGAAAGTGGAACTAAGACTCAGATGTATTTGTTTACACTCCATAAGAGAACATGAGATGTGCATGGACCAGAAACCATGGTAGCGGGAGTTGGTACTAGTTGAAATCAGGGACTCTTTTTGGCGGTGGGAATGGGGAGGATATAGTTAGGTGGTGGATTCAATGTAGTGTCACATAGGAAGTGTGGGGTGGAAGTTGTGTTGTTGGCACAACTTCATGTTTGGCATCATTGTTTATTTTTCTTTTTCAGTATATAGGGTTAACTGTCAAGACTCGTCTATAAATAGTATTTTACTTTTGTTTCATATATTCAATTACTACAATCATAGTTATGTCATCATAAGAATGTTTAGCTATTTCACAGGCTATCCTATCCACAAGTACATGTTGTATGTTTCTGCAGAGTATTTGCTTGTTAGAGGAAGGTAATCTGAATTGAGTCTAAGAACACGCAAAAACGATCAGATGCCATACACAAATATTCAACCTATCCTACCATCCTATCAATAAAAATAATTTAGTTAAACCCAGGCTACCATCCTATCAATCACACCAGTGGAAATTAGAATTACTAATTTCATTTCCTCTCTCGTACAGGAAATCCCCCCAAATTGTTTCTTTTCTTGTACAGAACCCCCAACCCGAAAAAAAAAATTGTTTCTTCTCTTCTTCTCCCAAGGTAGCCAACCTCCTCATTCAGCATCCCTCATTTAACATTCCTTCGTTGATAAGCATCAAATAAACTTAGAAAAGTAGTTCAATGTGATACAAATTTAATATTCACAAAAACTAAATTGAAAAGCTAGAAGAAACTTGAGCTCTTAGATTCCAAATCACATCCAACAACCACCTTTAAAAATTACTGTTTCTTCACAATCCCAAAAGAAAATAGAAACCATTTCGAAGAGCCCGAAGAAAGCAATAGTACCAGAACATAAGAGCGAAAGTCGTAGGAACTGTAAATGAAATCGGAGGACAACACGGAGAGTGTGAGATGCGAAACTTTGTACCTTGCATTACATTGTAGCGGGATCAGAAGGGAGCGAATGATTCTTTTTAAGTGTGCAGAAGGAGTGTTTTATATTTTGGGTAAAATTGAGTTTTCATGGTGCTTCCATGGATTTAATTCATGCATTTTGTGCCCTCCTCCATCGTGAATTCTAGCATTCTTGATATCAGAATCAGAGAAAATAGAAAGAGAAGACGAAGAGGAGAGACTCAGAGAAAATGCACAGAGAAGAGGGAGAGGAGCGAGGAAGAAAGACTTACCCAGTTTGTAAAGAAAAACTCTCTTTTTTCTCATCTCATCTTATCATTATAACTTTTTCAAATTTTAAAATAAAAACTACATTAAAAAATTATATTCTAACAATATTTTATTCAACAAAGAGAAATTATATTTACAGTTCTGAGTGAGGGATTAATTGTGCAGTCTCATTGATAAATAGGGGTAAAAATAAAAAAATTTCATTTTAAAAAGGATATTATTGTAATTTTAAATTTTTTTAAACATAACTGTATGGGCTTGCATGAGCAGTCCTTATTTGGGGATTGTATGTAGACTAACTCTTCAACAAAATATTTCATCTCATCTCATCTTAACTACGTAACTAAACGAGACTGGATTGGCTTGGAAGAAGATGGAGAAGAAGACGACCGACAGAGAGAAGAGGGACGAACAAGGAGCAACAGTTGAAGACTTGCAAGGCAACAAAACATGAGGAAGCTTACAGGTTGAAGAGAGAGAAAAGAAAGAAGGAAAGATAAAGAGGGAGGTTGGTAAAAATAATAAAATAGTCTAATGGAGGGTGAACAGTGACTCGACAACAATGGAGAGTCCTAAAAAATTACTATAGCCCATATGTTGAGCCTTAGACCATTGACTAGTCCAATATAGATGTTTTTTCTTACATATAGCCAAATTATAAACTTGCATTGGCATTTGGCTAGGACATCGCCAATGCTCTTAGCACTAGCATAAATTTGGCTATTCCATCAAAGTTTGTCTAATAATAAATTCTACAAACAACTGCCCATGCATCCCCGTCACGGAACCGGTTCCCACGTGGCAGGCAAAAACGACGCCGTTTCTTTTCTTTTTCATGGCCCTCCATAACAACGTTGTTTCTTTTATTTTCCGTTCCCCTTTCCCATTTGATTTCCCTCCCTGCCTTCGATTTATTTCCTCCTTTCCAGACCCCCTTCGTTTCCTCCTCTGATTCCTTCTTCCCCCCAAATCCCCTTTGTGGCCCATCACAGACCTAATTCTTGCAACTGATTCCATCTTTCACCATTGAAGTTGACCCATGAAACTGACATTCATGGTCCTCAAGCACGGCGTTTCACCTTCATTCGTCTTCATCAAGCACGGTGACCAAGCACGATTCGTCTTCCTCAAGTACGATTTGTCTTCCTCAAGCACTGCGCCCCCCCGCCCCATCGTGCCCCGCCCGAGGCCCCATTCCCACAAAAGCCCCACCTTCCCACTCGAAACCGCAGTCCATTCGAAGCCAAAACCCTAACCATAATCCAACTCCCGGCATAATCCCTTGAGGTAACTTGTCCAAAATCTAACCCTAACCCTAACATCAAGTAAGTATAATTTTGGTTTTACTTTCCTTCTAGCATACATTTTAGCTCCAAGGGTGATTTTTTTTTTATGATTTTTGATGGATTGTTTTAGCACCCAGCTTGTGAAAATCCAAGTTTTTAAATTAGATTTGTAGTGATGTTGATGGATTTTATTCTCGATTTCTAATCCATATATGCTTGTGATCACAACTGCATGCTTGTGTTGATGGCTTCATGTGTGTGCTTGCTTCTGGGAATCGTTATGTGCTGAGAATAAAATTACATAATTTGTAGACGCAAAAATTCAGTTTGATTGAAGTTATATAATATAAAATGTGCTATTCTATAACACATTTTATTTCTACAAAATATATTTCAATAGTTTTTTTGTGACTTTTCTGTTTGTGGTTAATTGTTGTGAATTTCCAGGTTCTAGACTAAATCAATATATATATATATAAAAGATACAGAATTAGTACCATATTATATATAAAATTAGACCTGTTGTCACGGCCAAATAACAAGATAGGTTAAGCTTAAGGGCTTTTTACATATATATAGCGATTGGGAACAATAAGACAAACTAATGCAATTAAACACAAAAAGATAGAGAACAATGGAAATAGAGGGATGTTGCAATGTTTAATTAGACCTGTTTGATTAGAAGACAATAATGTTTAATAGAGGATTTAACCATAATTGGTGCAAAATATTTGTGTTCATGAGAACATGAGATTGAGATTATTGTTCATGACTTTGGAAGTTTAGGGTTTAGCACATGAAATTCACATAAAACCTAAACAATCATAGAGATTAATATGATACTATAGAGTAATACTGGTTAACACTTGGCTAACATTGAATAATACTATAGAATATCTTCTGTAGTAAAAGCCACCTTTGGCTCATTGATCTCATAGAGAATCATAAATTTTCACTACTTAACACTTACTATATTCAGCCAACATCAGTTTAGAAGACAAATAAATAATAGCAAGGAATAAAAAAACACAAGTAATGTTAAGATTTCAGACTTTGAATTGTTTTTGTTGCATTCTGATCCTGGTTTTGATTTTGAAGTATTTTTGTTCATTTTTGTTAGCATCACTTCAGTTTCATGAATCCAAACTTTTTTTTTCCTTTACTTATCAAATCAATTGGTTACACTGCTTACTTGCACATTTCTGAGGCCTCCGTCCAGATGTCATCATCATCATCTATGACTTCTTCAACCTCACAGAAGCATAAACCATTATGCAGAAATCCAGTGAGGTTGAAGCCACATTGAAATACTCAAATACTAGCATAAATCCAGGACGACCCTTCTTAGGTTGTCCAAAGTACAACACTAAGGTAACTACATAATTTGTAATGTAAAATGCTTAATATAATGATTAATATTATTTACATCTAACATTTTTTATATATGTAAAAAATAATCAGAAATTACCATACTGCAAGTTTTTCAAGTGGGCAGATAGTAATCACAACTATGAGCTCCAACTTCGAGAAAGATACAATGAGCTGTTAAGGAGCCAAAAAGAGCTTGAGAAGAAACTCGAAGACCTCAAGAAGAGGGAGATTGAGCTTTGTAAGAGAGCGAATGAGATCGAGAAGAGAGAGTTGGGGCTTCTGGAGCAAGAAGTTGAAATATTGCGTTCATGCATATTACTCCTGCTATATTGGACTTTTGTAGTTGTTGTGTCATGTTATGTAATAGTATGTAGGTGATTTTGGAACTTGGTATATGTTGTAAAATTTGTAAGCTTATGTTAGACTAATTAGTTTGTGCTTACCAGAGTTCACCAACGAATTTTGTGAAATTTGTACTTAACTTAAGTTTTTGAAGTAATTTGGGATTGAGTTTTGTATAAATGAATGGACAGTTTAACTTTTTGATGTTCTTTAATCTAACTAGTCTTAAATGGGATTGCAGAAAATTTGTAATTTGATGTTTGTTGAGTTGTCACAAATTTGTATATGTGCATGTATAATTATATAGTTTGTCTGATCCATGCATATTATAATTGATATACAGAGAATGGGAGCTGGGTGAAAAGAGTGTATGCACGTGCGTGTACAAAATCAAAACTCAACCCGTACCTAACCCAATGTAGGTATCTGTAATACGAATGGGAAGATAGTGACTCATCAGCAATGGGCACTATTAGTACAAAAAACCTCATAATGGCATGCATCAAGTTATCAGAACCACAAGTAATCAAACTTTATAAAGGAATATGTTCAAAATAGCGTAAAACAGGATTCATGGCCTCATATTCTCAGCTAATGTTTACTCTAAGTCCTTAGATAAACTCGGAACTAATGGACACAAAAGTCAACTCCTACCATGCACTACTTTAAAACTTTGTTTAGTCCTAAGATTAACACCAACAAAGCACACTCAGTTATAATCATTCCCATTTGCTCCAAAATAACGAACAAATCAGCCTACTATATATGGCCATTCAACATAAGCATTCCCATTTGCTCAAAAAAATATTATTCAAGTACACAAAACTCCAACCTGCTATATAAGGCCATCAAATTACACTTACATTCCAATACACAGTTCCAATACATTCCAATACTCACATCAAATTACACAATACACAGTTCCAATACATTCCATGGCTTACATTCCAATACACAATTCCAATACACAGTTCCAATACATTTCAATACACTCGCATCAAATTGCACAATACACAATTCCAATACATTCAATACACAAAAAGTATCTGAATATTAAAATTAAAACATCTCATTGCGCCGGTTGTGATCCATCCCCGTCAGGTTGCATAGGTTGTGATCCATTCAACCAAAATTGCATCTTTAATAAATAATGTTCAAATATTAATTTGATATCGATAGTACAATCTGAATATTAAAAACCTACACTTTTTGACTTGCAAACAGTGTTTCGCGGAGCATGGTTCCACTAATGTCTGGAGCAGCCTGGTGATACACAGTCGTGTCTAGAAAAGCCTGGCGATACATGTTTGTCAAAAAACTCTACAATATTGTAATTCAAATACAAACCCTTAATATGTCTGCACGTCATCAATATTTGTCATATCTATCTTTAAAGTACCGAATAAATTCCTGCAAGTACCCATGACTAGTGTATCTCCTTCATCACGCTATTAATCAAGTAAGAAAGTGCAAAATACATTAGTCATATTTGTTGTTATAAAATATAAAAACAAAATTCATTAAATATATGCATCTCTTTACGTTTCCTTTTTCCTGGTGCATTTGTTTTCTTTGCTTTAGTTTTCCGCATGTCTGTCTCCATCCTAGATGCTCTCCTCAGAGATGGGGGTCTGTCTTTCTCTTGCACAACACGTGGACTGAGTACTTGCTTAGAACTACCAACTGTAGTTGTGTCATTTGTTATACAACCAACATTGGAATCCGTTTAGGTCATCAATGGGAGTTCTTGGTTGGCATATAACTTATTAGTTGCATGAGTGATCATCTAAACAGATATTCAACAAACATAAATATCTATTACAATCTGCTCGCTAATCCTCTCCATCATAGCTGTTGTGGATTAATGTGTATTTTCTTTTGATGTCCTTACTCCGTATATCTAAAATGTACCTTTCTGCCAAAGATTTAATCCCGTTACATTTGAATACCGTCAAAATGTGCCGAAACAATATCCCCCTCATCTCAAATAAACCACAAGAACATTTTGCAGATGCATCTTCCTAACTAAATTTCACAAAATGTATAACCAGCTTAGTGAAGTCTTCCAAACGAACTTCATCCTCTACTAGATATGTCTTTACTACACCATCACGCTTAAGTAACTCTGGATCCATATCGATGATGCTGGTAAATTGCTGTTGGACTTCCTTGAATTTAGCATTCGTATACAAATCTTGAAACCTCTTCTCAATCGGAGATCTAGATATGCAGAGAATTGTGACTTAAATGTGTGGAAGTCCGCGACATTTTCATTCTCAATTTTTTTTTCAACGCATTCTCAAACTAATCAACAAACTCTTTCAAGTTTGTCTCAGCATGAACATAGTCGTTAAAAAAGTAATTCATGCTCTCACTCCGCTACGTTATACTCATTCTATTCCAAAAAAACTCTTTCAAGAATGTTGGCACCCAATGTTCACGCTCAGCATATAAACTTTGCAACAACGCATTCTCATGCAAGTTGTAAGTGGTAATTAACTGATCCCGAGATTCCTCAAACTCTTCAATGTTTTGGATGTCATACACACATTTCATCAGGTGATTTTTCACCCCACTTTTGTAGGATCCATAGGAGTCAAGCTTCTTGGAGACTTTCTTCAGTATATGTCATAGGCAAAATCTAGGTCAGCTTTTTGGAAAAACAAGAGCGATTGAATTTTTCATCACTCTGTCATGATCAGTGACAATAGCTTTCGGAGTTATACCATCCATACACTGCAACCAAGTCTGGAATAAGCACACAAAGGTCTCGATATTCTCATTGGAAATCAAGCCTACTCCCAACGAAATTGACTGCCCATGGTGGTTTACACCAACGAATGGTGCAAAGGGCATTCCATATCTATTTGTCAGGTATGTGGTGTCGAATGTGACCACATCACTGAAATACTGGTAGGCTGCTCTACTACGGAGGTCTGCCCAAAAAATATTTTTAACCTCCCATCATCATCTAAATCCATCAATGCAAAGAACTCAGGATTTGTGTACTGCATCCGTAAAAAGTACTCTCAAAACGCTCCAGCACTACCTGTGCCAAGTCATAGATGTCTTGCCTTATCGATGTAGTTACGACAATCATTTTTCCAAAAACAGAAGGTTCTCAAATCCACCCGCACCAACGATAAGAGATCCAAAACTCTTATTCATTCGGATGCCAGCCAAATCATTTGTATATAATACTCTTTCTACAGCATCATTGACTTCTCTATTACATCGAAAGAAGCGGGACTGAGGCCGTGGTTATGGATATTATGAACTATAGTCAACCGAAATTTTTCCTCAGATTTTAAGTCATTAATCTTTGTCTTACATTTCATCTTTCCTGTCGGACGTAGGTTGACGACATTAAAGTCCTATTTCAAGCCTTCCCACCGCGAGCACAAGCAAAGGTGACATATCTAACAGTCTCATGATCTCCCCTCTGTCCTTTTTGTCATCGCTCCAACCCCGCATTTCTTACCATATTGCTTATAATAACTCATTAGATCTTTAAGGGAATTAAATTTCATCCCCGACTTTGGCTCCTTAATCATATCATCACCACCCATCTGCACATTCTGAGATGTCTCGGTGCTGCCATCCTCGGTTTCCCGTGAATTTAGTCTATCCTCATTATTTTCTTCAACTCTAGAGGATGTACATGGCGCTTTAGTTTTCCCACCATCCGGTCTATTATCCTCTAAGCCAACTGGTCTGCTTGTAGTAGAGCTTGTATTGATGAGAGGAGTCGGAGGTTCCATGTCATGTTGAAATGGGTAACCAACATTCTGCAACAAGAAAAAAAAATAAAAAATGGAAATAAAACTCCTGAAAAGTAGCCAACTTATTAAAAATAAATAATATGTTATCACCACCTATATGTTGAATGGATATTGGTTACCAACTGGATATGGCAGAAAAGCCGGTGACCACGCAGGGACTGGTCCATAGTAACCTGGCATGTAATTTTGAATGTTTGGACAAATTGATGGTATGTCCTAACATGTTATTGGAATAAGTTATTGATGTATTTTGAAAATAAATATTAACTCAACAAATTCCAATTCAGTTGATATATTAAATGATATAACATACCATAGATGGGAGATTTGAGGTAGATGGTGTTACCGACTTTGGTTGTTTTTTTCCATTTTCCATGTTGAGAGGGAGACAAATGCATGTCAATATATCTCTTACATATCTCCATTAAAGAGAGAATCATTTGTTGGCAAAATTATTCTTAATAAGGGCTTAGTAATGGAGTTAATCATGCAAGCTATAAATATCTTATTGAGGGAACTTTTGCTAATGGGCAGGTTCCACTAAAATATGCCACAAATATGGAAAAGGTCTCAATAATTGGAATCAGAAAATATTTATAGTATCTACAGCAAGCTTCCTTCACATGGGGTCAGCTATTTTGATATTATTTCAAGACAAAGATATGCGTTATGCAATGTCTTCCATATCAAAGATCCTACTATTACATCCATCACCCCTTATGTCTTTTAAATAACTACTACAATTACCTTAAGATGCCCCACCACACATCCAATTTTCAGGAAAATTAAGATATACAAAACCCTTAAGCCTAAAGTGACTTTAAAGTTTTTGAGATTTTTTTTATAAGGTTTGAAAAGTGCCGTAATTGTCCAAAACTCATAAACTTAGAGCAACATCTATTGAAGTGGATCACAAGGCTAGTATCACTCTATATTATATGAAAACTAAGGTCTCAGATACAAATCCCACCCTGCAGAACATGAACATAGACCAGTAACCTTATGAAGATCCTTTAATGGGAATTAGAGAAAAAAAAAAAGGTCCCACTATCACAAAGATAACTATTACATGCGCATACATTTTTTACATGCATTGTGAAACAAAGAATATGGTTCGACGTGCAGAACAGAAATCCAACTAAACAAAATTAAAATGGTTATGCATGCAATGATGCGTCCAATTCCTATGTAAAATCACATTTAGATGGTGGTTCTCCTCGTCTGTTAATATTTGCACACCATAGACTAGGTTGTACACCAACATTCTAGAAAAAATCCTACAAGGGCATGGTGATTTTCTTTCATGAAAAATGATTTCAGAAGTCAGAAAAAGTTGCTCGCAATACTTTTGGTAAAAAGGGTGCATCAACATTTAGCCAATTTGGTAAAGGAACTTAAGTTAGCAGTGGATCAGTGCCTTCCGTTACTTCTCTAGCTCAAATGCATGCAGAAGAAAGAAAGCAACAGACAGATGAGGTGGGGGGAAGAGGAAGCCAAAAGCCATAAACCAGCAATAGAAAACTCCCGACCTTAGCTATATCTCCAAGAAAAATTACATGATTCATGTATAAATTTCTTTATTCATCTAGCAAAAAAAAAAAAAAAAAATCTTCATTCTATCTTAACTTTTTACAAGTAATTTGCAGCTTTCAAATCTCTCCTTCAATGCAAAGATATAACTTGTTCACAACTGCAAATATATAGTTCATAGACATCGCAGAAAGATTTCACTGAGATTCCAATGAGATAATACATAAGCAAAACTCTAGAAGATCAAACTTGTGATTACCTAACAAATTTCACTGAGATAATGTAGGACTGGGTTGAAGAACCAACGGAAACTCTCACGGCGACCGCAAACCTCTCTCTCACCCACGACACCGCGACTCAGAGATTTTTAGGTTGTGAAGATGGCGACTGCAACAACGGGACAACGACCATACGTGAAATGAACCACCAGATTTCTTCAGACGCACGACGGCGATCAGATCTCCCTCTCCGATTTCGCTCTCTTGCAAGCTTCCTTTCTGCGTACAAGATGTTTTGTTTTTTTTTTTTTTAATAATATTATCTGCTGACGTGGCAGTCTACCACATCAGCAAGTTCCACAGCGGGTCCTCAAGCCTGTTGTCTGTAGAATTTTTGTCAATATTGCACTTTTTATTTTTTTGCCATTTCCACTCAAAATTTAATCTTATATTTAATTATTCATCTAAATTCGATATAATAATAAAAAGATTACTTATTTTATTATATTTTACAAATCTATCGTACATATTTTATTTTTAATCAAATAAAATATATTTATTTTAATTAAAAATAGAGGATGAAGATGAGTACCGAATTGTTGAGAAAATTTGAGAAGATATGAATGATGATTGTTAAGATAGCTAGAATACCAACTCAGCAAGAGAGGCTCGAATATGGTCTAGAAGACTCTGGGCGCATTCTACACTAACGGAATTGGTGCAAGTGGTCCCAAGTTTGTTTGTAAATTTCAAATGAAATTCTCTGTAAATGTCATTTCCATTTTCTTGAGATATATTGTATAAATAGGACCTACGAGTCATTGTAAATGATATACAAAATATATACAAATTCTGAGAATATAAAAATGTCGTTGAGAACTTTTTCCAAACACTTGCTTTGTCTTCTTTCTTTCCTTCTCTTTATGGTATCAGAGCTACCATAAAGCTCACGCTTCTTCTTCTTCTCAATAAATCAAATGGACTCCATTGAAAAGCTTATTGTTGTTACTGGTTCAAATAACTTGCTTATTTCTAATTTCATTACTGCACTTGGGTCTTATTTCCCTATAAAAGATCTTGATCCTTTACACTATTTTTTGGGTATTGAGGTCACTAGAAATTTCAATGGTCTGTCTATTTCGCAATCAAAGTATATCTTTGATCTGTTACTACACACCAATATGCACAAATCCAAATCTGTCTCGACCCCTATGTCTTCCACTATTAAACTCATTGCACTCAAAGGTTCCTCTTTTGAGGATCCTCAGCTTTATCATAGTGTAGTGGGCAGCCTTCAATATCGAGCTTTTACTAGGCTAGATATGTCATTTGCTGTCAACAAAGTATTTTAGTTCATGCATTATTCACAGCTTCCCCACTAGCAAGCTGTAAAAACTCATTCTTCGTTATCTAAATCTTACACAACATTTTAGTCTCCATTTCAATGCATCTTCTTCATTAAGATTGTCTGCTTTCTCTGATGCTAATTGGGTCAGTTGCCCTGATGACTATAAGTCAACTGGTGGTTTTTGTATTTATTTTGATTCTCATCTTCTTTCTTGGGACTCTAAGAAATAACCAACAATTGCTCGGTCTTCTACTGAAACCGAATACAAAGCAGTAGCTAACACTGCTTGTGAACTTATTTGGCTGCAATCTCTTTTAAAATAACTTAGTATATTTCTTAAGAATCCACCCACTTTATGCTGTGACAATTTGGGTGCTACTTACTTAACTCTCAATTTTATTATGCATGCTCACATTAAATATGTTGAGCTCAATTATCATTTTGTTAAAGATCATGTGGCAGCTAAATCCCTACAAGTTTCTTTTGTGTCTAGTAAGGACCAACGTGCAAATGTTTTCACAAAGTCTTTATTCAGCTCGTTTTACTCAATTACGATCAAGCCTCACAATTTGCCCCGTGGTGCTTCAATCACAGGCGATTGTTAAGGCAGTTAAAATACCAGCTCAGCAGGAAAGGCTCGAATATGGTCTAGAAGACTCTGGGCGCATTCTACTCTAACGGAATTGGTGCAAATGGTCCCAAGTTTGTTTGTAAATTTCAAATGAAATTCTCTGTAAATGTGATTTCCATTTTCTTGAGATATACTGTATAAATAGGACCTACGAGTCATTGTAAAGATATACAAATTATATGCAAATTCTGAGAATATGAAAATGTCATTGAGGACTTTTCCCAAACACTTGCTCTGCCTTCTCTTTCCTTCTCTTTAATGATCAGACGGAAATTTTGATATTTTCTCTTGATTTTGCTCATGTTAAACCGATGGGGGAAGAAGCGTGGGGAAGAGTCAAAGACTGGCTTGTGTGAGGAAAAGGAAAGAAAAAAAGGCATACTGACTTTAACTTGCACGATGAAAAGGAAAGAAAAAAATGCGTGGTAGGTTGGTTTGGATTAGAGATGAGATGGTTTGTGAATAATAGAATAAAATATTATTAGAATATTATTTTTTAATATTATTATTGTTTTGAGATTTGAAAAATTATATTGTTTATTATATTTTGTGTAAAAATTTAAAAAATTTATAATAATGAGATGAGATGAATTGAAGTGAGTTTTGAATCCAAACCACTTTTGGCTAAGCCAACGAAGAGTGCTTATACTATTTCTACACGTTGACAGATATTGATAGGCCCTGATTATGAATGGATCGAATTATGGCAAGATCCAATTCAAGGAGACAGAAATTTCCAAAACTACTCTTTACCTTTCCGCAACACTACTCTTGGAAATTTCTAGTGGGTCAGTATTGGTGGTCCATTTTGGAGGAGAACTTATTCACTAAAATATTCCAATGTGTAGGGATAGACGGCAATTCCGTGAGCCGCTTGCCTCTGATCTATATATAAGAGGCAGTAAGAGTATGTTGTAAAATGCCAATTACCATATTGTTTAGTTATTTCATTCCCTCTCCTCTATGGCTTCAATATATACAATGAGGAATAGAACTTTTATTACTGCCATGTCGATGTTGCTACTTCTTCAGCTGTTGTGTAGCCTACAGAACATGGGTCTCTCTCTCTCTCTCTCTCTCTCTCTCTGTGTGTGCGCGCTTGTGTTATATATGCATGATTACCAGATATAGTAGTACATGTTGCAAGATTGCTTTCTTTGAAACTCATTGAATCTTTGGTCAATACAATACAGATGCACAATCCATCGGTGTTTGCTACGGAGGAAGTGGCAATGCAAACAATTTACCACCTGAGTCGGAAGCTGTAAGTCTCTGCAAAACACATGGCATTGGAAAGATGCGCATTTACTCTCCATATCCAGAAATTCTTCAACCCCTTGGAGACTCGAACATAGAACTCATGGTTGGAGTCCCTAAGGACACCTTTCAAGACCTTGCCGACCCTTCAGCTGCAGCTGATTGGGTCCAGATGAATGTAAAAAGCTATTCTTCCAATGTCAAGCTCAAGTACATTGCTGTTGGAAACGAATTAGATCCAACAGCTCAGTTTGTTCTACTGTGTGATTCATTCCAGAGGAATAAAAAAAACAATTCCTCCAATGTCAAGTTCAAGTACATCAGCGTTGGAAACGAAATAGATCCAACGGATGGAGCAGCTCAGTTTGTTCTTCCCGTAATGCAAAACATTTACAAAGCAATTGCAGATGCTGGTCTGCAAAACCAAATCAAGGTCTCAACGGCGGTGAGCACAAATTTGTTGGGTGTTTTTTATCCTCCATCGGCAGCTGCTTTCAGTGACAAGGCAAGGACATTCATCGAGCCAATCATTAGTTTCCTGGTCAGTACTGGGGCACCACTCCTTGCCAACATCTACCCTTATTTCAGAGTTAAATACAACAACCAATCACTCCCCTATGCCTTATTTACTGCAACAGATGTTGTCGTGCAAGATGGCAAGCTAGAGTACAGAAATCTCTTTGATACCTTGATGGATGCTTTGTATTCTGCTATTGAGAAAATAAATGGAGGAAGTTTGGAAATTGTGGTGTCAGAGAGTGGCTGGCCATCTGCTGGTGGTGCTGTGGAAACTATTGAGAATGCAGGCACTTATTATAGGAATTTGGTTAATCATGTGAAAGGAGGGACTCCAAAAAGGCCAGGAAAGGCCATAGAAACTTATTTGCTTGGCTTGTTTGATGAGAACCTCAAGGAAAAGGAAGTTGATAGACACTTTGGCCTATTCTATGGCAATAAAACGGCAAAGTATAGTATGAGTTTCACTTGAAAGGAAGAAACTTACTGTCTCTTGTAATATATACCTTGCATGTATAGGTGCAGTGTTAAGAGTGGCTTCTGCCTTTAAATTATGAAAAGCTTAATTGACCGTATGAACTCGATCCAAATGAGCCAGAAATACCTTCAGCTGGATTTGCAGGCTAGTTACATGAGGAAAAGGTTGCAGCTGTGTTCAACTTGCTTTTATCCTTGTTTGTTTTCATGAAACATCTCATCTCATCTCATCTCATCTAATTATTACAACTTTTTCAACTTTCAATATAAAATAAAATAAACAATTCAATTTTTTCAAATTCTAAAATAAAAATAATATTAAAAAATATATTTTAATAATTTTTTATTTAATTTTTTAATTTTAATCTCAATTCATTTCATCTCGAAAACAAACGAGATGGGACCTAATTGTGTTGAGCTGTGTGCCTGATTACTTGGGTTTTACGTCTCTTTTATTTTGTTTGGTTACTGGTTAGACTTTTTGGTGACTATCTTTCATATTTTTTATTGGGTCGTTTGGATTCAAAACTCACCTCAATCCATCTCATCTCAACTCATCTCAACTCATTTCATCTCATCATTATAACTTTTCCAAATTTCTATACAAAATATAATAAACAATTCAACTTTTTCAAATCCCAAAATAACTTTCTCAAATTTCCACACAAAATATAATAAATAATTTAACTTCTATTCTACTATTCATAAACTATCTCAACTCATCTCGACTCATATCTGAATCCAAAAAACAAAATTTTTTGGTAATTTTGACCTTGTCTAGAAAAAAGTACCTAAATGGCAGAAATTAATGGATGATTACAACTGGGTCAGTCTTTGCTGCTGGACTTTTCCAAGAGAAACTGGGTCAGCTTTTCAGTCGTCGGCAATAATTCCTAACTCGACCATGACCTTGACCAATTTACCACAGGGTTAGTTCGGTTGAATTGAATGCAACTCAAATTATGTAAACGTTTGTGGTCAAGGATCTTGATCTTTACATAATTAGAGATATCTGTGCTGAGCAATAGAGCTGGTTTCTTGGTTTTCTCATTTGCTTTTCCCATGGTTGGCTTACTCGACGCAAAAGATAGCAAAGCTCTTATGGCTCCCATATTCCTACTTCTTGGTTTTCTGATATCGAGCCTAGAATTAACAGGTCTATTCTCTCTCTCTCTCGCTCTCTCTCTCTGCATTTGTACTGCATGCACATTTCATAGTTTAATCTTTGGAGACTCTGTCTTGGTTTTGAGATGTGATGATCGAAAAAATTTACAAACGTACTCTATGGTATTTACCAGTGAGTTCGATAGAGGGGGAGGCACGTTCGATAGCAACCTATTTAAGAAAATGGCTCCAATTCTCTCCCATTTGAGTGGGGCTTGCACATTCGTTTTCAGTTTTTCACCTAAAAAGCTGCTCTTGCAATAGATAGAGATATAAAGACGGTGCGTTTCTCAGGTGAGATCAAACGACCAAGTGATCAACCCAATTCTATGTAAATTTTATTCCTATAATTTGAGATGGGCCTCCCGAAGACTGCTTGTTTTGTAGTGATCAAAGCCATATAATTTAGGGCGATATGATTGCCAGGGGAACATATTCACTGGCAATCTAATAATGAGGGTTTAACGTGTACTGTTGAGATAGGTCTCTTTGTCCTTATATGTAGAAAGCAGCATTTGGTTGAAGAGCCAGATTGACAAATATATAAATGTATTCCCAGGTGATGAGGAAAAAAGAAAAAAATTTACCAGTGAGTTCGGACATTCACTTTCTTTAACTCCCCACATGACTCTTTTGATAAGAAATTCTAGGTCAGTTGAACTCAGAATAGGTGTGTGGATCTCTGTTTTTTTTTTTTTTTTTATGCTTTGAAAAAAATTTGTTAAGACCTGCATGGCACAGACTGGATTTAGATTGTTGTTCTATAACTGTTTGGAACTGATAGAATTAACACGATTTCAGAATTGGCTGCCATAAAAAAAGCACTTCACTCACATTCAGTTTAACCGGAGAATGGTTACTTCTCATTTCAGGCTTTGTTCTTAAAATCTTTCTGGACGCATAATGGCATGAACATTAATTTTAACTAAAAAGAAATAATCATCCCGTTATTTAATTTGCCTTTCCCACATGCCTAATTATGCCACAACTCATCAAGAGTATTGGGTCAAGGTTTACTCCCACCTGATTTGGCGGTTGAAAGATTATGACATGTTTGTTTGAATCTTCATGGATGCCACACCAAAGAGATGATATTTAAACAAATGAAGAGATGATAAAACTCGTCATATTTTGGCCTAATTTTGATGAAGGTGCACAATCTGTTGGTGTATGTTATGGAAAAAATGGCAATAATCTACCAGCTGATGGAGAAGTCATAGAACTATATAGAAGCAATGGCATTGGAAGAATGCGGATATATGAACCAGATCGATCAATTCTCGATGCCCTTAGAGGATCAAACATAGAACTCGTCATTGGCATCTCTAACAACAACCTTGAAGCCCTCACTGATGCTGCAGCTGCAACAGATTGGGTCGAGAAGAACGTCAGAAACTACTGGCCGGAAGTCAAGTTTCGATACATTGCTGTTGGGAACGAAGTACATCCTAATGACAATGAAGCCCAATTTGTTCTACCTGCCATGCAAAACATTCTTAATGCAACTGCATCTGCCAACTTGCATGACCAAATAAAGGTGTCAACAGCCATAGACACAACTTTGCTGGGAAATTCCTACCCTCCATCAGTAGGCTCATTCAGTGACTCTGCAAGTTCATATATAAACCCAATCATCAAATTCCTTGTCAAGAATGGTGCACCACTTCTAGCCAATTTGTACCCCTACTTTAGCTATATAAATAACCCTCAAGCCATCAGCCTTCCATATGCCTTATTTCCTTCACAAAGCGTTGTGATGATGGATGGTAATCATGGATACAGGAATCTCTTTGATGTAATGTTGGATTCTCTGTACTCTGCTCTTGAGAGAGCCGGTGCACCTGATTTGCAGATTGTAGTATCAGAGAGCGGTTGGCCATCAGAAGGTGGTGCTACAGCTTCAATTCAAAATGCTGGCACTTACTACAAGAATTTGATTAATCATGTGAAGGGTGGGACTCCAAAGAGGCCTGGACAAGCAATAGAAACATATTTGTTCACCATGTTTGATGAAAACCAGAAGAGCGTGGCCACAGCAATTGAAAGACAATTTGGTCTCTTCTTACCTGACAAACAACCCAAGTACCAAATCAGTTTTGGCAATAGTATTTTCTGCGTGGGAAGAGGAATCTTTGTGAGTATACTATAGCCACATAGATACATGTTTTCTGTATACGAGTATGTGCTAGTTTTTTTTTTTTTGATGAAAAAAACGAATTGGTCTTAAGTTTAAATCCATGATGAGTTCTAAACCATAACAATGTCAAAACATCATATGTCCATATGATCATCTCATATAAGGAACTTTTATTTCAAGTTTCCTACGAAGACACTGAACACTTGGTGTTTGTAAAAATGTCTCTTGCACCGTGAGAGTGTTGAGAGCCTTTTTATTCATATTTATAGATATTAGCTACAAGATGTATAATAGGAAAGGGAGTATATTACCGTTCGAAGATTATTATGTACCAGGAAATAATCAATATTAATGGAGTATGATACATGTTTAGGAAGGTTTGCCATTAGCCATTGTAGAGAGATCTTGGGACTCATAGCTGTTGCTAGGTGGATATGGGAAGTTTTGCCGCTTTTGTCTCTCCTTGATTGTGGTTAATATCCCAGTTTGCTATGATAAATTGTAAGGTTTGTTTCTTGTAGCATTGTAGGTTTTAAGACTGCCTGACTAATTCCAAAATTGAAGAACTGTAAGTAAAAAGAGAGGAGAGAAAGCCAGTAGAATAGAAAGGGACTTGTACAGTATTTGGATTTTTTGAGCTTTGTACTGTTTGTTTCGCATGGATATGTAGTATGTTTGTGCTTTGACATATGAGATTTTGAGAACTTCAAGAGCCCCTATTAAAAAGCATTCCAGATTTAACTCAAAGTTCATTTTGATTGATTTTTAAGAGAGAACCGTTTAGAACTCAGAAGGAATAGTTTTGGGAGACTAAAAATTAATTTTGGGAGACACTTATACAAAATACTAATTCCTATGGAAGTTCCTAGTGTTTAGGTGTCCAAGTATGTGGTTGTATGTTTCTGTGTATATAAAAAGACACTCAAGAAATATTTAATGGTATTGTCTGCTTCTTTTCCACTTTTTGTTAAAATTATAATGCAGAATTCTACAAAGTTGAAGTCCTTTTTCTTAGAATGATACTGTTATCAGACAGATCTTGAACTCTGTTTTCTTTGAATATCCCACCCTGCCTTGATAGTTTTGGGTAACCATTTGTGCTAGATATGGTTTCATGCCCACTACCAACCCTTCATCTGCATCCTCTCAGTAAAATATTCTCTGCATCTTGAAAAACTTTCAAATTTCATTGTCATAAAAGCTACATAGCTTTCACACTTCATTGTTAGTGATGATATATAACATAAAACAAAAAAAAAAAAAAAAAATCATAATCTTCAAAGTTGTAAAATAGGAATCAGTAAGAGTGTAATAGAGATCTATTACAATAATGACATAATGATTTTAGCTCAGAGCCCAAATACCAAGTCAGAAAGGTTAGTATTGCAAGGCCAAATACGAGTGTAATGATAATGATTTGGTACTACTTATTTCAGTTGGCATGAAAATGTTTCTTAAGTGGATACCAAAGATTTAAGGCCAAGTATGCAAATAATTGAGTGAAATTGGACTAAAATTCATGGAGAAGCCTTTTTTTTGGGAAATATTTTAGATATAAAGCGATCACACAAAAATAAACTCTCAAACTGATGTAGCTTGATATGGTACGTCAGATTGTAAAGTTACTTTTTATTGTAAAGTAAATCTAACGAATCCTATAAAATTATATCAGTTTGTGGATTTGTTTTTGTGTAATTTCTTTATGTATGTAGCACTTCTTGTTTTTTTTTTTTGTTCTTTTTTGAAATCGTTGTCCTATTTTTATATATAAAGAAGGGGGCTGACAATTATTGTTGTTCAATTCTCTTATCCTCCCTCTCTACAAAAGCCCTCTCCCCCCTGTATTCTCTAGGTCAAAAGAGTCACGATCTATTGCTTTCTGGCAAACACCATTCACGCTTACTTCACCACAGCATTCTCAAGTTGCCAATCATTCAGATAAGCTCAGAATCAAAGTCATCCAATCAAAATGTTGGGCTTACTTGCCGCCCAAGTCACATGTAATTTCCACATACCGTCGTGAAATTGTGACTCCAAAAACCATATGCATGGCATCATCAGCCTCAACTTTTCAAGATCCAGCCCTTCCACACATTCCCACCAGTGCACGAGTCTCTCACACACTGAAATGAGCGCATGAGGCCACATATATCCCTCTAAAATCGTTTGAGTTCTCCCAATGCTTCATGCTATATCTGTTTTTTCTGAATAAGAAACTAAAAACTAGAGGAAGTGAAAATCTCTGATAAATGTACCAAAACATTGATCACGTTGCCCTCCTATCATTTGCAGTCTCTAACCACAAACATTCAGTTCACCAATTAGACCATAACAAATCGTCTATTTTTTAAGAAATTCATGAACCTAACTCATCTCATAAAACCGGTTCAACAAGAGATGATTGTTTATTTCTTATAAATATGTACAAGACTTTGTCCATAAGTAATGTAGCACTTTTGACGATCTCCTCCTTAATTTTGCCAAAATAAAAAACATGGGCCCAAGTGTCATTAACAAGTAATAAAGAGAGTTAATACTATCAAAATTTCTCAAGGATGCAATGAAATAGATAGCAAGTGGCCAATGCTGAGCACTACCACCCCATGGCCTTCTGGAATATTCCTTCAAAGTTTTAAGGAGCTAAATATAATAAAGATTATTATGTGTAAATATTTATTGTGTACATTAGAAGTTAGCCATTTTATATATTCAAGTTGATGTCACTGTTAACATATTTTGCTTGAGTTTCAATCAAAATTTTCATTAAAACATTGGAATTAAGCTTAATATGGTGTCAACAGAAACAATATAAGCTATTAATGAAAAGAAAATACATGTAAACTCAAGTTGTTTATGATTTGCAATTGCATCACTTGTTTGATACATCATACAAGGTCAATCTCTAAATATAGACAATATACAATTTTCATTACTATAAATTCAATTATATTTTGAGATTAAAAAAAAAATTGATTATTTTTTTTCTCATATTGAAATAAAATATTAACACTTTTATAACGAGTAGCAGATAATCTCATGCAAGAGATCGTACAATATTTAAAATTGCTGTCGATTTTTCAAATTTCAATCGAGTTTTTTGTCTCAATTTCACTTTGGACATGATGTTTGATAATGCTAATAAGTTTGATAATGCAATTCTTATGTTATTAAAAGGTATTTAATAGAAAATTTATTTAATAAATAATGGTATTTAATTGGGATTTTCTTTTGAAAATAGAAAATAATAATAATAATAATAATATGGAAAAAATGTAAGTTAAAAAATAAAGAGGAAAAAAAGGAAGACCAGAAACCAAAAGCGAAAACAGAAAAGAACTTTTTGAAAACGCCATGAGAGGATCAAAAACCTGACTCATCAGGAACAGAGAAGAGAAAGAAACATCTTTCAGCCCGTGAATTTGTCAAAAGAAACGCTCTCTTTCTCTTTCCTTTTTTTTTTTTTTCCTCTTTCGAACCAAATAAAGACGCCTAAAGACCTCAGACGCACATACATACACACTTTAGAAATTTCTTCCTTTAATCTATCTTGAATTCTTAGAATCTGAGAAATCCTACGATTACACACATGCAAAGATTAGCATTCGACCTCAAAATCAAGATTGGATCAGAAAGTCCCATCAACACCAGGATCATCACACGTCCGATTTGATGACTCCAACTTTGACATGTTGCCGGCGTTGCTAGACCCTGCAGCTCCGGCGCACACAACCCCCCAAAACCCCAGCCTTAACGGTCAGTTTTCTCGTTCTCTCTCATTCAACTTTTCTGGGCTTCCATCAAAATTTCAGTCTGTGCCAATGAACCCATCCAATATCGGGAATCAAACTTCCGGCTTTTCGGATTATTCAAATTCCAATACTGGTTTCAATACGTCGTCGTTTACGGGATCAGCGACCGGTCCTTCAAGGCCGAGGTTTGTGAAGGTGAGGAGGCATTCGAATTCCCAAAATTTGAGACCAACGGGAGCCTCCGACGACCATGCAGACCTCGGCTTCAATCCATTTCGGCCCGTTTCCGAGCGTTCGATTCCAGCCTCGTCTGCATCCCAAACCGGGGCTTCAATTTCTGGCGGCTTCGGTTTTGGCAACAGTGGGAGCGAGGCATTTGTGTTTGGAGCGAACGGGATCGATTCGGGTGCGGATTTGAATCTGGGAAAGTGGGATTCTAGTGTAGGTTTTATGAGGAACTTGAAAATCGGAAATGAGGATTTCGTGAATGTCAAAGATAGCTATCCTGGTAGGACACGTTCAAGCCTATCCGGTCGGTCCGTGAGTAGTGGCTTCGTATTCAGTAGTGGCGACGAGAAGAGTTCTGGTATTGATGAAGGCATTGCATCGATGCTTCCAGAGGAAATGAGGAAGTTGAACATTGAAAGTCGAGAAGATGTCGAAAATATCAAGAAAAATAGAGATGTAAGGTTTAATCTAAGTGCGAATGACAAGACCAAGTTTGGGTTTGGGAGTGATGACAATGTGAGCAGTTCCTTTGATAGAAGCGTGGATGCAGAACTCCCAAACGAATTCAAAAATAAATTGGGCATTAAAGAAGCTGGTAAGTTTGATGGTGCTGGAAGTTCAGCAGATACACTTCCTGATCAGATGAAGAATTTAAACATGAAGGATTCTATAAATACCAACCGTTTTGAGAAGAATGATGTTAATATTGAGACAAATGACGAAAACAATGCAATCTTTGGAGGCAGTGAAAGTACTAGTGATGCGTATGGAGGAAGAAGAGAAAATCTGCTGTTGAGGAAGATGGAGAAGTTAAAATTAGGAAGTGGGGCAGGATACTCTAATCGATCAGATTCGGGGCTATCTTCCTCTCGAGTATATGTGAAGGAGACTCAAACGGCAGATTTTAGTGATATGTTTGTACATGACCTTGATAAATCAGCACCGATGGAATCCAATTTTCAGGTGGGGATGCAGGGTAAGAATGTAAGTGGTAGTCAAGTTCCTTTGGGCCAACCAAAAGATGATACCAAACTGCATGGAAAATTCGCATCTTCTGCTTCATTCTCATCTAGTGACATGGGTCTTCCTCCAGTTGGGAATGCTTTTGAAGTACCTAAGGCTGAGTTTAGCTTTACTAGCAGACAAGATGCAACAGAGACAGACTTTGTAGAATTTAAAACACCGAAACCAAAAGCTAACATATTTTCTGGCTTAAATCAGAAAATGGAATTCAGTGCAAAGAAGGAACCAATCAGAGACACGAGACTAAATAAAAAGAGTGGAAAACTGAAACATTCTACCCCAGTCAAGCTGTGGCCTGGTCAATATGCCGTTTCTAGGGAAAGTGTTTCCCATGAGAACGCAGAGGTTTCTGAATCTTATTCACCTATGGATATTTCCCCGTATCAGGAAACACCAGCTGATAAGCGATGCTCAAGAGAAAATTCTGTGACATCTGACGAGTCATTTAGGCTGGATAGCAACTATGAAGCAACTAATTCAGCACCAACAACTTTGAGTGATGCTTTAGATGAGGGTTTGATTAAAGCAACTCAATGCTTGAATATTAATGAAGACAATTTAATATGCCAAGAAGCAAAATTCGTTAGTTCTGAATACTATTTTGATAAAATTGGTGGTGCTAAAGGCCCTCAGGAAGGGTCTGTTTCTGGGGCTGAAACTGAAAGCTTCAAATCTGCTGCTGAGGATGTGGACTATAATAGTGACGTCACCATCACATCACGAGAAACTGAAGCCATTCCGAGCTCGAATATTGAGAGTTGTGATAATGATGACCGGATGCAAATTGGCATTACTTCAAGTTTGGAAGATATAAGTGGGTTTAACTTTACATTCGCCGCCTCTTCTGCCACTCAAGGTCAATTATCTTCTTCAAAACGCCACCAGAAAAAGAAAAATTTGTTGAAAGTTGCTCATGATGTGTATGATTCCTCTCCCAAGGCAAAAGTTTCTCATGGATCATCCTCTGTGAATCTTTTTCCATTCTCCGGAACTTCATTGCCTTTGTCTCCTGGGCGGACTCAGAAAGGAGATCTATCTATATCACAATCAAATGTTAAAACTGATTCCGCGATGGAAAAAAGACAGGAGATCAAGCTAGAGCCTGCACCGAACGTTGCAGCTCAGGAAGTATGTGAGAAGTGGCGACAAAGGTTAGCTTCGATTCAAATCATTTCCTTTTCATCTGTCCTTAAAATTCATAAAATTCTCTCTTTTACCAATCTTTTACGTCATTGGAGCATTTAGTAAGTTGGCCATGTGCATGCCATTTGTTTTCATTATACCCTCTGGCATTGAGATCCAATTTGTTTCTTGAATCAGGGGAAACCAGGCCTATATGAATGGGGATCTTTCTAAAGCAGAGGATTGTTACACAAAAGGGGTTAACTCTGTTTCTATGAGTGAGTCGTCAAGAGGTTGTCTCAGGGTTTTAATGCTGTGCTATAGCAACCGTGCAGCAACACGTATGGCTCTTGGAAGAATTAGAGATGCATTAGGAGATTGTATGATGGCTGCCACAATTGATCCCAACTTCCTTAAGGTGCAACTTAGAGCTGCAAAGTAAGGGTTCTAATTTTATTTTGAATGCATATTAACATTTCATTGTCTGCATATGCTTGTTTATCTGTGACTGAGTCTGTTTGCTCTTGAAGAATATGTAACCATTTAATTGACAGCTTTCTTGGTAAATGACGTTAGAGAAAAGAATATCATGCATCCTCAAAACTATCAGGGATTTTGCACGTTGTATCTCCAACTACCGTAACTGGCACATTGCATACTAAAACTACCAAAAACTAATATTTTTTCCTCCATTAAAATCTGATCATCAAGATTGTGTCAATTCACCAATTTTTCATTCACCAAAGTGCAAGGTTTTGTTAGTTGGAGGGTCCACTTTGTCAATTTTGGAAGTTTGGTGTGCACAATGCAAAATCTTGGTGGTTTGCGGTGCAAAGTGTGCTTTTTCCTTATTATTATATTCTATTGTATTCTGGCATATGCCATTAAAATAAATTTCATGCTAGATTCTATATTGGTAGACGAAAGATGTTTATGGTGTGGAAGATACCGCTCCTTTTGATTTCTATTTACGTTTTTATTTAACTAGTTTTTTTAGGCCTATATAAATAGATATCTGGGTACCCATAGCCTGAACTTCTTAAAATAGTGATATAAGATTATATCCCCTAATCTATGTTTTTTTTTCAATTTTTAAAGTTGTTACCTTTCCCTTGGAGAAGTTGAAGATGCATCAAAATATTTTAAGAGGTGCCTTCAATCAGGAAGTGACATCTGTGTTGACCGGAAAATTGCAGTAGAAGCATCCGATGGCTTACAAAAGGCACAGGTACTGTAACTTACATTTTGTAATGTAAAAGATGTAGTCATTGTATTTATTAACATTTTTTTCATTCTCTATTAATATGAAGAGTTTTTATCAATGTTTTAAATCCCATTCCGGTGATCATTCCGATTTAAGCACTGGAACGGAATATTTCGCAACCGGTGTGTTCCGGTGGACTGTTTCGGGATTAGCTGTTGTATAAATAAACCGATAATTAATAGAATAAATATATGTCTATGTAAGTGTGTATCATGTATGTATGTGTGTGTGTGTGTATGGAAGAATTGACGATTATACCCTTATTTTCATGAATATCTTATCAATGAGCTAGCATTTCTTCCTTGGAGTGTTTGACTGGCTGATCCAACTTCCTCATTTCTCCAGCATTGTTAAATCGTATTCAGTTTTCCCAACAAGTAAAAGGGTTGATTTTTTATTTTAAAAACCTTGTTATTGTATTTGTGAAGGCAATTTGGAACATTATTTCTCACTCATCATAGTTGCTACCATCAGAAGTAAGCATTTTGGTCAACTCTCATTGTAGTCATGGGTGTTTCCTGTATAGTAATGAAGTGAACACACAAAATCAGAAGCTTAGGGAGCAGAACTGAATATTTTGTGGGAACTTTGTCTTTTTTCTTTTTTATATTGGTGAAATGGAAGGCCAGACACTGTTTTTAGACTGTAGCAGATTGTTTCTTGCAGCTGAATTATTTGAGAGTGTGAATTCATTAAATTCTTCTTGATGTATCACTTAAATATACTTCTTTATTGCTATATATGAAAGTTTTTAGTGGTGCTTGTTTTAGTGAGACTAGGGGATGTTTCAAAGATGTTTTCATTCCCAAACATATTAAATCTACGGTATAAAAACTCCTCAAACACCAAAACTCAAAACACCATCTCGCAAAGAGTATTCTTCTAATTTATTTTTTCTTAAAAAGCACCATCGTGGTTGCCACCACAGGGTGAGCAGCCTGGCCACCAGGGGTGGGCCAGATCTGTGGTGGCCAAGTTCGGGCCACCACCAAGCAGCCTGGCTCCTCTGGCCACTAAGAGTGGTCCGATCTAGCCGCCGTGATGGCAAAAGTTTTCTAGCCACTATCGTGGCCAAAGCTTGTAGCTGCTGTGGTGGCAAAATTTTTCTAGCCACCAAGAGGACGATCTGGGCCTTATCTAAAAACAAATGCTTACTTTGTGGCCACAACACGGTGGCAACCAACATGTGGTTGCAGTCACTATGGGGTGGCTTTTAGGTTTTTAAGGGAAAAAACAATATATTTAAATTCTTTATTACACCCTTCGTAATAACTCATCTAAAAATTTTTTAAAGCCAAACATATTCTCAATAGGTTCCACCACTCCTATAAAACTTATTGAAACCTCCTTTCAAAAAGTTTTGATGACCATTCATATACATTTTAACGCTATTCATGAAAAATCCTAACATCCAAACATCCCCTAAAGATTTTCTTAAAGGTCTCTATGTGTGCCTAGAAAGGCGGATCAAATTATAAACATGGTGTTCAAATTTATTTTTTAAACAAATCAAAAGTTAGCTGAATTGATATTTCATTTTGGGGATTTTTGTCTGTTTTGAGACCAACCCAAAAAAGAAAGCACATCACTATTGTGGGACGGTGGGAGTAAATTGTAATATTTTGCTGTACCATCTTATCAAAAATATTTTGCTGTACCATTACATACAATTGTTGCTCTTGATCTGTTCAAAATTTTATAGTTTTAAGTACTTTGATGCGTTAGTTGTTAAACTACACCAATCTGGTTGTGAGGCCATGCCTAAAATATTCCTTCATTTTCTCTAAAACGTTTATAGTTACATAGCTGCGGCAAAATGTTGTCAAAAGTTTCTGATTTATTTGCTATGTGGCTTTCACTTCTGAAAATGCTTGATATTACTCCTTCATTTTCTTTTATATTTTCCCTTTACAGTGAGTCCATTTATAATTTTTTTTCCTACAATCTCAGTGTATATTTCTTTCTGTATGTTATCCAAACTAATTTGTGGTTTTATGGCTAGCAGAAAGTGATAGATTGCATGAATTGCTCTGCTGAGATTTTGACAAGGACTAGGAGCACAGCCAATGATGCAGAGACTGCTCTGGAAGTAATTGCTGAGGCTTTGATGATAAGCCCGTACTCGGAAAAGTTACTTGAAATGAAAACAGAGGCTCTTTTTATGGTTTGTAGCTCTGTTTCTGATATTGAGAAATTTTATTTTTAGACTATGGAAACTCATTAAGAGTCTGTTTCCAGTTTTCTGTTAACTTCTCTATTAATTGGCAGCTCCGGAGGTATGATGAGGTGATTCAGCTGTGTGATCAGACCCTTGGTTCTGCTGAAAAGAACTCTCCTCCAGTGGCTACTAATGACCAGGAAACAACTCTGAATGGTTCTGAAAATTTGAAGAACTTTTACTTCAGAGTTTGGCGTTGCCGCCTGACTTTTCAAGCCTGCTTTCATTTAGGAAGGCTTGAGGAGGGTCTTGCTTTACTTGAGCAAGATGAAATCATGAATAGGTAACTCATATTCCTCTCATATGAAAGATCCCCTACATTTACACGGTTTGTTACTGCAACACAAAGTTCCTGATGCTAATTTGAACTGTCAGGAGTGGAAGCAAGTCTCTGGAATCATTAATACCCCTAGTTGGTACTGTACGTAAGCTCTTGCATCATAAGGTATTGCTTTTTTCTCTTCTTGGGCTTTGAAATTGTTTGCTACAAATGGACACCATATAAGGTGTGAGACATCAGTGTTAAATAAGGAAGACAACTCTTATAAAAAAAATAATAATAAGGAAGACAACCTGGGTATTTCCAATTTGATGCATGCTCACATTTTTCATTTTGATTTGAATGTATTTTGTAGACACAATTAATACAATTATGTGATTGGTCTTTATTTGAATCTACTTACTCAGCATCCTCCATCAATCAAGACCAATAAGTGCTATTATAGGGATATTCTTCACCTTTGTCCATCATACAAAATCAACAGATATACATCAGATGATGATTTGAGAAATGCTAAATGCTAATAATCAATTCAATAAATGTCTAATACTCCAGAAGGATGATCATACGTTCAAATTTATAAAATACAGGGCATCACCTCTGTTGTGTATTGTATAGGTGTTATTGGTTCACTTGACTTGGTCTCTTTTTCCTCTCTAGTAGTTCAAAAAATAAAGCTTAAATAAAATAAAACTAAAAGAAAAAGAAAAATGACCCAAAAAGTTTTATCTGTGTTGACTCATCTGTTGATCTCAACACAGGCTGCAGGGAATGAAGCCTTTCAGGCAGGATTGCATGCAGAAGCAGTTGAACATTATACTGCTGCTTTGTCATTCAATGTGGAGTCACGCCCTTTTGCAGCTGTTTGTTTTTGCAATCGTGCTGCTGCATACAAAGCATTGGGCCAGATAACGGATGCTATTGCGGATTGCAGCCTGGCGATTGCTCTCGATGGAAACTATCTTAAGGTTCTCCTCTGAACAAATACATTTTGACAAATGCAATCTTTTGAGCCCTTTAATAAAAAGCAGCGAGGAAGAAGTTTTCAGAGCGTTTTGAAATTTGGTGGAGGTTAAACTCAGTATAGTAATATTCCTCATGGTTTTAATAGACAAGTCTGCTCTCTTGGAATCATCAACGTTATTACCAATATAAAATATATATAGTGGTGTTTTATTGGATTGCTAAAGCTTTGAGGTAAGCAAATGAAGGTCCACTGTCATTTTAGGCAATGGAATATTTAATTTCAATTGGTTTGCAATAGGCAGGGCTAAAAATGAACGCAACACTCTCTTTTATTTAATTCCCTACATCCAATTTGAACACGCATTTTTTTAAGTTAATAAAACGTCATTAAAAAGTTGAAAATCAATTTGAGCACACACAGATGGCAGATGAAGTCATCTTACTGAGATGGAAAGCACATCAAGTTGGATTTTTTGCAGCCATCAACCCACCCGTGGGTAGCCCAAGTGGTAAGGGCGAACTTTTGTGCATGATCCCCATGTCACAGTTTCGATTCCCCTAGGATCAAACTGCGATTTAAGTGGGAGGTCATGGCGGTGGGTTGTTGTGCTAGTCTCCACGGGGGTTTAGGTTCCATGGGTGAGTCTTGAAAGCTCTTCCGTGGGGTGGTTCCCTCATCATTAAAAAAAAAAAAAAAAATTGCAGCCATCAAGATGGGTTTGAGTGAGAAGAGATGCATTCGGTTGGTTTCCTCTGGTCGTAACTTAGAAATTTCTAGTGCCGAAAGCTTAAGCATATCATGCGCATACTAGCACTTGCAACCCATCACATAAAAGCCTGAAAAACTTCACATTGATCATGCTTCCAGAAGTGTGAACACTAAACTAAACCATGACAGAAACTGAAATAAATGGAGATATTGAGGATCCATATAGAAGATTCTAGACAAATTAGTTTGATACCATGTTAGATTCCTTTAATCCCACAAGCTTAAGTTGTGAGGAAGTGGGCCAATGATATATTTTCAAGCACATATGAGCACTAAGGCCTCGTTTGGTTACACAAATGACATGAGATGAGATGGGATGTGAAATTTGTGAATAGTAGTGAGATAATTTATGAATAGTAGTGAAATGGTTTGAGTTAAGATTTTTATGGGGTTTTGGAAAAAGAGAGAGAAAAAGTTGAATAAAAAAATTATAAGTTAAAAGAGAGTTAGAATATAATTTTTTAATATTATTTTTATTTTGGGATTTGAAAAGGCTGAATTGTTTTTTGTATTTTGTTTGAAAGTTTGAGAAAGTTGTATGATTAGGTATGATTAGATGAAAAAGTTGAAAAATTAAAATTGAAAAATGTTTGTATTTGAATGGTGTTTGGATGTCGAGATGAGATGGGATGAGATGGTTTCAAAGGTTTGTGAAACCAAACCAGGCCTAAAAGAAACCTGAAGTTTCTTTCTTATGTCTGGTCAGAATAAGATGCCTCATTAAATTGTCTTTTGGATCCCTGTGCCCTATTTTTTTATATTTTTACTGATGTTCTTAATGTCGGCTCTAATTTCAAAAATTTTAAATTATTTCACTTCAGTCTGCGTTTTTTATTTTCCACGTAAATGGATTGTGCCCCCATTAGTACCCTTTAATTTATCCAATCCCATTTATCAAGCCTTCAATCTAAACAGTTATTTCAGGCAATTGTTGAATCTGGATCAAAATTACAATTAGTACCAAAAAATAATTTCTTTACAATTTGTGAATGGCGTCACGTGGATCAAGGTGCTTGTGCTTATTTCATGTTTATGAGCATCAATGATCAGCAATGTTGGAAAAAAGACATTTTGAAGCATACTCCTTTTTTCTTTTCTTCTTCTTTCCTTGAATGTTTGAACTGAGGTTCTGGTATCAACTCATAAAGTCGAGCATTCTTGTACACAGTTATAGGGAGAAAAGCCTTTTTTTTTCTTTTGAAGGAAAAAGAGGTTGGGTGGAATCAACTTGAGGTTTTTATTTTAAAATATTGTCTTCTTAACTAGTCTGCATTCTATCGTCACATGTTATATGAATTTTATTATTGGCATGCCTTAGAGTAGTCTTCATTGAACTTGTAGAAAAAATATTTTTTGAACATAGCTTGCCAATACAAGGGCCTTCTAGAGCTGAATGGGCCTGATTTAAAGTTTGAGATGCATGGAAAAAAGTTCAAGAGTCCATTTTTTGAGCATTTTGATTAAAATTCTGTTTCTTGTCCACATTGACTTTCTTGCTGTATGAAATGATTTTGGTTGACATCTTCTCTGTTGCCTTAAAAGTTGAGAAGTCCCTTCTTTTATTGATGCTTGTAAGAACCTGCTTTAACTTGTTGCTTTTTTGAATTGTTTTAATTTTTAAGACATTTTAGAGAAGAACAGTCTATCCCTAATGGGAAGGGGGATTCATCTTCCATGGTGTAGGTCTCTCTCCACCATGTCCGACCCTTGCCCTGCATCTCCTATATGTCTTGATAAGGTGCCTAGATGGGCCTACGATGCAGGGTTGAACATGGGGGATCATGGGCACACACTTGATAGGTTCAGTCATATCTCGAAGTGCCCCCCCCAACCCCACCAAGGCTATAGTGATAGAAATCATGCTCAAGGATACCAAGCATAAGTTCCATTCCCTTGGTATCATTGTCCACATAAACTCCAACTCAGACTCCTATCCACCAATTCTCATGGGGGTGACCTTGACCACTAAGGCAGCACCCTCCAATGCTATCTGTGTATTCTTTCAATTATACAAAAATAACCCCTCTTATGATTTCTGAATGGAGAGGAATTCATTTCCTTGTGGAGTGGGGATTGGGATGCTTATTCTCATAGTTGGAATCAGTATAGTTAAAGTCAGTGGGTCCCGGGATGGGTAATGGGATCCTGGGCCATTCCCGGCCCCTTTATCTTCCCAATTTCTTTGTTATTGTCATTTTTTAGATGGAGCAGTGAAACAAGTGATGGGATCTATCACCTTTTTGTGAAAATAATTTCTGTTCAATTTTATCATTTTGCTTCTCAACTGTAGCTTGTGTAGTTGAGCCTTCTAAGGAAGTATTGCAGTGATGTTATAACTTGGGCTGTTGACTGAGTCCCATGCACTTTAGGAAGACTTGTGAAGTTGAGGGTTTTTTCTATTGTTTTTATGAATATTATTTTCTTGGATTGGCCTTTGTAGCCTGTTATTCTTGTGTTCGTGCCTGTGTGTCTGGGTGGTGAGTGTTTATACTCTTTTAAATTGCTTATTTTATATTCATATATTTGTTTGATCATTAGCACTCTATCTGTTTAATTTCATATCAAAATCTTCGATAGAGATGATGTGATTCAGCTACCTCATTGGTTGTGTTTGTGCTTTTTTGTGTTAATACTTTGACAGGCACTCTCAAGACGGGCAACTCTATATGAGATGATCAGAGATTATGGACAAGCAGCTAAGGATCTTCAGAGACTTGTATCCCTTCTAAATAAGCAAGTAGAGGAGAAGACCAATCAATCTAGAGCTTCTGATCGATCTATTAGTGGTGCAAACGATTTGAGACAAGCTCGCCTGCGGCTTTCTGAAGTAGAAGAAGAAGCCAGAAAAGAAATCCCCTTGGATATGTACCATATTCTGTAAGTTTCTCTTTCTAGGTGTGATTCCAACTGTTGTTTTTTCAGCTGCACTTCTTTGTGGATCTGGTGATCATAATTATCCTCTCATGGTCTAATGCAGTGTGGTAGTCTTTACAACGTTAGCCTTGATGGCGAATTACCTTATTTAGAAAATAAAAATAAAAATAATTTGGCACTCAATGAAATCCATGATATAAATAATAGGCCATTTGGATGCTCGAATGGCTTGTGTATTCTTATTTATTAAGCTAATTGCTTTTATCTTTGTTTCTTTTATCTATGATATGTCACACACTTCCCATAACAAATATTTGGCATATCAACACATGATTAAGCTAAGGCCCAGTTTGGATACACAAAACCATCTCATCTCATTTCATTATTACAACTTTCCCAAACTCCTACACAAAATATAATAAACAATTCAAACTTTTTCAAATCCCAAAATAAAAATTATATTAAAAAATTATATTCTAATAATATTTTATTTAACTTTTAACAAAATATCTCATCTCATCTCATCTGAACTGCGTAACCAAACGAGGCCAAGTGTGCAACATAACTTTGTCAAGAAACTCGTGCATAGCTTCAGTTTTCATTACTTGTTTACTCTTTATGGTTCTTATGTCTGCAAATAGATAGTCAACATAGCTACATAGATATGTCTACTGTTGCAAATGTACATAATAATCATGTCCTCCTAGGTTTTGGCACACAATAAATGGATCTAGTATATATCTGATGATCTGTGGGTTGTCACTTTTCCTTTCTTTGAGATGCATGTGGAAATCGTGTTTGAGGTCTTTTCAAGTATGTGTATTGGCTTAAATTTATTCTCTTTGTCCCACGGTGAGGGTCTCTTGTCACTTTTGTTGTCTCAATTGTGTCCCATTTTTACAGTTATAAGTTTAGGTTTCTAGCTTTGTCTTATCCTCACCTCAAAATACCTGTCTCTTACAAGAAGTTTAAAGCATATCCTCCCCTTGAAATGCCTATCTTTTACAAAAAGGTCAAAGCACCAATGGGTGTTTTGATTGGTGCTTTGCAAACAGATTGTCCTGTTAGATAGGATGTGGAGTACTTCCTAGTAGGAATGAGCATTCCCTGATATGTTCCTAGTAATGCTTATGTTCTATCTTTAGTTCATCTAGATCCACTATATGTTCTTGACTGTCATGAATTATTACGCTGATTATTCATTGTGCCATTTATAAACAATGATGTACTGAGGATTATATGTGGATGGGTATGGATTATTTGTCCCTGTTAAGTCCCAAAATCTAGAGAGTTGGTGGATACAGAGCAATTCATTTAACTTAATATCCACATGCATATATGCATATGGGTTTTTGATTCTAAGTGCGGCATGATGGATGTCTTCAAAAACCTTTATGCATGTTTTATGTTTTTCCTTTAGAAGTATTTTGTTTTCCACGGAAAGATTTCTTGCTGTTGACACAACACAATCACTTCTGAGTAGGGTCATTAATCTCAAGCTTTGAGATCAGGTTCTAATTCAAGTTTTTGACTCCAGGGGAATCGAGCCCTCTGTTTCAGCATCTGAAATTAAGAAGGCATATAGGAAAGCTGCACTTAGACATCATCCTGATAAGGTTTCAGAGTGCACTCGTTTAACAAAAGAAGGTGCTGATTTTTACGTTCTTACTGTTATTTAACCTGTAAAACAAATCATTTTTCATGTAGGCTGGTCAATCCCTAGCAAGAAGTGACAATGGGGATGACAAGCTGTGGAAAGAGATAGCAGAAGAAGTTCACAGGGATGCAGACAAACTCTTTAAAATGATTGGAGAGGCATATGCAGTACTTTCAGACCCTATCAAGGTATAACATGCATATCATCATGATGCAGTCTGTTTATTTTTCCTTGGCTATGTTTTGAAGAGTTTGAAACTTCTTACCAACTTCTTGTTTCCCTTGTTTTTTTCCCATCCAAAATATCTCGACAAAATGTTACTTCAACATAGAAAGTAGTAGTTAAGTCAATCCTAAATGTGACTTTACTACTTGGCGGGAATCTTGCATTTGTTGGCTTGCTGGTATACAATCTGAGATGCGTTTCTTGGCACTAAAAAAAGTTTTTTACATGGATGAATGAGAAATGAAATTCTATATCTGCTATTTTGGGGAATCAGAAATATATATCTACATTGCTTATTTATATTTAATGTCAAAGGAAGGCCAGCTTCACTTCTCCAAAACCATTTATTAAAGCGTTGATGTCTCTGTATACTCCTAGTGTACTTTGGCTATGCCTGTCTTTCTATCAATGAATTAACTTATTACCTATCAAAAAAAAATATTAAAGCGTTGCTAAATTTTTTTTCTTGTTCCTCTCTATTTGATGTGCTTTCTTGTTAAACATTCTTATTAGGCGCACATAAACATTGCTTGCATAATGTGTATGCTTGCTCTAGTCAAATTAAATTTAGACAGCAATTAACATCAATATGCCTAGATTTTAGAATGTAGGTAAGCATCGAAACTTGATTACCCTGAACAACATGCTATTGAAACCAGCTCAAACGTACTGTCTTCGAAACATAGTCATGCTTGGTTAACTTGTTTGACAAGATTGTCTGAGAAAGGCAAATCAACTTTATGCTAAACAGATTTGGATCAGTTTCCTCAGTGCTCTTTTATCTTTGATTGCTTAAGGAATTGACTGATCACCTGATCTCAGGATCAATATCCCGGGTGGTATGATTAGGTTTCTTTTTGTTTTTGTTTTTCTGTTACTATCTGCTCATCCTCTATTTTGTATGATAATCTAACCCAGTCCTTTATTATTGGTTTTTAAAACTCTCTGATGAAATTTGGTTTGTTTGCTCGACTTCTATTTTTTGCAGCGTTCAAGGTATGATGCTGAAGAAGAGATGCGGAATGCCCAAAAGAAACGCAATGAAAGCAGCACAGCTAGAACTCATACAGATGCCCAGTATTATCCATTTGAAAGAAGTGGCAGTGGGCGGCAATGGAGGGAGGTTTGGCGATCATATGGTAATTCAGCCTCTAGAGGGGGCAGGCATTCATGAAAATTGTGTCATCACCGCATAAATGGGATTCTTCAGTTTTGATCAACAACTCAGGGAAGGGACTAGCAGATGTTCAGATTCATTTTATATGTACCTTCAGATTAGAGGTCTCCAGCAGACTGGCCATTACTTCGGCCACTCTTTTGATTTAATTCCACAGTTTTCATCAAAAAGAAAGGAAGGAAAGGAAGAAAAAAGGAAAGAGCTTGCTTCTCTACAATATCAGTAAAGAGCTGTTTAAATATATTTGTAACATGTACAGAAACTTGGTTGGCGTTGGTAGTTTGATCCTTGTTGAGAGATTAAACTAATTGAGTGTAAAGAAAGGGATTTTCTTGTTTGTCCCAAAATCTTTGCTATATTTCTTGGTGTTTGTTGTGCATTCTTTTCAAAACATTCTTTAGAGTAGGAGAGTGGTTTGGTGCACCAGTTGTACAAACGAGTGTTGATTTTTTTATTGTATTGAAAGATGTTTGATTGTATAGTCACCGTTTATCATGTCATTCTGCTAATCCAACAAGGAAGATCAAAAAAATTGATTGGAAGGATTTTCTTCACAATATTTTGTGTTTTAGTTTAAAGGAATTCTATGCATCAGTCATTATTCACTTTCACACTCCACACTTAGTCTTTTTTTTTTTTTTTTTTCATAGGATGTAGAGTGTGGGATAGTGAATAGCGACTGATAAAAAGAATTTTTCTTTAGTTTATTTGAATCTTATACTAAATTTATTTAAAGTTAATAGTGTTTTAGTTTTCCAAACATGTAATTTAGTTTTTCTAACTCATGCCTTTTTTTAGTATTATAAATAAATAATGTATTCATAGAAGTTAATGAGTTTTGGAGGAAATTAAGAAAAATTAGTCAGGTTACCTGACACAGCATACAAAAGATTGGCAGGTACCTACAGCAAAAATGAATTCATGGCTAGAGAGCTACTGATTGCCAAAAGGGCATATGGTACATGCATATGGGATATTCTAATGGATGTGATGTTCAACCCTAGGTTTATTTGCCATCAAAGTTACAGACAAAAATGCACTCTCCATCTTCCAAGTAACACGTAAGTTCCGTGTTCCAAACTATCAACAACACATCATTACCCTAACCACTAGAAATCGACTATTAACACTCTCATCTAATTTTATTATAAATAAAGAATATGTGAAAAGGAGTGTAAGAACCAGATATTTAATAGATGAAAAATTCTATTTTTCATCTCAACACACCACACACTACACTTTTATTTTTTTTATTTTTTTCTCTTACCAAATAGTGATATATGAATTATGAGTAAAAGAATTCAATAAGTTTAAAAAAAATTAAAAAAATTAAAATTAAAAAAAAATGAGGTATGATGTGAGGAGGATGAGTAGCAAAGCTCTTAATAGATTATACACATTCTAACTTCTTTTTTTATTTTAATAATTTCAGGGTATAATGTGCCAGTGTCCATAATTTAGGCTCCAAAGTGTAAAATACCTAATCATTTAGAGGGTGAAAAGTAGACTTTTCCCTAAGTTTCGTCGAAGATGATTATGCAAAAACAGATCAAGAGCACTATAATCATTGCTTTTACAGTGATTTTGCTGCCTGTTATACCATTCCTCTTGAGTTATAATTTGACTTCCAAGCACATTCATACATATATTCCTAATCCAAGCTCTTTTGGGTCTGATTCAACCATCCATGGTGGCCTGTCAAGAAGGAAAAAAGACAAATGAGCTAAACTACAATGAAATAAAGAAAATGAAGATGAATAAGTGGAAAGTTCAATTTAGGGATCAGAATTTCTTTTTTACCTGTTCATTACAAAATTGATTGTTCCTTGGGCAGCACGTTTGAGTAGAACTTCCCTCGCCTCGATGGCAATTCCTTCTTGCTGCAAGAGAATTTCACTGAAGTTCCAAACATTGTAAAATAATATTTTGATCTCCACGTGATTTATTGTAATACCTCTTCTGGAAACCAAACCCCAGGCTGTGTGCTTCCCTCAAGAACTGCTAGAGCAAACGCAGCTGTTGCATTTCCCACAGAGCTGAAAGAAACGAACCCAACAGTTATGATATCTAGCTTCTAGAGCCGCCAGATTACATCAATTGAAATTTATTTACATAAGTGATGTATAACACAAGGGCATCAAGAGATTGAAGGTAACATCAGAGAAAGACTCAGCAGGGTTCCCTTGACCACAATAAATCTCTGGAAAGCAAAATCTTACACAGAGAGTCTCCTGTGACTGAATATACCAACTGCATTGCGCCCATCTGAACACTCCAAATCAACCTGTTCTCCAAACCCCAGAAAAACAAAACAAAGAAAAATTGTGCAAAATTATAAGAAATCTAAATTGTTTTATACACTGTAGTAAAATGAATAGATTTCCACCAACTCCCTTCAAAACACTGTAAACTAGAAACAAATTATAAGCTTTTGTAACTTTCTTAGTCATATTAGTATATCTCACCCTCATTGACACGCGCTCTCCAGCAATTCTATCCACTGCTCGAACTAAAGGGTCAAATAGTTGAACTAGTTCTTGGACTTTGCTTCTGTCTCTCAGAAACTCCTGCAATAGTCAGATTATGTAGGCTTATTAAATGGAGCTAAAAGCAAGGCAGTTACTGTGATCGGAAAATAATCAATAGTGAGCTATTTATCTCTTAATTACTGGTACCTTGTTCAGGTCCTCCACATGTCATATAGGGAAGAAACTTTGTAGCACAGTATAAACCATCATAAGAAAACAGGTTTCTGTTATTTTTTGTATGCTAATTTCTCAAGAGACTTGATGGTCAACTAACATCAATTAGATTATCTTGTTAGATAATTACTATGCACTCCCAGGAACGTGGTATGATAGCGATGGATGAACGAGGGTTGATATGAGAGTGATCTAACATTGATAAAAATAGAGAATGTGAAATTGGATACAAAGACCCATAGCAGGAATCTAAATTGTTTCCAAAAGAGAAAAGAGAAGGGGGAAATCAATAATTGATACTACATGAGCATACCGCAGGAAGAAGACTTGTCATAGCTGCCATTCCCCAATTCCAGTAGAACGGTGCGGTTCCAAACCGAGCACTAACAGTTGGTATTCCTAGGACCTCATGTACACTTCTTACTTCAGGCAAATTCCTGAGAAGATAAAAAATGAAAAAGAAAGTTCTGTTGAGTAGAAATGTTGTAGGACATAAAGAAGCTTTGGAGTGTTGCATTGAGCAGCTATACAGAAAGCAACTGGTTCCATCAAAACAGCATCTAACTGTACAAACAAAGTTTTAATAAAAGTTTATTCGAGGAAGCACAGAAGTGTAAATTACAAATGGATATATACCAATTTCCTTGTAGTCTATAACCTTGTCGGGCATATGCTTTATGACTCTTTACATTTAGCCTAGCCTATAACAAACTAAAGCTTGACTTGGACAGGGCCGATTAAGTTACCCTTACATCAGCTTTTGGGATGGATTCAACAAAGAGGCTTCAATTAAGGTATTTATGAAGTATGTTTCTCTTTTTTCACCAATAATGTACAGACCAGAAACTTGAACATTAGTGGACATAATGGATGAAACTCTTGCATCAGGTGCATGAAATTCACTGCTTTGAAAGCTTTTGTTGCCAACAGAACTTACAGAAGATAAACATCTCTCTTTCCAATTCCTTTTCCGAAGTCAATATTGAGCATCCCACTATAAGGCTTCAGCTTGATCATTTCTCCTGATTGAATAGTCAACCATCATAGTTAGCATCAAGTGCAACATCGTGAGCTATCTAAAGAGAGAAGGAATTCTTTATTTGTATAGTGCTTTTGAAACTGACCTTTATTATATGCAGCCACTTCCTCTCCAAGAAGTAAAAAGCTAGTAGCTAAGATAGTAGGACCTGCACCACCAGTGCCTGCTGTGTAGTAGTAGAATCTGACAAGAGCATATTTGAGTGTAAGTTGCAAACGTTTTCGTAGGAAATGAGGAAAGTAAACTGGTTTTAGCCTTTGAAACACATAATGCAATTGTTTAGCAAACAAGAAAAGATGTTGCATTTGCATGTCATAATTGCATTTCTACATAGTTAATTCTATTTTTTTCCTTTAAGCATGAAGTAGTCAATCAAAAATCATGTTAGGATTATAGATGCATAAGTTTGGTGTGACTGAGATGAGGATACCAGGCTGCATACGTCAGAATGCTAGAATTAAGAAAAATAGAACTCATATAAACACAACCAAACTTAGCCTTAATTTGCAAATAATCAGAGACAACCACATGCATCTTTTTCTGTCATTTTATCCTATCTAAGGTATGCTGTCTCTCGCCTCCTAATTGGGTGCTTGGTGGGCTGCTCTGTTATGTTTGCAGGCCCATGCACAGAGCAGAATTAGTGTACTTCCACAGAGATTGGATTTTTGGCTCAAGATAAATTAACCATTTTACACACTCTTTCTGCAAGGATTACTAATCTTAACAGTTTTTTCTCACCCTCACTTTTTGATGTCCCTGGTTCTTTGCATCCTGATTGCACTCCGATATACATGATTTTCTTAACACGACTTTTGTACATGCTCAGGGAAAAGAAATGTACATTGGTTTCCTCTCAACTCTATCTATAGTTCTATGTGTCAGCTGCGGTGCCAAACAAAAGAAAGAAACATATAAAATTTATTATCAGTAAAAATAACATGTAAAATAAAATGGAAGCAATTACCGTAGTCTCTCTGGCTCACCATTACTTTCACTTCTTGAAACACGAACTAGTTCTGCTGCCATCACTGTCATATAAATGATGAGAAGAATTAATATTTGGCATGCAGGACCCCAGTAGCATTCATGAGAACGTTTTCATCTTTCACAAAAAATAATCTGACCAAATTTCTACACTAATGCATATGCGTAGAACGTTCTCTTTCATAGGTAGTCCCAAGTCCAATATGAACTTTTCCAATATTCAAAAACTGACTTAGACAATCCCATGTAATGGATCATGAACTATTGAGCTTACATTGGTTGACTTATACCTTTAAGATACAACTCATCTTAAATTGACAGGGCCCACTTGTCTAAAAAAAAATATTTTTGCCATTCAGCTTCACCTAGAGGCCATGTAGGGAAAGATATTAGAGATGCTCATAAAATATCGCAGGATGTCTTATCTAAGAAACCCTCATAATTTAGTGCATGTTTATTTACTGGAGATCTCTTAGACTTGGCAGTCATGGGGAAGTCCCACTTCAACATAAGCTGCTAAATGATAATCTGTAATAACTTGGGGTTGCCCAGTCGACGCGCTCCCCTGGCTCTAAAAAAAACCGGGTCATTACGGCCAAGCATTTACACCTTGCAATTGAAGTGGCGAAATGGCCACTTCACTGCAAGTTAATGGCTGGCCTTAACCAGCTGTGGGTTACACACGGAGGGGACTACATATAGCCCCTCCCCCTTTGCAATGTGCACAAAGTCCAACATCTCTCTCTGCTTGATCTCACTGCGAGTGCCCTTAGGCCATGGATATTGTGAATATCGCTAATCATAGTGTGCTCCACTATTGGGATGAATCTTTCAAGCCTGAAGGGCTGAACAAGTGGAACAACTATGATGAAGATCCCATTTTCAGTGCAAGTGAGGTACCAAAAAACAATGTAATTTCTAACATGATCCATATGGTGGAACACAGTGCCCAGATGTAGGAAGAAGATCCTCTCTTTGGTGCAAGTGAGATACCGAAAAACTATTTGATTTCTAACATGATACAAATGGTGTAACACAGAGCACAGATGATTAATAAAATGCCCACTACCATGTTTAAGACTCCTGGCCCTGCAGGCTGTAACCTAATATATGGCATTACAGTAAAAGTACGATTACTTTTTTTCTTGGTTATTGAATGTCATTCATTCCTATTAATTTTCAAGAATGTATATTCATTAAGTGTGTTAAAACTTATGACAATAATGAATACGACAGCACCATTGCTCACTCCTGGATAAATTCCTCCTGTTGTTATAGCTGGAATATTTGCAGCTACTGCTCTATCCTTGAAAGATTTAGCACGCCATGAATAGGTTGTGTCATCACAAACGTCAACATACGCTGTCTGAGGAAAGAGTGAGAAACATTATTTGGGAACTTGCTATATATATTATCTATAGAGTTATCCAAAAATATGTTTTATATATGTACATGTCTGAGAGTGTGCATGTTGTATATGTTCCCAGTAGTTAATGCCTTACCAAAACTTCAGAACAAGTTAGGTTTTCAACTGTAGTAGTTACCTTTGCCTCACCTTGGTTTGTATGGCAGCTTCCAGAACAGTGCACCTCTCTGCCTGTTGGAAAGGTCCAGCAGTATGTACTACAAGATCCACATCTGCCGAAAAACTTGCAAAGTTTAAGGCTTGACTATAATGAGCTACTTGAAGGATGTCGTTTCAGAAGCAGATATTACTTAGCACTCACTCTATCTAGATCTGTATGGCTTATGAAAAAGTCCTTATGGAGCCCAGTAAATGGATGGAGGGACTGATCTTAGATAATAATGTGTCAGCAGAGTTACAAAGTCATCTAAATCCCAGGTATGACACTAAAGGACCGTAGATCATTGATCTGGGAATATATCAAAGACTGATTAAGGCCAATTTGTTTACTTCAAGTAAAATATGTATAATGTGAACAGAATAGGTTACAAATGCAGCGTAAAAAGCATATGAAAAACCCTTTAGAGAGCAAAAGGTTGAAGCCTGTCTTTGATATCATTTGTCCCATGCCACATTTGGACATATACCAAAAAACCGCTAGTCAATATTACAATTAGAGTCCCTTGACAGTATTATAAATCGCAAAACTTCTCCCTCCCAAGAAACATGGAAATCCCATTTATCAGCCTCTTTCCCATACTCAACCTGGGATATTATAAATGCTTCTCCTTTGTTGTGCTCGTGATTCAAAGTTTACACGCATGTCAAGCGAGTGTTTAGTTAAGAATTCCTTTTTTTAACCTTTTGTCCTCTTTTTCGTTTTCTTTTCCTTTTCAACTTTGAGCCTGTAACAAGTGCTCACGAAATGTAAATTTAGAAGGCTCAATGTGAATTTTGAGGAAGAAGGCAAAAAACTACTGCTTCTTGTTAAATTAAACATTTCATGAACTATATCCACGGCAGTGTCTAACTTAAAACCATTGGACGGTTGCATGTAGTACGCATGTGATTGAACAATATTCAAAATACAGGGACGTTTCATGGAATCAGGAAGCTAAATACATTATGAAGTGTTTTTGTTTGGCATAGGTTGCCACTCGGACATACCCTTTAAAGCTGCCTCCAGGGATTTGACATTCTCAATATCGACTTCAGCAAACTGAGAGTTCCCCCCGAGTGTAGTCACCATAGAGGCACCTTTTTCCCTGTCATTAGTGTCAATTTCCATAAAATTTTGGACTTAGAAATAATAATATAACACAGTGAAGATTTCCTGTGATAAGATAGACAAATGGCATTATAGCAGTAGCTTTTTTTTTTTTTTTTTTTTTTGGAAGATATGAAGAAAATTCCATGCTTTATCCAGTTGAACAAAGCAAAAGAACACAAAAGCATAACAATCTTTTCCGTTTGTTTTCTTTCCTTTCAATAGATTTTATCGGGAAACAAACAAGAATGAAGAAGCGAGACAAGGAGTAATTCGTTTTGTAGTTCATTCACCTATTACGACCAGCAACAATGATACGGAGGTCGGGACGGAGGTTGGAGAGGGCGATGGCGGTTGATCCTCCGACCCGACCCGTCCCTCCCAGCACCAAAACCCGGGCATTAGGAGACGAGTTCTCAGGGTGGCGAACCCTGTACTCGCTCTCTTCTTTAGCGCAAGCCAACGGAGTTCTGCTCTTTACTAAATGCATCGAAGCCCTCACCGCCATAGCCACCCCAACCTCACTATCTCTCCATGGCCATCCCAACTGAACTGTTTTATCTCGTTCCCAGTTTATGTTGATGCTAACGTGGCACTATACGGCCCCTCAATATATCCAAGAGAAAGTAGCCGTTTTTAGTTTGCTATTTATAATTTTCACACGCTATATATTATAAGTTTTTCTTTTTTTTAAACTAATTGAATTCTTTTATTTATTATCCATACGTCACGGCGACCCCAACCGTGAAATAACACGAGAATAAAGGGAAATTTGAATTCAAAACTTACCTCAACTGATATTATTTCATTATTATAATTTTCTCAAATTTCTATACGAAATATAATAAATAATTTAATTTTTTTAAATCCTAAAATAACTTTTCCAAATTTTCATATCAAATATAATAAATAATTTAACTTTTATTTTATTATTTATAAACCATATCAACCCATCTTAACTTATCTCTAAATCGAAACCATTCTTAAGATAAATAGTACCAAGTTTGACAATTGGGCTAAACGTCTCGACTCTGAGTCAAGTCAGAGAGTCGAGTGAAGCCACGGACAAAAGAAGGCAGACTTTGTAACGTTCAATGGACCATCAGCCCAAGTTTTAATTTTGAAAATCCACTTACTACCAACTAAATACATATTTGGGCGTTTAGGAACTAAAGTCCGTGTATGATTTGCATGAAGGGCCTTAATTTCATCTTGAATGGCCTGCTGCCACCGTGGGTCTTTGAGGGCCTCGATGTAGGTCTTGGGCTCTTGAGCATGGGCCTGTAAATTAGCCACAAAACATGCCGGTATAGGATAACGAGTGGAGAGGTAGACCTTAGGACGTCTAGTGCCATCTTGACTCTTGAGCCCTTGTAATCATAGGATAGTGAGAACTGGGCTTGGTAAGATAATTGGTGCTGGCTCATTTGATGTGGGAGATGATGCAATAGGAAACGATGGAGCTAGAGAGAAGGTCGGGCTAGAGGGGTCACTGGGGGCTCCTACCACTGGAGCTGAGGGCATAGACTCATGCGCAGCATGCTGAAGGGCTCGAGGAAGAGCACGGACTCGAAACAACTACAAGTTGTCTAAGGAAGGAGACTCTGAACGTAGAAAATGAAACGTAAGTTCATCAAAAATAACATGCAGAGAGATATATAGATGCGACCTGTGTCCATAACCATGCATCGATACCCTTTATGTTGGAAAGAGTTTCCAAGAAACACGCACCGAGCTGATTTATAGGCTAGCCGTGAACGTCCAAACGGGGTGAGACATGGATAACATGCACACCCGAAAATTCTTAAATCAGTGCAGGGAGGAGTGCCAAAAACCAGCTTAGATTTATTCTGTAGAATTGGAGTGGATAACTTGTTTATGAGAAACACTGCAGTATGAAAAGTTGTTGTCCAATACTTCGATGGAACGGGAGAATGAGCCAACAAAGTCAAACCCGTTTCAATGATGTGGTGGTGACGACGTTCAGCTAGACCGTTTTGCTCAGGAGTACCGGAACAAGAGAGGCGATGAACAATCCCATAAGACGCAAATACTTGCCGTAAAGTGTGATTAACAAATTCACCTCCATCATCGCTTTGGATAATTTTAGGCCATATGTTAAAATGAGTTTCTAAGAATTTTAGGAAGAAGGGAAAAATAGTAATAACATCATATTTTCGAACCGTCGGAAAATGCCAAACATAGCAGGAATATTCATAAACAATGACAAGATAAAGCCGATAACCATCGTATGATGAGAGAGTGGCCAGACCCCAAACATCACTATGAAGAGTATGCAAAAATGTAGAAGCATATGAATTTCTAGAAGAAAACGGTAATTTGGTAGATTTTCCCAAGCTACAACTCTCACAAAAACCAACTGTTTTATTCAAAGATGGTAAACAAGACAATAAAGATTAAAGAGTCCAAGAATGAGGATGCCCCAGCCTTGCATGCCACACACGTCCAGAAACTTTAGTTGCCATCAAACCAATAGGTGGGTGCTGAAGGTGCTTGGAAGTGAGTAGATATAAGCCATCCTCCATAGAGCCTTTAAACATCACCTGCTCATTCTCAAATCCATAACAACAAAGCCCCATGGATAAAATAAAAAAATAGCAGTGATTATCCAGTGTAAACTGAGAAATTGAAAACAAATTTTTAGTGATCTCAGGAACAATAAGCACATTATCTAATCTGAGATTAGTGGCAGGAACTTTAAGATTACCAATACAAGTAATGGATAGACCATTTCCATTTCCATTTCCAACCACGACCAAATCAGCTCCAGAGTAAGGGTGCATACCTTCAACATCAACAGTATTTGAAGTCATATGATGATTAGCCCCAATATCCGAATACCATAGTGCATCAACAGTGTCACCCACCTTTAAGGCTGTAAAAACCTTGTATTGTTCAACCTCTTCATCAATGGCACAACAGCCCTCAACCTTGTGGTTAGGACCACCGCACAGGAAGCAAGTGATGCGAGTGCGACTACCAGTACGAGATCTATCGATACCACGATCTGAATCACTGCCACCACAAGTGAAAGGTGGTGTGCGGCTCCAGTGAATCATTGGGAGTGATTATCAGTAGAGCAAAAGCCATTGGAACGATGTTGAGATCCATGAGTACTTCCATTTTGACCTCCACGAGGTCCAATAGAAAACTGCACGTTGATTTGTATAAATAGCAACAGCAGGAGATTTGTTTTGGACAGTGACGAGTTGTAGCTCAAAGTCTCGCAACTTACTGATAACACATTCAATAGAGGAAAAAATATTGTCGCGGGCATTGAAAGCTGCAACAATGGGATCAAATCCCAAACCTAAGCCGCGAAGAAGGCACACAGTGAAGTCATCATCGTCCATGGGCTTCCCGGCACCATGAAGTGAGAGAGCCAACGCCTTGGCTTTGTGGAGATAGTCTTCCAATGAAGAACCTCCTTTAGTGAGCGTTTGTAGCTCACCTTTCATCTGCTGAACACAATCAAGTGTATGGCTTCCATACAAGGATTCCAAAACATCCCAAGCATCATGGGATGACTCACTATTGATGACCTGAGACAGAGAGGCATCAGATAGAAAGCTATTTAGCCAACCCAGAATTAATTGATCAGTGCGCAGCCAATGAGCTGCCGCTGGGTTGGGGTGCACCGTACCATCTTCACCGATAGTAGTTGCAAGTGGACATGGAACCTCATTCTTGACATCGCCAAGAAGGTCATGGCCACGTAAAAAAGGGACAAGTTAGGCTTTCCACAACATGTAATTAGTGGAGGTAACTTTAATCGAGACATCGGGGAGGTTAGTCTTGGCAGGAGAAAACATAAGTGAAGCAAATTCATCCACAGGTGGGACCGAAGAGATTGAAGAAAATTCCAATGCACCAACCTCGGGAGCGTCTGATACCATGTAGAAATGGCTTACCTCACGTATGAGGTCCTTGTATTCATTTATAGGAAAGTTTACAAAAGTCAACTACCAGCTATACAATTGCAAAACAAGGAAAGTAATAAGTATAAAAATATACAACTATACAAGAATCATTGAATGAAGAAAACATGGGGAGGAAGTCACGGGAATCCTTTCCAGATATTATGCTTTGTCACCTCCGACCTGACCCGTTCCTCCTAGCACCAAAACCCGGACATTAGGAGATGAGTTCTCAAGGTGGCGAACCCTGTACTCACTCTCTTCACTAAATGCATCGAAGCCCTCACCGCCATAGCCACCCCAACCTCACTATCTCTCCATGGCTATCCCAACTGTTTTATCTCGTTACCAGTTTATCGTTGATGCTAACGTGGCACTATACGACCCACTGAATATATCCAAGAGAAAGTGTAGCCGTTTTTTAATAGTTTTACTATTTATCATTTTCACACACTATATATTATAATTTTTTATTTTTTTGGTTTTATTTTTCTTAAATTAATTGAGTTTTTTTACTTATCATCCATATACAATACATTTAGTAAAAGAAAAAAAAAATTAAAAAACTATGTGTGGTGTGTGATGTCAAAATGATGAGTAGAATTTTCCATTTTTTAAAGAATAATTATAGTTTTCTTTACACCACACATTATTTGCGTGATATAATTTAATTTAGAGTTATACTACATTCAACCAGTTTTGCGTACTCCTTGCTCACTCCACTGATTTGATTAGTCAAAACAGTTATTTTATATTAAAAAAAAGTGAAGCAAACAATCGCATTAGTGGAGTGCACAAAGAGTACGTAAAAGTGACTGTATATAAAGTTTTTGCTTAATTTATACGTGATAAAATTTAATTTAAAATATTTAAATTACTCAAATATCTATGTATTGTAACACAAATATCTACCAATTCACTCAATAAATTGGTTAATCGTCAATTATGTAATTATTTAATAATAAAATAATAACATAAATTAATTAAATTGCATAATACAGAGCTTGGTAATGAATGGAAATCATTTAAAAAACTCTTTAAAAATAAAACCCTACGAAGCAACCAAATCCAGAAAAGTTAATTTTATTATTTGAAAATCAAGTACAAGTAAGTCTCAATTACAAAGTCTTTGTCAATTGACTCTCTTATTTGACATGACAAACGACCCGTTTGTCTCTACCACAGTAGCAGTCATGACTTCTGACGATGTTCAAACATTAACTTTTCTTCTCGAACTCCAATGACTGAATCACGATCACGCTATCTCAATTTTGGATCAGCAATCACACTCTTTGAGAGAAACAACATGAAAATTCTCCAAGAAATTTTCTCACCAAAATATGCACTGGAAAGTGATCTAAAAAATATCTAGAACTGAATATTTACGGATCTTAACCAATAGGATCTCTTAAATAAACAATCTGGAAGCAGTTTGAATTGTAGTAGGATTCTGCTGACTGAGTGTCTCTGTCGCGACGGATTCTGCTGACGAAATGTTGACACCTGGCACTTTATCTTCTCAGCAATAGCAGTTTTCCATTCAAAATCTTTTCTGTATAATACTAAAACTCTTGGAACTCGATTTTTACACTCTTGACTTATCTAAAACACTTCCTAACAACTTCTAGATAAATTCAAAATAGCTATAGATAAATTCAAAATGTTATACATACATCCAAATTATAAAATCAAAAATAAGATGAAATCTATCATCTTAGTCACCTAGTCTTATCTAAACTTATTAACTTAGTCACTTAGTCCTAGTCAAACCCTGGCAATTTACAAATATAAAATTTAAAATTTAATTCTAGAGAAATAATTACATTGATTAAGGTGTGTATTATAATTGTTTAATTATTGTCTTTTTATATTAGATTAATGAAAAAATAATAAATAATTATTTATCATTTAGATTAGGAAAAAATGATAATTAAACGATGATAAATGTCGGCACATTTTCCAGCGCGATAACCAATAGTTGATCATATTACTGATCTTACAATGGTTGTATTTGTGGTGTTTATATATGGCTTGCAAAAATCAGTAAATGAGACAAAGTGGAAGAGATAGATTTTAGGCTACCCTCATTTGTATTCACAGAATAGATGATATGCGACGAAATAAGTTGAAATTAAAATTAAAAGTTAAATAAAATATTGTTAAAATATATTTTTTTAATATTATTTTAAAATTAAAAAAAGTTGAATTCTTTATTTTATTTTGTGTAGGAATTTAAGAAATGTATACTGATGAGATAAGATAAGATGAATTAAGAAAAGTTGTGAAAACAAACGAGAGACAAGTTTGTTTGGAAAAAGTTTTCAACTCATAATTTTTTTCTCATCTCATCTCCTTCCCAAACACCATTCAAACATAAATATTTTTGAATTAATCATTACAATATTTTCAAACTAATAATTACAATTTTTTCAAACTAATCATTACAACTTTCAAACAAAAAATAAAAAATAATTCAACGTTTTTAAATCTTCAAATAAAAATAATATTAAAAAACTATATTATAACAATATTTTAATTTTATAATATATTTTTTATTCAATTTTTTCTCTCTCATTTCCTAAAATTTTATAAAATATTAATTTAAATTATTTCACTACTATTCACAAACTATTTTACCACTATTCATAAAATTCTCATATTATCTCATCTAACTCTCCAAACTTTTTCAGATGTAACAAGAAATAGCGGATGCAAAATCCACTATAAATAATTTATTTATATAAGTTTTCATAATTAATTACACTCTAATTGCTCTCTATTAGATTGAAATAGATGAGTGAAAGGAGATCATCACAAGAATGAAGAGGGAGGTCAAATGAGACAGGTGAGTCGACATAATGAAAACTTACTAGGGCAAGACCTAGTAAGATTATCTAACAGGATAAGTGTAATAAATATAGAATGGCTCGCGACGTGATATGATTATCTATCTATTATCTATGTAATACCAACAACGCGTCCAAAACTACTAGGGCAAGACCTACATTAAATGCATGATCCGCATTAAATGCACTACCAAAACCAGGTTAGAGTAGAAAACTTCTCGTGCAAGGCTCAAGCAGTCTCCTATAAATATCTCTTGGTAAGACATAAACCAGCTTTGCATTACTAACTTAGGCATTTGAGCTATTTTCTATTAGAATCTCCTAATGTTGTTTTCATTGCATATAGGTACTGAGTGAAGGAGGGCATGGTGGACGTTCCAGCTGACAGATAATTGTCTCAACATGATATATATTCTCCATTGGTAGGTTTTGTCCCCAACAACAGGCATACAACATCTTTTATGATTCCTTTTATAAACCATGCATGGACAGTTTTGCTGTTGAGTCTTACGATAAAAGCTTAAAACAGACGGAACATAAAATCATGGACACTTTTGCTGTTGGCCCTTCATTCAAACTCCAAAATGTTGTCTTCTTTGCTAGGTTTTGGGCTTTGCTAGCTTGCTGCAACATGAATAATGAATATGCAGCTGAAAAGCGACAACCATAATTAATTGAAGAGAGTTGCGTACGGTGCATGGGATGGGTCCAAAACCAGAAACGCTGCTCATGAACACGTGAAAATTTAGGAAGTAGGAGGAAGTCTTGGTGTTGTGAGAAACTCATTGTCTTTTGTTTTGCTTTCCCTAATTCCTTTGGTGGGAATACAAGGTCAAAGGATAAGAACATGAGTTGTTGTCGGAGGTAATCAATGAAAGGACATGTTTATCAGCTTGATGATGATCATGTCCTTTTTTTGTACGGAAAATGGTGGTGGTTGTGCGATACAGGTTGATGTGAATGCAGAGCCAAAAGTACCATAATGATCTTTTGGGCTACAAAATCCCCATGATATTCTCTTCAAAAGGCCACTCCTTGAGGCCGATCGAGTAGCATGATCATTCACACCACTCCAATGCAACATAACTTAAAAACTTCTTTGGCTTTCTTTGAAGGAATGATGAAGTTCCATAGTTCAAGGACCCACGAATACAGATTGTGCTCAATTAATTCACTGTTTCCATCCTTCTATTATCAATGTTTGTTACTTTCTGTGTCTTTAATAATAAGATAAATAATATTTACAATCATGGAGTGAGCAAACGTCACATAATCTCTTTGTAAAAAATGAATAAATTCAAAGACCCACATGAAACAAAACTAGTTTTTTAATAATGGACTCTAATATTTTTCAAAACGATTGCACGACGCTTGCGCACTCCACAATTGTACGTAGCATTACTCTAATAATAATAATATGGATATAAATATTTTACATCAATCTATTTTATAATTACCAGCCAATATGATGGTATCATTTCATCAAAAATTAATAACTCTTTCGAGTTTTCCGTTAATTTTAATTATTTATTCTGAGATTTATTATAATTAGAAAAAATTAAAATAAATTTTTTAAGATGCCAAAATTCTATATCAGTAGCATATTTAGAGTATCAATAACCGACTTTACGAATATATTTTGTAAGCGAAAAAACAATTATTTAAAACGTTTCTTTTTTGCAATGTATGTGAAAGAACAGAATGTAAATGGGGGCCCGTATAAAATTTCTGCTATACACCACTCTTTTTTACAAGTGGGCCCGTACGATTCTCTTCACATTATATTGGTCCTAGGGCCCATTTATATCAAGCACGTGGATATTTTGGACGCTTACTGGCTCATATTACCAGACTACCTGTTTGAGTTATAGCCTTATGGGCCATGTGATGCACCTTGTTGTCCACTCCCCACCACCCAAGTTTTTCTTTCCAAGTTTTGTTATGTACAAGCAATTTTGTTAAATTTAAATTAGCACTGTTTTCAATAAAATCTATTTTTTGACCAATCACATTGAATGAATGCGCGTATTAATGCACATAATTGCTTACAACTAGATTTTTCCTTTCCAATAACTCCACTCCTTTTTTTTTTCTTTGTTATTATTATTATTATTATTATTATATTTTTTTACTTATAATTTTGAAGTGGAAAATATTCTTTCTATAATGTTAAAATATTTTACAAAAAAAAATAAATAAATAAAAAGTTGAATGCTAAAGCTTTTTGGATCAGCCAATTTGACATATCAGCTGCTATGTGGAAAATGAATTATTTATATCAATTTTAAGAAATATAATAAAATATTAAAATAAATACTATATTATTTTTGTATGAAAGCGAGGGATGATGATGACGATGTAATATTATTGTGGGGATGCATTGACAATTTTTAAAAATTGAAAGTTGATGCACATTAAAGCTTAAAAGAGTCAATTCTATGGACCAAAATGGTTAGGAGGTCCACTAATAAAACATGTTCATGTTAGTCAAAAACTCAACCAAAAAATAAAAGTATTTTAGAGTAAATTCCTAAGTGGACAAAGGGTAAAAAGGGTAAATTGACTATCTGTCATGGGACCCAACTGGTCTGGTCCTCCCTTTTACGTGGAATGAATATAATAATAATAATAATAATAAAAGCTTTTGGTGGGCTGAGAGTAAGCCCAACCAAAAACTGTATTTACATAGAAATTATTAATGAAGTTGCGAGTTGACGAAGATTTGCTTGTCTTGTTAGGGTGAAAAATCACCGAACACATCCGACCCTGCTCTTATTCCATCAATTGTCTACCAGGAGTTAGCAGTTTTAGGAGTTTTTTTTTTTTTTTTCATTTTCTTGCTTACTTTGATGTTCATGTTTTATTTGGCAGTTTGGTCAATAAATATCCCAACTACCAATCGACTCGACGAAGTCGGTTTGATTCAAATGTCGACACCCATTAGTCGTTTGCTGATACAAAATGTTGTTTATCAATTATTATTTATATATATATATATAGAGAGAGAGAGAGATTTTAAGGTCGATATTCAACCTTGATCATAGTACATGCGTGTTGAGATTTTAGATATCCGGCATATGTGGGTTTTTTAGAAGGAAAATACTATAGACATAAAGGGATCTCACACACTAATATGGCATGTATCTTTCTTTTTTTTTCCTTTCTCCCCCTTATCTCCTTATGCCTTTCCACTCCCCTCCTCCCCCGTGCCTCTCTCTTCCCCCTCCTTGCACCAGCCATGTTGGTCGGGGACCACCTTAGAGTGGACAGAAGTCGCCGATGGTCAAAGTGGCACCGCCGGCTAGGACATGTGAGCTCATGGCAGGGGTGGGGTCAGGGGGATAAAGCTACTCTCACCGCTCCTGGTCCCGCTCCCGGTCCTGCTATATTTTTTTAATATTTTTTTTTACTTAATGATTAAGTAAGTATTTTTTAATGATATTATAATTTTTTTTATTTTTTTAAAAAATATTTTACAGTGTTAAGAAAATACATGTATAAAAAAGTAAAATAAAAAAAATAATATTTTACACTATGGGTGGCTCCCAGCGGGACTGGGAGCAGTGGCTGTAAAGCCACTCGGGGTCAGGGCTTACCATGCACATTTTGTGCACTGTGGCTGGTTACGATGTGGTTGCGGTTGCGTGGCAGGGGTGGTTGCGGTTTGTGTGGCCGATGGTTGGCGTCTGGTGGCCAAGGTGGTTGTGGCGTGGAGAGGCATGGGGTGGTCTCAACATGCGTGGCCAACAAGCGTTGCCCGGTGTCCATGGTGGTCGACAATCCAATGGCCAGGGTGGTCGGGAATCGTCGGCGAGGGGAAGGGAGAGGGAAAGGGAAAGGGAAATGAGAGGGAGGAGGGGAAACGCACAGGAAGATAAGGGGGAAAAAGGAAAAAAATTATTAAATAAAAAAAAAAGGCACATGGCACACTGATAGTGTACCACATCAGTGTGTGGAATCCCTTTGTGTGATTCATTTGTATCTCTAACAGCCTTCTTTCTAGAATCCTAAAGTGAGTGATTGGATTGCATTGATATGAACATTTATAAAATTTTCAACTTCCTATACATTTGTAAATTACACTTTCTTTTCCCTAACATTTTAAGATAAATCAAATTAATTATCATCTAGCCCTCTTCCACAAGTAGTCCCAAAATAACTCATGGAACTATATTTTCACGATGACGTGTTTAATGACGATTTAAGGTGAGACACAAACTATATATGAGGTATACAATTCATAATCATTTCTTTCCAATTCACATAAAATTGGTTTAGAGGTCTTGTCATAATGATTCAAGCATATAAATGTCAAGATGTCTCAAAAAAATGGTCCATGTGAGGGAAGACATTGCAATCAAGTGGGCTCCTAAAGATCCCAAAATCTTCTTCAAGATTAGGTCCCCCCCATCTATCTATCTATCTTATATCTAGATATTTGAAATTGTTACCTTGATTGAATAAAAATAAATAAATACAGCTGATGTTGGAATGGATGTTGAATAAGCTGGGAGACAAGAAAGATGGGAAAAAGGAGAAGAAGTTGGGTGAATTAAATTACTATCAATATATTTGCTTCCAATTAATGGGTCACTTCCACCAACTTTCTTTTGGAAACAATTCCATCAACCCTTTTACCACTCACCTAATCTATGTTTAATACATGATTAAATTAGTTTATGTGCTAATTCATGAATAAGTAATAATCAATTTAGAGTTTTGCTATTTACAAATCAGCTTCGCTTCGCTTGCATGTTAAAATACAAATATCTTTTATGATAACTGATGCGATAGACTTTCACGTCATAATATATTTGAAAACAAAACTTTTTAAAAAAATACAAAAATGTGTGAAATGTGACTCGTGACCCTTCATTCATCTTTTGGTCACCACTCATATATATATATATATATATATAACTGTTATAGATACAAACATATTATATAGAATATAGTTTCATGAAATCCGTTAGATCTATTTAAAAATAGTCGAGTGAGTTGTGGCCAAAATGATGGAAACAACTGGAATTTTGGAAAGCTCCCCGGGACACATATATCTTGAGGAGATACCAAGCAATTAAGTGGCAACTTTTTGGTCGGCAGGTTATGCCCTAGTTGTCCAGGAATTCTTCATGAAAGAAATAAAAATCCAGAAAATGAAATCCCCTCCCAAAAGAATTATTCACATGTGGCTCATACACACTTATATGGTTCACGTGTTGCATGTTTGGAGAAAGTGCAGCCTCCCGCCCTAGCTTGTCCCAAAATACTTTCACCCCCCACCCCCATCTTAATTTGTTTTACCCAACATTGGCACCATGTCCGGCAGTTTTGTCTCATTCAAACATACAATTTCAAACACATTCATGATTTTTTTCTTTAATTCATACAGTTGGCATTATAATGTCCTCATTCACTAGTTTATTCACATCACCAAGTGAATATTCTTATAGGATCCCTTGTTGATCTCAAGAGAACGGTAGAGAAAATTCAATTAATCGAACAAAAATGCTATTGTCACTGAGAGTTGGGCCCGATTGGATCTGATAATTTTTTTTTTACTTAATGATTAAGGAAATGTTTTTCAGTGATATAGTGATTTTTAAAAAAAAATTATATATATATATTTAAAAGTATAAAAAAATAAATGAAGGAAAATTATTGAAAAAAAAAAACTTTTTGTTCTTGTCGGGAGCCGTCTCGTGCTACGATGTAGCACGGCTCCTATTCGAAATGTGATTACCAGACTACCTCTTCTTAATAAATGGGTCTAATATGTGAAATATTTAATTAAATAGATGAAATTGTAGAATCAGAATTCGAACTAAGAACTTCTGATGTGACATCATATGAATAAAATCAGTACTGTTTCTCGAAAAAAATTTAAACCGATGCATGAGAAAAAATATAATTAATTATTTATATCTTTAAAGCTATACTCATACGATCTATTAAGGTGAGAATAAAAGTCGCTATGAAAACAATAAGAAAGAAAGAAAGAAGATGTCATATATAAATATCATGTTGGTGACGAAAAAGAATAAAATAAAGAAGGAAAAATGGGCTGGGTTGAGATGCTCATATTCACAAGGCTAAACGTGACCTACTACTACTTTTTTGTGTCTAATCGAAAAGATGTCACATTGGGTCCGTCATCCGAATATGTCAATGCTTACCCTTCATGTTATAATAAAGACAGCAACAACCCAATTAAAAAAAATAAAAAATCAGATAAACATGCTTCGCTCTGATTGGCCATGGACAACTCGTATAGACTTATAAATAAATAAAAAAGGTTATAATTCTCAAAAGAATCGTGTTTTATAATAATAATGCTCATGAAAAACTAGCTAGTGTTTCTTGGCTTTTTGCATGCATTATCAGAATATTTTCACTGCGCGTCCATTATATAACGATATATATTTTTAACTGTTTATGCTACATACAGTAATGAAATGCGCAAATGTCGTGCAGTCGTTTTGAAAAAGAGTAGGGTCCACTTAAAAAATTAATTTCTTTTCATATAGGTCTCATATGTATTTACTTTTTTCAAAACGACTGCACGGCGCTTGCACACTCACGACTGCAAGTATCATTTATCTTTTAGGAAAAGGATGTTTATGCAGGCTTGGGGATTTTTTTTTTTCGGGTTATATTTGAAAAATAATCCGATTCATCGTTAAAAAATAATTTTTTTATATAAATTTTAAATTTATTTTTTTAAAATAAATTATGTAAAACTTATATACTCTAAAATTATAAATATTATTTCTCATCTACGACCGCATCATGCCATCATGATATTATATATATGTATATATATATTATTGGACATTATTATCTATTATTTTCAATTTATTAAGCCCACTTGACCGGTGCTTCCCCACCAAATACACACCGAAACAAAACCCACATTATTGTATTAATAAATAATCACCGCATCGTGTTATCTACCAGGACGTTTGATTTTTTTTTTCTCTTTTTTTTTTTTTTTTGAATGATCAACGTACAATATTTTTCACAACATATTATATAATCATGTTTTAAAATGAAAAGTATTATTATAAAATATCATATAAAAATAACATCATTTTATTTATTTTACATATATAATGTATTTTAAAAAATATTGTATATATCATCACTCGTCATGAAAAATATATAGGAGCCACGTCGTCGACTTATAAATTTGAATGGTTTGGAGTTTTTTGGAAATCAAGATATTAATTTAGCACGCTTGAAAAGTAGTCATTAAAAAAATAAAATATATATATATATATAGGAGCCACGTCGTCAACTAAATTTGAATGGTTTGGAGTTTTTTGGAATTTAAATTTTGGTTTGGTAGCATGTGAGCTTTTCATAGTTCAAATCCACGAGTCAAATTAGCATTTTAAAAAGAAAAAATAAATGCAAAGGCATGGGCACCGAGACGGAAGACAAAATTCATCTATAATAGCCCTGCCCAATAGGTAACAATTAATATATAGGCCGAATATCCTCACGAGATATACTTTGACAAATATCATAAAAATATCTTTATAAATTAACATAATAGGTATATAGATTTCATTTTATTATAATATATATATATATATAATATCACATCAAATCATATTAATTTATAAATTTATTTTTATAAAATTGTATTTACAAGCAGTGGCGGACCTGCATAGGGGCGGGGGGCTATGACCCCCAAAGTTTGAAAAAAAAATAATATATTTTAATTTTTTATGATTTAATAGGATCATATTATTTCATATTGTGTTGATTCCCTCTCTAAAAAATTATTTTGACTAAAAAATATTTTATTATAGTTTTAGCTTTGTTCGGCCCTCCTTACAACAAATTTCTGGTTCCACTACTGTTTACAAGCTTGCGTAAAGGATATATCCTCCATGTAAGTGGTAAAAATGGCACACGGTGGTGAGTTTGGATCTTAAACTCATCTCAACTCATCATTACAATTTTTTCAAATCTCAACACAAAATATAATAAACAATTCAACTTTTTCAAATTCTAAAATAATAATAATATTAAAAAATAATATTCTAACAATATTTTATCATCTCGACTCAACTTACTTTAACGTCCAAACACACCCTAATGTCAACTTGCAAACAGAAAGACTCTATTGTTAAGGTGAGTTTGGATAGATTTTCAATAGCGACAACCGAATATTATGAATTCTCTTTGACTAATAATTTTGCTTACTTATAAGGCATGTGTTTTATGCAATGTGGATGCCGAATGCACGATCTGATTATCGTCTTCACGGTAACTTGTGGAGTTCTTGTGCTCATCTTCTCGTCAACAAATATTAAGTCTAAAGAATAATGGAAAAAAGATTCCCTCAAGATTAACTAGAAAATTAAGGATATTGCCTCTTGTTTTATACCATATGATATGTATATTAAGGTTTTGATGCTTATACTTGTGCTCTTAGGGTTAAAGGAAGCACGATTTTTAAGTTCAATGTACATGGTCATGACGTAAATAATAGTCAAATGAATTTTATTTATTTAACAAGAAGAGCTGCATGAGATGACACTGCTCACCCACTTCCCTTTCTTGTATATATATTTAATAAAAAAAGAGAAATGATTTGTACAATCTCAAATAGATAAATTCTATATAAGTCTTTATAAAAAAGTAGACTCCACATTAAAAAAAGTAAAAAAAAAAATTATTATTTATTAGTGAAACTCATTGTTTTACAAAATACTAGTATGCAGCTTGTCTATTTAAGACTTGTATACAACATTACTAAAAAAAAAAAAAAAAAAAACAGACATACACATAAAAGAAGCACGTGTTGAAGAGCAATAAAAAATATATATATAAAAGAAAAGAGAAAAATAAATTGCCAAGGCATAATCCATAAATAAAAGCTTCAGAAACCATAGCCTGCTGCGCAGTCAACCAGCTCAATCTCGTTAATTGTCTTCACAAAAGGTACGGTCAGGATAATTTAAATTTACTACTACCGCATCTAAATCTCTTTGAAAAAGTAGTACGAAAAAGATACCATAGAATTGAAACATGCTTTGCCGTATTCTTTGATCTTCTTCAGCATGGGCTTCCTCACTCTTACAAAATTGCTACTTCCAACTTATGTCGTGTTTGGCGCGGGGTGATGATTAAAAAAAAATTATATCAACTAAAAATATATATATATTATCTTTTTAGAAAGAAAAATTATATTTATAATAGTAGAGTGTAGAAGTATCGAATAATTCTTTAAAAAAAAAGTAAAAATATAATCCACATGAAAAAATTAGAGTAATGCTAGATATAGTTATGGATTATACAAGCGTCGCATATTTCTATTAAAAAATTAATTTTTTTTATGTGGATCTCATATTTATTTATTTATTTTTAAAAAAATGATCACTCTATGACTACAAATATTATTTCTAATTTTTTAATAGTTGTATAGAGTATAGCCTATTGGTAAGACATCAATTTCTTTTCAAAATGAGTATGCAGTACTTACACAATTCATAATTGTATCTATTATTACTCGTATTTTTCATTACAACTAAGTATGCAACTTCGTCACCAACTTCACATCCACGTGGCTTTCTCACATGTACACAACTTTTATTTAAAAAATATAAAATATAAATGAGGAAATAAATTGTAGAAAGCCACGTAGATATGCAAGTTTTTTTTTTCTTTTTTACGCTTTACAATTAGCATTTCTCTATTACAATTTTAATTAATTCTTGTGTTCAAAATAAGTTATTATTCATATGTTGAAGTTAGATGAAGATGTGAACGGTCTAAAATATTGAATTATGCTATATTCACATGTGTTTTTTTTTATAAAACTTAAATTTCAAATCCTTTATACATCAATTATAAATAAGATAACAACAAATCAACAATACATGTGTGCTTCCATTGAAAATATATTTAAAATGCGATATATATTAGTCGGTTTTGAACTTTTGATTGGTGACAAAAAAAAAAATCAAATATAAAAAAGAAAGACAATTCTCTATATCTATTTAAAATTATAGAAATGAGAATAGTTAACTTGGAAAAAACATGATAATACAACATTTTTATCAAATTTTCCATACTCATGAGTAAAGTAATTTTCAAAAGAAGAGTGTTATAGTCACAAAAGAGATTATACAAAAATAATATCACAAACTGACGTGGTTTCATATAATCTATCAGATTTACTTTATAATAAAAGTAATTTTACGATCTGACAAACCATATGGAGCCACATCAGTTTGTGAGATTACTTTTGTGTAATCGCTTTTTAGTTAGAGTATTTATCTTTTCAAAACACTGAGGATACATTAGTTAAAAAAATAGTTTCCATTGTGTACTTGAACTTAAAATATGGGTATTATTTATAGATATAATAATTACTCGATTTGGTAATTAAAAGGGTTGCACCTTTGGATAATATAGATGACAATTTCGGGATCATTGGTAATAAATAAGAGACTGCACATTTGTAGAATGGGAGATTAGAAATCAATTGTTGCTTTGAAATATAATTAATAAAATTTATGAGATAGGAGAAATATATAGTGATTAATGGTGCAACGCTCAAAGTAGCCAACCTCCCTCTTTAGTCTTAAAGAGTGGTTGCCAATATGATGAATTAAACCTTCAATCGAGTGAGAAATACAACTTATACATTTGCATCTTAAAATCTTGGTTTATCACAAGCAATAAAATCGTATATATATAAAGAGATCTCATATAAATAAATTCACAAATTGATACATCTCGTATGCATATATTTACCTATTCTATAATATTTAAAAATTATTATTATTTCTTTGTCGAGCACACAATTTGTGATTAAGTAAGCGTGTAAACTTTTGAGCATGCGAGAATAAAATATTTTTATTTATTCTAATAAATAAAGTGGTTTGATTATTTGTTTATATAAGACCTCGTTTATTTTTACAGATGAGATGAGTTGAGATTAAAGTTAAAAAATTGAATAAAATACTATTGTAATATATTTTATAATATTATTTTTGTTTTGAGATTTTAAAAAGTTACATTACTTATTTTATTTTGTATTGGATTTAAGAAATTTGTAATGATTAAATTAGATGAGATGAAATGAGTTAAGAGATTTTTTGAAAATAAACTAGACATAAGTCTCATGAGTGACTCATTATTTCAAGAGTAAATGAAAAAGAAAGTAATTTCTTGCTAGTGAAAAAAAAAAAAAAAAAAAAAAACAATAAAAGCAATAAATAAAGAAGAAATATAGTAGAGCCAAAAAATGGTGAGGTGGTAGTGGTACGTACGAGTGGGGGTGGACCGTGGGGTGGGCTTTATTTGCTAGCACAGCTGGAACTTAGCGGGAGACAGCTGGCAGTACGGCGGCGGATACGCAGCTACCGTCGCCGTTTCATCTCTTTTTTGCCGAACAACGAATATAGTTGTCTCCTTGTGTACAAAAGAAATCCACCCCCACCCCCACCTCCACCTCTTTTCTGTGCCTTTTCTGCCCTTTTCTGCTATCTTCTAAAAGAATGCCAAATGAGGGATCTCATCTCTTCTCCTTTGTAGATTAATTAGATATTACTTGGGAAATATAGTAAGAATAAATAGATATCTCACGTTATTACATGAGAGTTAAATGATTTGTACACTTTTAAATGTGTATGATATAATAATTTAATAGAATAATTACAATTTATTCGTAATTATCTAAAATTTAATGAATGAACGAGCGTAATAGATAGAGTACACCTTAAAAAAAATATGTGTATATAATCAAGGGACTTTGTCTAAATCATGGGATGAATGTGGGTGCCTAATTACTATGATAATATTGTGATCATCACCATTAGCTTGAAATATCAGGTCCCGTTTGGATTCGGAATGTATCTCATCTCATCATTACAATTTTTTCAAATTCCATACAAGCTATAATAAACAATTTAACTTTTTCAAATCTCAAAATAATATATAATAATATTAAGAAATAATATTCTAGTAATATTTTTTTCAACTTTCATATTTCATTTAAAACCATCTCATCTTATCTCATTTTTGAATCCAAACCAGCCCTAATTAAGTAGTATTTAATTTGAGCTAATTTGTGACCATCTACCATAGATATTTTGTCCTAGTTGTATTATATCTTTAAGTTACATTTATTAGTGGAGCAAAGGTCATGGGTCTAATCCTCCCATCCAAAGGGAGATAAATAAATAGGAATGCTTTAGCATTGAATGATCCCCCAACACTTGCCAATCATCTTAAGAGCCTTGGGATAAAAGAAACTTGACTTTCCTTGCAACATTAACTCATGGGTATCTTAGTTCTAACTCTTGCATGGAAACCCAATCTTTATACATAACAATCTAACAACAACAACAATAACAACAACAACTACGACGACTTGGTGTTGCAATTTAATAATTTTCGTATCGAAATATATTTAGTAAGTATAAATACCATACTCCATGACGTTTACCATTCTAGATTTTATCATTTCTAATCACACTCATTAATGGTGTACATTTTACGTGAATGGTATATCAAATCACTTAAATTATGCTATATTAATGTGATCGCACCATGTGTCTTTAACACTATCACATGTTTCACACGTTGACTTTGCATGCATGATTAATAGCAAGCTAACATGTAATATCGTCACCATATTGACTTGGCACAAATATAATCACATTTTTATTTATTTAGTTTGACAATTCTTTAGCCCACCATTTGACCTTTTAATCCAAAATAATCTTTTATTCTTTCCTTATTTAATTGAATATTGAAGATGTGTTGAAATATGTTGACAATTTATTTCATCGCGTAAAAATTACACAATACAATAATTATTCCTGATGAAATTTCTCAATTAACTTCAAATAATATCGACCCGTATGCAAATTTTGAGAAATTTCACGAGAATATTAGATTGATATGACACATGTGAATGCAATATTAGAGTGCTTTAATTTATAAGAGAGCATGGGGTCCTTTTTTTTTTGTAATTGGAAACTCTTTGGTATTGTTTGGATAGTGAGTTGGAATAAAAATTAAAAGTTGAATAAAATATTATTATTATTTTAAAATTTGAAAATGTTGAATTTTTTATTATATTTTGTATAAAAATTTAAAAAAATTGTAATAATTAAATAAAATAAGATGAGATAAAACACTTTTATTATCCGAACGGAGCCTTTATCTATCAGAGAAAACAATCAAATAGACATTTCAAAAGGAAGCCAATCAAGATTTTTTCCCATCACAAAAGATAAAAAACATAAAATCCACACTTTTATATTTCATTATTATTTATTATATTTATAAAAAAAGTTTTGCTATTCATCATTCTCACATACTACATATAAAATTTATTTTTTATTTTTATTTTTATTCTTTCTAAACTAATTGAATTATTCTACTCATCGTACATACATTATACATATATATATATGATAAGAAAAAAAACTAAAAAAAAAAAAAATTATGCGTGGGTCAAGATGAGCATAATTTTTCTTACCCATAAACGTAATTTATGACAAATAAAGTGGCAATTTCACGCGAAAGCACCTTGCCTTGCCATGACGAAATAAAGGCTAAAGAAAGAAAGAAACACTAGTCAAAATCTTTTGATTAACGGTAAAAAAATCCCCAGAGATAGTCTAACGAATTCGGCAATTGCGAAATTGTGGGGAGGCAAATCCGTCATTTGGCTCTGCCCTATAAGTACCCCCTTCACTTCGCTTTCCAACGTTACAACTTTACTGCAAAGCCCCGTTTCTCGCTCTCACTCGCTCGCCGTTCTTCGACCAAATCATCTACACCGCTTCACCGACGAGTCTCGCCGATGAAAGACGCCGAAGGAACTGTACTTTGTATTTCAGGCGAGCTGGTACGGTTCTCTTAGATACAGAGACCGAACAAAGCGGTCTTTTGGACTGTTTGACGGTTTGGGAAAGACAGGTTTGGTGACTAAAAGGGCGTGCGCTGTGTGTGTGAGCGCGCGCATGTCGAGACGACGTGGTTTTGGGGAGAGTCATACGAGGGAGGCAAAACGGCGCCGTATTTGGATGGTGTGAGTGATCGGAGGCGATAGATGGGTAGGGTAGTGGTGGTGGGGGTGGCGCTGACGGTGGCGGCGGCGGCCTGCGTGTTTGCATCGGTGGTGGTTGGGAGAAGAGTGAGGAGTAGGAGGAAGTGGAGGAGAGTGTTGGGGGTGCTGGCGGAGCTGGAGGAAGCGTGCTCTACTCCGGTGGGGAGGCTGAAGCAGGTGGTGGACGCCATGGCCGTGGAGATGCATGCTGGGCTGGCCTCCGAAGGGGGCTCCAAACTCAAAATGTTGCTCACCTTCGTCGATCGTCTCCCCAATGGGTAATCACACATACATATATTGTCTTTTTCCTCGTTTCTCTTGGATGGATTTTTGGTTATCTTTGTTGGTTTTTTTTTCTTTTGGTTAATCTATTATTGCTGTTGTTTGGTTGTGAGTTAGTTTCGTTTTGGATTGGATGGTCTTTTTCTACTCTACACTTGACAATTAAGCCGGTCTTTTTCCCTGGAATTTGATATATTGTGCTTTCATAGTTTCATAGCCTTGGTTTAACTGTTTTTTTTTTTTTTTTAAATTTTTTTTTCATTTGCTGGGCTTTTTCTTTCTTTATTCATTGCTTTCTACTTTAAGTGTGTCAAAATTCCTTCTCTGTTTGATTCCTGAAACAGTTTTGCCACTTTTTCTTTGTAACAATACTGTTGTTTCTCGAATGAGTATCTCTACTTTTGTGACATTATGCGTTCTTTCTTTACCTCCCAAGTAATTTTCATTGGCGGTCTATTGTCATTTCCTACTGTTCATTGAGCTTTTGTGTTAATTTCGTTGCGAATTTTTAAAATTACTTCTTTTTTCTTAAGTTTATTTTGTTGGCTGCCCGTGCATTCTCGATCTAAGTGTGCCATTTTTTTTTTGTTTTTGTAAGAAGTGTAGTCTTGTCCTGCCTCTTTCCTTATTGAGAATTTTGTTTTTATTTTATTTATTTGATAGGTTATTCTTCTAGGAGATACTGATACATGTCTTTTAAGGATAGGGATGTTTTGAAGTTATTCACTTTTCCATTTTAGATATCTAGTGTGTATAATTTTGTCTGTTGGTTTGACATTCGAAATTGTGATTACTTAATCTACTTTGTTTGGGAATATTTTGTTTTGAAAATTTATTAATTTGGTTTACAGAATCTTGGAGGTTCTTCTTGTCTGACTTCCCTGGATAAATGCTCATAATTGTGATAGGATTGTTCCAGAAATACTGTGTTAGATTCCAAAGTTGGAATCCTTTATTCTCTCTTAATCCATTTTACCCATTTAGATTGGTCATTCCTTTTTGAGTCATGACTAAATTATTCTGCAATAGTCTTTTCATTCGATAAAATTCTGAAAATTGGGGCTTTAACACGCCTTGAGTTCTCAGGTGTTTCTCGGTGTCATTTTGCTTCATTTAAGAGGTAACTTTGCTTCAGTATTTATGCTTCAAGTACTAACACATGCAATTGTTGCTTTCATGTCTGCATTCATTATGTCTGTCATGATGGATGCAATGAACATATGGTTCCCGTCACTGTATGAACGGGCTGTGACTATAAAAATGTTGCATTTATGACCATTGTAAAATTGATCAGTGTATTGGATTTTTCATCAGGAGTGAGAAAGGAACTTATTATGCACTAGATCTTGGGGGTACTAATTTTAGGGTCTTGCGGGTTCAGCTAGGAGGTCAAAGGTCCTCGATCATGGAACAACATGTGGAAAACCAACCCATTCCCCAACATCTGATGACCAGCACAAGCGAGGTTACCGATTTGTTGCTCAAATAGCATATCAATATTAATAATTACTTTGAAATATTATGATGTGCTGATGTTATGGGTATTATGCTTTTATTGCCCACAGAATCTCTTTGATTTTATTGCTTCATCATTAAAGGAGTTTGTCGAAAGAGAGGGAGATGGCTCCCAAACGCTACTAACCAGAAGACGGGAACTTGGATTTACATTCTCATTTCCAGTGAAGCAAACTTCTGTTTCATCAGGCATTTTGATTAAATGGACAAAAGGGTTTTGCATTGAAGACATGGTTAGTTGGATTATATTCGTGAAACTTTTACATTATTGGAAGCTCAACAATCATAGAGCTGATACCATCTAGTCAGTTGCCTTTCACAAAATGTAACAGCTTTTTTGCTGATGCAGAAATTGGGATGGTATCAGCTCTACTAGTTTCAAATCAAGCTAAAATTTGATTGATAATAAGCCCGACTCTGCTTGCCAAATTAAAGCAATGTTCGTAATCGTTCTTTCAATATCAAATCATGACATAATTTAATGTAAGAATTACACTGGATTCCTCATAATAAATTTTGTCAATGATTTCTAAAAAATAATTTGTTTTAATGTCATTTTCTTGATCTTGTTGTCAGGTTGGAAGAGAGGTTACGGAATGCTTAGAACAAGCAATGAGTAGAAAAGGCCTAAACATGCGGGTAGCAGTACTGGTGAGCTCTCCTTAATAATGTTTTTTTTCCAATTAATCATGAATTTTATTCAATAGGCATAGCCCAAGTACACATGATGTATCCAAAAGAGACACCTAACTAAGATTTACAGCCGATGAAAGAAACTCATGGACACTTAGTCCTTAAAAATCTATCGCAACTACCCAAAGGAACAATGTGTTGAAGAAAAAACTTTAAGCTCATCCATTGCCTTCTCTCGATGCTCAAAACTTGTGTCAGTCCTCTCTGTCCAAATGCACAATAAACATATGAGAGATTTCTCTTATTGCTGCAATTTGTGGATTACCATATAAGCCCCTTCAATTTGCTAGGAGGTCAACCAATCTTTCTAGGCATAACCCATGCTAACCCCACTCTAGTAAAGAAATCATCACATAGGGTCCTGGCTACCTCACAATGAAATAGCAGATGATCCACAGTTTCCCCACTCATTTTTCACCTACAGCACTACTCCATCACAATGATCTGACGTTTCCTTAAGAGTGTCTGTAGTGAGAATCTTCCCTAAATGACACTGTCCTGAAAAAAAAGCTGCTTTCAAGGGCACCTTAGACTTCCAAACGTTCCTCCAAGGAAGTGGAGTAGTATCTTGGATGGCGAAAACCTGATAATATGGGAACTTCCTTTTTCTGAGGGGTTCCAAAGGATATTGTTTTGCATCTCCCACTGTCATTCTTGAAAACTACAGAATGTTGGAAATCTTTGTGAAGGAACCCGCTTCCCAGTCTTTTGCCGCACAAGAAAATTGACATTTCATTGCAAGCTACCACTGGAGACTTCCATAAGATCAGCTATAGAGGCATCCTTTGCATGCACAATCGTACACTACTGGAAAAGTTTCTTTAAGGGCCCTCTCTCTGCATCATGGATCGTGCCAAAATTTATGCGGGAGCCATCCCCCACTTTTAGTTGAGAGCGTCTCTAGAAAATGTCCCAATTATATGCTTCCACAGCCCCACTCCATGAGGTCCACGTACTCATTTCATCTCCAACCCCTGCCAAACTTTGAATCCATTACAGCCTTTCATAGAGACTCCCTCTCTTATCTTAATGGTGTTTAACTGTGCTCGAGGATCACATAGTGTTTTCTAATATATGAGATCATTGGGAAAAAATTGAAATTGTTGGATATGACGTTGTGTCTTTATGTAATATTTTGCACTGGATAGCCTTGATGGAGATCATGGTTATGCTGTTTTTTTTTTTGTTCTTATTTTTAATATTGTTATTGGATATAAAATAGAATTTCTGATTGGCACTGGGTGTCTGGAATCAAGTCCTGACTTATCCTGGGGGTGAATCTATAAAAGATATTGTATTAGCTATTGATCATAGTTTTATAAATTTTCAGGTAGAATAGAGTAGTTTCTCGCTTAACCTTGTATGAAAATTTGAGTTTTCTTAATAGCTTCTATAGACTTTAATGGGCTAAAATTTCATGATTTTCTTATATCTTTTTCACCTTTGTATATATACTGTGTAATTGGGTTGCGCTTTCTAATAAAGGTTTCTTACTTATAAAAAATAAATATTTCCTTATAAAAAAGACATGCTTTTTTTACTTCTAAAACTGCTTTGTCTATGTATGTTGGCTTAGAGTAGCTCTGGCCTCCTAGTTATTGCTTTCCGCTTCCCTTATTAGGTGCTTCTCTATTACACACCCTGTGCACTTGAGTCATGCCCTTTTGTGCTATTAATTAAAGTTGAGTTATAAAAAATAAAAAAGGAAATGAGTTTTGAGGTTTCCTTGTGGTTCATGCTGATCTGCTTGACCAAAGATGTATGAAATTATGTCAGACGGTGGATATTTCATCTTGAACTTATATTTTTCAGCCTCTGACCATGACATTCTTTGCATGATACGTTGTGACAGTGTTCTAGCTATGCCTCAATTACTGTCATTACCATTGTGATTATTATGGTATCAAAGAGCTCTTGTATGTCCCATGTACTTGGGCTATGCCTCCTATCATCAATTAAAATTGTTATTTGCTGATTAAAAAAAAAAAATTATGGTATCAAAGATATGTATATTTATAAGGTGATGAGCATTTGTGCTTTGGCTCATTTAAGGTGTTTTGGAAGGTAGTTGAAAAATACTATTTTGTTTTTACTCTTTGAATTTATATGTTTTAAGAAACTCTTCCTTTCAGTTTTTCTTGTATACTTCTTGTTTACTTGGCCTATGCCTTTTGCATTTCTTAACAAATCTATTGATTACTTGTAAAAAGAAGAAATCTCTCTTTTCAACACATGCTCAAACTAGGTGGGCTTGAGCCCATCTTAGTAGTTGTATATGTATATCATCTATTAGGCATTTTTAAACGTTATTTATATGGTAGATTGATAATTTCATCTTAACTTCTTGAGTATCAGATTTCAAAGTTTGCAATTGATCCTCAAATGGTTATAGAAAATTCTAGTTTAAGCATTTTAAAATCTTAACCATTAATTCCAACATAAATAGTTCAATTTTTTTATTATCGCATCATTAATTATGTGTAATCTTTTGTTTTAAAAATATTTTAAGACCTCAACTGTATACATGTAATATGATGAAGATATATAATTGCTTGAAACCCACCTTACTAGTGTGTATACTATCTGTTTTGGCATTTCTAAAGCATGAAATTGACATGCATGCTTAATTAGCTTGTTTTTATTTACAGCCACAATTGCTTTCGCTTTGTAAGTAACTATGTTACTTTTGTGACTATATTATTTTGGCTTTGTGAACTCTAATTTATTAATGCTTTTAAACAGGTTAATGACACTGTGGGAACATTAGCACTTGGACATTATCATGATGCAGACACTGTTGCTGCAGTGATAATTGGTACAGGTACAAATGCCTGTTACTGGGAGCGGACAGATGCCATCATCAAGTGTCAAGGGCTTCTTACAACTACTGGAGGCATGGTATCCTTTCTTTTGTTTCTATGGCGACATCATCAGATTCTTTATCTGATGACACTTTTAATATTCTTGTTTATGTTGAGGCATCGTTCTTTTGATCAGGTCATCAACATGGAATGGGGAAATTTCTGGTCATCGCATTTACCAAGAACTTCTTATGACATGGACTTAGATGCTGATAGCCCTAATCCAAATGATCAGGTAAGGTTCAGTTGCTCACCCTTTCTTCTGTCACTTTGCCGTTTGGGGATGAACTTAATTTAAGATATTTTGATGCAGGGTTTCGAAAAAATGATATCAGGAATGTATCTTGGTGAAATTGTGAGGAGGGTGCTTTTAAGGATGTCTCAAGAATCAGATATATTTGGAGCTCTTACCTCCAAGTTATCAATGCCCTTTATTTTGAGGTTCTCTCTCTCTCTCACACACACACACACACACACGCACATGCAGACACTAAGGTATGCCCTCAATTTTGAAGATCTCTAGAATCCAGTAATTACCAGAGCTAATCCACATTTACGCTCGACTAGTTGTATGAGTGGTCATTGGTCCATACCAATTCCAGCTTTTCTTCTCTTTGGATTTTCTGAATTCCTGTTCTAATTCCCCTTATTTTGGGCCTTTTCTGATGTATACTCCCAGAGTTTTTGGTTGGCTTTCCCCTTACATATTTAATACAATTTACCAATGTTTCATATCGAAAACCGTGATCCTTGCTATGTTTTAATCTTGTTGACTATCGACTCCTTATGCTATATAAACATCTAAGTTTGGCTTCCTCAAAGATAAGATATAGAATAGATTAAACATAGAGCTCTATACTGGAAAACTGAAAAAAGTCATGGATTATAGAAAATAGAATGTGAACCTACCAGAGCTATTCTGTATTGTTGTTGAGCTTCACATGTGTTTCTTTTGTCTGCATATGGAGATGAAACTTTTACAGTTTGCTAACAAGTCTATTCCGAATGGCTTGATGTTATTAAACGAGTTATTCTATTCTCAAACAAGTGTGTAGAGCACACCATCCACATCACGTAAATGGTAAGATTTGATTTGTAAGATTCAAATTTTAAATTTTCTCTTCCAAATCAAATTATGCTAGGTAAGCACTTTACTAGGTGTTATCCACGTCAGCTTATAAATATAATTTTTCTAATTAAAATACAAGCAGCTCAACAAATAATTAATTTTCAAATGAAGATATATTGAAATGTACCATGCATTTGGAAGTTGTGGGAATCAGAAGGAATGTTTGGAGAAATCTTTGTTGGTGCTTCTCAATATGAAGAAAAACCGGTTGAATTGTATATGACGTTTGTTGATCTCTCTTGGCTTTGACGCATGACATTACCCTAACACCCTGAAGACCGATCAATTATTCAACAAATTTCCATTCCCTTATGACGGACTAATTGTTTTTCATGTTACCATTCCAAAATATTAGTCATCCTTATGTCAGTTGCATTATATATGTGTACACACACATACACATATATATAGATTCGCCATTTTCTCTGATTTTAAGTTAGTTGTTCTTAGGATGTGAGATATTTGAAGTCCCAAGTGGTGCATGAGCAGGCAGGCAGGAACAGCAATCATTTTATTTGGTTTTTTTTTTTTTTTTTTTTTTTCCCTCTCCATATTTCTCATTATATTATTTCAAGTTAGTTCAGGTAAAAAATACACTTGATGTTGGAAGAAAACAGAATGCCTATAACTTACTGATCAAAATTAATGCTGCTTGTGTTTAGTCTGTTATCTTTCTGAGAGTAGTTTTTTGTTACCATGTTTTAGCCAGTTAAGATTGTGAGGATTATTTCCTCTGTTAGAACTTATAAAAAGAAAAGGTACCATTTATCATAGATACGAACTCACAGCATGCAGCGTGATGCAGACAATTTATTAGCTGAAAAAAGGGACCTTTTTTTTGCCTTTCCCATCGTAAATGCTTGAATGCTATAATGCTGTAATAATTTTAATGCCTTCTGAATGCTACTGATTTTCAAGGTATCTCTCTAATTTCAGCACACCTAAGATTGCTGCCATGCATGAAGATGACTCCCCTGAGTTGACAGAAGTCGCAAGAATCTTGAAAGATGCTCTGGAGGTAGATGCGAGTATTCCATTCAGGGTTCCTTTTTCCTTTCAAGAATGCTTTACCCAAATGGATCACATTGTCCTTTGATGATTTTCTTACACAGTTGGCTCTGTCATTTCAGATTCCTGATGTTCCTTTAAAGGTGAGAAAGCTCGTTGTAAAGGTATGCGATGTGGTCACCCGCAGAGCCGCTAGATTGGCAGCTGCTGGTATTGTGGGTATCTTGAAAAAGATTGGCCGGGATGGAAGTGGCGGGATCACGGGTGGAAGGACTAGAAGTGATGTTAAAGTAAGAAGATCGGTGGTTGCTATTGAAGGGGGTTTGTATACAAGCTACACAATGTTTAGAGAATACCTGCATGAAGCCTTGTTAGAAATATTGGGGGAAGACATTGCTCGACATGTCATTCTTAAGGTCACCGAAGATGGATCAGGCATCGGAGCAGCCCTCCTGGCTGCCTCATATTCATCCAACAGTGTGGATAGCGTACAGTTGCTATAAATATATATATTCATATATATACATATAGCCCCTGTAAATGTAGATCATTTTCCATATCATTTTGTATAAAAGGAAGGATGTCCATATTTTTTCCCCTGAAAATTTCCATCAATTTTATAGTTTGATGTCCGCAATGTGAAAATGTTGTTCTTTATTAAAGTTTCCCTCCAGTCTTGATTTTCAGTAATAACGTCTTTTTGCCACTTGGATTTGGAAGGATTTTTGGAAGTAACTCCTAGGCTAATTCCTAACAGTATTGGGCTTTTTACCTGCTAACAGACTTTTAGATCAATATTTTTTTTTAGTAAAATTCTATGCACCAAACTATTATCCTATTTTCATCCCGCTATGTAAGATGTGATATATTTATCACTATTAGATTTTTATTAGATGATTTTTTATCATTTAATGGTGATAAATATGTCATATCTTATATAGTGGGATGAAAATAAGATATTAGTATGGTATATAACATTACTCGTGATCAGTGTAGTGGTTTTCACCCCATCGAGCTCCCACCCTATGTGCGGGCAGACAGGGACTGTGTTTGCCTGATGCCGTGCAAGTTGGAGCATAATCAATCCATTCACCAAAGTCCAAGTCGAAAATATCAAAGAACAAAACCCCAATATTGCAATAGAACAAAGGATAACCCAAAATGAAGCAATCAATAAGCGACTACAAATCAAATCATTATCTATCCCATCTTGAAACTTGTCGACATCGGGAATTTATATAAATTCCTTGAAATCAAGAGGCCTAAGAAGAAGAAGAAATGAATGAGAGCTAAAATGACCAAGAAAATATGAAGTGGCGAAGAAGTAAAGGAGGAGTAATTAAGGTTCCAACCTGCTCTCAGCCTCGCCCTTATCCTTGACCACATGCCATCACTGGATAGGAGAGCGGAATCTATAGATTAAAAAAATACACACAAATATGTTATGAACTATCTCTCTAATTAATAAATTTAAACTTTAAAACTACAAATCTAAAGACGAATCTATAGATTAAAAAAATACACACAAATCCAACCAAAAATGCAAAATAAAAGAAAAATGCATAGTTTTGAGCCATAGATTGGCCATTTGCATGACATAACGAAGATGATGAGAAAAAAGAAAGAAAGGGGGAAGAATAAGAGAAGAGAAGCAAGGGAAGAAGAAAATGATGTGTAGCGATTTTGAAAAACAAAAATGAAGGAAAATTATAATATAGAGCTTTTAAGTATAGAGAAATGATACTTGCAGTCGTGAGTGTGCAAGCGCCGTGCAGTCGCTTTGAAAAAAATGAATAAATATGGGACCAACATGAAAAAAAAATTAATTTTTTAATAGTAGACCTCACTCTTTTTTAAAGTGATTACACTGCGTTTACGCATTTCACAACTGTATGTAGCATTACTATTAAGTATATGTAATAAGTATCGAAGTGGGCGAGTGGGTACCCCGCTCACTACCTCGTTACTTAGGTTAAAAAAGGAGGCTGCTACAGTGTCACTTTGTCTTGATCGCTCAAATTACTGCTCGTGCCACGTCACGCATAGTTATTTTAAAAAAAAGAAAACGAAAGAGGAAACAAAACATGAAATCGAGCAGGAGGGAGGATTCTTTTGAAACCCTACCCTCCGTCCGCTCACCTCCCTCCCTTCCTCATGTCAATGCCCACCATGTCTGGTGCCATCTTCGATGGTAATCTGGTTCCTGCTCAACCCTAAGTAAGAGAATAGATATTTCTTATGATTTCATTTGAAACCCTAGCATCCATCAGCTAGCCGACCTCCCTTCCTCCCTCCCTCCCTCATGTCACTGACCACCATTTTCAGTGTAGTCTCTTATGGAAACTTGGTTCGCACTTGGCTTCCCACTCTAAGTAAGAGAATAGATATCTAATTAACCATAATTGTTGTGATTTTCATCTATCTCTGACACTCTTTCTATTTCGAGCAAGAAAATTTTTTCTTCATCTCTACTAGCTAGCTGTTACTAAGTTCACGTCTATTCACTTACTTAGGGTTTCTATGCCTTTTCAGAAAATAAATTTCTTCATATGGTTTCAAAAACTCATTGTCTATGAAAATATTTTGGAGTTGCAATATAAAGGTTAACATCCCATTATCTCGAAATAATTAGCTTTCCTACATTAGCTGACCAGTAGATATATTCACTCCATATTTTATTTGACGAGAAAATTAGATTGGATGCATATTGGTGCTTTTTTTTTTTCTCAAATCTTCAGTAGCACTCCTCGCATATAGGATCCAGATATTAACTCTGTATTTTACTTGTTTTGTTTGTTGTTGTGGGGAGGATGTATGTTTGTATCACAATTAGTTATAAGGCATTAGGTTTGTTAATTAAGAGTTTGGTGTAAGAATCTTGCTTTGGCTTGAATTCTGTTGTGAATTTGACTGTGAGCTTTGTTTCTTATTTCTGAATCATTATTTTGGTTGGTTTAAGGAGGTTAATACGTGATTACTTTATTGTAGTAGTCTTATTTGGAAGCTTTATATTAATTGAGAATGATATATTCATAGTGATAAGTTTTTGAATTATAGGGGTTGAGACTAATATAATGATTTTTTTTTTCTTTTATAGAATATGATGCCTTTACTAAAGCAGTACATGTAAAATGAAGAAAACATTATTTGCATACTATTTTTTTGTTGTCTCCACTGCTGCTTTGGAAATTTTATTCCTTAACACTCTATGTTCTTGTTAATATTTGTGGGCTTATGTTTGTAGTATTTTAATTTCTTATCTATTTGCTTGGAGAAAGTTATATGCTAATTAAGTTATCAGATATTGAGTGTAGGTTCTCCAAGGCTGAGTTGCAATGGCTTCCGACCTAAAGTTATCAGATAATGAGTATGATGAAGTATGAGTTGATGGTGGGCCAAATAACGATGAAACCATTGAAGAACCTAAGGTTGTAATGTCATTTTCATTTAAAGAAGAAGTCCGGTCTTACTATATGAAGTCTGCTAAGCATAAGGGGTTCAGGGTGTATAGAAGGAATTCTAGACAGGGAGACGATGAAAAGATTAGATGGTTTACATTTGTATGTGGACAAGGCACAACAAACAGTGGGAGGATAGGGTGTAAGCCTAGGATTAATACGATTTTAAATGATGAAGGCAAATTTACCTTGGCTAGTGTAATCTTGGAGCATATACATGTTTGTAGTCCAGGAAAGGGAAGACATTTAAGATGTTTTAAGAAGGTGGATGCTCGTGTGGTTAAGATGTTTGAAATAAATGATGAGGCAGGATTATGTATGGTAAAGAATTCTTAGCCTCTAGTTGTTGAACTGGGGGTATAAGAATGTGTCATTTGGGGAGGAGTGTCGAAACTATATTGACAAAGCATGACAACTTCGTCTCGAGGTTGGATGTGCTAAAACTCTTCGTAACTACTTTCCAAAAATGCATATAAAAATCTATATTTTTACTATGAGATGGACGTGAAAGATGACTTGAGGTTAATGAATGTGTTTTGGACAGACGTCCGAAGTAGAACTGTGTATCAATCATTCAGAAATGTGATTACATTTGACACAATATACCTGACAAATGCCTACAAGATGCCTTTTGCATTGTTTATGGGTGTGAACCATCATGATCAATTAATCCTATTTAGGTGTGAATTGATATCCAATGAGGACGAACGTTCTTTTGAGTAGTTGTTTAAGTCATGGTTGAAGTGTATGAACGACCAACCACCAAATGCATTTATTACAGACCAAGACAATGCAATGTAACTTGCAATTGCGAGGGTGTTTCCAAGGTCTTGGCATCGCTTCTACTTGTGGCACATCATGAAAAAGTTTCCTGAGAAGTTTGAATCACATTCTAAATATGAGTAGATCAAGAGTACTTTACAAAAGTGCGTGTATGACTCTTTTAAGTGATCAGGAGTTCGAAGAACGTTGGTGCAATTTACTTGATACCTATCATTAGGGGTGTTCATCCGGGTTTCGACCCGGGAACCCGGGTATACCCGGACCGGAACCCGGATTTCAAATCCGGGCCAGAACCCGGACCGGGTTAATCCGGGTCAGACCCGGGCCGAGACCCGGATTAATCCGAGTTTTTAAAATCCCGAAATCCGGGTTCCAGGTTGTACCCGGGTTTTTTTTTTTTTTAATTAATTTATTTATTTTTATGTAAAGCGTCTAGAAGCCTTTTTTTTGTTTTATTTTATAAAAGCCTATAATTAAAATGTTGAAAAGTATAATTCTTCTATACTTATTAAAAAAAATTTTAAAAAGTGTTGAAAATCATAATTTTTTTACAAAAGCATAATATTTTATGAAAACAATTTCTGAATCATCATTAAATAGCATAATACTAATATTTTACAGAATAATAAAAATATATAAAAATGAAAAACTAAAATGCATGCAATCCACTACATATTACACTATTTTGTTATTTACACATTACATTACATTGCAAAATACAAAACTACAATGATTTATATTAGTACAATCAAGATTGAAATTCCTCTGTAGAAAGATAACATCTCTCTTTCCAATTACTTTTACGAAGTCAATATTGAGCATCCCACTATAAGGCTTCAGCTTGATCATTTCTCTTAGCAAATCTTGGGATACTCTTACCAATAGGATCTACAGAGACTTTCCCTTCGGCTTGAAATGCTTTTGCAGAAGCATGTAAGTTCCTCTTCATAAGATAATCAAATATATACACATCCAACCTATCATACAGGGACCAAAACCATAACACCAATAAGAAATTCAGAAAATCTAGATTCTTTGATAATAATTTGAAGAATAACAGTGGCACAGACCAAGAATAATAAATGCAAAAATCAAATATGATACAAGAGAAGTGCCATTTAACATCCTGTAACCATGAAGGACAATAATTTCCCACCATTCAAAAACCAACAACATGAAAGACAATAATGTCCAAAGGATAAAATCATGTCACCATCGAAAGTCAGAAAATCAAAAACTTTAAACAAGTTTAGAGACTAATTGCACTCATCATCTGAATTCCAAGATATCCTCCTTACCTGCATTACAATTTCCATGCATTTCATATTTTTACTCAGGAAAATTTTCAGCTTCACTGCATTTTTAGTACAGCAGCTAGAACTTCATAATTAAAGGCAAAGAAAGGATACCCAGTAGTACTAAAGGAGATTTTGCTAGATAGTAATGAACAGCAAAAACAAAGAAGTATATATATATATATATATATATATATATATATATATATATTGAAGTTTAATACCTACAACATGCTCATAGAAGTTTAATACCTAGAGTTGAATTTTTATCTTCCTTACCTGTCCTTGACACTACAACATGGCTCCATGATCTCAAGCTTGGCAGCAATATTGGCTACAGACCCCTTCACAATGTTGTTCAGGTAAACCATTGGGGTTTTTCCAATTAACTGTGTCACAATGCAATCAATGCAACATGTAAGTAAGAAACTAAATGACTACAATTGGTGCTTTGATAGATGGATATAATGAATACAATAAAAGAGGGCAATGGGCTTTATACTTTAGCAACAATAGAAGTTTTGAACTTTGACAAATAGCCATTACTTGCCCCTAATGTAACTTATTTTACCACCTTACAGTACAAGATTGTGGTTCATCCCTGCCACATTGCTCTGTATCATGCAGTAAAGGTGTTGACAAGAGCTTCGTGGCAAGATTGGCCTGAATAATGTCAAGACACCTCAACCTAGCCATGATTGGAGGTGCTGGCATTCCCTAGAATATCAATACACTTGTTCTGGATTGTTCTTATGAAAGTTCACTCTATTATTATTATTATTATTATTATTATTATTTACTTCCATACTGTCTATATAATTTGGGAAAAAAAAATATGGGCATGATGGATTGAAGATCATGGATCTTCCCTCCTTACTCAAAGACATGTCTCTCCATCTACATGTGCAAAGGAGGGATTTTGTCTTGAGTTCATGATAATTCATATTATTAGGTCAATTTCGAATCGCACATGATCGGTTAATCTATATATATATGGATGGAGGGGAGAATTTTTGGTAAACTACGATCGAGCTGATATATTTTTGGTGTCACAAACAATCCTAATGCTATATATATATATGTGTGTGTGTTGTAAAAATGTGTGGAAATTAAATGTCATGACCCGAACTCATGTATATGGATAGAAATGTAGACGGGCAATGACATGGCAGCTTTCTTCAGGAGCTTCTAGTAATGGGTGGACATATATTATATGTTATATATATATATACACACACATTAATATATATTTTTACACACAGTACATGCATGATGATATATGTTGTCTGGATTTTTGTGGACTCCATTATTATATAACATGATGAGTAGTGCCCACGCATTTAAAAATACACTGAGAAACTTGAGAGGATGGCAAATCTGTTATAAGAAAACTTATTACCTAAAACATGAATAACTAACTTTTTACTAGGACACGAGTTTAGTATCAAATCTGTTATAAGAAAACTTATGCCCACGATCTAGATCTCACAAACCCAGATCTAACCCATAAAAATACTACACAAATATTACTCCATTCAAACATCCACATCAAAATAAACCCAAAAACAACAGCGAGAACAAAAACCTAATCGCAGAAATCAAGCCAAGACCAAAAACAGATCTTCCAAATAATAATAACCCACGGCTCTAGCATTTTGCAGCTAAATAGATCTAAACAGATACTCCTCAAACATTCAAACAGATCTACCATAAAAATACTCAAACATTCAAACATTCTCAAAAAAAAAAAAAAACCCAAAATCAACGAAACAGAGAAGAAAACAGAGGGGCGGGGGGAGAAAGAAAACATACCCAAACAGAAATCCGTTCTAATCTCTTGGATCCCAAGCTCAAGCACTTCCACCGTTCGGCATCACAGATAGCAGAGAGAGAGATAGAGCAGATGAGAGAGTGATTTCGAGAGGGACTAGGGCATCGCAGAAGCAGACGCAGACGCAGACCCAGACGTAGACGCAGGCACAGAGCAGAGCGAGAGAGAGAGAGAGCATATGAGAGAAAGGAATCGGGGGGATGGAGGCGTAGGGCATCGCTCTTCGTAGAGGAGGGGGAGGGGGAGAGAGAGAGAGAGAGAGAGAGAGAGAGAGAGAGAGAGAGAGAGAGAGAGAGAGAGAGAGAGAGAGAGAGAGTTGAGTGTGATTCGGAAGGGGGGCGCTAGGGTTTTCTTTTCGATGGTTTTAGAATAATTTTGTGTAAATCCGGGTACCGGGTTTAAAACCGGTATCCGAGTGTCAAAACTGCATCCGGGCCGGATGGGCCCGTGTTTTAAACAGCGGGTACCGGCCCGGGTGTATTCCGGGCTGAAACCCGTAACCGAAACCCGGTTATCTGGGTTCCGGACCGGGCCGGGAAAAAATCAGGGCCCGGCCCGGATGAACAGTCTGACCTATCATCTTCACATTGGTGCAATTTACTTGATACCTATTATCTTCATAATAATGCATGACTGGGATCTCTACATAGTGATAGGCGTTTTTGGGTGCCGACGTACGTTAAAGACATATTTTGGGTTGGAATGTCAACTACACAATGGAGTGAATGTATTTTTTGATGACTACATTAATTTCAGGACCACACTGAAACAGTTTGTAGAGCAGTATGATTTAGCCCTTAGGAGAAAGGTAGAGAATGAAGTTCTTGCTGACTTGAATTCATTTAATATCGAGATTATGTGCATCAGTGACTACTCGCTTGAGAAGTAGTTTAAAAAAGCATACGCAATTGTCAAATTCAAAGAAGTACAAGGCAAATTTTGAGAATTTTTATATTCGACTACTTCGGTTTTGGGATGCGATGGTGCAAAATATACGTACGTTGCCAATTAGATTAGAGTGGGTGATGAATTAATAAAACGTGCAAACTTCATTGTCTCGTTAGATGAAGATCCCTTGGAGGTTAAATGCAATTACAAGTTGTTTGAGTGTAAGGACATTGCTCTTCGTAACCTTGCGTAGTTAGGCAAAAGTAAACTATCATTAAAATACATATTGGATTGATGGAGGAAGGATATAAAGAGAAAATACACCTTTGCCAAAAGTAGTTATAAGGCAAAGAGCAACTCTGAGGAACAAATGTATGATAAGATCCAAAATTGCTTCTATGAACTATGTTCAAATGCTGCAAAGATCGAGACAAGCTATGTGAAATTGATAAGTCAGCTAGAACAATTGAAACTAGAGTACCCTAAAGACGATTCAAGGTGTGGTAGCAAAATAGCTAATCCAACTACATCCATGGAAGGCATGAGAAGTAAAGTTCCTAGTCTATCAGTAGTTCGAAGTAAAAGAAGACCACTAGCTAAGAGAAAAATACACCCCGTTGATAAGGCTCTTAGGGAATCGACTATGAGAAGGAGATTGTGCTGCTGCGAAGTTGAGGATGTCTATTCCACTATTCTTATTGAATTAAAAAATTAGTTATTTATTTATTTATTGATTGAAGAGTTGATTTTCCTTTTGCCTATTCCATTTCTCTTTTATTGAAAGCACTATTCTTATTGGAAGCAAAACATACTAATTTATGCATCCTTTTTATATTTCTTTCCATGCACAATAGAGTAGTCACTTATCAAGAAAAGATAGAGCAGATAAATACAATGTGAGCGGCACACAATATCAGGCTCCTCAAACTCAGGTACACTTAAAAAGTTGACTTCATCTTATTTATTGCTACTTTTTAATATGTATAAAATACAAAATATGCTGATATTTTCTTCATTAAATGACAACAAGATCAACAAAGTCAAGTTTGGACACATTCACTAGATTATTTTTCTAATCCTTTGACTACTCCTTCATTACATGCAATGTTGGCATGATTATAGTAGAGAACATGGGTTTAACATATTGTTGGTTCTTACTACGCTTTGTTCCTTTAGGCGCAACCTTGTCAATTGCATCTCTTGAATCACGATGATCATCCATTCACTTTTAGATGGTGGTAGCCATGATTGTCTCACACTACTTAGAGACTAAGATGATGGTATGCATTGACAGCTGGAATTTTTGAAGAAATCGGTACTCATTCTTGACAATTCCTTGCAGGATTAATTCCCTTCTAGATGCTAAATTAATGCTTGTTGTTATTTTGTACAAATGAACCTCTGGGGTAGCATCTGAAGCTTGTGCATGGCTGTGAGCATCTGGCTCTCAGCAATTCTAACTTCTTAGGCTGCCTTTGTTTGAGATGTATTGAGTTGGTATGCAGTTGGTAATGAGTTGTAATGACTTGGTAAATAAGTATTGAGTTGGTATTGTAACTGACGAATTCTAAATTAGGGACTTAGATTATTATTATTTTTTTATTGATTTAGTTTGATTATTATTAATATTATTATTGTTAGTATTATTATTTTGAAAACTTATTTTTAAGATGAAAAATACTCTAACCACAAAGTGCTTACACAAAAATAATTCTACAAACTGATATGGCTTGATGTAGTTTGTCAAATTGTAAAATTATTTTTATTGTAAAGCAGATATGATGGATCACACGAAGTCACGTACGTTAGTTTGTAGGATTACTTTTGTGGTTATAGCACTTCTATTTTAAAATTGTGATTTTATTTGAGTGAGATTCTTCTACTCTCTACAACCCCGTATATCTCTCGGTTTTGATTTCCTAGTTTGAAAAGCTTCCTAATTTGAACTTCTTTAGGTGTGTGGCTTTTGGGTGCCAAAGAGGAGATGAGTCTGAGCTTTCGGACAGTTTTTAATCACAGAATGCAAAAGGTAGAAGAAAAAGTGAAAAATAATAAAGCCACGTGGGCTGAGTAGTAGAGCGGTAGCAGTAAAAATGTAAGCGTATCATTTTCCCGAATGGATTGTCCAAAAGATGGGCGACTGGTAAGGTTTGGGTGCCCTACCCCTTTGAATTAAGAGATTTCTTATATAATCTCCACCACACTCTACATTTCACATTTTTTAAAATTTTTTAAATTTTTAAATTTTTTTTGAGTTTATTATTTTTAAATTATTTCAAATTTTTTATTCATTATTCATATAATAAATATTTAGTAAAAGAAAAAAATAATAAAAATTAAAAATAATATGAAGTGTGGAGTGTTAGGAGGTTGTGAAGATTTTTTGTTGAATTAAATATGGCAAATTATGCTAGAAATCCTCCCCACTAGTTACTTGAAAAAAAAACCAAATAATTAAGGATCCGTTTGATAACATAATTGTTTTCAGATATTTTTATATATTTTTATCCCAAACATTACCCAAACACAACACTTTTTAATTTTTAATTTTAACTCTTTCTTTTAATCTTTACCTAATTATTACAATTTTTCAAAACTCTCAAACAAAATACAAAAAACAATACTATGTTTTCACATTTTAAAATAAGAATTATATTAAAAAATTATATTCAAGTAATTTTTAACTTTATGATTTTTTATTCAATTTTTTTTCTCTCATTTTTCAAAATCCAATAAAACATTTTAATTCAAATTATTTCATTACTATTTACATATATACTGAAATATTTTAAATGAGTAGTGCTACAACCACAAAGAAATTACATAAAAGTAATTTTACAAAATGATGTGATTGGTTAGATCTACTTTACAATAAAAGTAATTTTATAATCTGACAAATTACATCATGTTATATCAGTTTGTAGAATTAATTTTGTGTAATCTATTTGTAACTAGAGTATTTCCTATTTTAAATAAGAAAATACTTTAGCCACAAAGATAATACACAAAAGTAAACCCACAAACTGATGTGTCTTGATGTGGTACGTCAGATTGTAAAGTTACTATTATTATAAAATAGATATAATAAATTCTATGAAACCACGTTAGTTTGTAGATTTACTTTGTGTAATCTCTTTTTAAATATCCAAATGTAACTAAGAGCACTCATAATGGATTTTGTAAAATACAAATTTCTATAAAATATAAAAAAAGATGGCCAAAAATCAATTTCATTAGATCATCTATTTTATTTTTATTTTACATTCAAGCAAATCCTCTACATGTAGAGATTACTATTCATTCATCTAAACAATTTTTTATTATTTCTCTCTCATTTCATCATCTTTCATTTTTATCTTATTTTAATTTTAACTTATCTCTTATCTACACTCTAGCACTCTGTTTATAGTCCATTCGACTTTTATGCATGGCAGAAGTTTTGATATTGTTAATAATAAACATAGATATTTTTTTATCGTTTTACCTTTTTTTTTTCAAGTAATTTAAAATATTACATTATACATAAAGAAATATTGCAAATATCAAAATATACGATGTATAAAGAAATATTTGAAATATATGACGTGTAGAGAATATAATATTTGAAATAATTAAAAAATATAATATTTAAATAATATAAAGAAAAATTAGATAATATGATGTATGACGTATTGTAAAAATCAGTATGTAAAATAGAAAAAGTGAGTTTTGGTGATGTATTTTAAAGGATAGGATAAAGAAGCCAGAGTAAAGAATAGAGCGACGAGCATGATGAATAAAGGTGTAAAAAGAACCCGGTGAGCTGGTAAACCAGATCGGACCAGACTGAACTAGTGGGTTTGGTCCGGTACCGAGTTTGGTTCGGTTCGATATCGGTTTTATTTTTCTTAAAATCAATCAAAATCAGTTTGGTTCCGGTTTTTCTATTTCTAAAACCGGATTTCTAAAACCCGAACAGGACCAAATCAAACCGATTCATATATATATATTATAATTTTTTATGTTTATACAATTTTTATATATAATATATAATTATATATAAAATAGTTTTGTATTATATAATAAATTACTGATTAATATAATATTAAATTTTAAAATCTTATATCACTTTAGTCTATTCTAATAATAGTTATACTAATATTATATCATTATATATTATAATATACTATAATATATTATTATAGTTTATAATACAATTATAATATATATTATAATATACTATAATATATTATCACTATGATATTATATACTATAATATATTATTATATATATATTATAAATATATAATATAGTATATTAAAACCGAACCGAACTGAACCTGATCGGAATCGGTAAAATCGAAAATACCGGTATAAGGAATAATTGGTGTGAAATCGATTTTTAAAAATATAAAACCGATGTGTACGGGCTCAGTCTCAAATTTTGTTGAACGGTGGATCGATTGCACCCCTAATGATGGATCTAATTATTCTTAATTGGGTTAGCCCTAAAGGCTAAAACTATCCTTAATTATTCTTCGAGCCCTGGAAAAGAACCTATACTGTTTTTTCCCTTTTATAATTTCACTCATAATTCGTAATTTTGAAAGTTTTAGACAAAATTTAAAAAAAAAAAAAAAAGGAAAGAAAAATGAAGCTTCAGAAGGAGCAGAACCGTATATGGAATTAGGAACCCTCCAAGTTCTTAACTAGTTTGCTCTCTCTCTCTCTCTCAATGACAGCGGACACCAAGTCGAAGTCGAACGGTGGTGGCAACAACGCCATCAAGGGCAAGAAGAGAAAGCAGCGCTATCTTCCCCACAACGTCTCTCTCTCTCTCTCTCTCTCTCATATTAAGTGTGTAGTTTCTGTGAACTTGGTTTCATATACAATGATTTTTCTGTGTTCCAGAAGCCAGTGAAGAGGAAGGGTTCGTACCCATTGCGGCCGGGAGTACAAGGATTCTTCATTACCTGTGACGGAGGCCGGGAAAGCCAGGCCTCTCATGAAGCCGTCAACGTTATTGACTCTGTAATTTTTTTGGTTTTTTGAAAAATAAAAGTTTGATCTTTAATCTTTAAATTCTTTGTGGGCTTGTGTTTGTTTGTTATTAACGTCTATGTCTTCATGCTTCCTCTTCTGGGTTCCAAAGGTTTTTTTCCCCATCATTTATGAACTTACATTAAAGTCACCTGAGTATTGACAGAAGTCTGGGATTGAATTAGATTGATATTTGGCCAAGTTACTTTTTGCAACATGAAAGTTATTGGAGGTGAAGTTAAACAAGATTAAAAGGGAAAAAAACTTGGCCTAATTCGGTTGGCAATTTGGTTTTTCCTTTTTTTTTTTTCTTTATTTTGGTGGAATATTTGGTCCAATAATTTAGGGAATCTATTTAAACATGTGCGAATATGGCTGAATATTTGAAAAAATGGAACAGATTTAACTTTAAAATTTGGAATTTAAGATATGTGCAAATTTCCACCCCACCACCCCCCGGGGGGGTGGGGGGGCGGTGTTGATTATGTTTACTTGAAACTCACCAGTAGATTTGACCTTTTAAAGCATCAAGTACAGACTGAATTGTGGTTCACATCCCACAGCATCTTGGCAATATGGGGCCTGTTATCTGAACCTGGTGTATAAAAATCAAATAAAAAAACATCACTAGAGCATTCCCATCTAGCACCTCGAATTAAATTGAATCATTCGTACTTTCAACCACCTTCAACTTGCTTTGGTACTTATTTGCTTTGGAAAAAATATTTTTGCAGTAGCTTAGCCTTATTCTTTTGGTGCTCTCATTCTTTCCCTACCTTCAATTTATGACGTGTTTTCCTTATAACATGCTTTCACCATTTATTTGGGATTATCAGCTTGTAATTACTTTGTTATTTTTAAATGCCTTCTCGTCAACGTATATACTTTTAACTCTTGCTTTCATATCTCTACTTTTACGTTTCACTGCATCCTTGTATTGGTTGGTTATATTTTGTACATGCATACCAAGTAAGCAGGCCTGATATGAACTATGATAGTTTGAAGGCATTTGTCAGTCGTAAAGTGTTAAACTTGATGGAAGCATTTTCTGCTTCAGTTGCTACTTTTCCTAGGAACTGTTCAATGTTTCTATATGACTTGGTATCTGTCCATTGGCCTCTTGCCCCTCCCCCCTCTCACCTCTTTCCTCTAATGTTCACACAAACTGCATTTTGTTTTTAGATGAGTGAGTTTGGCACAAGGGACAGGTGGGAATTTGAAACTCTGTGACACTTCATGAGATGTGGTCCCTGGCCGATTGTGCGACCCTCTCATGAACAGCATGGGATTAACTCTTTTGGGCATCCTTAATTTTTGTCTCATGACCTCATAATTTAACATGAAAATAATGATTAGGGCTAGGCACTTCCAAATGGACAAACTTCAGGACAAAATAACTAATCCACAAGAACCACGTATTTTCTCACAACTCACTCTACACCGTTCTTTGGAAAAGATAGTGAGATTCTCAATGATCTTTCCTTTAGAGCCAGAATTCTACATGCACCATAATTTCCTATAAGCCTGGAGGTACCCTAAATTTCCCAAATCATGAGCTAGCAGGGGACCGAGTTTGTTTGTTCTTTTGAGTATTGGTTGGCAGTGAATTGGAAAGAATCAAAATGAGATGGTGGAGCACCTGGTCAATCCTTCCCTTGTGCACTGAAACCATTTTGTGGAGCACATAACTGAGAACTATCTTGTGGAAAAATTCCTTCAGATCAACGCTCTGGTTCATACCATGTCGCTATTCTTCACTCATTGAGTCTTTGCATTTATATGTGATTCACATTCCACCCAGGAGTTACTTATCTGAAAAACAAAATCCAGCTAGGAGCTGTCCATCTACGCAAATGCTGTCCTTTTTATGATCAAATGCTTTTCTTTTCGCAATAAACTGACACTTTAACCCAAAAGGAAAGATAAAATTAGGTAGATGCTCCCCATCAAAGTTTATAAGATGTTTATCCTTCTAAGCTTCTTTTAGATTCTATGCTTAAAATTACTTATAAAAAAAAAGATTCTATGCTTAAAATTTATCCTTGCTTTATAAGGTTTGAGCGGAAACTATTAATGGAAAATGTAGTGAATTCCAGTTGGTTATAGCATCTCCAAAGTGGAGAGGCTATATTTATCCCCAAAGTTGAGATGCTTTGGAGTGAATGACCTAATAACCTTGTAGAGATTATTAACCGCATCTCATTGGCCCTATTTTTATGAAAAGTATCTAGGATTTTTGTTCTGTTATAAGTAACAAATTAGATAAAGGAACATTATTTATGTTTTCTTTGGGTTATTTCTTCTCGTCTTGATGAACTACACTTTGAATATTCAATTTAAACAAAATGTTGATGAATGTTCCAGTCGGAAGAGGCCTTTTGTAACACCCCTTCCCGTAGGGTAGGAGAGTTATGTACATTCATAACATAATGCCCGGTAAAGAGATTCGAAATTATGAAAATACCTCATTTATTGAATCATCAACGAACTTAACATAACAGTCTTTCGTAACATAAAGCTGAAACATAATGAAAAGGCTAACTAGTTCTATGTGTTGAATAGATGTGGGTTTGGGGAAAAATGGAGGATGTGGATGAAGCATTGCGTGTCAACGGCCCGTTTCTCGGTATTGGTAAATGGTGAACCTGTGGGCTTCTTCAATAGCTCGAGGGGCCTAAGACAAGGGGATCCATTATCACCCCTTTTATTTGTTCTCATCATGGAGGCTCTAAATAAAATGGTGTCGGCTGCGGTAGATGGGGGATTTTTTTTCAGGATTTTCAGTGGGTGATAACAATCATGGGTCCATCATTATTTCACACCTTTTGTTTGCGGATGACACTTTGTTGTTCTGTGAGGCAAATGTAGGACATGTTCAAGCCTTGAAGGCCATCTTACTTTGTTTTGAAGCGGTATCAGGGTTGAAGATTAACCTTGCTAAGACGGAGATGGTTGCAGTGGGGGAGGTTGGTAACATTAGGGGGTTGGCGAACATTTTGGGATGTGTGGTTTCTTCATTGCCATTGAGGTATCTCGGTCTTCCGTTGGGGGCTCCTTTTAAGGCTAAAACAATTTGGGAGGAGGTGGTGAAGAAAATAGAGTGTAGGTTGGCTGGGTGGAAAAGATTGTATTTAACCAAAGGTGGGCGTATCACTCTTATCAAGAGTACTCTATCTAATCTCCCCACATACTTTTTGTCTCTTTTTCCCCTCCCCATCAGCATTGCAAATAGAATAGAGAAACTTCATCGGGACTTCTTGTGGGGTGGAATAGGAGACGAGTTTAAATTTCATTTAGTAGGATGGGATAAGGTGTGTACCCCTCTGAGAGATGGAGGATTGGGCGTTCGGAATATGAGGGCTTTTAATAAGGCTCTAATGGGCAAATGGTTGTGGCGTTATAATAAGGAGAGGGAAGCTTTGTGGAAAGGGGTGATAGACATGAAGTATGGAAGTACTCGGGGGGGGGGGGGGTGGTGTTCTAGAGAGGGGAGGGGGGCATATGGTGTGGGGCTATGGAAGTTCATACGGAAAGGTTGGTGCTCCTTCGTTCGTCATACTCGGCTATGTTTGGGGAATGGCAATCGGATTAGCTTTTGGCATGATGTGTGGATGGGAGACACGGCGTTGAAGGAGGCTTATCCCCCTATTTTCAGAATTACACGGGACAAAGAAGCTATGGTGGCTGACTTGAGGGTTATTACTAATGGCATACAAGAATTGAACATTAGCCTTACTCGTGATACACATGATTGGGAAGAGGCGGAGCTGGTGGAGTTTCTTAACTTGCTGTATACTGCTGATATGGCTGTCACAAATGAAGATGAGATGGTATGGAGACCTTCTAGGAAAGGGATTTTTTCTGTACGCTCCTTGGAAGAACATTTGGAGGAGTAAGGCACCTACAAAGGTGGCTTTCTTTGTCTGGACAGCAGCTTTAGGGAAGATTCTGACTATTGACAATCTTAGAAGACGGGGTTTAATTATCACAGATTGGTGTTGTATGTGTCGAAATAGTGGTGAATCAGTGGACCATCTACTCTTACATTGTGAGTTTGCAAGAGAAGTTTGGAATTATTTCTTTTGTAGAATGGGTATTGCATGGGTAATGCCGGGAAGAGTGGTGGAACTACTAGCAAGTTGGAGAGGGATTACTGGGACACCACTGATAGCAGCAATGTGGAAGATGGCCCCTTTATGTATTCTTTGGTGCATTTGGTGTGAAAGAAATGATAGACTTTTTGAGGATCATGAACGTTCCTCAGAAGAATTTAGGATTTTTATGTGGAAGACTCTTTTTATGTGGGCCATTGCTTTAGATTTGCATGGTCTCAGCTTCCATGATTTCCTTGTAACTGTTTTTAGTTCCTAATTAGGTGTATTCACTTGTATACTTCCAGTGTACCGGGGATATGCCTACTCTTTGATAAATAAAATACCTTATTACTTATCAAAAAAAAAAAAACTAGTTCTATGTGGTGATCACTTATTCAAATCTTTTAATCATAAACTAAATCCTTGTGGAAATAACACTTATTCTAGTCTAAGTCTCTGAAACTAATCTACTCCTGGCCTTCCAGCTCTTATGTCCACGCAATCAACATCTGAGACATTAAAACATAAAAAGAACAAATGAGTTGAAGACTCAGTAATAGCATATCATAATGTAACTTAATTTAGCTTTAGCAAAAACTTCAATGTTTCGTAACATATGCGGAATTAACAAAATCATGGAATTTCATGTAGCATGATGCATGAGTGACTGACCCTATGTATTTCCTATTAATCATGCATGACTTGTTCATCTTGTCTTTCACTTATTTAGTGATCATTATTACCTGTGAGCATCGGTCCAATTGTCGTTGACTGTAAATACATACCGTAACATGAGGTGAATCACGCTTGGGTCTGTGGCACCGTGCAACATGTCATATCATGTAGTGATACACGCTTGGGTCCTTGATATCACTTAAAAAATAGAGTGAACCACGCTTGAGTCCGTGGCACCGTGTAATGTGTCATATCATGTAGTGATACACGCTTAAGTCCGTGTTATCATTAAAGATAGGGTGAACCACGCTTGAGTTCGTGACACCGTGTAACGTGTCATATCATGTAGTGATACACGTTTGGGTCCGTGGTATCCCTTAAAATAGGGTGAACCATGCTTGAGTCCATGGCACCGTGTAACGTGTCATATCATGTAGTTATACACGCTTGGGTCCGTGATATCACTTAAAATAGAGTGAACCATGCTTGAGTCCGTGGCACCGCACATCATAACCCATAACATGAGGCCCATTTAGAGTTTATTTATTATTCATGTGTTTCTTTACTTGCTTCCACAATGCATGTGAACATATTTGTCTTCGTGAATTTACATGACATGACATACTCTCGTGCATGGTATAACATATAACATGGCATATTATTGTTTATCTTATGTGATATAGCATAACATGTTCTAAACTTTATATGAATATTACATGGCATAAATGTGGTTATTATAATGTATCATCCATTCTAACAACAATCCATATCAGCATGGTAGACAGAGTTTCATTCATTCACCATGTATTCGAAATTCATAAAGGTTCATGAAAAGGGACTAACCTTGAACTGGCTCTTAGCGTAGCATAGGTTATGGTAAAGAGTTCGTCTATACACCTGCCTTTACTTCTCCAACACCACACACGAGGTGATGTGGCATTTCATTTAATTTTTTTTTTCAAGTAAAACGAACTGAATGTCTTCCTCCGTACGGCTCATTCGAAATTTTCCCCTCCCCTGAGTCGCTCCTCTCCAGCGTTGCTCCTCTGCCCTCCTTCGTTCTTCGTTCTTCCATCAATTTCATTAGAAAAATATGCACAAGGCCACCCATTATCCCTAGATGATTTGATGTAGCTGGTGAAAAGGAGCTAGCTACCCCCAGTGCCCACTCACAGTCCATTTTATGCAATATCTTTGTTGAAATGCAATTTACATTTTGGGCTCAAAGGGAACTATCCACACAATTCCTTAACAAGTCTGGCAGAACAGATGCAGATAATTGAACTTCTGATCAATAAAGGGGCATGATCAAGTTTTACAAGCTCCTATCCAATCCTATCTCAAATATAAAAATTCGAGATGAGATCATTATAAGAGAATGAAGGAAATGGAGGTGGGAGTAACCTGCAAAATGTCGAGAAACCGAGAGCGAGAGGGCCAGAAAGTGAATGAAACACATGGGTGGAACCTGCAAAATGTTCAGAACTTGCAAAATGTTGAGAAATGAACCTGCAAAATGTTGAGAACCTGCAAAATGTTGAGAAATCGCCTAGGGAAAAGAGGCTTGGTGGGTGCGGGTCGAGAAATCGCCTAGGGAAAACAGAGGCTTGGTGGGTGCGGACAGAGGGAAGTGAGGGAGACGGGGAGGAATGGATCTATGAAGGGACGAACCCCATTTGGGTGGGAAGTGTAAAACCGTGACGTGGTGACCAGACCGGGTTCGCCACGTCATGGTGTGTGGTGTTGGTAACTTCAACCGGCCTAGGAATAGATTTTTCCTATGGTAAACCTCACATTTTCATAAAAGACATTAATATACCACACACATGAAGTTGTGAGCATGCTATTTACCTCTTAGCTCTGCTTCTTGGTTCCCACGTTGTAGCGCGTTACCGAGAGAAGATTGTGGGTGGCGGTGGATCTGGGTGCTAGTCACGGTGGTGCAGCTGGAGGCTCCCTCGGAATAGTGGGGGTCCTACAGAACTTGGCTGGCCGGCATTTTCTGGGTTACCCAGTGGTGGTCCGACGTCCTTTGTGGTCAACGGTGGGCTGAGCAACAACACACGGTTGTTTTTATTATTCACAGTGGAGAGAGAAAACGATAGAGTTTATGGGTCAACGCACGCAGTGGAGGAAGGAGGGCTTACCGTCGGCGTGCTCTGTGGTGGTTTCTGGCGAGGTGGTTGCTGTGAGGGCTGGTTTGCTGTATAGCAAACTTTGACTTCACTGGGTTCTAGCCGTGGTTGATCTTGGCGTGAGGGAGGAATAATGTGAATAAAAAGAGAAGATTTAAGCTAGGGTTTTGAAGCTTGAATTTGGCTACAAAGTAGGAAACTACTCCCAACTAGGAAATAAACATTGAGAGGCATATGGACGTGAAGGGTGGAAGAATCCCACTCAAATACAATCACTATCTCTAAACAGATCTTAAAAAAATAATAACATTACTAAAAATAATAATAATAATAACGATAACCTTAATTCTAAATCCTAATTTAGGACCCGTATGGTACACCATTAGTTACCTTTTTCTTCTCCTGGGGTTGCTGTATTACGTTGATGTGATTGTATGGGTCTCATGCACCACTTCTGGTTCCTGCCTGATTTTAAAAGTTCTGTTGCCTCGGTTTTTAATTTTCTCTCTTGTATGAAGTTTGAGAAAAATTATAGATAAAGCTTCTTTGTGGTATTAATGTCTATGTGTACGAGGAGTATGACAAAACATGTAGAGAACCTTTGTGATGAGGTTTGTCATATGTGTCATGTATGCGTGTGATGCTCTGCTATTTGCATAGGGATGGATATAAATGTCTGAACCCTCACTTCCCTCTATCTATGAGTGGAGTTAATTAACTATCCTCTTGGTTTTCGTTTTCATCTCAGTTTTATGAAGAGCTAGTCGATGGGAAGGATTCAGGTGTGAAGCTTGCTGAGTTACCCAATAAACCTTTAAATAAGAAGATTAAGTTCTCATATTCCGAGTCTTCTAGTAGTGGTGATGATGATGAGGAGGAGGAGGAGGAGGATGAAGGCCAGATTATATCAGATACTTCTCAGAATGATTTAGCTAGTCATCCAAAAACAATAAATGAGGAGCCTGATCCTCATACAAAAGATGGCATGCACCATGAAAATCAGACAGAAGAAAAAGCTAATGGTATTGAGGCGGATGGTGACAAACATGAGAATCAACCAAAAGAAACTGAGGAGCCCCCAAAAAAGAAACAATGTCTAGAAACAGATGCATCTAAACATGTTATTTATGAAAAAGTGGAGGAGACGTCCATTGATAGGCTAATTGAGGCTGAACTCAAAGAGTTGGGAGATAAGAATAAGGTGAGTTAGCCTGCTAAACTTTGCAACTCGATTGATTTTAGTTTGAGTTGATTTTTAAATTTATCAGATTCAATGGCACCAAAAGACAATCATGCGCAGGTGTTGCTCTGGTATATGTCCCGTGTACTTGGGCTATGCCTATTATCATCAATAAAATTTCTGTTTATTGGTAAAATTTTTTGTTCTTTTGTGTTGGGGGGGGGGGGGGGGTCATTGATTTTAATGGGCTTAATGTTTATGACTTTCTCTTTTAAACTCTAGTTAGGTACTTCTCATGCATACATCTTGTGTACTTGGGCTATGCCTTCTTTTCTTATGAATAAAACTTCTTGATTACCTATATATATATAAAAAAAGGAAATTGCATCAATACCTGAAGGTTTCTAGAATTGTTCTTTAGTTATTTTTTTTATTTTTTTTCATTTTGTTGAATATTTTTGTCACGCTTAATAATTTTCCTGGAATTTCTTCTAATTATTGTTCTTTAGCCTATTTTTCGGTTAGCTTTTTTTCATGTATCCTTATCTTTTCCATCTCTGTAGTCTAGTCGCTCTTTTTTTATAAGGTGATGTGCTGATAAGATTTTTTCTGTATAGACTATGCTAATAATTTTTGGTTGCTCGTGCATTTAATCATTTCTTCCACGAGTGCAAATTTTGTAAAGTGCTAGTGTGATGTTTCAATTTCTTACATGTGGTGTCTCGGGTTCGTGGTTGGTCTGGACTAAAAGCTTCAATCTCTTGCTGCTGTATGCATACAAGTTTTTTTCTAAAAGATTTTTTTCGACTTGTATCACATTTTAGCCTCATCTACCCATTTCTTCTGCAGTGCAAATTTGATTAAGTTTGCTACCGACATGTTTCAATGTCTTGTATGTCGTGTCTCTGGTCTATCTGGACTAAAAATACAATTTCATGCTGCTGTATGCATCTATTTATTTATTATCAAAGTTTATTATTATTATTATTGTTATTATTAGAGTAGTATCACATTTTAACCACATTTCCAAATGGATCAATTGGGTAAAGCAGAATTTAAAATCTGATTTACATTCCCCCAAAAGTAAAGATTTATTGGATATTTTCATTTAGAGTAATGCTACATATAGTTGTAGAGTGTGTATGCGCTGCGCAATCGTTTTGAAAAAGAGTGGGATCCACTATTAAAAAATTAGTATTTTTTCATGTGGGTCTTGTATTTACTCGCTTTTTTCAAATAGATTGCATGATGCTTGCTCACTCCACGACTGCAAATATCATTTCTCTTTCATTTATCCACACTGTTTCCTGAACTGGGTATCCGAAATTGTTGTATCAATTCTGCTCCCCTCTAATTTATCTCAGAGGGACTTCAATCACTGATGGTAATTAAACCACCTCTATTGAAATGGGGATAGGGGGAGGGGGGGCTTCTATGCTTTGCTCGGTTCACATAGGAAACATTCAATAGGCTAGAGAAGGAAAGAGGGTGGAGACAAAATTTAATGCCACGACTAAATCAAACCATTATGGCATCTCAACTCAGAACTTATGTGGTAGTCTTTTGGATCTGAATGAGAGGGAGATGTTTTGTTATTTTTCTTGAAATGATGTTATATCAAATCTTTGAATGCAAAATAATGATAGACTGACTTGCTGTGGCCAGTCTACCGAGTTTTATAGCAATGGTTTTTCATTTTTTTAATAAATGTTCGTGACTCCTTGCCCTTTACAACAGCTGGGAATATACAAAATCAACCTTATCGCCATTGGTAATTTCAAGTTGTTGGTGATCTGTAGTTTTTATTCACCCCTTGCAGGTTCTCATATCTTGAAGAGTATACCATATGTTCAAATCTTTAACTGCCCTTGCTGGTGGTGGCATATTGGCTTTCTTCATTTTGTTCTGACTCAAAGGGCTTGTCTTTGACTTTATTTTTCTCTTGTACTGACGACGGATTGTTATGCAGAGGCGCTTTGTCAAGCTTGATTCGGGATGTAATGGTGTTGTCTTCATTCAAATGCGGAAGATAGATGGAGACCCTGGTCCCAAAGATATTGTGCAGCACATAATGACTTCTGCTGCATCAACAAGGAAACACATGTCGAGGTTCATTCCTTTCTTATCTGCTAAACTACACAAAGTACATGGACAGAAGAAATTCCACATTTGTGCCATCTAGCTGACGTGCTTGTTTGGCTTATAGGTTCATCTTAAGGATGCTACCTATTGAAGTGGCATGCTATACTTCAGAGGAGGAAATTTCAAGAGCAATAAAACCTCTTGTGGCACAATATTTTCCAGTGGAAACTCAAAACCCACAGAAGGTAAATACTATTAATCAATTCTACCATTCCTTATCTTACCTTTTGATAAACAGATTCCAAATGATTCGAATGCTGCCAAGGGATAACTATTCCATGAAACATCTTGTTGGACATTTTTGCAAAAGAGTGAACCAAGATTTTCAAATGTATTGTTTTTCACAAACACTCTTTCATAAATGCAGTCAGAGCCAGAGGTGCACTGATTTCCGAGTTGTTTTCTAGTTTGTCATTAATGCTTGCTAGTTGGTTTTAGTTGTTTTGACTTTGAACTTAAAATGTGCTATGGGAAAAGAAAAGAAAGAAAAATTAAAGAGAGATCTCGCATAAATAGATAAACTTAGACTGAAGTGACTCTGGGCACAGTCCGAGCTTAGGACTAATACACAGCGACAAACCCACCTGACCAAATTCACAATTCTAGATTAAGGTTATTGCGGGTTGGGTTTCTGCATAAAATGTGGTCCAGTACCATGATATTTTATACTCAGGGATCAACGTACCAAATCCCTGTCTTTAAGCTGGGAACTCAAGCAAGTGTTATTGGGATGAGAGATGGCATCTAATGTAACTTGATGAGCTTAAAATACTTTTTATTTTTTATTTTTATAAGAGTATATTTTATTGATATTAAAATGGGCATAGCCCAAGTACACTGGAAGTATATACCTAGTTAGGAACTACAAGAGAGTAAAATACTTTTATATCTATCAGTTTTTAACTTAGCAGTATGTAACTGGATGAAGATCAGAGTCTTATTTTTTTTTTATAAGTATGAAGATCACAGTATTAATTCAGATTGATCAGGTCTAGTTATTTCTTCTGCCCTACTCACCCTTTTCATCTCTTCCAAAACCAAAGGAAAAGAAATGGACTAAGCAATTGAACCACTAGGCCTTTTTGACCATTTTGCATCCTTGTATATATTTGCAAAAATCACATTCCTTGGCCACAGCAGACAATACAAGCTACAATCCTGTTTTATGTATTTACTTGGAGTGTATCTTCTCTATATGCAGTTTGCGGTACTGTTTGAAGCTCGTGCAAATAGTGGTATTGATAGGATGAAGATCATAAATGCAGTTGCAAAATCTGTTCCTGGACCGCATAAAGTTGATCTTAACAATCCCGACAAAACCATTGTAGTTGAAGTTATCAAGGTAAGACAATTCTCCTTATCTTGTTGGGTTGAGTTTGAATCTTATTTTGTTGATCCTGTTCCATGATAAATAACGACACTCCCTAGCTGTAAGAGTTTCGGAGAACTTTGGGATTTTGACTAGTTCAATCATTTGTTTACTTTTACCAATGGCTACAGCTGTTGCATGGTATCAGATCCAACCTTCATGCAGGGACTCTCTCTCTCTCTCTCTAAAATCTCATATCATCTTTATTCATTTTTCTTTCATGTACCCTGAAACTTTAGTAGTGATCCAAGGGTTAATCTTGTAGAAATTAATATGCTACTGTATATAGCTAATTCTCTAGCTCAGCATCGACTTCATTTCACTATCTACCCCTGTACTTACAAATCATTTATCAAGTTTTGACGTGAAAGCATTTTTACTTCTTGTTGGATGTCTGTTATTAAGTAAGCCTTTATTGACCATGATAAATTTGATAATATTTTTTCCTATTGTTTTCATTTTGTCAGACCGTGTGCTTAATTGGGGTTGTTGAACAGTACAAGGGATTGGCCAAGTACAACCTGAGGCAGCTCACAACACCCAAACCTTAGTCATGCCAACTTTTTATTTGTAATGGGAACTGTTAACATTTGATATGTAGGTTTTCCATGTGGATCAGGATTCAGGATCCTCTGAGACATAATGATTTTCCATGCTGAGTTGTTAGTATGAATATCTAATTTGTGTTGAAGCACACTCTCTCCCTCTGAGGCAAAAAGTCTCTTATTCTCACTTGCTGACTTGCAAAAGACTTTTGATAGACATTGACTATAATTTCTGACTCTGAATTGCTGTTCGTTGTGTTCCTATTTTACGCAAAAATTATCCTCCTGGAGGATTCACGAGAGATAATCTTTTCTTCCTGCATCAATTAGGGGAAGAAAATCAGAAATATATCCATTCAGTGGGAAAGGTGCACTCGAAAAACAAAATCAGAAATACCCATTCAGTGGGAAAGGTGCACTCGAAACAACCAAGTTACACAAATTACACAATGAACTTGCTTAAAGAAGTGAAGAATCCCCACTCTTTTACATTCGAGACCAGCCCCCTCATTTTCAACAGAGGGAGTCTTTTGTCTCTGGCCGCCATTTAGATCAACAAAATACTTATCCATGCAATTACATGGTTTACTTGCTGATATTGTTTATCAAAGTACCCCGTGAGCCACCCAAGAATACAGGTCATTATATTTCAGCAAGCACACCAATCACAAGTCCAATGAACTTGCACCCACCACCATGAAACGAAGGTCTTCAATTCAATTCCATTGTTTGACACAATTTTAAAGCTGGTTTACAGTGCAATTTGTACAATGACACCTCAGTTTTCACAAACAGTCACGCCATAAGTTTTCCCCAACCCACAAAAGGAGAAAATATACCATAAAACTACGGTATTGCACTCAGACGAGATAGTTTGTTTAGGATTTCTAGTTGCACCGCCAATATCAACCATCATCCAAACAACACTTCATACCTTCACTGCCGCAGCGGCCAGTTATATCATAAAGCCTGTGTTTAAGAATAAGATATGAAAAGGAAAATAAAGTCACAAATATGAGCTTCTCAAAGTGCAGGGCCTGTCCTTTATGAGATGAATAATTTTTAGGACAGTCTTGTAGTTTTCCTCAACAGTGACCGAATGGAATTATATGTTCATTGCCTGGCATTTTTTTTCCAAGCACATTCCATTGAAAAAGAGAAGAAATTCGAAAAATGGTTCTGGAAAAATTCATCTATCCAGAGAATATTTGCTTTGTCAAAAGTAAACTAGCTGATTTGGATTAACAATACGAGAGATCGCAAACAGAGAGAGAGAGAGAGAAACGATTGTCTAATTGACGTTCATTTATTACAAAGGACCATGATTTTCCGACAGTATTAAAGAAGAAAAGAATGTAACACAACACACAGGAAGAAGAAAAAAAAAAGATGGGAAAAAAATTCAGTCCGTCTCATCTTCCAAAAAGAAAGAACATTAATTAAAGAAGCTCATATAAACTCTTCGGCTGTGAAACTGCTAAAACCCATGAAACTACGCAGTTGGAGGCTTGTACAACTTCTCCACCATCTTCCTATATTCTGCAAACGACAGAGAGGAGGCATTTGTCAGACACTTGTTTTTTTTCAAAGGAAGAAGGAACCAAGTTATGCATGTGGAAGAAAAATAAATCTGTAATCACCTTCTTGATTACTCCAGAGCTGTGCTGCTTGGGTATTTAGAGGTGAGCTAATGTTTGGTTCTGAATTTCACAAAGGAAAGAAAAAAGATTAATGCCGGATTACTGGAAAAAAAGTGGTTATTACTTGAAGCACAGCAAAAGAGAAGATAAATACCTCCAAGCAAACTTTGGATAGATAACAAGATGGTTCTCACGTCATAAGCAGATGACCATTTATCCTACACATAAACATTATTCAACCTTACGTGAAAAATGGTGGCCAAAAAACTGCTTGAAAAATTCAACTTAACTACTGGAAGAAGCCCCCAACAATATAATTGATGAAGAGAAAGTACCTGAAGAATATCCAAGCAAATATTTCCAAATACATCAACGTTGGGATGGAAGCAGCCGGTCTCGAACTTGACCTTTGGAGGCTTAAATGGGTAGTCATTAGGAAACAAAAAGGAGAGTTTGTATTCTGTTCCTTCAAACACTGTATCTTTGCTTCCGGTAATTGTTCCTTTCCAGCAGAATATATTGTCGTCTTCAGGGAAGGCAGAAATCCCAGATTCACCACTCATCTAAAATTAAGTTATAAACCAAGAAAGTTAATTTTAAAACCCTAGATCACCAGAATAATTTGTAGATTTCCGCTTAGAAAAAGAGGGAGATTAAAGAAAATTCTGAAAATTTAAAACGTGTTATACTTTGTCCCCAGTAACTAAAGAAAACAGACAATCCATTCTTGAAGAAAAAACTATGGCATGGTTCTTACCATTAAGGCCATCAATTCAGATTGCAACCTGTTTCAATAACACAGGAAACCGAATTAGAGACCCTACAAATCCCCAAGAAAGATCAAATATTCAACATCAATATGAAAGAAAATAAAGAAATAAAAGATCAATACCCTAAATAACCTATCTAGCTTTCTAAGAAGCCTTTCGACGAGAAGATCATGCAGATAAACCCAATATCCATGCAAACGCAGAAACAAATAGCCAATTCAAGAACTCAAAAACTCAACGAAAAAAAGATAAAAGTAAAAGAACCCAAACCCTTAAGGAGCCATCTAGCCTATCATATCAATCTTCAACCATCACAGGAACTGCGTGACAAAAGAAAAGGATCAGATTTACCTTTTGAGAACAGACTGGGAATCAACGCTCTTTGCGGGAGGATGGGGCTGTTTCGGTGGCGCCGCTGCAGCGGTCACCGTAGTATTAATACCAATGTCTTGGTAGCCTTGAGCACTTTCAGTGAACCCATTAATTGTCGCCATAGATCCTTCTTGTTATTATTGTTTCCTGGGTTCCAAAATAAAAACAGAGGGGCACTGAGAGATTGAGAACCAAACAGTGGGCTTTGTAGAGCGAGTGAGAGAGAAAAGAGAAGAAAGAAGAGAAAGAACTGGGGTTTTCCCTTCTTCTTCTCCTACTGATTACAGAGAGACAAACAGAGAGTTTTTACTGTTTTAGAGATAGAGAGTAAGATTTGGGAGCGTAGGGGCTAGAAGGTTTGGGGTTTAAAAAGGTGTGGGAGAGTGGTGACTTATAGGCCCGGTCGGAGAATTCAAATTTGTTTCGAACGTTACAACAATGGCAGGGGTAGACTCGGGACTTCGAATTTTCAACTACAACGGCTAGTTTTCTCAGTTTAACGTTGCGGCTGGTATGTCTTACGAAACATGCGCAGAATCCGTGATTCAATCCCAGCTCCTGTTTTCTAAAAGAAAAATCTCCAGCACACTTATCTGGTTGAAAAAAAAAAAAAAAAAAATCTCATTCGTGTGGTGCGGCTTCTGGCTGTTCTCTAGAATTCATTTCTAAAATATTTATATATGTAATTAAGATGCCACTTCTATGTTAATATTAAGGGAAATGCTTTGGGTCCAGAATTTGTGTCCCGAATGTTTTTTTTTTTTTTTTTTTAATTTTTTTTAATTTTATTTATTTTTTATTTTTTTTACTGAATGATTAAAAAAATATTTTTTAATGATGTTGTGATTTTTTTTTTATTTTTTTAAAAAATGTTTATGATGATTAAAAAAATACATAAAAAAAACAAAAAAAATAAAAAGCCTATTCGGGACACAAAATGGGTCCCGAATTCGGGACCCATAGCAGTGCCCTAATATTAAAGATTTTTTTAGTAAAATTCTATACATCATGCTATCATTCTACTTTCATTCCACTATGATGAGATAACATTGTTCATCAATCTTTATATTTATTTATTTTTTAAAGATTATCATCTAACAGTGATAAAATATGTCACATCTTACATAATGAGATAAAAGTAAGATAGGAGTGTGGTATATAAAGTTACTCATTTCTTTATAATTTATCCCAAACCATTTTTGCCATATCAACTGCTTTCTCATGACACACCAATGTTTGAAAGGTGTAACAATAATTTTTAATTTTTATTGACATAAATTTGTTAATATTACCACTGAAATCATATTGTAATGCTGTTGTACTTAAGGTGAGAGATACATAAAATGATTTCAATTTATTGATCATTCAATATTATACAAAAGATTTGCACGACGTACTTTATTAAAAAATGATAAATATATAAACAGTGATTTATATTTCATATGACTCTTAAAAGATTTTAAATCCTTCTATTCAAGCCAAACTTCCTTCATATTTTGTGCTGTGCAAGTTAGAGCTTTTGTTTTTTTGAACTAGTTAGAGGTTTGGAACATGAGTGCTACAACCATAAAGAGATTATATAAAAATAATCTCACGCACCGACCTGATTTTATATGATATGTTAGATCTACTTCATAATAAAAATAATTTTATAATCTAACGAATTATATCAAGCCATGTCAGTTTGTGAAATTACTTTTGTATAATCCCTTTGTGACTAAAGTATTTTCCTTGAACCCAGATGCCACGTAATAAAGGAAAAAACCGTTATATTCTGGTGGAAGCCCAACAAAGAAAGAACTTGCATAAACCTCACTGAATACATTCTAAATTCTTTTTAACTCAAGAAAATCATACTGCTAATCAAGGTATCCACGGATCATCATAGTATTTACATTAGAAGATCTCACAGTTTATATCAAATCGCTTAGTTCCCTGGTCTAATGTACAAACACAATTAGATTAGCCCATAAAAACGTCTGCTCCCACACCCACACCCACAGCCATCAATTTGCAAAAGACTTGCAGAAAGTCAGATTGACAGTAACAGCAACCTAAACTGCACTTGGGAAGAGGATCGTTAGTGATGCAGCTTGATAACACGGGATACTCTTTCAAAGAAGATTGGACACATGCTTGTGCTGAAGATAATGACTTCCCTCATCCATTCTGGTGCTATTCTCTCAAATGTTCCCAACGATAAGACACGGTACAGAAGTTCTGCTCCCTTTCCAGATGGTTTGTCGATCCATGTTAGACTGAATGAGTACCCTGACATAACCATGATTAAAAAGGTAGTGTTTATTATGCAGTAACTGAGCCATGGAAATCTTAAAGCCAAAACTCAATTCCACTTAAGTACCCAAATTAAGCATAATTTGCCTATGAGAAACAGACAGACCAGAAAGCAGTGTATGCCAATGTCTGCTGCAGAAACTTAAACTGTGGAGGTTTTAGAGGCTCAATTAGACAAGCAAACAAACCTTTTAGAGGTCTAACCAAGCAGGACTCAGGTGTGATAAGATAACAAATAGATACACCAATATGACGATTACTATTCTGAACATAGGTTTTATCTTATTATACACCCGACTTAAAACTCTAATGATTTTGCAAGATCAACGATTTTTTTCTAGAATATTACTTGTTGAAAAGATGGTTAAGGCCCTGATCCTGACAACCAAGTAAAAATAAAAAAGAAAGAAGAGAACGAAAGGAGAAGAGAACTTCGTATTTTGCATCTGAGAATTCTTAATTGGCATATGGCCGGCCCTTTGGGTGTCTCGGTGATACAAACAAAGTAAAGACGAATTTCAATCACATCCCCAAGGGACTTGTGTTGAGACCCAGAGCCATTGTTGCCTCTTTTCTTTGTCTTCTTCTTAGATCGATGACTTGGGGAAAGTTGGGTTGAGTATTAATGCAGGAATTTGGGGATAAGACACAGAATTTATAATGGTAAAGCTGTCCATTTTTATTTATTTTGTTTCATCCTTCATCTTGATACTAATCAAAGAGACACTTGCAGGTTTGTCTCTAGTCTCAGATTGCAAAAGGAGCCCTAAAGACAGAATTAAACTCCAACAAATAAAAATAAAGCTAAACAAAAAGATAAAATTCCGATCTTGGCTCTTTCAAAAGGTTAGGGATGGGTATGGTTGCAGTGAGGGTGGGTCTAATTATAAACAGAGAACATAGCGGGAGGTGAGAGAGTGGCGGTGCAATTTGCCAGCAGGGAAGCAGTAATAAACTTGAAAACTTAAAACACGTGAATAACACCATTTTGGATGTGGATGCAAGTGCCGCAATCAATGAAATCTAAAAACATGACCACTAGATTGTTGAAATGAAAACTTTGGGGACCAAATGGACTTCTGGAGTACCTGTATAGCTTTGGCTAAACTACAACTAAAAATATAATTCCAGATTGATGAATTACCACTTGATTGATGTAGGGCAGAAATGGACATTCCCTCAGTTTGATTAACAGCAGATAGTTTCATGTCCACCAAATACTCAACAAAAGCTTGAAACAAGCAGTATGCAGAGCCACATTCATTCAGACCACCACCTAAAAAACAATGTAGTACATAAAATAAACCAAAAACAAAGCACCAAGGAAAATATCAGAGAATTCATTTCCAACACCAACCTGATGTATCAATTGTTCTTCTACAGCATTCCGGCTGAGTGGGTACACTAAAATGGTCAGAAGAAAAGGATAAAACCAATAATTGCTACCCAAAAATATGTATGATTAACTTATATACCTGCTGAACATTTACAAAAACACTACTGGACACAGTTTCCTTGGATAAGTTTTTCTCGGATTCTCTTTGCATGGCATCATCCTCCTGATTCTCAGAGCCAAATATCCTGCTACGTTTTCTTGATGAGCTATTGGACACTTCCGATATAACGTGTGCATCTCTAGGCAGAATTAGTTGTCCATTATCATTTCCGCCATCCTTCGGAGTGCAAACAATTTCCTCCTGTTGTAGCTTCCGAAGCTTCTCTACTTCTTCAGAAAGAACTTTATCTGCCATAAATTTAGCATCTCAATGATGGAAGGTAATTGACCAACATTGGCAGAATAGGAGAGAATTCATTGATAATGTAACAAAGACATTACCAATTACCAACAATTAGGATTTACAACTACATATTTATTACTCTCCAAATTAGTCACATCAAAGTGGTACTTTGGTAGAACATATCAAACAGATTAACTGGCTAAATTTGGTGAAGTACCCATATAAGTTCCAAATAACAACAAAGTAGAGAGGAAAAAAGAAAAAAGAAACGTATTTATAAGGGTAGATTCCATGATACAGGTGCTAACACCGCTGAGCTAGTAAGATTGTATAAGAGTTAACAAGCAGCATAAATTAACCAATGTGTATGTCTTACTCTTCTGGTTCTCTTCCACTAAACATTTTTGGTACTCAGAAAATTGTTCATCTTTGGTGGACCTGAAAATGGATGTAACATATGTTTTAGACTGTTATTGCTACACATACTAAATATATTTAAAATTGAATATGAGCAAACTATAATTGTAAATGCAAATTCAAATGTCTGCATTATGCCTTATATATTATGTTATCTATATCTGAATTCTGAAACCTTTAATTGCTGTAATATTCAGCCCAACTATAAAGAGCTGGAATCATCCAAACTTTGTGTATATATAATTATATATACACAAGTTTCTCCAAGTTTACAGTTATTAAGGCTCCACCAAAAGTTGAACAAGTGGTACTCAACAATGAGGGGGCAAAACCATATTAAGTAAAGCAAAAAGTTAGTGGAAGGTAAAAAAGCATGCCTAATAGAGGCTACTTCACTTCTCAAGTCATCAACCTGAGCACGCAATTGGTCATTTTCATTTTTCAAGTGTTGGATCAGCTCCTCTGCAGCTGCAACAGGTGAGGAAAAAAGAAGCGTCAAACTGATGAAAACTATGATTAGCTCCAATTAAGCTTAGCAGGGTTCTCTATGCTTGAGTGAAAATAGAAACTACACTTCATATAGGGTTGTTATGCTCAATCCAATACCAAGGTCTGGCTCAAAAAATATTCCTTAAGTTAATAGAAAACTTAGGAGCAAGGCACAATTTTATTGAAAGATTGATCAAATTAAAGGGCAAAAGAACAACACTACTAGAAACGGTTTCAAACAACCATGTCAGTTATAAAGTTCAATTTTCAGGGAGATGAGATTCCAAACGAAGTGGTTTAATGGAAAAGGACTGTATGCCCATCCCAAGTAGTTGGGATTTATGGCTTATCAAAAAAAAAAAAAAAAGTAGTTGGGATTTATGGACGACTGATGATATTACTCAGAGATTTTCATTTATGCTTTTACAGAGCCACCAGGCCTGAATAACCAAAGGCCCACAAAAATGTTCCTAAAAATCTTTGAAACATGGATCTCTGCAGGCTAGGGTTGGGCAAAAGGGGCCTTTAACCCGTTGCGGGGATCGGGTTGAGCCCTACTCCAAGGCACCAAGCATAAATAAGGGATCTGAATTCAGTTAATTTCAAACACAATTTAAAAAGATCAGAAAAACTCTTTACTCCCGGCTGCCACATATCACAGCACAATCACACCAGTACACTTGAGGTGACTCGTAAAAGAAAAAAAAATCCATACAAGTAGACATAATACACACGAAGTACAGATGGGAAAATGATACCATTCACATAAGTCACAAACTTTACTTCTTGATCTTTACCAAGCTTCTCCAACTCGGGCCATTTTTTCGTCTGCAAAAAATAATCTCTGACGAAACATAGCATCATTGAAATATAAATGTACATTAAAAAAATAAAGTGTCACATTAAATAATTTAAGTAATACCAAAGGAATAGAAGAACAGTAAAGAGCTGAGATACCTTGAGTTTGGTGTACTTATCGTAAAGCTTCGAATACAGAGCTTCCATCTGCCAAAAAAAGTATTCTTGAAATTATAAATCCAGATAAGAATTACTGAATTCCGTGCGGAATAATAACTATCAAAGAAAAATTAACTTTAATTCACAGAAAAATAAGAATACCTGAATTTGCAGCAACCAACAAACGCCCAGAGACCCAAAATCTCACATACAATCGGAGCCGTAACCCTGTTGGACTGCCGAGAAACTGGAGAGAGGGGAAAAAGAAAGAAAAAAGAAAGAAAGAAAATTGTTCATCTTTTTGGTTTCGGTAACTTACTGGGGAACTTTCTCGCCAAATGTAATAGAGAAATGGTAAACAAACCCTAGAAATTCAAAGCGAAATGGTAAACTGAATAAGACTACTTACTCCGTATCTGCGGGGGAGAGTGAGCCGACAAAACGCAGGAAAGTGGAGTTTCACAGAGAGAGAGAGAGAGTATGGAGGTTTGACGTTCAGTGAGCTTCAAACTTTTTTTTTTCGTAAGTCTGTGAGCTTCAAACTTGAAATCGAGTGGCAGAGGGATACAGCGTTTTGGGGGTTTCAACTTTCAAATTCGAAATTAAACGAAGGTAGTGGTCGGGTCTGAATCGACCCCCTTTTAAGATCCGGATTCAAGAGTATATAATTTCAGACCCGGTTTGCAAGATCCGGTTTCGAAATTAAACTAATAATTCAATTTCAATGCTTTTTGAAAAGTTCTCACGTTTGGTTATCAAAATTTTGAGAATTATGAGAGAATTTTGAAAAATGTTTTTAATGGGTATTATGAAAATAGATAAGAAAATGATAAGTTATCTGTAGATTTTTTTTTTTTTTTAATGAAGACCTAGGCAGATGATTACCTTGATTAGTAAAAATATTTTCTTTTTTTGAAATTGATGTTTTTTTTTTTAAGATTTCAAAGGTAGTTGGATTTGATTTGGGGAAAATTTTGAAAAAAAAAAAAAAAAAAAACATGGCCGAAAGGAGTCCTACATTAAAACTTTTAAAACAGCTTGAAAATACGTAAAAAGATCGAATGGAAATGTTTGGTCTTGGGATAAAAGTGTTTGCAGAGATCTTAAGTATAACTTGAGAGTGGATTTTCTATTATTCTGAAGTAACTATAGGGCTTAGGATTTGTCCATATTGTAGTATTTTGAAACTCTATGGTTTAAATTGTTTGAAACCAAAACAAAATTTCTGGCTTTATTAACTCGTAATTAGTATTTTCATTCCTAATTGCGGATTTACAATTTGAAAAAAAAAAAAAACCGTCGGAGTCGGAAATGGTCATCGGAGCTGAGTGGCCATGGCTCATTGCTCCATAGAAGTTGGTGGAAGGGGGGCCTCTAGATGTGATTGTCAATGATGCAACATAATTCAATCTAGGAGGGAATTCGACATCATCATTTTTTGTTAGATTTTCAATGAATCAACAACAATGCTCAGTAAGAATATGCATGATTCTACATGTACTAAAGAAACAAACTAACTTGCACAACTACTGAACAAGAAAGATTTCATTTAACTTCTTGGCAAGGAAGAAGAAATGATGTTACTTTCAGCACAACATACAAGTGGAATAGATTAGACAATTCTGAAAACTAAACAGTTTTCGCAGGAAAATAAGCCAGTTACAATTTCATCAGGTTTTGGTAGCAAAAAATAACACTCTTTAGTTGTTCATGAGCTTTTTAAAGACGTTAATGCTTCCCTAGTAGCGGCTGAGATAACGGCATCTGATGCATTCGGCAAGTAGTAATATTTCCCTGCAGAAACAAGCTTTGATGAATATATGTTTCAGTCTTCATAGTTAGAAAAATATTGAATGTTTCAGTAAGCCAACCTTGAGCCACTCTGGCAATTTCCTTGGCAAAACCAGTTGAAACAAACTTGTTTTCAGTGTCAATGACGAGGAGAGACATCCCTGCTTTGTATATCTTCCCAGCCACTTCCAGGATCTCATCCTTTATCAAGCACATAAAATGTTACAAAAATTTCCAATCGTACCCGATATTTATGTTTCTTGATTATAGTTACCATAATGTCAGATTCATTGCAAAAACTCGAATTGTATCCAATATTTATATCTCTTGATTACTCATTTTTTTTATAAGTAAGAAACTTTATTGAATGAAACTAGGCAAAGCTCATGTACAAAGGAAGTATACAAAAGAAGCACCTAATTACATTCTAGAAACCTGAAAAGAAAACAAAAACTCATGAGCATTCCCTCCCTTAAGACCAATAGCCGAAAACCACTGCAGCAAAGAAGAGCATTTCCAGATGCAAACAATTGTATCCAATATTTATATCTCTTGATTACTCATATACATGTATATCCGATGACTTTCATTTTTTTTTATGCAACTATGCAAAATTTCTAAGCAATTTTGTCTTTTCTACACATGATGAGCAAATCAAGAGGTGGCAATGGAAAGTCATGGGTTTCACATGCAAGATTTGCATGAAAAACAATTAGAAAGCTAAGGTAATTATGGAACATTTGATGTTAAGATATTTGTTTGCATAGTCAAAATTAGTTTACATAAATTTTAAGCAATTGAAGATGTGATGGGCCATTATCATCTATAATGGGCCAAGAAAACCTCCAAAGTAAGCCATCCACTAGTAGGTACAACACTTATATTACAATACCATGTTCCTAATTAGCGTTAAAAACTTTACCTTCAATTCCTGTGCTGAAGGTCTTGGAGCATCACTAGCAGCAGTTTCTGGGTCAGTGGATCTTTTCAGTGATATATTGGCTCTACCATCGGTTATTGCAACAATCATTATGCGTCCAACATCACCACTCTTCTCAGCATTTAGCCCAACCCTGACAGCCTAAGTGGATTTAGGTTTAAAGAAATGTCAGTCAATATTGAGAGATCATAGCTATACTTACAGGGATAAATTAGGGAATCAGGAATTATATAGTTCCAAAAGTAATCATACTCATGATGGAATTAAACAAGTACAAGGAGCTGAAGATGCTTCTGTAATAAATTCGAGATTGAGAATGGAAACATGTAAATAGAGCTGCCTTCAAGGGCAAACATGGTTTCCAGGACAAAGATGGAAATCATACACAATGACCGTTAAGTACATTTGCTGTATTCCGTTACAAAGATGCCCAACTAGAACTTAACTTCATGAGGAAAAAGAAGAAACAAGACTAGAAGAGTTATAATTTTTCAAGAAGCCTGCACTTACAAAACAAAAAGGTAAAAAATGAAGAAGACTTAGTCAAAGGGATTTACAAATCCACATACCGTTGTAAGACCATGAGCCAGGGGAGAACCTCCACCACATGGAAGTCTCTCAAGACGGTTTCTTGCCATTGCAATTGATCTAGATGGAGGCAGGAGAACTTCAGCAGAGTCTCCACGGAATGGAATGATAGACACCTGTTTAACATACGAGTTGACACATTAAAAGTCATTATCAAAGAAATGAGTTTTGTTATTCATCATCCCATACACCACACACCACACTTTTTTTATTTTTTTTATTTTATTCTTCCTAAACTAATTGAATTCTTCTACTCATCATCCATACACCACACATTTGGTATGAGAAAAAAATAAAAAAAATTGTGTGGTGTGAGGAAGATGAGTATAATTTTTCCAAAGAAAATAGACATCAAAGAATACCATTCTGTATCTTTTCACAGTCTGCTAATTAGCTCTAATGAACTTTTAAAAATTTTCTATATCATAAATTATGTCGAATATTGACTTTAATAATGTACTCCGGACTAGGGAGTGACTTAATTATGTCAAATGCATCTACCTCATGATGACCATGTGCAAGAGGTTTGCTATTCAAAACTGACTAGTATTTTGCTTCACTATTGTTCCCTTTGACTTCCATTTTCTACATGAATTATGTTATCAATGTGCTAAATCACCCTCCTTTCTGTTGGTATCAATGTTGTTCTATAAGCCTCCCATCGCATTTTTTATGTGCAAAAGCTATGCTTTGCAGAACATCCATGGACCACATGCAATGAGTATGCATTGAGTCCTTAAGAGACGGCTATCAATAGTGATACCACTTAGCATAACTGATGAGACATAGATCTATTTACCTAAACAAAAAAAAAAAGCATAGATCTACATAACTGAAAGAATTGATTGAGAATAAATCTTATAAAACAATCTTCTATACCTAAGGTGATGGAAAGAAGTGAATTAATATTTTTTAACATTCCCCCTCATGTGTTAGCCAGATTCTCCATAATAGGTTTCCGTAACAAGTGAAATATTTAATTGAAATGGGGGATAAAAAGTGGATCCAGAGTTCGGATTCCACCGCTCCAAAATCATCTAAAATCACCCACTGTTCCAAAACTTGAGCTGATGGGATGAGGTGCTTTAACACTTCTAATATACGGAACCACTCTTCTGAAATCTAAATCTATACTATGAACATTCTTTTGAGGAAATTTTATAATAAGCAAGGACTTGTAGAAGTAAGAATTCACACAAAGTTTATTTATTTATTTGTATCCTGTATTAACTGATTACTGACATTTTTAAAGCACATTATAATTATTTACAGAGCATGGAAACTACAACTTTGAAGTTGTCTTCTCGTAATTTACACACATATTTAAATGGAAAATAAAATAAAGGACTTTTATGCAGTATGGTTGCATGTCAATTGTTTAATGGTATACGCAGCTATGCTCCATTCAATTTTTCCCACTGTTTTAAACAATTATATAGATAATTACAAAGAACTAAGATTTACAAAAATCTAGATTTGAAGAGAGTATTTTTTTTAAAGGACAAACAATAAGCCTTTAATTTATGCAACTATGAAGTTCATAAATGTAGTTATGTTTCAAGTCACCTGATCCCTGCTTGTGTAACTTTCTGCAAGTAGCTTAAGTGCAGCACCTTTTGCATTCTGCATTCGGTTCAGTGCCATGCTTCCACTTGCATCAACCACAAAAATTACCTGTCATAATGTTTTTATTTTAAGTGTCTGTTTGGCAACACAACTGTTCACAGTATTCTCAAATATTTCATTCCCAAATATCATTCAAACACAATACACTTCTCAATTTCAAATCTTCAAATTTTTCATCTAATTACTACAACTTTTTCAAACTCCCAAACAAAACACAAAAACCAATACTACTTTTTCAAATTTCAAAACAAAAATAATATTCAAAAATAATATTCAAATAATTTTTTAACTTTATAATACTTTATTCAACTTTTTCTCTCTTATTTCCCAAAACTAAATAAAACATCTTAACTCAAACCATTTCACTACTATTCACAAATATACTAAGATATTCTAAGTATCCAAACAGGCCCCAATCTAATATGTCAAAAGTATATTGGTGCTCACAGCAGAAATTTTTAAATCAATCATGTAGAAATAGTCTAAATTATCAGTAAAGAACGTTCACTATTTTAAAATGGTGCTGGATTCTTTCAGTATGATATTCTTGTGCTAAAAGAGATAAGACTCAGTTTCGATATTTTTGTTCTTTTAAAATGTTCAGGACAAAAGAAAAACATAAGACACAAGTTTTACTACCAATGCCCCTGCTTTTCGTGCCATTCTCTTTGCTCTCATATCAGTTTTCTCCACAAAAACTTTCCTACCGCTTTGAGTGTTCTTCTCCCTCCGCAACTTTTGATATGGTGCAGCTGCTCTGAGGGTTGCATCAACAGCTAATCTCTTTACAGGGCCCTGTGTACCAATAAGAAGCTTGTTTAAGAAAAGACAGCAGTAGAGCAAACTTTCATTGTCAATCACAATTTGAGATTTATGAGACTCTAACAAGGACTGATAAGTAAAATAACAGGTTTTGAAAGTTTACGTAAATTCATTTGAGTCAACACATAAAATGAAAATGGGTTGAAAAATGCCATAAAAAGAAAATGTTATATCTCTCTTTTCAACACAAGAAATAGAGTTGGTCAGGGGAGGACTAACCTTTGGAAGCATTGGCTTTATATATCGGCCTCTGTCCTCTGAAAATATCACATTCTTTGCCCTCCCAGCCTTCCCTCGGCGTCTCTGTGCTTGTTGTGCAAAGAAGAGAAGTTTCTCATCCACTAAACCCCCTTCTGCATCAAAGATAAACTCTTCAGGTATTTGTTCTTGCTCCTGTTCATTCTCTTCATCATTATCATCCTGCTTAGGAAGGGAACCTTCACGTTATAACAAACCAATACTTCACTTTAAAGAATTTTTTAATAGAAGATCAAAGGTAAGAGATGGATAGAATTAAAGAATATGGTAAAATTAACAGATTACAAGCAGTAGTGAACCAAAAGAAAAGCAAGCTCAAGATTTTGATCTAATAAACCTCTTGTTCTTCCTCATCATTCTGCTGCTCCTCAGATTCTTGATTTTGTGGAGGAGGAGGAGGCGGAGGCGGCTGATTTTGCTGTTCCGGTGGATTCTCATTGATGATTGAACGAGGAAGAATCACAAGTTCTACCTGTTGTATAGAATATATCAGAATAGGAAGTTTGTGCACGTTTGCCCAAATGAAAAAAAGGCTATGATGTAGACAATGACAAATGGAAAACTGTGATGGAGATACATGCTTATTCCCAAAGGAAAATGCCTTGGGCCCTTGTTAACCAGTCTCAAAGTGGGATTTTGACCATCTATGCCCTTATGCCTCTCCATGTCTCTTTCTATTCACTCTATAGATGCACCAATATAACAGGTGGAATTCTGAAACACAACTCTTTCTAGTATAAAAACGAACAGCAGTCTAGACTAATATACTATTCATACAAAATTGCAAGGGTTGGTAGACATTTGTACCGATTAGGATGTTGATCCCATGACAGTTTAAAACTTGAGTGTCATTGCAAAGCAATGAAAAATGATGGTAACGATCTTCAATATCTGATTTCCAGTTTTTTAAATATTTATTTTCCGCTTTCTCTAAAATATGTACTTTGTGATTTAGCACAACATAACTGGCCAAGACTGACAGCAACATACATAAGCACCAGTATCGTTCCAAACATAGAAAAAAAGGAAAGTAGCTTAAGATTGCCACCATTGATAGTTGGGATATTACCGTAGCAAAGATGTCCTGGCAATAAGATTCATAAAAACTGCAAAGCCACAGGTTCATGCACATAACTAAGGATAGAAAATAATGCCATTATATTTTCAGAAGAATACTTAACAGCTTTCTTCAGGTCATCTACGTAGACTTTTTCTCGTCCTTCCAGAGCAGCTAAGCATTTTGCAACACGGGCAGCATATAGCTCAGCTCTGTGTCCCTGTAATACAAAAGAGCCATTTAAGAATATGTATTTGCAATCCAAATAGATGTGCTTCGTGTACACACACACATGCAATAGAATAATGATAACAAATAGCTAAAATGTGCTTCTTAAAACATAACAAAATCATAGCAATTTCCCGTTTTCATATTATTATTAATGTTGTTGTTGTTGTTGTTATTGTTGTTGCTGTTGTTTTGTTATTATTTATGGTAACAGCACCCTCCAATTTCATGATTAACGTGCACAAAAAAATTGACGAGTGTAGCATGCCAGCTAACATCCCCTAGTTATGAAGTCCCCTGCTGTCATGTTTGATATATATAACCCTACGCCATGGAAAACCCCCATCCCATGCACCAAAAGATGGAAATCCAAAGAAACATATATGAAGTTTTGGGATAATTTGTAGTGCAGGTTTATTCTACTGTGTACGTAAAGCCAAAGACTAACAGTAGCAAGGTGGGCCCAAATAGTTCCAAACAACAACCAAAAAGGAAAAAGAATGGAGTAATTTTTGCCTAACCAATCATGGGTAGTTTGAATTCAGGGCATCATTGAATTGACTTGAGTAATTGGCCATAAGGCCAAGTAGATATCAACTTCCTCCTCTATAGGGATGATCATAAAATGCAAGTCTTCAACTCAATTAGCAGCTCAAAGTGGGTAGGAGGCGACATGACATTGCGGCTGGACTTATTTTCCTCCCACAGAAGAAATAAATGGAAAGAATTGCTGAAATTAAAAAGAGTTTCACAGTTAGAACCTGGCAACCACCTCGAAGGGCTTCCATAACAAGGTACTTCAATTGTTCTCTGCTGATGGCAACATCCTTCAAATACTCTCTTGCCAAAATAATCTGCAATGTGTAACTAAATTCATAAAACCAATATTTTGTTCAATAATCATTCTCCGTGGACTGGTGACGTCCAAGTAGAATCAAGGAAGAGATCCTGTGTAACTCTGTTTTAATAAGACCGACTTAATTATTAAAAAAAAAAAAAGATGAGGAACTTGTCTGCAACATCTTTTAGATAATTGTGATGCTTTTTCACATCTATTATGTGATGCTTATATATTAGATAATTGTCCTTGAATCCTAGAAAGCTATCGAGTATGATGTTTGATAAGGACATCTGAACTCAGACAGAAAATGATATTATGGTCAGCTCCCTACATATTCTCTTGGTCAAAGAATGCAATCCATAGAACAATGAAATTAAGATCTTGTTGCATTGGCATTCTTTTGGGCCATAGGCAATCAATGAATTATCCATTTATCAGCTAACATCTTACGATCATTGATAGTCTCTCAAGTGAAATGTCCAATGAATCCCCCCCCATCCCCCCCAAGCAGGCGGACCCACCTATTTTTTTGCTTTTTTTCCATCCCAGCAAAGAACGCTATTTTCAGGAAGACTTGGCAGAAAATCCCTCCCCATTTAATATTTATTTTATAGCACACTTGCCTGAGTTTTTGCATAGTCTGTTTCTTCCTCAACCATTTTAAACACCTCATTACTTTGTTCCTGAAATTGTGTTGCAATTCCAACAGCTGCAACACGATCTTCAAAACTCATGGGAAGATCTGCACTGCAGAACAAGGGTGTTACTAGTGGAACAAGGGTGTTACTAGTGGAACAAGAGAGAATTGACAGTACTAACTCATTAGATTAGCTAAGTGCAAATTTTGTACCTCAAATTAATTGCAATACGGTCTAGTAAATGCTCACGTACAGCACCCTCTTCTGGGTTATAAGTAGCAATAAGAAGTGGCTTGCATGGGTGCCTGAAGCTTATTCCTTCTCTTTCCACGGTATTAACTCCTTCAGTCAATACATTAAGAAGCAAATTACTAATACCCTCATCCAAGAGATTTATTTCATCAACATATAGAACACCTCTATGGGCTTCAGCAAGAAGGCCTGGCTGGAAAACAGTTGTTCCTGTTTTCACAGACTCCTCGACATCAACAGATCCAATGAGTCTGTCCTCTGTGACTCCAAGGGGAATCTGTAGCATGAATAACCTAAGGTGATTAGGAAATGAAAGAATTGTAAATATGAATGTCTTCTCTCACTAAAAGTACCTGAACAAAAGGAGATCTGACTATCTGGGTCTTAACATTACCAGCAGAGTCATATTCTGCACGTTCAGCTAGATCATTTTCCCACCTTCAAAAATTTGAACAGTTCTTATCTTGAATGAAACAAACATGTTACCATCATTGCATCATATTGGAGAAACAAATACAAGAACAGATTGGGTCAAGATGTCGTCTATTTAAATATTTTCCACTAAATAACATTTCAATGTTTTAGCTTAATAACCTTTTCCGTTACCACTTCACTTGCTTTTCAATTGAAATATCTTCTATTTGTCCTGATAATTGGGTCACTACATAAATTTTTGGCTGAAATGGATTAAGTGGGTCTCCACATAGTAAATTATTATTTTATGTTTAAACAAGAAACAGGATTCCGCTGTACGTTACTACATAATAAATTACTATTTTTTCAGACAATGAGTCTGTGACATGGATAAAACCTCGAGGATGGGAGCAAAGGGGTAGGTGGGGGGTTTCAAACTTGGGGAACAGTTCTTGAAGGGTTCATCATAGCATATCTTACTTTCTTTCCTATGTGAATACACATGCTGCAGAAATTCACATAATGTATTAGAGGGACTTAAGTTCTTCTCACAACACAACTTCCCTTGTTCCTTTCTTTTTTTGATAAGTTCTTTCCCTTGTTCCTTTCTATATAGAAGTACAAACAGATAATTAAATATACAGATTGTTGAACATTTTATTTATCCTTCACACAGTTCTGAAGCTAATACTTTCCCATACCAAGTTGACAGTAATTGTAAACTTTCCAAACGAATCACCTTGATGTCCAATAATACTTGGAACATTGAATTGAATATTATCTCTTGTGAAAGAAAATCCTACAATCAATTAACCACCACCATCCATTCCCAAAATGGTTAAATGGTCAAGCAAGTTGAAACATAAACAGATTATAGACTTCTAGTTTGGACTTTGAACCATCTGTTGGACTTTGAACCATCTGAACCTAAACAAACCCATATAAAGAATCTAGATCAATCAATCCTAGATCCAGTAAATTTTTATTGCACAGTTGGCATCCATAGTTAGGGACAAAATGGACGAGCCAGAACAATATTTTCTGCTTCTAAAAGCTAAGAGTCATGGCTGGTTCAAAGTTACCAATAAAAAAATCATAGTTGGTTCAAACTTGACACTGCATTAATAGTTCTCCAGCAATCCAAGACGAGAGCAATAACTATGCACATAACATATTCTCAGCATATCAGCATCATACCATTATAACATGAAAGATACTAATCGATCACCAAATGGTGTCCTATATGCAAGAATTTTGAGAAAATGATAGGCTTATAAAGGCATCAAGTCCATGAGGCAATGATCCAATGTGTTTTTTTTCTTTTTTTACAAATTATCTCATGGTAAGTTAGACTTATACCATGAATTAAATTCAGATACAAACAGTTGTATTTTGTTTTCAGTTGAATTAAGTATTTTTGTTATAATTAATAAGAGTTTATTACCATAAATAGGCATAACCTAAGTACACAGGAAGTATATAAGAGGAAATACCTACGTACAGCGACTAAAAAAGAAAGCAAAAACTAGAAAAACTCCAACACTTCATCACTATTCATTACAAAAGCCTTAGCCCATAGACATAGTGTTTTAAGGAAAAATTCCCTAATTTCTTCCATCGATCATTCTTTGTCTTCAAAACATCTCCCATGAATTAAGTAATAAAACATGTTTGTATTAGAAAAGATTCCTATCTCACTTAAACAATCAATAACCTTACTCTTCTGGGCAGGCTGGATCTGCATTTGCTATTGAACCAACAACAATATCAATTGGAGGCAAAATTGCATGCAACCCACGTGCCATAACTGTCTTGGCTGTTCCTCGCTTTCCAGAGATTGCAATCCCTCCAATCTCACGGTCGGTAGCCCCAAGCAAAAGTGCAGTTTTTATAGCATCCTATAAAAATAATTAATTTCAAAAAATTCAAAAAATAATGTAAGAGTTGCTGATTAGCAACAGTACCTTTAAAGAAAATTCACAGGTCAACCAAAGTATGCACAGAAGTATTGACCAAGCCAACTAATATACATATACATATATATTCTTACATGTCTACTTATAAAATATATATATATAAATATATATATTCTGACATGTCTCTCACGTCTTTCTTCCAACCAAGTTTTTATGCAATGCACAAAACAGTTTGCGTTGGCACCACCTTTTCAGTTAAAGGCCACAACTTCAGTTGAAGCATGAATTCTGCTTATTAACACCTTACAATTAATTTTATGATGCCATTTTTCTCTTTTAAATATATTACAGAGTGAAAATGTACAATCAACATCCGGGACTATTCCTAAAGTTATATGGACCAGCTACCAGCCTAAGACTTCATACTCCCTTGGAAAAACTGTTATATAACTCCCTCTTTTATGATAGAACCAAAAAAATGTCACCCAACTCAACTGAAGATTATAAATGCTTGAGCTTAAGTTGTACAATTCATGCACCTTTCTGGGATTGAAACCCGGGCCGAAAATATATCCCTCTATAATAAAATGCTTTTCACGCTCGCTAACAATCATGCTAGTTACCAAATCACAATGGCAGCCCATGCAGAACTATACAATAGTTGAGAGTATTTTTATGTGTAACAATTGTTGACACCATAACCGAGCTAGTCCTTCAGATTGTTATTGTAAGTAAATAGTGAGAGAAATAGTAATTTTTCACAACATTTCGATGATAACGTATCTATATGGTACTTACCAGTTACAGTTGAATTTGCAATCTACCATGAGGTACGGTTTCTCATGTGGTGAAGTGAGAGAGAGAGTGAGAGAGAGAGAGAGAGAGAGAGATTGGGCAGTCAAGCAGTTGATACAATCAAAACCCAATTTCAGTTCCAACCATAAAATAACAAAATAAAACCCAGAAAATAGTACAAAGAAAGAGAGGCAAAGAAAGAAATTAAAACCCACTTTCAGTTTAGCCATAAAAGTTCAACATGGAAAGGCCCCATCATAATTCATGAAAAATACACAATTAACAAACCATAACACCATTATCGAGAGAGAGACAGAGAGGCTGTACTTGGCCAACAACAGCAGCTAGAGGGAAGTACTGTCTTCCATAATTAGGAGTGGCATGATCCGGCTTCTCTGCGGCGAGTAGCGCACCATTGCCAGAATCAAGAGCTGCATTTGCACTTGCGGAAACTGCACGGACACGAGCCCAACGAATGCGAGGACGTATGTGATTCAAAAGAAGAGGGTGTAACTTGAATGTTGAAGAAGATTGGAGCTGTGAGATATATGAGCATGTTGGAGCCGAGGCCGAGAATGCCATTGGGTGGGAGGGAGGGAGGGAGGGAGAGAGCTGGGCTCCTACTTCTTATCCGTTACTCAATCTGTCTGTTTTAATAGAAGTAAGGCATCAGCATCACTGCGTGAGCGAGGAGGGTTCGAGGGAGTGAGCAGAAAATAAAATATATTAAAAGGTAAGTGGGGACACAAAATTCTCCAAATTTTCTTTAATATCAATGAAATTATAAAATTCAATCTTGATTATATGAGTTCATTCGATAAAATACGATTTAGAACTGAGAGGCAAGGTGCCGATGTCGTTCTTAAGAGGGGATTTACACCTTTCAATATACTTGTGACTCAATTTTTTTTTTTTTTTTATACGTAAAGTGACACAATTTTTAATAAGTAAAAAACAAATGTGATTGTAGACAACCAAATCCCGTAGCCTTATGTTGATATTATGGTAAAGAACCAATCACTGATCTAAAAGCTCTATGACTATTGAGTATTAATTTAGTTAAACATTTAATCTGAATTCAACATTCACGGTGGCCCGCTCTATCAACACTAACCGGATAGTAGTCATTTTCTTTTTTAGTGGATTCACTCATCTATCATATTCAATGACTTAATACTATGCACATACATAGTACCAAAGTTTTTTAATCCAACCTATGGTTCGCTCTCTCCATGACTTGAACTCGTGATGTGATATCTGCTCTTATACAAATTGGTAAAGACATAACCATTGATTCAAAAGCCCTATAATTATTGAATATTAATTCACTTAAACCTTTAACTTTCAGGATCATAACACATTCACCAAAAAAAAAAAAAAAATACGAAGTACCATCAAACTCGCATGCAATATTTTGCAAAAAATCAACATTTCGAGGCACCTCTCCTGGCATGCTACTAGGGAAACTTCCAGGCATCCCTCTTGGGAAGCCTCCAAGCATCCCCTGAAAAGTCTAGCATGCCTTCACGTTTCTTATTGGAAGATGACTGCTCTTGCTTCTTAGCCTTCTCATATGCAGCCTTGAACAGAATATGCAAGTAAGCTCTTAGTCTTATAGCAAAAAATTAGTGGATAATTTTGGTAGGAACCACCCAAAACAGCTTACCTGGGCTTCAGCACGGCGACGTCTTTCACGCACTATCTTTTTTTTTTCTCTCTCTTTTCTTCTACAACCTTTCATACTTCCGATGATGTTCCTCAATCTTGTGCACATTTGGTACCACCTGGGAAATCCGAAGAGAGGGAGTGAGAGACAGAAAGGGACGTATTGAGCCATCTACGTTGGACTTCAAATCACAAGTGACATGGCAAGCACCAAGCACATCAGCTACTGCTCTAGAACCTTCAAGAATTACGTAGACAGCTTGTGTGTGTCCTCTGTATTCTGTTGTAACCGTTTTGGTAGGAGAATTGTACAAACTCTGTGTAATGCAATACCATATAGTAGCGCACGTTCTCTGTTTGTAATAATGCCTAGGAAAGATTCCTTTTGTATTTGTCTATAAAAACCTTCTTGTACATCTCCGTTTATTATGAGAATATAGAAATACAGTTTCCTTTCAAATTCTATCATGGTATCAAGAGCCATCAAGTGACTAACGTCTTTTTTTTTTTTTTCTTTTCTTTTTCTTCTCCACCATGGCTGATTCTTCCTCAGATAAAGATATCTCTCCCAGCTTCCCAACAACTTCTCCCATATTGTCTCCGTCAAACTTAGCTTCGAAAACTACCTCATTTGGCATGCTCAAATCATCCCCTACCTTCATGGCCAAGAACTATTTCACTTTATCGATGGTTCCTCACCTCCTCCCCCCTGCGCAATTCTTCCTCATGTCTCATCTTCCCCATCCCTCACCTTAACTCCACAAACCAGCCCTGCATATCTTCAATGGCGCCAAACATATCAACTTCTCCTCAGTGCCTTGCTCTCCTCTCTTACTGAGCCAATACTTGCTCAAGCAATATCTTCCCGCACCTCTCGCGAACTTTGGGTCACCCATGAAACTATGTTTACTTCTCAATCTCAAGCCAAAATTTGTCAAATTCGTCATCAACTCACCAATCTGAAAAGGGCTCATTCTCGGTCACTGACTACTGCCAAAAAGTTCATCTTGACAGCTGCCAGAGAACCACTTTGTGATTTTGAGGTCGTCTCTTACCTCCTTAAAGGCCTTAACTCTGAATTTGAGTCCTTGTTATCTCAGTCACTACCAGAGCTACTCCAATAAGCTCAGCTGAACTTTTCAATCTTCTCTTAACTTTTGAAAGTTGCCTATCACTTAACTCTGTTCAGCAAGGACTCCTCCCAACTCCATCAACCAACATCTTTACTTCCTCTCCTTCTCATGGTGGTCGAACCAGTTTTCGTGGTGGACAGCATGTTTTTCGTGGCGGTCGAAACCACGGTGGTCGAACAACCCCTTCCTTTCCTTCTTCTTCCCAGCCTTCCAACAAACCGACCTACCATGTTTGTAATAAAATTGGTCATGTTGCTTTACAGTGTTACTATCGATTCGACCAAGCATATCTGTACAACCCCCCACAACCACCATTGGCTCACTACACCTTTTCTCAATGGTACCCCGACTCAGCAGCCACAAATCATATAACATCTGACTTTCAAAACCTAAACATCTCCTCTGAACCATATACTGGACCTAAGCAAATAACTATTGGCGATGGCAACACCCTTCCGATAGCTCATATTGGTGATTCTCATATCTCTTCTTCCTCCTCTAATTTTATTCTTCACAATTTATTACATGTTCCTCAAATTACCAAGGACTTAGTTTCTGTACATCAATTTTGCCGTGATAATTGTGTCTTCTTTGAATTTCATGATTCACATTTTCTTGTGAAGGACAAGCAAACCGGGACTCTTCTTCTCCAAGGGCCAACTCATAATGGGCTCTACATTTTCCCTCCTCCAACTATCACAACATCATCTCCTGCTACCTTTGTTGGTGAAAGAACTTCAGTTGCTCAGTGGCATCATAGACTCGACCACCCATCTCTTCGTCTTGTTTCTCACATCTTGCGCACCAAGTGTTTACCATTTATTCCCACTTAGTCTTTTTTTTTTTTTTGTTCGGCTTGTCCACTTGCCAAATGTAGGCAACTACCTTTTAGTCTTAATGTTAATCGGTCTTCAAGACCGTTACATTTGATCTTTGTAGATGTTTGGGGTCCTTCCCCTTATATTTCACATGATGGTTTCAAGTACTACATTTATTTTGTTGATGATTTTAGTCGATATACTTGGTTTTACCCGCTTGCTTCTAAGAGTGATGCTACATCCATCTTTATTCTTTTTCAAAAATACGTTGAATGACTATTTAATGCCAAAATTAAAATTGTTCAAAGTGATTGGGGAGGAGAATTTCGACCCCTCACTAATCTACTTCAATTTCAAGGCATTACACATCGACTCTCATGTCCTTACACCCACCAACAAAATGGTGTGGTGGAGAAAAAGTATCGCCACATTGTTGAGACTGGTCTTGCTCTTTTAGCAACAACATCTCTTTCATACAAATTTTGGTCTGATGCCTTTCACACTACCGCTCATCTTATAAACTTTTTTCCCTCACCTTCGCTTCACAACAAGTCACCACATCTACTTCTCTTTAACAAAGATCCGGATTACTCATTTCTGAAAGTGTTTGGGTCTGAATGTTGGCCCAATCTTCGTCCCTATAACAATCATAAAATTCACTTCTGATCCCTTTCTTTTCTCTTCCTTGGATATAGTCCTATACATAAAGGCTATAAGTGTTTTCATGTTCCCACCAATCAGCTATATATATCTCATGATGTTATTTTTAATGAAAATTATTTTCCCTATCCCTCTTATTCTGTTTCAGGTCTAAACTCCCCTCAATCTAATTCGGGCCTCAGCATATCTCAACAAACACATACAACCCTCCCGATTCTCCAACCTCTATCTTGGGCCCAAGCCCACCACATCATCCAAACCCATTAACTATTCCTTCCAGCCCCATCACATTCAGCCCATCATCTTCATCTTCACAACCTGTTTCGTCTTCTCCCCCAAATTCGACTCAAGTTAACCCTAACCCTCATGTTTCTCTCATACCACCACCGTCCCTCCCATGCTCACCAATCATTACACGATCTAAAATAAACAATTCCCGTCTGAAACCCTTCACACATGGTCAAATCCCATACCCAAACCCCTGTCACTGTCTTACCCTTACCATCGAAGTTCCCAAAGAACCATCGTCTTACACCACTGCATTTCGTTTCTCTGAGTGGCATGACGCCATGAGCAAAGAATTTCAAGCTCTACTTCAGAGCAAAACTTGGTCTCTTGTTCCCCCTCTCCCTTCTTCTAATGTTGTTGGACGCAGGTGGGTGTTCCGAACCAAGCACAATGCCGATGGCTCCATCAAAAGACGCAAGGCGAGACTCGTTGCCAAGGGTTTTCACCAGCAGGAAGGCATGACTATGCCGAGACATTCAACCCAGTTGTCAAACCAACCACAATCCGCTTAGTCCTCTCTCTCACCGTGTCTCATGGATGGCCCCTTCAGAAACTCGACATCCAAAATGCGTTGCACCATGGAGATCTCACCGAAACTATCTACATGACCCAGCCAATCGGTTTTGTTCATCCTGAACACCCCGAGTACGTTTGTCGCTTGCACAAGGCCATTTATGGCCTTAAACAAGCACCTCGTGCTTGGTTCGCACAACTCTCATCTCGCCTCTATGAGTATGGATTTCTCCCTTCCCAAGCTGACCCGTCTCTATTTAGTTACTCTTGCAAATCCATCCTTATCTATGTACTGGTCTACGTAGATGATATAATAGTGACAAGTTCGCATCCATCTCAAATTGATCAACTCATTTCATTTCTAGCATCTGTTTTTCCTGTCAAAGATTTAGGCCAGTTGTCCTTTTTTCTTGGTATTGAAATTTGTCATTTGGAAACTGGAATTTTACTCTCTCAACAGAAGTATATATGTGATATTCTTTCTCGAGTAAATATGCTTTCAGCCAATGGAGTTAATTCTCCAATGGCTGCCTCTAGTCGCCTCTCTGTTTTAGACACTCCAACCTTCGGATCCTACATTGTATCGCTCTATTGTTGGGAGCCTTCAATACTCTCCCTCTCTCGTTCGGACATTGCTTTCACAATTAACAAAATTTGTCAGTTTATGCACAATCCAAAACAAACATTGGCAGGCTGTTAAACGCCTACTGAGATACCTTAAACAAACTCTTAATTTCGGTCTCTTTATTCACAAGTATTCCTCCTTACAACTTCAAGCCTTTTCAGACGTCGATTAGGCTGGTTGTCCGGATGATCGTCACTCTATGAGTGGCTTTTATATTTTTTTTGGGAAACAATCTGATCTCCTGGAGTTCTCGCAAGCAACGCACTGTTGCTCGCTCTAGCATCGAGGCTGAATATAAGGCCCTCGCCAACACAACTGCTGAACTCCTTTGGATTCAAAATCTCTTAAAGGAACTGCATATTTTTATTTCTAAAACTCCTCTTCTATGTTGTGACAATTTTGGTG